>CM077291.1:46380609-47073109 GCA_039654925.1 Anguilla pacifica
CCACAATTCAAATTCGCTCAAAATAAGAATTTGGCAGGCAGATGTAAAATAATCCAGGTAACAGCCATTACTAGTGGACTGACAGAGTAGCAGTGTGGATGCCCAGCAGCAGCACACCCACTCAAACAACATGTTTTCAAACTTAACCAGTGAGGGGCGCGCACATTTGTCATTGGCCAGTTTCCTGGATGACAGTCCAATCATGCTCAAAGCAACATGGTGAGACGGCCAATAGCAGTTGGCTGGTTTGTGGTTTCTAGTGGATTGTGGATGAGTGGTTTGTGGGGAGTTGTAGTGTGTAACGCTTGGGCCACACTGCTTACCTCACATGTGCGTGACGCTACCTTGCTGAACTGCTACAACCTGCACGCATGCGTGTGTCCACACCGCCAGCGTTGCTGCTGCGGCGCTGCTACGGCCAGCCCTATCTTTCTGCATTGAGTTTGCCTTTGATAATGGCCATTGATAATTGAATGTTTGATTTAATTTCATATAAATTTAAGTTATATTTAGTTTAGACAGAAAAAGGTTAAGAAGTGTGTGCTCAATTGTTTAAAAAAAAAAAAAAAAAATTATAATTTTTTTAAATTGCTAAAATGGTTTTAAAAAATAATTTTTTTTTTCATGTCTGTGACATATTCAGATATAGCCTAGACATTGAAACTATAGTGAAAGGTGTCAGTTATGTAATGTTGCTGGTATGATGTCAATATGACTATCAACAGATCTTTTCACTGTCTATTTTTGCTGAGAACCGCGAGCCTCACACGTGAAAAATAGGCTCCACGCTGAAACTCTAGATGACGCGCCGCTGCAGCGAGGTTCGAGCTGCGCCTCAGACACACGTCTCACGCAGGCTGTGTGGCTGCTCTAACCTGTTTAACATGGGCGCCGAAATGAAAAGCAAGAGGTTCCGCAACCGATGTGGACCGGGCCTAAGGATATGTGCTTTTCTCGTCTCTGTTCACCATTTTCTCTGTAAAGAACTTTGGATCAACTGTCGTGTTTAAAGCGCTATATAAATAAAGTTGACAACTTGATTTAAACAAAATATCAAAAGTATCAATATTTTTTACTTGCACAATTTCTAGAATGTGGAAATCATATGGTCTTACATAGCATTGTCATTTTCAGTTTTTTGAACAGCAGATAAAGGCCTATTTCAGTTTAATGTAACACAATGAATAGAAATTATTTTTAATCTACATTGTAATTTATAAGTGTTAACCCAAAAATTTGCTAAATTTGTATCCAGAATTACAGAGTTTCAATGTAAAAGTACACACAAATATAAAACTAATAAGATTTACCTTAAAATTACAAAGAAAAATGTTAAATTGTTAGTATGGACAAACCTTTATATGACAAGCTGCATATTTAATTACAGATAATTATTGTCATTTTACATAAATTTGTATGAAATTTAGGAAAGCAGAAAAAATACTGTATAAATAATATAGTATTTTTTCTGTACAAATAAGAAATGTAATTTGTCATTATTGGCATAATACTTAACAGTTGGGTCATTAATTTACATATAATGTCTGTAATTTTACAGAGTTTTGTATACAATTTAAATAAACTGAAAACTACTGTAAGAAATTAGTGTTATTTTCTGTAAAATGAGGATTTTTTTTACAGTGTAGGTATATTTAAGTGTTCTAAAATTGTTACAGTGGCTGGCATCTTGTGCAACTCAGAATTCTTAATGCAATTTCAGAAGCAAAATGGCACCAAAAAAAGCCTGCGTTCGCTCTCGTATTCAGAATCACACCAGAAGAGATTTCGGTGAAATTAAATGTTGTTCAAATAGCAGCTAACTCATCTTAACATCATCCTGACTGTTCAGTTACGATTAGTCCAAGTTATGCCGGGAAAGAGGCCCATGTTTTCCGACATGGCTAGACAGCTAAACCTAGCTTGAACAACAATATTTTACAGGTATATCTTGTTTACAGTGTGGTATAAAACATTTTAGTTTCACAAATGGGTGTTTTTTTTTTGTTTTTTTTGTTTTTTTTTAAATACGGTGAAATGGGGGACATGAGCCTGGTTGATTCAAGTCCCCTGCAATGGAAAAATGTTTTTTGAAAAAACTGGGCCGTTAGGTTTGAAACGCTTATAGTAGTCCATCTTCGGAATATTGTAGTTTCACCATGCCAGACCTACGTCAATAACATCTGCCGTCACATAATTATGTAGCCTAGTGTAAGTGCAGTCAGATTCTCTTAGCACCGCGGTTGTCTTTTCTTAAATCCTTATGAATTCTCCTTCACATCTTTCCTTGACCTCATGACATTTTCCATCGAGGTCAAGGAAAAGTGGTTAGGAAAAGACATAGGATGTAATTTTTTTGACTATTCGGACGCAGCCAAGGAACCAGCACCCAAGTCGTCGTCTTCTCTGATTTTAATGGGGGTTGGTAAACCTAAATTGGTGCATTACCGCCACCTACTGTGTACATTGGCATCTGATTTAGTTCTCAAAAAATTTAATAAAACAATAGCCCCACCCTCCCATACCTGAACCATGATTTTTCGCTATTTCGCTATATCCCTGGCGTCTGACTCCCAACCCTTTTGCCAAAATTCCCTGTATTTTGTCCCCCTTCACATCTGTTATACCCAAAATCTCTTTCGCTGCATCCACCACCATTCTGATTCTCTCTGATTTTGTTTCTGTCTCGCTTGCACAGTTAGTCACCATTGCAATAAATGCCAGAAACCTTCTTCTATCCAAATGCATGTTTTCTTTGTCACATCTCCCTTGATCTTTTCTCTCTATTCCAGTTCTGTTCTGTTCCTTCCTCTCAGTTCCCGCTTCTGCCCTCACTCTATTCGTTGCTTCTGCGTATGTTATTTTATTCTGCACTCATTCTTTCCACCTCACTTTCCCTCTTCCTTCTTTCACACTGCTTTGCTCCCACTTCATGATTTCCCCCACAGTGAAAGCATATTGCCTGTTCTTTAGACACCATACAATCATCATCAGAACACCCATCTTCCCACACCTTCTACACCTGTGATCCTTTTTCCTACACACTGCTGCCACGTGTCCATAATCCTGACACCAATAGCACCTCGGTGGAACCCTCTCATATTCCCTCACCCTGTAACAAACAGGGTGTAGCAGACCAAAAAAGTTAAAACCGAAACAGAAAAGAGCAGAATCCTGACATGGTGGCTCTTGCAGCAAAGTTAATTCCATCTGTTTTTTTTTTTTTACGTCAGTGAAAAGCGGGAGTTAACTTCTTTGAGGCACAAGTGCAGAATGGCCATTCTTAAGAGGAGATATTGTCAGTGTTTAGTGTAGGGGAGAGTCCCATAAATGTACCAGTTTTTACAATTCTGCATTTCGAACTTTGTGGCAACAGTTTGGGGAAGGCCCCTTCCTGTTTCAGCATGACAATATCCCCATGCCCAAGGCAAGGGCCATAAAGAAATGGTTTGCTGAGTTTGGTGGGAAAGAACTTAAATGGCTGGCACAGAGCCCTGACCTCTGCCCCATCAATCACCTTTGGGATAAACTGGAAAGCGGACTGAGCCAGGCCTTGCGCTCAGCATCAGTGCCCAACCTCATTAATACTCTTGTGGCTGAATGGAAACAAATTGCTGTAACCATGCTCCAAAATCCAAAAAGAGTGGACGCTGTTAGAGCAGAAAAGGGGGGTCCAACTCCATATTAATGGCCATGGTTTGGAATGAGATATTTGACAAGTACATGTGGGTGTGATGTTCCGGTGTCCACATACTTTTGGAAATGTAGTGTACTTTGAATATCCCACATCAATGTGATTAATATAGTGCCATTTTTTCATGGATTGATTATGCCTCCTGCCTATGTCATGTGTGTAGCATATTATCTGTGACAGCGCTACTTGTAACGTGGAGCCTAGGAGTCATACATGTTAAAGGGACAAGAAAATAAACAATGTTCATAAGAAATGCACGCTCCATCTGTGCTCTGTGTGTTTTTGTCTGCAGATGTGAAAATGGAGTTAGAACCACACTTATTTTGTAAGCCTATTTGGATCATCAAGCTGTAAAACTATGTACATTATTTAGTCATTTGCCTCAGGAAACCAAAAGTGTCCATTGCCTGTGTGTGTGTGTGTGTGTGTGTGTGTGTGTGTGTGTAGAGCTTGTCAAAAGCTGCCTTATTTAATCACCTGGGCACAGACCTGGCAGTACAAAGTCAAAATAACTCCCACAAAGATAGACAGGTGTGTTTATTTCTTTAGAAGATCAGCACCTTGTGTTCTTTTCCAGCATTCTACAGCTATGGTGTTATTCACCCTGTGGTTTGTCCAGACCATCCTGTTCCAACGTGAAATTAATTCTAGGCATGATTAATGTCAAGTTACAAACACGTATCTAGGCCAAAGCCCATACCATAGTAACTATCCCCGAAAGACGCATCTGCTGCCAACCACCCACACTGTACTTAGAGAGCACAGTTGGGGACATGCATGGAGAGAAAATTCAGACAGGGCTATTTAAGTGCAGTATGTGTAACATATTCCCACACATGCAACGCAGACTTCATCATACACATACTCTTGTGTGTCTGATGAACACAAAAACAATTCCTACTCTTAAGTCACTCTTCTCTGCTAAGCATGGCTCAATAGTTTTTTTTTTTTTTGTTTGAGGATAATAATCTTCTGTGCTCCTCTCTTCCCCCCAGCTGTCACTTGTGTCACACCCCCTACCATCTCAAATGGGATCCTAGAGGGAACAGACTTTGAGTGGGGAACGAGTGTAAGCTACAGCTGCTCACCAGGATATGAGCTTTCCTTCCCAGCCATTCTAACCTGTGTGGGAAATGGCACCTGGAGTGGTGAGGTGCCCCAATGCCTACGTGAGTCATTGACCTGTCTCCACTTCTTCATGCTAATGGTTGAACCAGTGTCACTTCCTCCACCTGGCTATGCAGGTGGGCGCTATGCAGGTGGGCGCTTCATTCATACTCTCACATGTACACACCCAGTAGTTCGAGGATGCACAGGGCACCATAGCCTTGGTAAAACCCTCAATGTATTGTTTGCTGATTGATGAGCCAATTTTGCTAGGACCTAGCATAATTACTACCTAGTTACATTACATTACATTACAGGCATTTAGCAGACGCTCTTATCCAGAGCGACTTACACAACTTTTACAAATCATAGTTGAGGAACATCACCTACAGCTCATTGTCCAGGTGCTCTGGCACTGTGATTATCAATCACTTTCAGTTGCTGGACAACCTCAGTATGCTATGAAGTAAAGCAAATTAGGTAGTAAATTGAATGAAACAGACATCAGAATCTACCCATCATGTGTGTTCCTGCTCCCACAGTGGGGACGGTCCATATTAATTAATTGGTGTGACCATAACATGACTGGCCTCAAGGATGTCTCAGACATCACACATTTCTTAAGACTAGACCCAGTCAACATTGTGATGTGGCCTTTAGCTCTTGAAAATCTGTTGGGGCTCCTTTTATAATGCACATGATTTTCTTTACATTACAGTCTCCTCAAATTATTGGCACGTAATTAATGAATTAATTAATATGGCACCTTTCAAGCAAAAACCGCCAAAACAAGCAATCGGTAAAACATCAAAAATAAAATATGAGATATATATATATATATATATATATATATATATATATATATAAATATAAAAGTTGAGGCTATATACAGATATTAAAATCAATATCAATATACTGATAGACAAAGAAAACAGAAAAAAGAAATTAAAAAAGCTAATCTATAAAATGTGTCTTCCGAGGATAAATGAAAAGACATTAACCCCTTAGCGCACATACAAAATCTGCCCGATCTTTGCCCGTTTAGGAGGTACCCTATTTTATAGCTCTATAACTCCAGATGTAAGCATCACAGGGACTTGAGAAATGGCTTAAATGAAGCAAGACATTTGTACCATTTACAATACCAGCTTAGATTAGTTTATATTCATAATTTATGAAGAAATAAAGTACCACGAAGGCAATTGTTCAGGCAAAAAAGCAAAAATGAATTTGCTCTTTTTTAGTTTGCAATGAAATACTGAGAAATCTCATATATACAGCAGGGTATATACAGCAGGGCAACAGCAAAGGTTTACTCATATTTCAGAACAGCGGCCCGCAGAGGCTCCCAGGCCAAATTATTATTGATTTACAAATGAATAGATATTTGGTGTTATTTTCAGCATTTTAACAAACAAATGATATAATTGTACAGGCTGCTCACCAGGCCTGTACAATCATAGGGGAAACACTGAATATAGAAACTGCAAATAGTGCAATTATTTTAAAAAGTGCAATTATGTTGTATCTGACAGGCAAATGAAAACTACCTCTTGAATTACAAATAAACAATTGACTATTTTTTCCATTTGATTGACAGAACATAATAGGAGCTGACCATTGGGTGTTTTCACTATCGGCCAATTCCTAATTCTCAGGGGAGGGAGAGGGGTGAGCATGTGGTCTTGACAAGTTTGAAGCCTGACAGATTTACTGTTAGAAGTACAGTCATTGGTGTAAACTGAGTAGAGCACGGGAGAGAGCTCACAGCTTTGTGGTGTGCCAGTGCTAAGAAAGGGAGATGTGGTCACCCTGATGTACTGTTTTCTGTTGGTTAGGAAGTTGTGGATCACACTGAGCTGCCTCAGTTTATCCAGAAGTAGGTCTGGCATCATAGTATTGAAAACAGAGCTAAAATCAACAAACCTAAGTGTGAGAGCTGTGCAGGTGCTGTGGGGTGTAATGCAGTGGCAGGTTGATGGCATCATCTACAGATCAGTTAGCTCTGTATGCAAGCTCCACATGTTCTGAGACGGCATCAGTCATGTTTTTGAGGCGGTGCATTATGAATCTCTCAAAGCACTTAATGGCAACAGAAGTTATGACAGCTGGTCTTTAATCATTCAGGCAGGATATGTTTACTGGGGCTCAGAATGATGACATTCTGGTCCAGGAACTGATTTAAAACATCAGAAAAGATGGAGCAGCTGCAGTGTTGGCGAGATCTTGGCTGTGACCTATGGTGCTTGGCCCCTAATAATCTGAACAATTCCAATAGGGTTCCAGTACCTGCAGTGCTTGGACCCCTAATAATAAATAACAAACCCGCAAGCGGCAATTAGTGGGGTCCAAGCAGGATGTGGCAATTATGTATTTTTAAGCTGTAAGGACACACATTGGATTAATGATTTTTAAAAATGTCAGTCTCTGTCCCAAAATTTGACATTGTATTTCCTATGAGGTCAACATACATATTTATGATGATCAGCCATTGTAATGACTGTCACATGCCCACTGATAGTGGGCATATTTTTTCAGATATGATTTTATCATTGTACATCTGACTGGTAGACTGACACACAGACATAGCAACCAAAGATTCAACTTGATTGGGCTAGCAAATTGAGGAGATAAATAGATATTTATATTTTTCTTACAATGCCACCTAAAGGCCACTGAAATACCATGCTGCCTCAGTGAATCACTGCACATGTATGCAAAGTTTTGTAATGATTGGACAATGTGTTCATAAGTTATCACTGTTTTAGTAAAAATGGCCATTCCCACAACTGTTGATTTGCATGTGGTGGCCATATTGTTTTGAAAATGCAACATTTTTTGATTATTCAATTTCAGACTAAAGATTCTTTGGGCCTAATTTGGTGACCCTCAGCTTAACAGCCTGGAACTAGTTTGTGAAAGTTGGTTTTGTGAAAACTTCTAAATGGCAGAAAGACAGAATGGTTTCTGATGTTTTCTTGAGGTAAAGTTGTTAACTTTTTGGGCTTTTCACAGAGATCTAGCTTACAAATCTTTAGCCAGATTGGTCAAATGGTTATAGAGATATAAACATTTAAACTGCCTGCCACCTGTTGGCAGACGAGCACATGAATGTGCATGCTTCCTCAAAATCATGTACTGTACTCATATGCCAGTTTTGTGAGGATCTGACATATAACGTTCATGAGTAACAGCTGTTTTTGTAAATACATTTTAAAAGGCCACGCCCACAACAATTGACTGATGCGTGGCAGCCATGTTGTTTTAAAATTTTTGATAATTATTGAGGATCAGACTCCAAAGATTCTTTCTTGCCTAATTTGGTCACAATGGGCCAAACAGCCCCAGACTAATTCATAAATATAGGTTTTGTTAAAAAATTCAAAATGGCAGAAAAACAGAATGGTTGCCAATGTTGTTTCTTGAGGCAAAGTTGTTCATCTGAAGTAGCAGGATCTACTGATGTAATTTCTAGGATTTTCTATTAACCATAGCAAAAGCTATACTCTATACCCCTGTTATTCAAATCATGGCCCTCAAGGTCCAAGAACTGCTGGTTTTCCACCCTTACCTGGAAGTCAGGTGTGAATAGAGTCTGGCCAATCGGTAGCACTAATTGCTTCGTTAATTACCAAGGGGGAAAAGAAACCAGGGCTGGATTTGGATTTGAGGTCCAGATTTGAGTATCCATGCTCTATACTCTAAAATGGTTGAAGAGCAATAGCCAGTAAATTAATTTTGTTCTTAAAGCGGCAACTGTTAGCAGAGGTGGCAAAATTTACTGGCATCCTCAGAATCTTCTGCTGTACTTACATAACAGATTTTGTGAGGATTGGACATAGTATATTCATTAGTTACTGTTGTTTAAATACAAATGGACAAATGGCCAAGCCCACAATAACTTATTGATGTGTGGACATATCCTGCAGGTTTTGTGACGATTGGCCCAACGATTGTTGACTTTGTTCTATTTGTGCTGAGCCACGCCCTTTTTAAGTTAATCAATATATAATAATAATAATATCAATATCTTCAAAACGCAATAAGATATCAACGAGCGTTTGATAAATTTTGATAAGCTTGGTCCAGTAATGATCCACAGAAAATTTGGTAGCAGTGGTTTAGGAGGAGATGTAAAAAAAAAAAAAAATTTTTTTTGAAAATGTGTTTTTCAAAAAATTCAAAATGGCGGAACTTTGGTGGTTCTTGAGGCATATAGAGTGAGGATAGATGGACGTCTGTAGCAAGTTTCATGTAAATCGGACTCATGGCGTAGGAGTTATGACTTTTCAAATTTCAAAATTAATTATAGTGCCCCCGTCAGACCGATTGGGGTCATTTTTCTTGGGCAGCACTTGCACACAACTTCCTGTCAATGGGCAGAATTTCATGTCTCTACCAAATTACCATCTCACGGGAATTTGCGCAAACATTTCCGAAGAAGATTAATAATAAACCAGCATGCAAACAATAGGGTTTCAGCCCTTCGGGCTTGAACCCCTAATAATAATAATAACAATGGAGCCCTACAACTCCACAGGAGCATTAGTATAATTGAGTGCATGAGCGCACAATGGGTCTACTGAAAGGCCCCATGATGCCGGTGTCCTGAGATTGCTCAACTCAGACATTCTGTGCTCCTGCAACCAAATTATGAGTGGAAAACACAAACTCTGTGTTCTAGCTTTATTAGTAGACGATTCAGGACAACTATATCAATTATGGAGTTTCGCAGTGCCACCATTGTTGCGCTGGTCATCCATTTACCAAGCACCCCCTCCTTGCAGTCTCATCAGCAACTACACCCCACACCCACGGCACACTGGACAATAGTGTCTATCTGGGTATATATAAAAGTATTCTTTCACCACTAAAAAATTATTTTCCATCATAGCAACAGGATAAACCCAACAATAGCCCTAAAATATGCCAGTACAGCAGTGAAAATGCTGCTCACTGAATAACGAAATAAACAAGACACATTTTTCTAAAATTATATCAGGTCATTCTACAGTATCTTGGACTAAATAAATATCTTGGTATAAATATACAACCTCACCATTGGTTTTACGTGTAGAGATGTCCCTTTTGAGATTGAGTGGTCATATATTGTTTGGACAATCCATTTGTGAAATATATGCGCATTTGTGACACCTGAGTACCTTCCAAAACAGCTGTGCTTAATCCCACACATGTTGTTTACGGCGTTGTTGACGTTTTTAGTAGTCTGGCTTGATTGACAATTCATTTATTCAGTCGATGACAGTATTAGCTTTCTAACAATGTATAACATGTCTAATTTTACCTATTGAATTGCGTTTTATAAAACTGCGTAACCCAAAGTTCAGCAGCTTAGACATTCACTCTGTGGTAACAGTAAAAGACACTGCACCAGGCAAGACGATATCAATCAGTTTCGTCTTATTTTGTAAGATATTATTTTTATTGAGGACTTCTGAGCATAGCTAAACCATATGTTTGCTAATGGACCAAGCTGACAAAGTTTTCTGGAGTAAGTCAAGAGAGGAGATGACACCATTGATTCTGTGTCTCTGTCTCTATCTACTGAACACAGATAAGATTTCTTTGTCTGTATGTAAATGTTACTGCTCAATATTTCGGTTATGTACGTTATTTTTGAACTTGAGTGTCTTAAAATAGGTTAGTGTAATTTTATAATGAGGATATTTCACACTGTAACATAAGCGTTCCTTGGTAGCTTCAGGGTTTCTGTTCATGCAAGGGATGTAACATGAGCTGCCAAAACGTGGTGGACGGTAGAATATTGTTTTAATGTCATCCCACCCCCATACAAGGAAACATTACGTACTGAGCACAGGAAAAACATACTAGAGTTAATTATTACACATTTAGGTACTGTACCAAATTATGTATAATGTTTTTGCATTATTTTTAAATCTGATTATCAATGTTTCACCTTAAACCTTCGTAAGGGCTTTATAATGGACAAAAAGGATTTTATTTATTTTTGGAGAAATTTTGGATATTTTTCTGGACCCCTTTTCCCACTTGAAAATTTTGCTTCAGTGACAACCGGCTGCACAACGCATGCTGCAGGGCTCCAAGTTGGCTGAATTAGGCCCACCACATCTAGCACATTTTCTGTTAATAATAGAATATGATTTTTGCTTTGAATTTACTGACCTAACATTCATTTATGTTGCAATTGTAAAATGTGCGACAATAAAACAAATTACCAGTTTGTGATGGTTCAAATTCCCGATGGGGGTAATGGCATCAGGGATAATGTCCGGAAGGGTTGTTGTACCTATAGTTGCAGCAATTTTGTCATTAAGGGCTGATACTGAACAGGCGTTCTGCCCCTCTCCTGTAGCACTAATGTCCCTTATGTTGGCTGATATTTGGTTTTTTGCATTAATCTTGAGATCAAATCTGTAATTAAACCTACAATTTCCACAATGTTTTAAGGGAAACTTGTTGACCATATATGGCAAATAAGGGTGTTTCCCTGTGTAAATGAACCTGGCTGTGCACTAGCACTGTGATATAGAAAGGTTCACTACTGTTGAATGCGGGCATCTGTGTGCACTCGTTTGATAAATACCTATATTTCTGTGCGTACCAACTGCCAATATGCTAATATTTAGAAGGTGTTCTATGCACACACTGTTAAATGAGGACCCTGGTTTTGTTTTTCCCTCAGCTTAGTTGTGTACATCCCAGCCATCTGAGCCAAATTACTGAAAGCCATCTGAATTATTTCAGTTATTCAGTTATTACTTATTTAAGGCTAATAAGTTGTGCCTGTCATGAGAGAGGATGTATGCTTTATATGGAGTGGTGTTCTATAGTTGGTTGGGTTTATTTGAAGCGTGTGCTCTCCTTGTTGTGTACTTAGCCTTGCTGTAATATTGATTTTAAGAATACAAACACATTTACACAATTGAGTTTTTTTTATATGAGGCAGTAGAGTTGGAGTAGGTAGGACGATGACTGCATTGGCATTAGGATTTTTGGGAAGTGTTTGCGCTGTAGTGCATGTGGAAAATGTATTCTGAAAAAGCCTACCTAGTCGGCCTACTCAGTTCTTCACAGACCTAAACAAAAATGTATTTCTGCCTATACCACTAAGCTTACTCAACAAGAGTATATTGAAATAGAAATTGCCCCGAGGGTTTTTTATATTATTAGCCTGTGTGGCAAAAATTTGTTTTGATCACCCCAAAACATTATTTGTATCTTCTTGTATCTCGCTTCTGTTACAAGTGTTATGATAAAATTATTATAATTATGAACAAATATTTATTGTGTTATTACTATGACTTGGCATATTATTGAAAAACGGGTTATTTTTATTTTAAAACTACTGAATTAGTATTAAACGCAGATTTTGAAGTGTCCTGCATTCCAAAAATGCGTAATTCCATTGGCTAGCACGACCCCTGGTGTATGTGGGCATGGCTTTTTATAAAACCGCCAATAAATCCCAAACACTTTGGCATAAAATGATTTAACGTGGCTTATGCATGGATTACTCCATACTGAGGACAACAGTGGCAAAATCAAAACGTGGTGGCATGCGGGCGGTCAAAAAATGAAAAAAAACAAAAAAAAAGATTTAAATCAGTGTACCATCACACCGATTTCAAATTGGCTGGAGTGACCAATCAACTCATTAGGTACATGAGTCCATGTCAATATGGTTTCTGTCATTGACCTAAGGACTTGAAACTTAATGTCACAATGATCCCATTCCCTAATCAGAATAAATTTGCCTTGAGGACCCATTAGCGTACTATAGCCATTATGAATAAATTAAAAAACAATCAAAATCTATCCCCTCCTAGACAAGTGCATGACACATTTGCACAAGATTTGAAATAAAGCATGTTTGTGTTTAAAAGTTATAAACATACAGGTGGTACAATAAAATCTGTGCCCACACAGCCAATTAATTTGCATGTGGGTGTGGCTTTTTACCAAAAAGCAACTTCCCAAATGCTTTGACACAAAGTGATGGTATGTTTATTGCTAAGTCCATCCTGAGAACAGCCCTAAAGAACTTGCCCGATTAAACCAGAAGGTGGTGCTATAGAGCTGAACAAATTTTTAAAAAGGAAAAATTCACAAAAAAATTATTTATTTCTAGATATTTGAAATTTGGTGTTCTGACTGAGCACCTGATTATGGATATGTATATTTTGGTTGCTGCCAACTTGAATTGGTGGCCATTTTGGATTTTGTTTGTTTATATGCTACTTTTCCCATTTTCAGCTCAACATGAAACTGGGAACACTTATAGAGGGTACCTTCCAACCACCTTTGATCAATTTAGTGCCTATTGTTGCCATATAATGACACTACGTGGTGAAACCAAAATTAAAATTAATAAAAGCTGAGAATCAACTGTACACTTTAACCACATTAATAGTTTTATTGCAAATCTAAAACTATGAAGTACAGAGCCAAATCAAGAAAAAAAAATATGGCTTTTTCCTAAATATTATGGAGCTCACTGTGTGTGTGTGTGCAACGTTTCCGCTGGTAAGGTTTTGTTGCCGCCACACCATAATAAAATTTTTAAAAAAATAAAAATAAATATATATATATATATATATATATATATATATGTATGCCCCCTATATATTAAATTAATAAATTAAAAATGTTAAACTTTCTAAATATTTCTGCCTAAATGCGCTTTCAAATCGATACTGTCGCGTCCACATATTTATTTTCAAAAAGAGCCTAGGCCGCGCGCTCCGTGCTTGCTCCTTTCTGAGGTGGTCGGATGACTTGCAGCGCGCGAAGGTGGCACGGTCTGTCAAAGCATCACTTTTTTTTCTTCAGCCACCGAAAGACAAGGGAAAGGTAGGTAGTGACGCTTCAAATATTACAAAAATACCATAGTGTTAACCAGTGTTTTAATTGGACCAAAATAAGTGCCGGTACCTACTCCTCAAAATACATACTGTTTAAAATAAATTAGTGTTGGTAATCAAAAGAAGAGTCGGTACTCCTATACAAGTCCCGACAGCTCCTGCCCATCTCAAGCACTGGCGTTAACTATCATTCGGTGATGACAACTGGCCGATTCTAACTCCGTTCGGGCAAGTGGAATACCTCATGCAGTTGTCTGATCGGACAAGTAAAAAATAAATGTGATAAATATGTAACGTTATCTGAAAATAAACAGTGTTTGTTTGAGCCGAAGCCGAACCTGTTTCAGTTGAGCTACGTAAGTGCCTACCATTTTTAAAAAATCTAGAGCTACTGTTACAACGGCCGCAAAATGTTGGCAAATCGCCAAAACAGCGCGAATTTTTTTTAAAAGGGCATTTAAAATGTTTGAGTGATTCAACTACTGCCATTTCCGTACTACAACATGGTGATTTTTTCCCATGAAAACGGAAGGGAAAGTGTTTATTTTTAAGGTTTTGTGAATGTAGTGAGCTAGCAAAACTGAGAGTTAGGCTACAGTTGCTACAGCTGACCAAGAGCGCTGCATTCTAGTGACGATTATGATTATAACGAGAGGAGCAGTCTCACAAGCTGCTGCAGTGTCCAGAAATGAATACAGATAAAACTAGCTAATAAAAAAATACATTAATCAAGCGTCTAAGTTAGTTAGGAAATTTTTGTATCATGCTCCTCAGTAGAATTAGAATGTAACAGAACAGAATTTTAAAAGCCATTTTTCTCACTTTTTCCTTTTTTTTGCATGGACAATGCATGTAAACTCTGTCATTGAGTGTGAGAGAGACAGAGAGAGAGAGGGCTTTGAATGTGGACCCAGCTCAAATTATATTATTAAATAAAAAGATAAAACATTCTAACTAAGTACTATTTTGTCATGGTAATTGAGTTAATTTAGCAGAAGAGTGTCCCTTTTAAAGTGCAAGATGTAACTTTTCTTGAGTATCAATTTTGGTTATATAGTCCTCTATTTTTGAAGATAGAACTTCTAGATGGACAATGTGCTCTTTTAATTGTTCACCCCACCATAACTCAAATACAGGCCTATTTTGCTTCAATACTTACAAACAATACAAGGGTTAACAAACCTTTTATGGTTTTAAAGTACATCTAAAACTACTTTTTAGCTCTTGCAAACTGCTATTCCTTGTATCAAGAGCTCGTCAGAGCTAAAAGATAGATTTAGATATAAAAAAATTCTCAAGAGGTTATGTTTTCATAGTCTTAAACTTTTTTTGCCTTTGCTACACCCCTGCCTCCCCCCCCCCCTTTCAGACACCCACCACCACACCAAGAGATCAATTCCACAGGAATTGTGTGTGTGTGTGTGTGTGTGTGTGTGTGTGTGTGTGTGTGTGTGTGTATATATATATATATATATATACACACACACACACACACACATACATGTGCTGCACATAAATACACTTGTACACAAATACACACACAAATTCACATCCATGTGATTTCAGCATAATAGGAATTGCTTTTCTTCTTTTATTGGAGAGGCGTGGTTCTGTTTTTGATATCCTTTTTGATGTTTTAGAGCTGAAGTCTTTCTAAATGTTAAGGGTTAGAAGGTACATGTAATGCACCTCTATGACCATCAAATATTTTGTTTGTTTTCGATGCACCCAATCAGCACATTTAAAACGCACAACATGCACACTAAAAATTCTCTTTTACTCTGATCAGGGCAATAATTTGGTATGTTGGAATGTCATGTATACACCTTATTGTTTTTGCTAGGATTATCATTAGGGGGCATTGCTAGGATGATTATTTTTCTTCATATTTCTCTTCCACTTCTCCCTTCATTTTCACCCCTTTCCCATGCTCAAAAACTCAGAAAATTTGACAGGCATGTTCGGTATGGCTGCCAATTCATTCTGCTTGACACACATGCCACTGGCACTGTAGGTGGCGCTACAGCACCACCTGCAAAATTTATTTAATATTTTTTTGGCCATGTCGTTGGACGCACATCCACCAAATTCTATCTACCACCTAAATGTCTGCCACCTCATTTTGAACTTATAAGATCATTAAACCCCTAGTGTCTTATAGATTTTTTGCCATTTTCCATTTTTTGAAAAACACACTTTTTCATACTTCCCCTAGAATGTTTTCCCAATTCTCACCACATTTGGCATGTGTCATGTACAGCATGTCCCTGTGATAAATTGCAGAGGAAATTTTGATGTCTCATAAAATTACCACTGGAATAATTTAAATTTAGACAAAAATGGCTGTCCATGCCCATGCCGATTGTGGCAGTACTTCAGGGGATGATAGACAGCGATATTGAGGATGAGCATGCACAGGCTCACAGTGTTATAGAGCAATGTGGCCTGTAGGGGGTGCTTTTGGCAAAATATAAATTTGCAGAAGGACCAATTCTTAGAAATTTCACAGGAACCCTTTGACAGCTTCCTTCCAACAGCCCTGACAAGTATATCCCCCTCCAAGATTCTTAAAGATAATCAAATATGAACATGCAAAAATTGTGGAAAAGATATTTGACCACACCTCCTTTACATCCAGCCACTGTTCAAATTTTGGAAATATTCAAATTGAAACGGGACCTATGGAGCTCTCGTGTCTCCCACTTTATGAACCCACTGCCAAAGGTGGCTCTAGAGTACCACTTATAAATTGCAAGATTCACATCATTAATGCAGATGTGCCCTTACATACAACACTTAATCTGGTATGGATGATCTTTGAATAAGGTTTGCAGTCCATGCCAAAATATACTGTAAGTTGCTACGAAAGTGGCTGCAACTGGCTGAACAGTAAGGACTTTTCTGATAGATCTGAGTTCACATACAGATGTCACTCAGAGCTCCCCTCTTCAGCCCCCCGCCCCCAGCACCCCACACACAACCAAATTGTGCCGTTCCTGAGCCTTAATATCTGCATTCCGTTTTCTACAAGTATAATGGCCTCGTAAATTATTTCATCAATCATTTCAAGAACTACTTTGGACTTTTTCAGGTAAAGAGCATTCCTGACCCCTGGAATACATAAAAACAACAATATTGACATTTCTATAATCATTAGATTATGACATTTCATAAAACACTTCCATGTAAAGACGATGTCCTTAAAAAAACTGATATGATGGAAGCTGTCCCTGTGAAGAAAAATGACACTCTGCTACCGCCTATTGTTAGAACCCCGCATGCATTTTTCTCTGGCTGGCAGAACCTCTCCTGCAGAGGCAAATGCGTCAAAGGAAACCATAAACCACTGTATGTATCAATCTGTGGATCAGTGGATAGGTTTGTGTGCTGGTAACTTAACATATTGTTGGGCAGAGTAAATTATCTCCGTTAAATAACCAGGCGCAACGAGGTATATCAAAAAATTGGATTTATTTCTGCAGAAAGAGTCCAGTACCTACACATAACGTGGTGGGTAAGTCCGAACTGAAGAAAGCAGGGGCAGTCCCTGCTTTTATAAACAAAGTGTTTTCACAATAACATGCATAATTCTCCTATCTGATTGGTACATGGTTAATACTTAAGCATATAGTAAGATTTAACAAAGTAAATGATTGGCTGTGTCTAATCATATAGTATGAATACTAATTAAGCGCCAGGTGACCGCTTTGTCTAAACAGGCTTTAAATCAGAAGCAATTGTTTAGTCTTTTATCTATCAGTTGCTTTCAGGGTCCTGGGCAGCACCACGGCCAATTCCTCCCTGTCGTGCAGGTTGGCAGTGTTACTATTTAACACTAGTTAGTTTGTGTTATTGGTTAGTGACATGCTATTCTGTGTTACTTGGTTAATTTGTTATATCAGTCTCATAAAAAAGTTTAACAGCATAAACTACAAGGTCAGGGAATTTTCTATTCCCGACCAACATACGCAGTTTACGCACAACAAACAAAACACAACAACAAACAGCAGTAAAATAACCTAAACAGGTATTTCAAATTTTACTCTACGCTGTACATTGTCAAATATGCAGTGGTGGACAGTAACGAAGTACATGTACTTCATTACTGTACTTAAGTACCTTTTTCAAGTATCTGTATTTTACTGAAGTGTTTCCATTTTGGGAGACTTTTTACTTTCACTCCACTACATTTCAAACAAAATATCCTACTTTTTAATTCACTACTTTTGTGCAATATCTGTCTGTTGCTCGTTACTTTGATGTTTGAATGCAGCAATTTTGTCATTAAGGGCTGATACTGAACAGGCGTTCTGCCCCTCTCCTGTAGCACTAATGTCCCTTATGTTGGCTGATATTTGGTTTTTTGCATTAATCTTGAGATCAAACCTGTAATTAAACCTACAATTTCCACAATGTTTTAAGGGAAACTTGTTGACCATATATGGCAAATAAGGGTGTTTCCCTGTGTAAATGAACCTGGCTGTGCACTAGCACCGTGATATAGAAAGGTTCACTACTGTTGAATGCGGGCATCTGTGTGCACTCGTTTGATAAATACCTATATTTCTGTGCGTACCAACTGCCAATATGCTAATATTTAGAAGGTGTTCTATGCACACACTGTTAAATGAGGACCCTGGTTTTGTTTTTCCCTCAGCTTAGTTGTGTACATCCCAGCCATCTGAGCCAAATTACTGAAAGCCATCTGAATTATTTCAGTTGTTCAGTTATTACTTATTTAAGACTAATAAGTTGTGCCTGTCATGAGAGAGGATGTATGCTTTATATGGAGTGGTGTTCTATAGTTGGTTGGGTTTATTTGAAGCGTGTGCTCTCCTTGTTGTGTACTTAGCCTTGCTGTAATATTGATTTTAAGAATACAAACGCATTTACACAATTGAGTTTTTTTTATCAAGTTGGCTGAATTAGGCCCACCTCATCTAGCACATTTTCTGTTAATAATAGAATATGATTTTTGCTTTGAATTTACTGACCTAACATTCATTTATGTTGCAATTGTAAAATGTGCGACAATAAAACAAATTACCAGTTTGTGATGGTTCAAATTCCCGATGGGGGTAATGGCATCAGGGATAATGTCCGGAAGGGTTGTTGTACCTATAGTTGCAGCAATTTTGTCATTAAGGGCTGATACTGAACAGGCGTTCTGCCCCTCTCCTGTAGCACTAATGTCCCTTATGTTGGCTGATATTTGGTTTTTTGCATTAATCTTGAGATCAAATCTGTAATTAAACCTACAATTTCCACAATGTTTTAAGGGAAACTTGTTGACCATATATGGCAAATAAGGGTGTTTCCCTGTGTAAATGAACCTGGCTGTGCACTAGCACCGTGATATAGAAAGGTTCACTACTGTTGAATGCGGGCATCTGTGTGCACTCGTTTGATAAATACCTATATTTCTGTGCGTACCAACTGCCAATATGCTAATATTTAGAAGGTGTTCTATGCACACACTGTTAAATGAGGACCCTGGTTTTGTTTTTCCCTCAGCTTAGTTGTGTACATCCCAGCCATCTGAGCCAAATTACTGAAAGCCATCTGAATTATTTCAGTTATTCAGTTATTACTTATTTAAGGCTAATAAGTTGTGCCTGTCATGAGAGAGGATGTATGCTTTATATGGAGTGGTGTTCTATAGTTGGTTGGGTTTATTTGAAGCGTGTGCTCTCCTTGTTGTGTACTTAGCCTTGCTGTAATATTGATTTTAAGAATACAAACACATTTACACAATTGAGTTTTTTTTATATGAGGCAGTAGAGTTGGAGTAGGTAGGACGATGACTGCATTGGCATTAGGATTTTTGGGAAGTGTTTGCGCTGTAGTGCATGTGGAAAATGTATTCTGAAAAAGCCTACCTAGTCGGCCTACTCAGTTCTTCACAGACCTAAACAAAAATGTATTTCTGCCTATACCACTAAGCTTACTCAACAAGAGTATATTGAAATAGAAATTGCCCCGAGGGTTTTTTATATTATTAGCCTGTGTGGCAAAAATTTGTTTTGATCACCCCAAAACATTATTTGTATCTTCTTGTATCTCGCTTCTGTTACAAGTGTTATGATAAAATTATTATAATTATGAACAAATATTTATTGTGTTATTACTATGACTTGGCATATTATTGAAAAACGGGTTATTTTTATTTTAAAACTACTGAATTAGTATTAAACGCAGATTTTGAAGTGTCCTGCATTCCAAAAATGCGTAATTCCATTGGCTAGCACGACCCCTGGTGTATGTGGGCATGGCTTTTTATAAAACCGCCAATAAATCCCAAACACTTTGGCATAAAATGATTTAACGTGGCTTATGCATGGATTACTCCATACTGAGGACAACAGTGGCAAAATCAAAACGTGGTGGCATGCGGGCGGTCAAAAAATGAAAAAAAACAAAAAAAAAGATTTAAATCAGTGTACCATCACACCGATTTCAAATTGGCTGGAGTGACCAATCAACTCATTAGGTACATGAGTCCATGTCAATATGGTTTCTGTCATTGACCTAAGGACTTGAAACTTAATGTCACAATGATCCCATTCCCTAATCAGAATAAATTTGCCTTGAGGACCCATTAGCGTACTATAGCCATTATGAATAAATTAAAAAACAATCAAAATCTATCCCCTCCTAGACAAGTGCATGACACATTTGCACAAGATTTGAAATAAAGCATGTTTGTGTTTAAAAGTTATAAACATACAGGTGGTACAATAAAATCTGTGCCCACACAGCCAATTAATTTGCATGTGGGTGTGGCTTTTTACCAAAAAGCAACTTCCCAAATGCTTTGACACAAAGTGATGGTATGTTTATTGCTAAGTCCATCCTGAGAACAGCCCTAAAGAACTTGCCCGATTAAACCAGAAGGTGGTGCTATAGAGCTGAACAAATTTTTAAAAAGGAAAAATTCACAAAAAAATTATTTATTTCTAGATATTTGAAATTTGGTGTTCTGACTGAGCACCTGATTATGGATATGTATATTTTGGTTGCTGCCAACTTGAATTGGTGGCCATTTTGGATTTTGTTTGTTTATATGCTACTTTTCCCATTTTCAGCTCAACATGAAACTGGGAACACTTATAGAGGGTACCTTCCAACCACCTTTGATCAATTTAGTGCCTATTGTTGCCATATAATGACACTACGTGGTGAAACCAAAATTAAAATTAATAAAAGCTGAGAATCAACTGTACACTTTAACCACATTAATAGTTTTATTGCAAATCTAAAACTATGAAGTACAGAGCCAAATCAAGAAAAAAAAATATGGCTTTTTCCTAAATATTATGGAGCTCACTGTGTGTGTGTGTGCAACGTTTCCGCTGGTAAGGTTTTGTTGCCGCCACACCATAATAAAATTTTTAAAAAAATAAAAATAAATATATATATATATATATATATATATATATATGTATGCCCCCTATATATTAAATTAATAAATTAAAAATGTTAAACTTTCTAAATATTTCTGCCTAAATGCGCTTTCAAATCGATACTGTCGCGTCCACATATTTATTTTCAAAAAGAGCCTAGGCCGCGCGCTCCGTGCTTGCTCCTTTCTGAGGTGGTCGGATGACTTGCAGCGCGCGAAGGTGGCACGGTCTGTCAAAGCATCACTTTTTTTTCTTCAGCCACCGAAAGACAAGGGAAAGGTAGGTAGTGACGCTTCAAATATTACAAAAATACCATAGTGTTAACCAGTGTTTTAATTGGACCAAAATAAGTGCCGGTACCTACTCCTCAAAATACATACTGTTTAAAATAAATTAGTGTTGGTAATCAAAAGAAGAGTCGGTACTCCTATACAAGTCCCGACAGCTCCTGCCCATCTCAAGCACTGGCGTTAACTATCATTCGGTGATGACAACTGGCCGATTCTAACTCCGTTCGGGCAAGTGGAATACCTCATGCAGTTGTCTGATCGGACAAGTAAAAAATAAATGTGATAAATATGTAACGTTATCTGAAAATAAACAGTGTTTGTTTGAGCCGAAGCCGAACCTGTTTCAGTTGAGCTACGTAAGTGCCTACCATTTTTAAAAAATCTAGAGCTACTGTTACAACGGCCGCAAAATGTTGGCAAATCGCCAAAACAGCGCGAATTTTTTTTAAAAGGGCATTTAAAATGTTTGAGTGATTCAACTACTGCCATTTCCGTACTACAACATGGTGATTTTTTCCCATGAAAACGGAAGGGAAAGTGTTTATTTTTAAGGTTTTGTGAATGTAGTGAGCTAGCAAAACTGAGAGTTAGGCTACAGTTGCTACAGCTGACCAAGAGCGCTGCATTCTAGTGACGATTATGATTATAACGAGAGGAGCAGTCTCACAAGCTGCTGCAGTGTCCAGAAATGAATACAGATAAAACTAGCTAATAAAAAAATACATTAATCAAGCGTCTAAGTTAGTTAGGAAATTTTTGTATCATGCTCCTCAGTAGAATTAGAATGTAACAGAACAGAATTTTAAAAGCCATTTTTCTCACTTTTTCCTTTTTTTTGCATGGACAATGCATGTAAACTCTGTCATTGAGTGTGAGAGAGACAGAGAGAGAGAGGGCTTTGAATGTGGACCCAGCTCAAATTATATTATTAAATAAAAAGATAAAACATTCTAACTAAGTACTATTTTGTCATGGTAATTGAGTTAATTTAGCAGAAGAGTGTCCCTTTTAAAGTGCAAGATGTAACTTTTCTTGAGTATCAATTTTGGTTATATAGTCCTCTATTTTTGAAGATAGAACTTCTAGATGGACAATGTGCTCTTTTAATTGTTCACCCCACCATAACTCAAATACAGGCCTATTTTGCTTCAATACTTACAAACAATACAAGGGTTAACAAACCTTTTATGGTTTTAAAGTACATCTAAAACTACTTTTTAGCTCTTGCAAACTGCTATTCCTTGTATCAAGAGCTCGTCAGAGCTAAAAGATAGATTTAGATATAAAAAAATTCTCAAGAGGTTATGTTTTCATAGTCTTAAACTTTTTTTGCCTTTGCTACACCCCTGCCTCCCCCCCCCCCTTTCAGACACCCACCACCACACCAAGAGATCAATTCCACAGGAATTGTGTGTGTGTGTGTGTGTGTGTGTGTGTGTGTGTGTGTGTGTGTGTGTATATATATATATATATATACACACACACACACACACACATACATGTGCTGCACATAAATACACTTGTACACAAATACACACACAAATTCACATCCATGTGATTTCAGCATAATAGGAATTGCTTTTCTTCTTTTATTGGAGAGGCGTGGTTCTGTTTTTGATATCCTTTTTGATGTTTTAGAGCTGAAGTCTTTCTAAATGTTAAGGGTTAGAAGGTACATGTAATGCACCTCTATGACCATCAAATATTTTGTTTGTTTTCGATGCACCCAATCAGCACATTTAAAACGCACAACATGCACACTAAAAATTCTCTTTTACTCTGATCAGGGCAATAATTTGGTATGTTGGAATGTCATGTATACACCTTATTGTTTTTGCTAGGATTATCATTAGGGGGCATTGCTAGGATGATTATTTTTCTTCATATTTCTCTTCCACTTCTCCCTTCATTTTCACCCCTTTCCCATGCTCAAAAACTCAGAAAATTTGACAGGCATGTTCGGTATGGCTGCCAATTCATTCTGCTTGACACACATGCCACTGGCACTGTAGGTGGCGCTACAGCACCACCTGCAAAATTTATTTAATATTTTTTTGGCCATGTCGTTGGACGCACATCCACCAAATTCTATCTACCACCTAAATGTCTGCCACCTCATTTTGAACTTATAAGATCATTAAACCCCTAGTGTCTTATAGATTTTTTGCCATTTTCCATTTTTTGAAAAACACACTTTTTCATACTTCCCCTAGAATGTTTTCCCAATTCTCACCACATTTGGCATGTGTCATGTACAGCATGTCCCTGTGATAAATTGCAGAGGAAATTTTGATGTCTCATAAAATTACCACTGGAATAATTTAAATTTAGACAAAAATGGCTGTCCATGCCCATGCCGATTGTGGCAGTACTTCAGGGGATGATAGACAGCGATATTGAGGATGAGCATGCACAGGCTCACAGTGTTATAGAGCAATGTGGCCTGTAGGGGGTGCTTTTGGCAAAATATAAATTTGCAGAAGGACCAATTCTTAGAAATTTCACAGGAACCCTTTGACAGCTTCCTTCCAACAGCCCTGACAAGTATATCCCCCTCCAAGATTCTTAAAGATAATCAAATATGAACATGCAAAAATTGTGGAAAAGATATTTGACCACACCTCCTTTACATCCAGCCACTGTTCAAATTTTGGAAATATTCAAATTGAAACGGGACCTATGGAGCTCTCGTGTCTCCCACTTTATGAACCCACTGCCAAAGGTGGCTCTAGAGTACCACTTATAAATTGCAAGATTCACATCATTAATGCAGATGTGCCCTTACATACAACACTTAATCTGGTATGGATGATCTTTGAATAAGGTTTGCAGTCCATGCCAAAATATACTGTAAGTTGCTACGAAAGTGGCTGCAACTGGCTGAACAGTAAGGACTTTTCTGATAGATCTGAGTTCACATACAGATGTCACTCAGAGCTCCCCTCTTCAGCCCCCCGCCCCCAGCACCCCACACACAACCAAATTGTGCCGTTCCTGAGCCTTAATATCTGCATTCCGTTTTCTACAAGTATAATGGCCTCGTAAATTATTTCATCAATCATTTCAAGAACTACTTTGGACTTTTTCAGGTAAAGAGCATTCCTGACCCCTGGAATACATAAAAACAACAATATTGACATTTCTATAATCATTAGATTATGACATTTCATAAAACACTTCCATGTAAAGACGATGTCCTTAAAAAAACTGATATGATGGAAGCTGTCCCTGTGAAGAAAAATGACACTCTGCTACCGCCTATTGTTAGAACCCCGCATGCATTTTTCTCTGGCTGGCAGAACCTCTCCTGCAGAGGCAAATGCGTCAAAGGAAACCATAAACCACTGTATGTATCAATCTGTGGATCAGTGGATAGGTTTGTGTGCTGGTAACTTAACATATTGTTGGGCAGAGTAAATTATCTCCGTTAAATAACCAGGCGCAACGAGGTATATCAAAAAATTGGATTTATTTCTGCAGAAAGAGTCCAGTACCTACACATAACGTGGTGGGTAAGTCCGAACTGAAGAAAGCAGGGGCAGTCCCTGCTTTTATAAACAAAGTGTTTTCACAATAACATGCATAATTCTCCTATCTGATTGGTACATGGTTAATACTTAAGCATATAGTAAGATTTAACAAAGTAAATGATTGGCTGTGTCTAATCATATAGTATGAATACTAATTAAGCGCCAGGTGACCGCTTTGTCTAAACAGGCTTTAAATCAGAAGCAATTGTTTAGTCTTTTATCTATCAGTTGCTTTCAGGGTCCTGGGCAGCACCACGGCCAATTCCTCCCTGTCGTGCAGGTTGGCAGTGTTACTATTTAACACTAGTTAGTTTGTGTTATTGGTTAGTGACATGCTATTCTGTGTTACTTGGTTAATTTGTTATATCAGTCTCATAAAAAAGTTTAACAGCATAAACTACAAGGTCAGGGAATTTTCTATTCCCGACCAACATACGCAGTTTACGCACAACAAACAAAACACAACAACAAACAGCAGTAAAATAACCTAAACAGGTATTTCAAATTTTACTCTACGCTGTACATTGTCAAATATGCAGTGGTGGACAGTAACGAAGTACATGTACTTCATTACTGTACTTAAGTACCTTTTTCAAGTATCTGTATTTTACTGAAGTGTTTCCATTTTGGGAGACTTTTTACTTTCACTCCACTACATTTCAAACAAAATATCCTACTTTTTAATTCACTACTTTTGTGCAATATCTGTCTGTTGCTCGTTACTTTGATGTTTGAATGCAGCAATTTTGTCATTAAGGGCTGATACTGAACAGGCGTTCTGCCCCTCTCCTGTAGCACTAATGTCCCTTATGTTGGCTGATATTTGGTTTTTTGCATTAATCTTGAGATCAAACCTGTAATTAAACCTACAATTTCCACAATGTTTTAAGGGAAACTTGTTGACCATATATGGCAAATAAGGGTGTTTCCCTGTGTAAATGAACCTGGCTGTGCACTAGCACCGTGATATAGAAAGGTTCACTACTGTTGAATGCGGGCATCTGTGTGCACTCGTTTGATAAATACCTATATTTCTGTGCGTACCAACTGCCAATATGCTAATATTTAGAAGGTGTTCTATGCACACACTGTTAAATGAGGACCCTGGTTTTGTTTTTCCCTCAGCTTAGTTGTGTACATCCCAGCCATCTGAGCCAAATTACTGAAAGCCATCTGAATTATTTCAGTTGTTCAGTTATTACTTATTTAAGACTAATAAGTTGTGCCTGTCATGAGAGAGGATGTATGCTTTATATGGAGTGGTGTTCTATAGTTGGTTGGGTTTATTTGAAGCGTGTGCTCTCCTTGTTGTGTACTTAGCCTTGCTGTAATATTGATTTTAAGAATACAAACGCATTTACACAATTGAGTTTTTTTTATCAAGTTGGCTGAATTAGGCCCACCTCATCTAGCACATTTTCTGTTAATAATAGAATATGATTTTTGCTTTGAATTTACTGACCTAACATTCATTTATGTTGCAATTGTAAAATGTGCGACAATAAAACAAATTACCAGTTTGTGATGGTTCAAATTCCCGATGGGGGTAATGGCATCAGGGATAATGTCCGGAAGGGTTGTTGTACCTATAGTTGCAGCAATTTTGTCATTAAGGGCTGATACTGAACAGGCGTTCTGCCCCTCTCCTGTAGCACTAATGTCCCTTATGTTGGCTGATATTTGGTTTTTTGCATTAATCTTGAGATCAAATCTGTAATTAAACCTACAATTTCCACAATGTTTTAAGGGAAACTTGTTGACCATATATGGCAAATAAGGGTGTTTCCCTGTGTAAATGAACCTGGCTGTGCACTAGCACCGTGATATAGAAAGGTTCACTACTGTTGAATGCGGGCATCTGTGTGCACTCGTTTGATAAATACCTATATTTCTGTGCGTACCAACTGCCAATATGCTAATATTTAGAAGGTGTTCTATGCACACACTGTTAAATGAGGACCCTGGTTTTGTTTTTCCCTCAGCTTAGTTGTGTACATCCCAGCCATCTGAGCCAAATTACTGAAAGCCATCTGAATTATTTCAGTTATTCAGTTATTACTTATTTAAGGCTAATAAGTTGTGCCTGTCATGAGAGAGGATGTATGCTTTATATGGAGTGGTGTTCTATAGTTGGTTGGGTTTATTTGAAGCGTGTGCTCTCCTTGTTGTGTACTTAGCCTTGCTGTAATATTGATTTTAAGAATACAAACACATTTACACAATTGAGTTTTTTTTATATGAGGCAGTAGAGTTGGAGTAGGTAGGACGATGACTGCATTGGCATTAGGATTTTTGGGAAGTGTTTGCGCTGTAGTGCATGTGGAAAATGTATTCTGAAAAAGCCTACCTAGTCGGCCTACTCAGTTCTTCACAGACCTAAACAAAAATGTATTTCTGCCTATACCACTAAGCTTACTCAACAAGAGTATATTGAAATAGAAATTGCCCCGAGGGTTTTTTATATTATTAGCCTGTGTGGCAAAAATTTGTTTTGATCACCCCAAAACATTATTTGTATCTTCTTGTATCTCGCTTCTGTTACAAGTGTTATGATAAAATTATTATAATTATGAACAAATATTTATTGTGTTATTACTATGACTTGGCATATTATTGAAAAACGGGTTATTTTTATTTTAAAACTACTGAATTAGTATTAAACGCAGATTTTGAAGTGTCCTGCATTCCAAAAATGCGTAATTCCATTGGCTAGCACGACCCCTGGTGTATGTGGGCATGGCTTTTTATAAAACCGCCAATAAATCCCAAACACTTTGGCATAAAATGATTTAACGTGGCTTATGCATGGATTACTCCATACTGAGGACAACAGTGGCAAAATCAAAACGTGGTGGCATGCGGGCGGTCAAAAAATGAAAAAAAAAAAAGATTTAAATCAGTGTACCATCACACCGATTTCAAATTGGCTGGAGTGACCAATCAACTCATTAGGTACATGAGTCCATGTCAATATGGTTTCTGTCATTGACCTAAGGACTTGAAACTTAATGTCACAATGATCCCACTCCCTAATCAGAATAAATTTGCCTTGAGGACCCATTAGCGTACTATAGCCATTATGAATAAATTAAAAAACAATCAAAATCTATCCCCTCCTAGACAAGTGCATTTGCACAAGATTTGAAATAAAGCATGTTTGTGTTTAAAAGTTATAAACATACAGGTGGTACAATAAAATCTGTGCCCACACAGCCAATTAATTTGCATGTGGGTGTGGCTTTTTACCAAAAAGCAACTTCCCAAATGCTTTGACACAAAGTGATGGTATGTTTATTGCTAAGTCCATCCTGAGAACAGCCCTAAAGAACTTGCCCGATTAAACCAGAAGGTGGTGCTATAGAGCTGAACAAATTTTTAAAAAGGAAAAATTCACAAAAAAATTATTTATTTCTAGATATTTGAAATTTGGTGTTCTGACTGAGCACCTGATTATGGATATGTATATTTTGGTTGCTGCCAACTTGAATTGGTGGCCATTTTGGATTTTGTTTGTTTATATGCTACTTTTCCCATTTTCAGCTCAACATGAAACTGGGAACACTTATAGAGGGTACCTTCCAACCACCTTTGATCAATTTAGTGCCTATTGTTGCCATATAATGACACTACGTGGTGAAACCAAAATTAAAATTAATAAAAGCTGAGAATCAACTGTACACTTTAACCACATTAATAGTTTTATTGCAAATCTAAAACTATGAAGTACAGAGCCAAATCAAGAAAAAAAAATATGGCTTTTTCCTAAATATTATGGAGCTCACTGTGTGTGTGTGTGCAACGTTTCCGCTGGTAAGGTTTTGTTGCCGCCACACCATAATAAAATTTTTAAAAAAATAAAAATAAATATATATATATATATATATATATATATATATATATATATATATATATATATGTATGCCCCCTATATATTAAATTAATAAATTAAAAATGTTAAACTTTCTAAATATTTCTGCCTAAATGCGCTTTCAAATCGATACTGTCGCGTCCACATATTTATTTTCAAAAAGAGCCTAGGCCGCGCGCTCCGTGCTTGCTCCTTTCTGAGGTGGTCGGATGACTTGCAGCGCGCGAAGGTGGCACGGTCTGTCAAAGCATCACTTTTTTTTCTTCAGCCACCGAAAGACAAGGGAAAGGTAGGTAGTGACGCTTCAAATATTACAAAAATACCATAGTGTTAACCAGTGTTTTAATTGGACCAAAATAAGTGCCGGTACCTACTCCTCAAAATACATACTGTTTAAAATAAATTAGTGTTGGTAATCAAAAGAAGAGTCGGTACTCCTATACAAGTCCCGACAGCTCCTGCCCATCTCAAGCACTGGCGTTAACTATCATTCGGTGATGACAACTGGCCGATTCTAACTCCGTTCGGGCAAGTGGAATACCTCATGCAGTTGTCTGATCGGACAAGTAAAAAATAAATGTGATAAATATGTAACGTTATCTGAAAATAAACAGTGTTTGTTTGAGCCGAAGCCGAACCTGTTTCAGTTGAGCTACGTAAGTGCCTACCATTTTTAAAAAATCTAGAGCTACTGTTACAACGGCCGCAAAATGTTGGCAAATCGCCAAAACAGCGCGAATTTTTTTTAAAAGGGCATTTAAAATGTTTGAGTGATTCAACTACTGCCATTTCCGTACTACAACATGGTGATTTTTTCCCATGAAAACGGAAGGGAAAGTGTTTATTTTTAAGGTTTTGTGAATGTAGTGAGCTAGCAAAACTGAGAGTTAGGCTACAGTTGCTACAGCTGACCAAGAGCGCTGCATTCTAGTGACGATTATGATTATAACGAGAGGAGCAGTCTCACAAGCTGCTGCAGTGTCCAGAAATGAATACAGATAAAACTAGCTAATAAAAAAATACATTAATCAAGCGTCTAAGTTAGTTAGGAAATTTTTGTATCATGCTCCTCAGTAGAATTAGAATGTAACAGAACAGAATTTTAAAAGCCATTTTTCTCACTTTTTCCTTTTTTTTGCATGGACAATGCATGTAAACTCTGTCATTGAGTGTGAGAGAGACAGAGAGAGAGAGGGCTTTGAATGTGGACCCAGCTCAAATTATATTATTAAATAAAAAGATAAAACATTCTAACTAAGTACTATTTTGTCATGGTAATTGAGTTAATTTAGCAGAAGAGTGTCCCTTTTAAAGTGCAAGATGTAACTTTTCTTGAGTATCAATTTTGGTTATATAGTCCTCTATTTTTGAAGATAGAACTTCTAGATGGACAATGTGCTCTTTTAATTGTTCACCCCACCATAACTCAAATACAGGCCTATTTTGCTTCAATACTTACAAACAATACAAGGGTTAACAAACCTTTTATGGTTTTAAAGTACATCTAAAACTACTTTTTAGCTCTTGCAAACTGCTATTCCTTGTATCAAGAGCTCGTCAGAGCTAAAAGATAGATTTAGATATAAAAAAATTCTCAAGAGGTTATGTTTTCATAGTCATAAACTTTTTTTGCCTTTGCTACACCCCTGCCTCCCCCCCCCCCCTTTCAGACACCCACCACCACACCAAGAGATCAATTCCACAGGAATTGTGTGTGTGTGTGTGTGTGTGTGTGTGTGTGTGTATATATATATATATATATATACACACACACACACACACACATACATGTGCTGCACATAAATACACTTGTACACAAATACACACACAAATTCACATCCATGTGATTTCAGCATAATAGGAATTGCTTTTCTTCTTTTATTGGAGAGGCGTAGTTCTGTTTTTGATATCCTTTTTGATGTTTTAGAGCTGAAGTCTTTCTAAATGTTAAGGGTTAGAAGGTACATGTAATGCACCTCTATGACCATCAAATATTTTGTTTGTTTTCGATGCACCCAATCAGCACATTTAAAACGCACAACATGCACACTAAAAATTCTATTTTACTCTGATCAGGGCAATAATTTGGTATGTTGGAATGTCATGTATACACCTTATTGTTTTTGCTAGGATTATCATTAGGGGGCATTGCTAGGATGATTATTTTTCTTCATATTTCTCTTCCACTTCTCCCTTCATTTTCACCCCTTTCCCATGCTCAAAAACTCAGAAAATTTGACAGGCATGTTCGGTATGGCTGCCAATTCATTCTGCTTGACACACATGCCACTGGCACTGTAGGTGGCGCTACAGCACCACCTGCAAAATTTATTTAATATTTTTTTGGCCATGTCGTTGGACGCACATCCACCAAATTCTATCTACCACCTAAATGTCTGCCACCTCATTTTGAACTTATAAGATCATTAAACCCCTAGTGTCTTATAGATTTTTTGCCATTTTCCATTTTTTGAAAAACACACTTTTTCATACTTCCCCTAGAATGTTTTCCCAATTCTCACCACATTTGGCATGTGTCATGTACAGCATGTCCCTGTGATAAATTGCAGAGGAAATTTTGATGTCTCATAAAATTACCACTGGAATAATTTAAATTTAGACAAAAATGGCTGTCCATGCCCATGCCGATTGTGGCAGTACTTCAGGGGATGATAGACAGCGATATTGAGGATGAGCATGCACAGGCTCACAGTGTTATAGAGCAATGTGGCCTGTAGGGGGTGCTTTTGGCAAAATATAAATTTGCATAAGGACCAATTTTCAGAAATTTCACAGGAACCCTTTGACAGCTTCCTTCCAACAGCCCTGACAAGTATATCCCCCTCCAAGATTCTTAAAGATAATCAAATATGAACATGCAAAAATTGTGGAAAAGATATTTGACCACACCTCCTTTACATCCAGCCACTGTTCAAATTTTGGAAATATTCAAATTGAAACGGGACCTATGGAGCTCTCGTGTCTCCCACTTTATGAACCCACTGCCAAAGGTGGCTCTAGAGTACCACTTATAAATTGCAAGATTCACATCATTAATGCAGATGTGCCCTTACATACAACACTTAATCTGGTATGGATGATCTTTGAATAAGGTTTGCAGTCCATGCCAAAATATACTGTAAGTTGCTACGAAAGTGGCTGCAACTGGCTGAACAGTAAGGACTTTTCTGATAGATCTGAGTTCACATACAGATGTCACTCAGAGCTCCCCTCTTCAGCCCCCCGCCCCCAGCACCCCACACACAACCAAATTGTGCCGTTCCTGAGCCTTAATATCTGCATTCCGTTTTCTACAAGTATAATGGCCTCGTAAATTATTTCATCAATCATTTCAAGAACTACTTTGGACTTTTTCAGGTAAAGAGCATTCCTGACCCCTGGAATACATAAAAACAACAATATTGACATTTCTATAATCATTAGATTATGACATTTCATAAAACACTTCCATGTAAAGACGATGTCCTTAAAAAAACTGATATGATGGAAGCTGTCCCTGTGAAGAAAAATGACACTCTGCTACCGCCTATTGTTAGAACCCCGCATGCATTTTTCTCTGGCTGGCAGAACCTCTCCTGCAGAGGCAAATGCGTCAAAGGAAACCATAAACCACTGTATGTATCAATCTGTGGATCAGTGGATAGGTTTGTGTGCTGGTAACTTAACATATTGTTGGGCAGAGTAAATTATCTCCGTTAAATAACCAGGCGCAACGAGGTATATCAAAAAATTGGATTTATTTCTGCAGAAAGAGTCCAGTACCTACACATAACGTGGTGGGTAAGTCCGAACTGAAGAAAGCAGGGGCAGTCCCTGCTTTTATAAACAAAGTGTTTTCACAATAACATGCATAATTCTCCTATCTGATTGGTACATGGTTAATACTTAAGCATATAGTAAGATTTAACAAAGTAAATGATTGGCTGTGTCTAATCATATAGTATGAATACTAATTAAGCACCAGGTGACCGCTTTGTCTAAACAGGCTTTAAATCAGAAGTAATTGTTTAGTCTTTTATCTATCAGTTGCTTTCAGGGTCCTGGGCAGCACCACGGCCAATTCCTCCCTGTCGTGCAGGTTGGCAGTGTTACTATTTAACACTAGTTAGTTTGTGTTATTGGTTAGTGACATGCTATTCTGTGTTACTTGGTTAATTTTTTATATCAGTCTCATAAAAAAGTTTAACAGCATAAACTACAAGGTCAGGGAATTTTCTATTCCCGACCAACATACGCAGTTTACGCACAACAAACAAAACACAACAACAAACAGCAGTAAAATAACCTAAACAGGTATTTCAAATTTTACTCTACGCTGTACATTGTCAATATGCAGTGGTGGACAGTAACGAAGTACATGTACTTCATTACTGTACTTAAGTACCTTTTTCAAGTATCTGTATTTTACTGAAGTGTTTCCATTTTGGGAGACTTTTTACTTTCACTCCACTACATTTCAAACAAAATATCCTACTTTTTAATTCACTACTTTTGTGCAATATCTGTCTGTTGCTCGTTACTTTGATGTGGAGAAAATGGATTGTCTTAAAGATCCTATAGAATAATATGACATCAATTTCATACTGAAGCCTACCAATCAAGGCGCAGTGCCCATTTCGATCGGCTCATTACACTTTGAACCAAAGACGTTAGCTAGGTGGGAAGGCGAGTAGAGACAGTCGATTTGGAACACAGAGAGACTGCTGAACAGTCCAAGTAGGCTACATCTTAAAACAGTATATCAGCTCTGTCTATCAGCAAACATAATGCCTCAGCCTTGCTCAGAATTTCTGAAGAATAATAGTATTTTCCAAGAAACGATGAAAGTCATCGATAAAATTTTGCCAGATGCAGTGTCTTTTGCCTACGAGTTGGGGTGATAAAGCATTGCTTTCACTGCTACCACAGGCTGAGTGCCTAATGCAGCTATAATGAGACAAAACTTTCGAATACGCTGGGATATAAAACGGTATTACAAAAGCAAAATTAGACGTATTATACATTGTTAGAAAGCTTATTCTGTCACCTATTGGATCGATTAACTGTAGATCAAGCCAGATTGTACTACAAAGGACGACAACACCGAAAGCAACGTGTGTGGTATTACAAGCTGACGTCCTTTTCTGTAGTAAGACCAGACCAGAAGCTGCTGCACACGTGTTGTTGACGGCGTTATTGCCCTTTTTAGTACAGTCTGGCTTGATTGAGAATTCATTTATTCAGTAGGTGAGAGGATAAGCTTTCTAACCATGTATAACATGTCTAATTTTGGTTTTGGAATATCGTTTTATAGGTCACCCGAAAGTTTTCTCATCATTGCATTCACTCTGTTAGTCAAAAACGCTCCACCTGATGAAACGTTGTCAACGATTTTTCATGATCTCTTGGGAAATGCTGTTATTTTTGAGGACTTCTGGGTATGCCCAAGCCATATGTTTGTTGATATACCTAGCTGACATCGTTTTCATTTGTAATTTTGCATTTGGAATAGCGTTTTTATCGCATTCACTTCCGCATTAAGCTATGACCTGTTGCCTGTGCTATATCCTTTCTGGTGGCTAAGTCGCCAGGAAACCTCAATGTATTTTGATATTTGATAGTGAAATATTGGAATTGATGGTGCCTTTGTTCCATTTTTTTGAATTAAACTGTGAATTTTATTTATACCATAGTTTTCACCCTTACGTACAGTATGTTAGGAGGTGAACAATTTAGTTTGCCTACTGTATTTTAAAATTGTTTGTCATGTCAGCAACCCCTGACAAACATAACCATACTAAATAATCCAAAAAGGGGGTGTTCCTTGCCGCGAGCTGATACTTAATTGATTGCGCACAGAGTTTATTGCAGGGTCACAAGAGGAAGGGGACAGGCACTTGGTTGACCAAAAAGTTAATGATGAACCTGACTCAGCAGAGTCAGTCCTGTGGTATGTGAGCCAGTAGCCTCGCAAGCCAGTCTCTTTTTTCACCTCGTTCAACAGAGCCTGGCCGATGCCGGGATAGTTGTATTTTCCCAACCAATCAGAGTGCAGTGGGGCAGCGCTCCAAATGTGGTGATGAGGCATGGTCTGAAACTTGCACTGGAAAAACATTACCGGGGGCAAACTTTTCCACAGACCTGCATCAGTTCGCCACGGTAGGCCACGCTTGAAAAATTAAGCGAGTACACCTCTGTTCGATAACAGCATATCCAAACACGCGCTGAAGGTCCTTCAACAAAGTCATGCCATGTATTTGGGATATAACAGAACTAAAATCTTCTTCAAATTTGTCCATAATTCTGTTTTTAGAAGATAATTTGGGTTAGCTCGATAGCTTTGTCCATTTCGCTGGTGTGTTTCAGTCGGGACGTAGATTTCAGCGCACACGGAGCAGAGGGAGTGTTGGGGGGGGGGGGGAGAGAACCAGCACACTGAAACAGACAGTTAACCAATAGGGAAGTTGCCACTGGCTCCCAGCTACAGGAGAGTCCTCCATTTTGCCTTGGAAAGTACATGCGTTCGTCCAGACTAGTGTGCCAGAGGCCCCAAAGTCCCTGTGTATAGTTAAACATTGTTACAACTCAGTAACTTTGGCTATATATCCCAGCATCCTGTTGGCATTTTTTTTTTACTGCTACAGCACAGAGCTTAGAACCTGAAAAACTTTGATCAACCATTACTCCAAAGCCTTTTTAAAATTGAGCACGTTCCCATTTTGTTCCTCTCATAAAGTAATCCTACCTAATGTTTTTATTTTCCACTTGCAGAACTATACATTTGACTATACGGAACACTGGGGCTCCCAGTTTTTTTATCATCTGCAAATTTGACTAATGTACTTTCTACGTCCCTGTCAAAGTCAGTGATATAAATGAGTGGTCCTCGCACAAATCCTTGTGGAACTCCACTTCCCGCACCGGTTCCCTGCTCACATGATATCCCTCCTACTACTCTGTGTCATACCCTGTTACGAGTTCCGAATCCACTCTGAAATACCTCCTGTAATTCCTACTGTCTTGATTTTGCTAACTAGTCTCTCATATAGTATCCTTATCAAATGCTTTTGGAAAGTATATAACATCATAAGCCTTGTAATAACACTTGGTAGTTTCTTCAAAGAACACCAGATGGTTTGACAGACATGACAAAAACCATTCTGGTTCTCCCTTTTGATGTTTTTATTTTCATATATTTTTATAGAAGTAGACAATATGTAATGCATATGGAAGTTGATAATATTCACCAACAGAGGGCTAATATTAAGTCTTTGTTCCTTGTTGTCATTTCTGCAGCCAAGTTCTGTGGGGATCCTGGTGTCCCTGCCCGAGGCATAAGAGAGGGTCGCAGTTTCATCTACCAGTCAGAAGTCTCTTTCAGCTGCAGTGCCCCCTACATTCCAGTGGGATCTACTATACGTATCTGCCAGGCTGATGGTTCCTGGAGTGGATTCCAGCCACGATGTATAGGTACGGCAATACACCTGCAATTTAGATGTTTCTGGATTAGATGTTCCTGTACACCACTGCATATCCCCCTGAGATGACAAGAAATTCATAACGTAATGTGTGAATGTGTGTATGTAACAGCATTTTAAGTGTGGTGGTTCAGTTGGAGTGTAGCTTTACCAGGGTACATCTTAGAACATAAGAAAATATCAGGGTCCAGATTTTGTAGCAGGGAGGAAAACAAGTTTATCTGACTACATGCATTTCAAAACTAGTAATTTGGATGTTTGTGTGAATACAGGTTTTCATATACATGCATTGACTGGGGTGTCTATCTACTGCTACTAGCATTCAGTGTTCTCTTGACACTAAGACCTTCTATCCTAGGAGGTAAATGTATTACTCATCCGGGAATGTATTAAAAATATGTCTGCCACGACTGTTGTGGGTGCAGCATATATTAATGGGATGCGGTAAATGTCAAAAAGTTTGATGGACTGAAAACCTGCCCCCTATCCCGCCCCATTTTTTTACGAGGTTACTTGAGTTCAACCCCCGCTAGGGTTGGGTCGGTTTCTGGTTTTGCCAGTCCGGTCTGGTCCACGAGCTTAAACCGGTTTGATTTTATGCGAATCGACTGTACTGGCATTTGTCATTATGAGACGTTCTGGCAAATTAAAAAGTAGCCTACATCAGAAACCTGTGCCGACGGCGCTAAATCCAACTTCTCATATTGCTTATTACTAATGAAATACAACGTGAATAACATGCTTTAAAAATGTTTAAAACGGGGGCGCTGTTGAGCATGCTCAAGGAGTAGATGCGTCTACCACAGCTCCTGCAAAATTCTAATAAATTCATATATTGTGAACCTCGTAATTACTCGGACTTTGATATAAAGCACATTAAGTGATCTGTGACTACCTCTACAATGTCACATAAGCCTTCTAAAGAGCAAAGAGAGAGTAGGTCGTCGAGAAACACCACCTCAAATTCCACGGCTAACTCAGAAGCAGATGCTAATGCCCAAAACATGGAAGCGCTAGCAATTGGCGCTATACAAGCCTCAATCAACTCGTTTTGTGAGGAAAACCGGGTGTCTATTGCTTCTCTGTACTTGACACTGAGTATATATGGCCAAAGAATTACAGATGTGGAGGATGGACTGAACGAGTTCGATAAAAGACTGAGCAGTGTGGAATTAAGTATCGCTGGCTAAAGAGAATGGTGTGTTGCAAGAGAAGGTGACATACTTGGAGAACTGTACCAGACTATACACAGAGGGACCACGGACAACGGAGTTTATCACCAATCTACTTTTCGTGTTTGGGGAAGAAAGTTTTGGGAGATTGCTGTTTGTGGACAGAGCCCATAGAAGTTCAGCCCCAAAACCAAGAGAAGGCAACAAGAAATCACAGCCATTCATAGTAAAGCTACATCACTTTCACTATAATAATAGGCTCAATCACCATTGTGTTACCTAATTCGGCGATAGATAGTGACTTAACACACATTTATTTTAATGAAAATCTTCGAGATTACTTCAATCAGCATATCATGTAATTCATTCGATGAAAATTTTTAATCGATTGACAGCCCTACTATTTGTTAAAAAAAAAAAAAAAAAAAAAAAGGTCAGCTTCTCCCCCGCTGTGAAGCTTGGACATGTGCAGGCGCTATTGACCACTAATATCCTATTGATTGGGTCAGCATGAAGACTTTCTCATTAGCCGCAGGTATTCGAGTTTGTAATCAGGAGAATTTGTTTTTGGGACAGCTACCAAAAACGGTCATTAAAGGTTTGGTTGATAACAATGCCTTTACAGCGGTTTACGACAAGAACCCGTTTAATTTCCAACACTATAATGCAGAGTTTGTGGCAGTGTATGTGGACGGCCAGCAGTTTCCGGCCAAGCCGTTTCAACCAGATTATAACAACAGTAGTGCAATTCAAGAGTATTATAGCCTGATCCTCACTTGACATTTGAAGGTCCAGCCCTTGTTAATAAATCGTCAAGAATATGCAAGCGGTTACACACTTTATGCTTTCAATCTGGCCCCTGATGAAGGTTGCAGTCAGCATCTATACCTGATCAAGACGGGAAACATGCAACTGGAGATGAGATTCAGAAACCCTCTACCCAGAACAGTAGATTTGGTTCTTTATGCATGTTTCGACAATATCATTGAAGTGAACCAAAGAAGGAACGTGCTGTATGACTATTATTAATCATGAACAACAGAGAACTAACTGCGGTTTTGAGTAATAACCCATATACAGGAAAAGACTTTAAAGGGGTGGTGGCCTGCGAGGAGCTACAGGATAACAAACTGCATAATTTCCCTGCTTTGTACATTACATTACATTACAGGCATTTGGCAGACGCTCTTATCCAGAGCTCTTATACATTGTGAATACACACCCTCGAAATAAACCTGGAGAACACTTGCTAGCTCAGTATATGTGTGTGGATGAAACGGGTGAATTCTTTGACTCCTATGGAAACCCTCCAGACTATGGTTATTTCCCAGACAGTATCAATAATTTGAACTGCGATCGGAGTGTTTACAACACTGTACAAGTGCAAGACCTGCTCAGCGCAACGTGTGGCCAGCGTTGTGTATTTTACCACAGGGCCAAAGGAACCCCTTTTAGCAGAATTATATCATTATACCATTATTATTACCATAAATTTACCATTTCTCAGCCCCACTATGAAACACCATAATTGCTTCAATAACACTGTAATTTCAATAGCTCTGACACCCTGGTGGAAAATCAACAAAATCTTCAAATCTACAATGAAACCCTGTAAATACACTCCAATATGGCACAACCCTGACTTTCTACTAAACAAAACACCACTTATCTTCAACACGTGGAAACAAAGCAGTATCACACATCACCACCACCATTTTCAGAGTAACAGCTTCATTACTTTTCAACATTTGGTCCAGAAGTACGATGTCGGGAGGGAACAATACCTGCAATACTTCCAATTAAAGTCGGTTCTAAAATCTAAAATCAATATATCAAATAACAATTTATTCCCATCCCCACTAGTAGAAGAAATCAACAAAATAACTAATCCAAAAAAATTCTTTCCAAATTTTATAAACTAATATCCACCGTAGACTCAACAATCTCCCTCCCAATCAGAGACTGGGAGAAAGACTTATCATTCACTCCCGATACCGAATTCTGGACCCAAATCTGCAGGAACACCTTCACCGTGACTAACAATACTAACTTACAACTAATACAGTACTAATAAGATAATCCACAGAGCACATGTCACTCAGCACAAGATGTATAAGATGGGATTCATAGACTCCGACACATGCTCACACTGCACATTAAACACCCCAGATAATAATCTCCACTCCACCTGGCTCTGCCCACAAATTCAACATTTTTGGCAAATAGTCATTAACAGAATTTCTCTTATTATGAGCTGTAGCATTCCACTATCTCCATCCTTTTGTCTACTTGGCGACCTTTCAATAATACCTATTCAAAATTCAAAACCTTTACTCATTGCCTTAACTATCGCCAAGAAAACTATCCTTTTAAACTGGAAAACTAGAAACACAATAAACATCACGCAATGGTTAAATCTCCTCAAAGAACACGTATCAATGGAACAAATTACACTCCAGTACCAAACCTCACACTTTGAAAAAATTTGGGCCCCCTTTATCATCGCATTAAACGTGCCTGTTAACTAGTCCCAATAACACACACACACACATTATAATCTCACACCAAAATCTTATTTTGTTCCTCTCATCATCTCACTCCCTGATCTCATATCCCCTACATCAACACATAAACTATCCTATTAACAATCACCAATGCTCATGTTTAATTCAATGCTTTCTTTGTTTGTTTCTCATTTGTTTGGTTTTCTTTTGTTTTTCTTTTGTTTTGTTTTTGTATGCTTATTCATTGTTTTGCCTCTTTGTAATTGGGTGGGGGGGCAGGGGGGCTGGGTGGGTATGCTCTAGGGGGACACGTGGAATGTATTGTAAAATATATAACTTAATAAAGATGTCCTCTTCATTAATAGTTATATATTGGGTGGGCCAATAATTTTTTTAAAAATTTAAAAAGAGAGTGCTGTATCTCTACCCGCCTGACTGTGCTGCTTAGAAGGATTCTGATTTGGTCAGCATCTGCTGTCCATGCAGAGAGAGCCTGATCAGTCGATCTGACTGTGACTGCACATGGCGAAGTACCGGTGCAATATAAAGAATAGCTTACTTCACAGATTTATTCATGCTTCAGGCCAATTAAGAAGCAGTACTCTTTGCCCCAAAGGGGATTTATCATTTTTTGGTATTAACCATAATACTATGTGGGCCCCCCTAACTTAATTTTTGTTTATTATGAGGGGATTCCCTTGTTCATTATGTGACATTGCCCCCCCCCCCCCCCCCCCCCCCCCCCCCAAATCAAAAATGAATTTGCACTTTTAGTTTGCAATAAAATACTGAGAGACTGCATATATACAGCAGGTTAAACTATACATGTGCTGGATCAAATCTTCTTGACCATGTAGAACTGGATATGTAGAACTACTATAGATGTAGTAAAAGCAAAAACTAAGCAGTGTACCCAGCGTCTCCAAATCTGTCCAAAATGTCTAAATTATGCATTGCTGTGAATCACAACATATTCACGTATTTCACTGCAAAACAACTGTTTTGACGCAAGAAAATCACTGTTGCATCGTTTTCAAGTCAGAATTACAAGCTTTCAGTCAGTACAGTGGTCTAAAATATCTAGGGGTCCAGAAACGTATCCAAAATCTCTCCAAAATTAAATAAAATGCTTTTTGTTCATTATAAAGCATATAAATGAGCCCCTTATGAAGTTTTAAGATGGAACATTGCTATCAAGTTAAAAAATAAAATATTGTCACACAATGCAGTACAGTGCCTAAATGTGTAATAATTAACTCTTGTATGTATTTCTATACTTTGTACTCTCGTATGTTTTCTTGTATGGGGATGGGATGACGATATGAAAACAATTTCAATCGTCCACCACGTTTTGGCAGTGCTCCAACTCTCACGTCATCACTGTTGCATGCTTCCCAAAAACTATTACACTACTAACGCTTGCATTACAGTGTGAAATATCCACATTATATAATACCACTAACCTACTTAGACACTCAATTTTAAAAATAACGTATATAACCGAAGTATTTTGAGCAGTAATACTTACATAGCAATGATGAAATCTTATCGGTTTTCAGTAGATGGAGACAGAGACAGGAAATCAATGATATAGTTCTATCCGCTCCTGTCTTACACCAGAAAACTGTGTCAGCTAGGTCTGTCAGCAAACATATGGATTAGCTATGCTCAGAAGTCCTCAATAATAATAGTATTTTCCAAGAAATTTCGAAAAATCGTTGACAAGGTTTCGGTAGCAGCGTCTTTGTTTTACTGCTACCACGTGAATGCGTAATTGAATGCGATAAGAAAATTTTCGGTTATGCTGACCTATAAAACGCTATTCCAAAAGCAAATTTAGGCATGTTATACATCGTTAGAAAGCTTATAGACGCTTTCAACGGTAACAACATAAACAAACGTTACTGCGCATGTGCGTTGTTCTGGCCCTAACTTAACTTCCGGCAGACTTCCGCAAACAATCAATAACAACAGAGTCCCTTTAGACTATTTCTGATAACAAGCAATATAAATAACAAATTGTTAGCTAGCTAGTTAAAACTGTCAAGCCAGTATTATTTGGGGTTACCAGTCGAAGAAAATAACCGTTACTTGGCCAAACTCAAATGCGATAACGTTACACTACCAGAAAAACAAGCGACAGAAACAGATGACTGTTGACAGGATTGCACCTTGCAGAGCATCATACATTCCTTGCATAATCCATAACTATTCTGGTTACATGCACATTCTTGTGTAAAAAGTGCACACTTTCTATGATATTGCTTAAAAATGATGATTACATGAGACACAAAATGGGGCCAGTGCTGGGCAGCATGTGTAGACAATGCAATTACTATAGGTATTTATTTGTATAGCATGCATTGAAGGAAAAACATTAGTTTGGGTCATCTTGCTAGGTTACCACAACAAAAAATGATCAGGCAATGTAACATTGTCAAGTCATTGGAAACAGGTATCATAACGTTTGTTCAAAACGTAGCTATAACGTATCAACTACTAGCATTGATCTAATGTTTCTGTGTATAATTTATACAATGTTAGCTACGTTTAGCTAGCTAGCTAGCTACAATCAATTTAGTTAGCAAATTGTTCATGACTATTGAAGTCTTGTTACTGGTCAGCTAGCTATTAGCTATCGCTTATTATGAGTTTGTTACCTGAAACAAAGTCAGTGCTACAGTGAGAGCACCTATTCGACCACCTTCGTTCGACAGACAGGAAAACATAAACTGATTTGCAATTATATATGAAATGGGTGAAATAGGTGAGGTAACCACCTGTACCTAGTTAAGTAGGAAAAAATGTCCTTGTTATCCTCCCGTGGTTATTTTTTCAACACTTTCACGATTTTTTTTCTGTGCCGGCAAATAAGTCAGAGGTGGTCCAGCACTAGCTTTTGGTTGCTAAGGGGACGTGTATCCACAACCCTATATAAATTAATGGAACTTAACATAAATTTGCTAGCATACTGTATAAATGTCTTGTCTTGCGTATTTGAGGTTAATATGAAAAAGGGTGGTCCTATCAGCACGTCTAGGAATCCGTACATATTCACTGTTGTAACTCAAGTCGCAGGACGCAAAATAGCCGTTGGGACAGCAGTTTGAAAGTATAAAGCAACGTCTGCGCCATTGGCTTTAATGGGTCACGATGAGATAATTACAAGCGTGTTGCTTATTTTAAAGTTGATATAGTAAATAAGCCTGTATTAGTATTACTAAATGTGTATGTATGATGTTGGTTTATTTATTTATACAGTTTATTATGTGTATTTTCACAGGACTTACATTTTAATAGGTAACGATGTGCAGTTATTTCTCAAAAATACGAAGTAACAATGGGCAAGCACCAGCTATAATAATCGCAGGGATTCAAGAAATTCGTTTCACAATTCCCTAGTGGGGTTACAAAGTTAAATAATGTATTTTTACAAATTTTTTTGAAATTGCATTTGTTTCAAGTTGCACCCCACAGCACAACAACCTGAGCCCAACGTCAGTCTGCTCATCAGTTTAACTTTCACTCCGTTTGTAACCGGTGCCATATTAGCCAGTAAACACAAACCCAATAATAAACAAACACAGACCGGAAGTTAACTTAGGGCCAAGCGCATAACCTTGGCAACGCACGTGCGTCCGCTGAAAGCGTCCATACTCTCACCTACTGAATAAATGAATTGTCAATCAAGCCAGACTGTACTAAAAAGGGCGACGACGCCGTAAACAACAGGTGTGGTATTATGCACAACTATTTTGGAAGGTACCCAGGTATCACACATGCACATATATTTCCCAAACGGATTGTCCAAGACAAGATATGACCACTCAGTCTCAAAAGGGACATCTCTACGCGTAAAACCAATGGTAAGGTTGTATATTTATTCAATATTTAGTCCCAGATATTGACTGTAGAATGACATGGTATCATTTTTAAAAACTTTTTCTCGTTCATTTCGTTATTCAGTGAGCAGCATTTTCACTGCTGTATTGGCATATCTTAGGGCTATTGTCGGGTTTATCTTGTTGCTATGACGGAATACGATTTTTTAGTGGTGAAAGAATATTTTTATGAATGCCAAGATAAACAATATTGTCCATTATGTCATGGGTGCGGGGTTTAGTTGTAGATGAGACTGCAGGGAGGGGGGCGTGTTAAGTGAACGACCAGAGCGATAATGGTGGCGCTGCAAAACTCCGTATTCGGCGTAGTTGTCCTGTATCGTCTACTTACGAAACTAAAACAACGCGTTTCTATTTTTAACTCGTACTTTGGTTGCAGTAGCACTGAATGTCTGAGTTCAGTAATCTCGGCACGCCGGCGTGCCGACCACTAGGGGACTTGTGCGAAGGGCTTAAGTTAGCCTCATGTTAGACAATGAATGAGTATGTACATAACGTTATTTTTATAACAGCCATTTTTTATTCAGTAAATACTAAGTGTTATAGTTACCGTGGCCCAGGTGCCAACTGACTGACGTCACACAGGCAACACTGTTTGGAAGCTGGGAAGTGAGGTCCAAAAACACGCCTGCAATTACCGCTTCTCGCCATTGGTACCGCCAAAGAGAACAAAACGGAAATCTTTGAGATTGTAACTTTAACTTGAATTTTCCTTCTGAAGTATTGAAATATTAGGATTAGGATTAATTTTTGCATCTTGGGCAATTTGCCTTTTACAGAGCCTTGTAGCTGCCATGTTTAACCCTGCATGCATATCATAATATTCAGCATTATTACACTCAGTGCTGTCATTTTATAAAGTTTCCTCAAACTCTCCTGTATTGCTTTTTTCACCTACCATGGACACTACTTTTTAAACATGCTTTTCCTGAATTTGTATGAATTTAAACCTGCACCCCACTTTTCATTCACAATCTTTCAATCAATAAATTGCACCTGGTATATATTTGTTTGCAGCTTGTTAAAGCGGGCATGCCTAAAATGAAAAAGTCTGGACTTAAAAGAGGCCCTTTTAACTTTCTAAAATACACCAAAACTAACTGCACTCCAAGTGGTCCCAAGTGTCTCCATTACCTCTATGCTGCAAATTATGTAAGGATCATTACTTAGCACCATATTCAGGATTGATTTCTCTCTTATAGGCTGACTGACATACTGTTCTAAGAATGGTCATTTACAATGTCTATGTAATGTAAATTTGTTCTCTTTTTTCCTTGTCCTGTCATTAATTTAGCAATAAATAGTGGGAAACTGAAGTCACTCAGTTTGACCTCCCTGACAAGCTTCTTTTTATTTCCAAAGAGCATTGTATTCACACTATGGTCTGAAGCTGCTGGTCTACAGCCTACTCTTACATTAACCCTCTGGGGTCTGAGGGTAAAATGAGGCACACGGGTGATTGTGCCATGCTCTGACATTTGTGTAAATTTCATCAACTTTATATGCAGTGATTCCAAAGTGTTTCATATCTTTGTTTTCAGCACAAACTCAGCTACAATAATATGGCAGCAGTAAGTAGGCCATAATCATATGTGGATTGTAAATTGCTCTAAAAACACACAAACTGTAAACAGTAGTTTTGAACATGCACAGGAATGTTGTAATAAAACACACTAAACAATAGTATCTGAGTTTTTGGATCACTGAAATGTGTTCATCACGGTCTTGGGTATCAAAAGATGACAAAATATTTTAGCAAATTCAATGAGAAATATAAAATAAATTGCTAAAAGTTAGTGTTGTAACTACTATTTTTCCAGGTGAGAATGGGAGGGCAAATGGCCTGTCTGAAATGAATATGCATTGGGTAGGAGGACCTGCCAGCTAAGTAGACTATTCACACCTGGCTGCATGCCTCCCCACCACTAAGACGAAGACTCAATGAGCCATTTAGAAGATAGAAACAGACATCTTTTGATTTTGGAACATTTATTGAAGTAAACTATATGCATGGAAGATGAGATGAGACTGGTGTACTCCTGCGACGCCTGTGTGGCCTCTTAGCTAGTGGTGAACAAGGCCGTGTTTCCTGATCAGCATCTCTGTAAATATAATAAAAACAAAATTGTTAGGAAATGTGACATCAAATCAAACTTTATTTATGTAGCATTTTTTTCAACAGGTGAAAATTAAATGTGCTTTACAAAAAAGGGACAAACCACTAACTATTGAAAACAAAACTTAGGAAATGTGACATAGTTGCATCATATACAAAGAACCAAACAAACACAACCAGACCAGATTCCATGCAGAGAGTAGTCAATGTGCGGAATGGCCTGCCAGGTCACGTAGTAGAGGCAGAAATTCTGGGGATTTTCAAGATTACCTACAAATAGATACACCATACTTAATCAGAGCACTAATTTAGTCTGGAGAAAGGCAAGCATTGTTAGGCTGAATGGGCTGTTCTCATCATTATGGTGTTTTGTTTGGTTTTGTTTTGTGGTACCTTTTCAAAAGCCTTTTGGAAATCTAAGTGTGTAATACCATAAGTCTTGTTATAATCAAAACACTTCCTATCTTTTTCAGAGAATACCGGATGGTTTGTCAGGCATGACGTTCCCTTGCAAAAACCAGGCTGGCTATTCCTTAGTTATATGTCTGTTGACAGGGATATAATTCTGTGTGACATAGTCTAAAATGTTTTCATATTTTTCTTTGCCTTCAGAACCAACACACACCACATGTGAGAACCCTGGGACACCCCGGTATGGCTCCCTCAACAGGACCACTGGCTTCAAGGTAAACATTTTTGTACCAAGCACATAATCTTCAGAATGTTACTAGGAGAATGTCCTTGACAGGTATGAGAATGAAACAGGAGTACGAGTGGATGCATTTTACATGCCAGCACAGACATGATAGGCAATATGGGCAGAAAGATGCTTGTAAGCACTAAACAGTATGGGGAAAATATCTTTTGTCTTTTGACAGACAGCTTTGTTTGTCTCAGGCCATTTCACCAAATCTGACGTGTCACTCCTGGGCCGTTTCTCAGTATCTGTTCTTGTCTATTGAACTTATGTGATGTAATTTTTAACGGCTAAAGTTTGGTTCCAAAAGCGAGAACGGTTAAAGATCTCGCTGGTGTTCTAGATTGCCCCCAAATATATAACAGATACATCTGTTGCACTTTTGCCTAACCAGAATGGACTGAATGTTCAATAACTCATTGTGTGATTGTGGGCGAGATGTGACAGCCTCACAATTAAAAATGTAGTTCTTTTTTTAACCAATAAATTTGACTTTGACTTACCAAGAATGAAAATGAGATGAGAAATAAACTAGAACGGTGGCTTGCATTGCTCTTATTTCAACGGGAAGGGAGAGGAAAATACATTTTAGTGACAAGCTGTTAATAGGGACATGCTTGTTACCTATAACATTGTCTGTATATGAGTGAAATATGTCTATGAAGGGTTATTCAACCGTCAGACTGGGAAATCGTCAGTTTTTAGCAGTCTAACGTCATCCATGTTAGTTTCACTTAGGATATAGGGGAGAGTCGATATAAATGTAGCCTCGCGAGCCATTCTCTTTTTTCACTTCGTTCAACAGAGCCTGGCCGATGCCTTATCATTCTAGGCATAAATGAAGGAGGCTACCTTCCCGGGATAGTTGTATTTTCCCAACCAATCAGAGTGCAGAGGGGTGGTGCTCCAAATGTGGTGATGATTTGTTTTTGGCCAGGCATTGTCTGAAACGTGCATTGGAAAAACATTACCAGAGGCAAGCTTTTCCACAGACCCGCATCAGTTCGCCACTATTTGGGGAAAATGGCTAACGTTAACGTCAGAGCACCGACCACATCATCACAGTTTATCACAGAGTCTGCAGTTCGAGGTTTGATAATAAATAAAACAAATACAATTTATTTATCGATAATAAGTGTATTTATTTAATTCCTTTTTGGTTCAACAATTCTACTTGCTCCTCCATTATTGTAACGACTAAACAATCAAAACCACTGCTTCTTCTGGCCATTTTTTTTGGGTATTTATGTGATAGCAGACTGCATACTGTAGGCCACGCTTAAAAAATGTAACTGTTGCCAAACCCCGTAGGCAAGCAAGCGAGTACATCTCTGTTTGATAACAGTGTATCCAAACACACGCTGAAGGTCCTTCAACAAAGTCACGGCATGTATTTGGCAAGTATGTGATATAACAGAATTAAAATCATCTTCGAATTTGTCCATAATTCTGTTCTTAGCAGATAATTTGGGTTAGCTTTGTCCGTTTCACTGGTGTGTTTCAGTCGGGACTTGGATTGCAGCACACATGGAACAGAGGGAGTGTCGTGGGGAGGGGGGGGGAACCGGCACACTGAGACAGACAGTTTTATTAACCAATAGGGAAGCCGCCGCTGCGGCAGGCGACTCCTCGCTTTTGCCCCGGAAAGTACATGTGTTCGTCCACACTAGTATAAATGTAACACATCATAAATGTAACGTGGTCAATAACTTTTTGTACACTGCTGCTACAGTCACCATTTGAGGATTGTCTACGCACAATACAGTCCTATATCAAATGATTTGTGGAAAAGAAACAGCCACCTGGGCACATGCATTCATGTATAAGCGCTCACCAGATTGGTCTGTATGGTGGATATTTGCTTTATCTATTTGGTTTTCTGTTTGTTTTTAATGCATAAATAGGCTATGGACAAATTAATTAAGCTTCATTAATTTCATGTAAAACAACCTAATCTTGGTCAAAATGTAATGGTTTGTTGTCAACAAAATAAATGCATCTCTTTGCCGTGCAGTAAAACAATGAGTATAACTTTATTCACAGGTCACTACGTTGTCTTACAACAGTAGGCTACATGGATGTTTTGATGTACAGTAATTTACAGTAATGGTAATAAAAATCCAGCATATATTATGAAAGTTATGAACATAATTGAAATGGGTAATTACTGCCATGCCAGAGCTGTTTTAAACAAATTGCACAGTGCTAGGCTAAATATTTTCTTAGAAAATGAGCAAAATCCAAAAACTGTCTGCTCTGCGCCAATTAGCTATACAGTAAAATTGTTTTAATTTGGAATTTATTCAAGATAAATTGCCAAAATTATTGAAATGAACTATTATTTTTTAGCATTTTGATGATTGGAAAATTAATTTTCTTTCAGGCATTTTTGAGAGAGACCCGCAAAGATGTGTGCAAAAATGAGATGACAGCAGTACGCAAGCAAGAGCAATGTGAAACCTGACACCAGGATATTTTAAATAAAAATGAGCCTACTTGTTAGCTTTGTTTCAACTGTTTTTTTTTTTTTAACTGGCAGGGGCATTAGCTGAGGTTGGGTGGTCCAGGGGATGTGGCGGCACCGGGGACCCCCAGGGGTCCAATAAGGGGGCCCCTAAATTCTGAGCTTGCACTGCCTCATAGATTTTAATAGTGACGACATTAGTAGCCTATGTACCTAACAGATTCTGCATAGTGATTGCCAGTAGCGGTACTATAGCCAGCACAGTATGCCAATGCGATTTCCAAAATGAATTAGGCTGCATAGCCTAACTACAATAAATGTTGGGCTATTTATAAGCTTTGTAAGGATGGCTGCTCAAGCTCCAAGAGCATGTGTTTTAAGAGAACAACAGAGACTTAACTGGCAAACTGCTGACTGAAAATATTAAGTTTGTGCTTGCTTTGCAAATTAGTTTATTGCTAGCTTTTAAAGTTTACTGGTTGTACAAGCCTGCTTCATGCAGTGCATAGCAACCATATCACATCATAAACATGCATTAGAGGGCTCGACATTAATGGTAACCCTGAGCTACCAATCCATTGCAAATGAGCAGTTTTTGCTTCGTATCTTTGCCGACTGGTTGCCTGCCGGGTCAGACCAATGTTTACCAGTTCCAATTTATTTTTATTACCCTATAGAGTTCAATGGAGAAACCCTAAACTGGCAGGTCAGTTAGAGGACAGTGCAGATAAGAATGCATTTTCATGCTCATCATTAAAATGTTGGGCATGTGACGCTTTACAATTGTGCACCTGTTGTTCCCAAACTTAAATGTAAGTATAGCATCTAAAAATACAGCTAAAAACGCAAAAGGCACAATTACTTCAGAAATTAATCGGCCTGTCTGTTTAGAGAATGAACACGGTAGGTAGGGTGATTTAAAAAACAAAAACGACTTCACACTTTTCTCACGAAAGTATGGAGGACTAAATGTGCCAAAATTAAATAAATAAATGTGGAATTAAATAAATAAATAAATAAATAAATACTTCATTTTATTTCGAAATAATTTAATAATTCCCACCTCATGGTTATTTAATTATTTCATGTTGTATTTCCGAATGGCTTTTTTCATTTCATAGTGACGCTTTTCCGAATGACATTTTCCGAATGGTGTTTTTATTTCCGAACTCCCTTTTTCATTACATAATGACACTTTTCAAAATGGCAAGACCTCCTGTCAATTAACACGAGCAGAGCATGATCACTCACGGTCATTGGTTGCTCACGCATTCAGGCAAAATCAGCAGCACTGCAAATATCACTGCATGTTAAAATTATACATAGTAAGCTCTAGTGCAACAGCTATTGTTATGTACTAGCCGCTTCACGCACGTCCATTCCCCAACATAGGGTGCAAATCAATAAACAATGCATCTATGCATTTATTGAATGAGTGCAAATCCTTAATTGGAATGAAAACAAGTCGCAAAAACACAACACACAGGTTAAAGGATAACGCTATGCCATTTTAACCAATTCTAACACTCCTGTAATTAAGAACGTTTCTTACTTGCTCGGTAGCTAGCGGGGCTACTGCGGCTAGCCGTCCCACTTGCAGTTCCTGCCTTGCCAGTGTTACACCGAAATCTGTGACCCATCGAAATCTGTGACCGCAGAGGCCACTGTTGCACATTTTTTGCATGCGTGTTGTCGAGAACGAGCATGAAGAGCATTTACGTAGACGGCGTAAGCTACTCCTAAACGTTGGATTGTCATCGCTCCCTGTCTAGTGCATGTAATCGCTGGTTGTTATTGCTTCCTATTAGTGATGGGCAAAACAGTTCTTTTTAGTGTACTGAATCAGTAGAATCAGTTCACTAAAAAGATTTGTTCAAAAGATTCGTTCGGGGGGCTGGGGGGTGCAGCACTTGTGACTGTGACTTGTGACTAAGGGCTGCTTGAAAGAGAAAGTGCTGATATACGTTGGCTAAGTTTTCTCATAAAATGTAGTCGATAAAATAGTAGCCTTGGCTAGCCTACTTTGAGACGTTAAAAAAGGTTTGTTATTTCATTGAAAATAAACAGCACACTTGACAGTGATGTTCGATTATTATCCATATTTCCATACCCACTTTCCTCACCAGAGACTTCTCATTCACTACAGCAAGAGGGACGAACTATTGTTGTGTCGTTCACGAACGATTCGGGCAAAAGTACTGTCATTCGCGAACGATTCGGGCAAGTGTACTGTCGTTCGTGAACGATTCCGGCAAGTGTACTGTCATTCGCAAAAGATTAGGGGCGGGCGTAGTACGTTCAGTGAACGAATCACTGAACTGCGAACGATAGTTAGTCAGTGAACTACCAGTTCACGTTCGCGAACTAATCGTTTCACGAAGTGATTCAGTACACTTCGTTCACCCAAAAGATTTGTTCTTTTGAACGAATCGTTCACGAACGACACAACACTACTTCCTATAGAGAAAGAGGCAACGTTGGTGGATCATACTAACCACCCCAGGCATGGTATCTGTCAGTAGAAACTACTTTTCTACTTGATTTGAAGTTATTATGAAAATAAATCGGTTTGCGGCTGCAGATTTTTAAACATGGCGGTTGAAATAAAACACTGCAAGTAGTCGACCAATCAGAAATTTTCAGCGCTTGCGCCCCACCCCAAAGGTTCCGGTACTTTTGGAAAGTACTTACCCCCCGAGCAGGGACGTTTTTGGGGGTAAAATAAAGCCCCAGAACTTAATTTAGACCCTAGTTCCTGCGGTCGAAATGCACTGAGTTCCTCAAAAGGTTCCTAATTCCATGGTAAAGTTCCTGCGGTGGAAACGTGGCTTTAGTTATATCCATGGTCACAGATTTTGGTGTAACACCGGGTTGGTGAAGTGTCTTCATGGCTGTCTCCCAGAACACAAACAGAAGCTAGCTTTAACTAGAGACTAGAAAATGAAAGTCCCTTTATTTAGATCCAACACTCAAAGGTTTGCTTGATTGTTTTTTTTTTCATCACTATTATCATTAGCACGCTAGCTAGGAGCATCGTTGATAAAGAACCTACTGTTTGGTAGCTTCCAGGGCTACTGCCGCTAGCCACCCCAATCACAGTTCCCGGCCAGAGGGGCTGTCTCCTTTATTGCTGTCTCTTCGAATGCTGCCAGAAGCTAGAAAGCTACACATGTCAGTGCAGTTATTTTGATCAAGCGTTTACTTAACTACTCTTTATTTAGTATTGAGCTGGCATTAGTTAGCTAGTTAAGAACAACTGAGATGATGAACTAATTGCTTACTACCTAACTGGCAAGCCAGCGGAGCAAATGCCACTGTAGCCACCCCACTCTCAGCAGGACTATCTCCACACTAACCGAAGCTGGAAAGCTAGTTTCGTGTCATGTACAGAGACGATCTGCATCATATAGTGAGTCGATGCATTACCTTGCTCCTCCTATCCGAATATTACTAACTACCAGCCCATAGATTCCACATGTAGAATGACATGATATAATATTAGAAAAATTCCTCTTGTTTATTTCAGTGTTCAGTGAGCACATTGAGTTTTTCACAGCTGTACTGGCATACGTTCGGCTATTGTTGGCTTTATCTTGTTGCTATGATGGGGTAAAAATTTTAGTGGTAAAAGAATGCTTTTATGTATACTCAGACACTATTGTCCAGTGTGTCGTGTGTGGGGCTTGTAGTTACAGATGAGACTACGGGAAGGGGGTGCTTGGTAAATTGATGACCAGCGTGACAATGGTGGGGTTTAGAATCTTTGCCTTCGGCGTAGTTGTCCTGAATCATCTACTAATAAAGCTAGAACACAAAGTTTGTGTTTTCAACTTATAATTTGGTTACAGGAGCACAGAATGTCTGAATTGAGTAATCGCACGCTGGTGTGCCGACCACTAGGGGCATTGCGCACTTGTCTCCCCCATTCTTTTTGTCTCACCCTTTTTTCGTTGTTGATGTATTGTCCAAAACAAAATTCAAACAAAATATGCCATGCATTTTGGGTTTGGTTTCATTTTAGGCATGGGGTGCTTTTTGGGGTGAAAAAAAGTGAATGTTTATGACATGTATGTATGTTGGATCTTCTCCACAGGTGGGTAGTGTGGTAGAGTTCCAGTGCCAGCCTGGACACTTGCTTCTGGGGTCCACAACACGACTTTGCCAGGCTGACCTCACCTGGAGTGGGACCCAGCCTGAGTGCATCCGTGAGTTCCACCGTCACTACGCTCACCAAAAAGCATAATTACTGACAGGAGGAATGAAACACTCGTGTGTCCTTCACTGAAACATTCACTGAGAGCTATTCTACCCACTAAGCATGTAACAGAAGTGTAATTAAAGCTACATATCTGTATAAAATGCAACTTCAATTTTGCAGTACTCATTTAAGACATTGTTTTTTAATACAAAATAATGCAGCTAGTAGTTCATTGTTCTTGAGTCTTGGGTTGTTGTATAATTAATCTCATGATAAACATGTTTTCAACGTACAAATGCCTGGTTACTCACACATACAAAGCACAGTCTATAACTCATTCATTAAAACTGGCAAAATCTATGCCTGCCATTAAAAGTATTGATATCAAAATGATACTACAAACAATATGGCCTATTTTCTTAATCTTCATCTTGAGTGATGTATGGTATGAAGTGGTAGTTCTACTAATAAAATTTATTTCTGAAATGTGTTTCAGAAGTATTAGAACTGCAGCGCTGCATGCTCTGTGCTTTGTGTGTGTTTTCAACAGCTAATACTGTTGGTGACAGAACAGCCGAAATTTTGCAAAATGTAGTCATGGTTTTCAAACACAAATCCAGTTTGATTGTCGGTGAATTCAACATATTTGAGAGACGCAAGTCTCCATTGCAAAAAAAGAAAACAATTTCAGAAATAAGAATTTCCCCACGGAAAGGAAGAGATAAAAATGTTGATCATAGAAAAGAAGCTTTTCTTCAAGACAGGAATATTTTTAAAAAGGTTGAGAAATTTGGGTAAGACAATCATTTTCATGAAATGAATATGGCCAGCCAGTCATAAGGGTAGAGAGGACTGTACTCCTTGCAACGGTTCATTAAGGGAAAAAAAACTTTTGGTTGGTTTGGTTTTTGGTTAAAAAAATAATAAATAATAATTAAAGCCGCAAGCGGCGTTGGGAGTGTTCCAAGCATTTGCACCATCGCGCCCCCTATGGAGCGATTTTAAAATGGCTTTTTCCTCATGATCATATGCCTTCACCCAACATATCTATTGAATATCATGATGATTGTATGAAATGTTGATGACTTATGGCCAATTTTGTTGCCAAGAGACGCTGTCGGATGACTTAGTTGCGTCGCCATGGATGTGTCCTGGCCGCTTCCCGTAAAGGCCTTTACTATGTCGTAACACTTAGATGGCATGTCGTAACACTTAGATGGCCCGGCGTGTATGCACAGCTGCAGTGTTTCTGCACCGCAACTAAAAAAGGCGTCACACTAGTGTTGTCACGATACCAAAATTTTTGACTTTGATACTGATACCAGGTTTAGTATTACGATACTCAATCAAATGATACTTGAAACTTAAACAATGCTAATTTGATACTCGGTACCTTACGATACTGAAATTACCTTAATAGATCAGAAACGTAATGTCCACAAGGGTTGACCTCATTTTCGAATTCACGGTTTATTAAAAACCTGGTTTATTAACAACCTTTAAGTTGAAGCCTCTTCAACATATTAATAAGCATAGGTCTATAGTGTTACAACACTAAACCATAGAAAAATATATTAAATATATTTCAAAAATTAAACAATTGTAAAGTAAATTATCTTTAAACAGGTCTTTCACTTTTAAATAGATCTAAAAACAGCATATGTCAATAACGGTACAGCATCTTCCTATAATAAAATATGTACAAATTAGAACAGCTATTGCTACTGAAGTGAACTGAGTCTAAGCTTGCGCTGTATCAAGGACAGAAAATACACAAGTGCACGTCACCTCACTTGGCAACCTTAGTTGCTACTGCCATCTAGCGAGATTCTGACAAATTACACTTGTCATCCTCTCAATCGGTAATGCGGAGACACTTTTCCCTGGCTTTTACATTTGACGCAAAACTACCAAACGTCGGAAAATTCTAATACCGAACCGTTTCTTTTTTTTTTTTTTTTTTTTTAGTACCGAAAAAGTGCTGAAGTTTCGGTGTACCGTGCAACACTACATCAGACACAAACCTATACCAATCCATGGCTCAGCTTAGCAGAGAATGCACATTTCAGAGCGCCTCAGAGACAGATAGAATAATAACACATGAATACACATTTCAAATAATAAATACAACATTGAGAAAAAACGAAACAAAAGACGAAATATCAACTCGCGACTTGCGTGCACAGCAGTCTACCGTTTTATTTATTTAGACATTGGCAGATGAGGAAATTTTCGGTTACGCTGACCTATAAAACGCTATTCCAAAAGCAAAATCAGACATGTTATACATCGTTAGAAATCTTATTCTCTCACCTACTGAATAAATGAATTGTCAATCAAGCCAAATTGTACTAAAAAGGGCGACAACGCCGTAAGCAACAGGTGTGGTATTACGCACAGCTATTTTTGAAGGTAGCCAACGTTTCACAAACGGATTATCCAAGACAATATATGACCACTCAGTCGCAAAAGGGACATCTCTACGTGTAAAACCAATGGTAAGATTGTATATTTATTCAATGTTTAGTCCCAGATATTGACTGTAGAATGACATGGTATAATTAAAAAAAAAAAGCTTTGTCTCGTTTATTTCGTTATTCAGTGAGCAGCGTTTTCACTGCTGTATTGGCATATTTTAGGGCTAATGTCGGGTTTATCTTGTTGCTACGGAATATTACATTACATTACAGGCATTTGGCAGACGCTCTTATCAAGAGCGACGTACAACAAAGTGTATAATCATAATCAGGAACAAGTGTGTCGAAAACCCTAGAGAGAAGTACCGTTCCAAGTGCAGGGAACAACCGCATAGTTCAACTTGGACCCTGTAGATTAAACTGGTTAACACTAACACAAACAAGAACAGCAACAACGCAGTCTATGCAAAAATACAAGCAGTAGTTAAGACGAGTGCATTAACTAAGTCACCTACGAAACAGCTACCTAGTTACAACCCTAAGCTTAGTCAATTTAGAGATTGAATTGAGAATGCGATTTCTCTCAGCATAATGACGGATTTAAAGACTAAACGAACTCACCCGATATTGTCTTCAAATGGATCGTATTATTTATTTAGACATTGGCAGAGTACAGCATAAATTGCGTCTTTTGTTTATATTCAATATTAGTAATTGCAGCGAGAAACTGCAGCTGTAGACACAAGATGTTCTGTTATGTTATGGTAGCAACGGAACGAAGCGGACTATATATGTATTAGGGTACCGTCATTGTTTCATTAAACCAGCTTGTTTTCGCGCGTTTGCACAGAAACTCAGAACCTATCAATAAAATGGTTTAGCTAGTTCTCAGCATAATGACAGATTCAAAGACTAAACAAACTCACCCGATACTGTCTTCAAATGGATGCAGGCTCAAGAAAAGTAATTATTCATCTTCTCAAAAAGCTTTTACGAACAAACTTTTGGTATCTTAGCATGCACTCTGGGTGGCACTGTCTTCCATTGATTCCCCGACGTTCAGACCTTCCCCTCACTGATAAAAACTAGACCCTACGGTGTCGGATTACTTGCGTCGCCATGGATGTCGCTTGCCGTAAAGAAGTTTACTAGATGTCGTAACACTTAGATTTGGAGCTCCAGCTCTTCCGCACCCCACCTAACAAAAAAGTCCAAATGGCTGGCAAACCATATGGCAGACATAGGTGGTCCAAAAGCAAAGTTGTAGAGCACATTCAGATGCATCGGTTGATGAAGTTTTGTGTTGATCTGACTTACGGTGTGGGAGTTATGGCCTGTAGAAGTATGACCCTTTGTTATAGCGCCACCATCTGGCCGACATAGGTGATTTGTAGTGCCTGAGTAGTGGGGGGCCATAGGAACCCACTTACCAAATTTGGTTGGTCTACAACTTATGGTTGCTGAGCCTCAGACATTTTAGCGGAGAAAACTTCCACGCCCCAACTAAAAAGTCAAAATGGCGGGCAAACAATATGGTGGACATAGGTGGTCCCAATGGCAAAGTTGTAGAGCACGTTCAGCTGCATAGGTCGATGAAGTTTTGTGGTGATCTAACTTATGGTGTGGGAGTTATAGCCTTTTACGCAAAACCCTTTGTTATAGCGCCACCATCTGGCCGACATAGGTGATTTTTAGTGTCTGAGTAGTGGGGGGCCATAGGAACCCACCTGCCAAATTTGGTTGCTCTAGGACTTATGGTTGCTGAGCCTCAGACACTTTTAGCGGAGAAAAATAAGAATAATAATAATAATAATAATCCGAACAGATACAATAGGGTTCCACCAGCTTCGCTGCTTGGACCCCTAATAATCCTAACAGATACAATAGGGTTCCACCAGCTTCGCTGCTTGGACCCCTAATAATTGAGAGAGATTTAGTTATTGCAATTCCCAGATATTTAAAGACAGAGCTTGACCATCACTTTTCTGGAGATTGAGCTTATACCCAGGCTATTTTCCAAAGTGCTTCAAAATAGAAAGGACAGCTAGTGAATAGGTGACAGGGTTGGAGATATATAGCAGTAAATCGTCTGCATATGGAGGGACCATTTGAGTTATTCCCCCCTAACAATTCCCTCAAATTGTTTCTCACCTCATAGCCATATAGCTAGTGGTTCGATTGCAATTGTCAACAACAATGGGGACACTGGGCAGCCCTGTCTCATTCCGCATTGAAAGAGGAAATATTCTGATGTACTGTTGTTCATCACTACTGATGGTAATGGAAATGAGTAAAGTCAATTCATGAAATAAAATTCTTGTCAAAACCTGACTATCTAAATGCAAGATTGCTTCAGCAAGCCTACCTGTTCTTTGTTTTTTGGCATATGCCAAATAGAAAATAATTTTCCCTCTTAAATAGTCTTTGGGGGTCTCCCAAAGTGCAACCTGAGATATATCAGGAGTATTATTTTATAAGAGAGAATTGAATGCCCACGTTTTAGGGCTTGTAGGGCCAGTAGGGAAGAAAATATTCAGGGAGGTGGGAGCATGGTCAGATATTACAATACTGTTGTATTCACAACACTGTACCTATGATAGTAGTCAGTCATCTAGAAGAAAGTCGATCTGTGAATACGAATGATGTACACGGGATAAAAAGGATAGGCTCTGGAATCTGGAAAATTAAACCTCCAAGAATTGATTTAACCCAGTTGCTTCATCGATTTAGCTGAATTGGATAGGGGGTAGGTTTTGAGAGGACCTGTCAAATGTAGTAGCAAGCACCCCTCCTATTATAACATAGTGATTAAATAAATTGAAATGCAGGGTGTGTACGCTGGCAAGGATCACAGGATTATTTTGAAGTTGACCTGTAGCAATTACATATTGGCCGTTTGGATCCTTAATGATATTCGTTGCCTCAAAAGCAGTATTCGTATGAATAAGAATTGTTGTACCTCCAGCTCTGGCATTGAACCTTGAATGAAAAATTTGACCAGTCTAAACCCGTTTCACAAGGGGGACACGTATCGACCACCTCAAACGCTACGTATTCATTCTTTTTTATTTTCGAGGAGTGAATGCTGTTGCCTATTAAAATGTAAGTCCCATTAAAATATACACAATAAACTGTCCAAATGAAAAAAATGAAATTTCATACATTTATTTTGTGTTATATTAATAAGGCCTCATTTACAGTAGCTATTAACTTTTAGACTTGCTACTGGGAAATCCTTGATCATGACGAGCTGATGAGCTCGTCAATACATTTCTCACAGAAATTGTGGTTGGTTAAGTCTCTTAACTTCACTGCAGTGATGATCAATCTCTACACAAAGCAAGTGCGTGTTGTTTCCCGTTATTGATCACAATTCTTTGAGACTTTATTGTATAGCCTAGCTAGTACAACCCAATGGCAATAACTCATAAAATAGATTTTTAACATTATTTGTTCAATTGAACGTTCAAAGTGAAACTGTTTGTTTATGATCGGCAGCTCCGAACATTTCTGTCACACCCTCAATAAACGGCAAGTCCCAGTAGAAGATGGGATTAAATCTATAAAAGTTACGTAGTTTCTGAATCCTCAATGATGTCACTTGGCCGCTGCCAGTGAGGCCAGGCAAGCAATCTGAGCTTCCATTGCTGTGTCAAATATGTCAGTATTCATCATTGTTATTTGCTACCTAAATGTTGTTGCACGCTTGTCACCGTTAACATGAATATAGTCTGACATGTCAATCTTCAGCATCCATTTAAATCATTAACCAATAAGCTGGGACTTCAGGTGGTATTTCCAGTGAAAATATTTACCTGGATATCAGTCAGAATTCTGAGAGTTTGAATGTAAAACCCACTCTCATACATAAGTGTGTAAATCAACCAATAGCCTACGAGCCATGGCATTAAGTCACGATTCCAGAACGCCATAAATATAAACAGTGGAATGTTCATTGAAATTGAGGTCCTACTCTTATCATTGATATAATCTTGGTAAATTGCAAGCTTAATTGGTCACAAAAACAGCCAATATCTCAATTAAAACTGATGGGAAAAAATGATATTTTAATCACAGTTCCAAAAATACATTTTTATATCGTTCTGCCTAGATTACGTGTAACTGTCCTGGTATCCCTTCACGGTTTCCTGTCTAACTTTCCTGATGGCTATTGCTTCCTATGACTTGGGTTGCAATTATGCATATGTATGCATCTCTAGAAACACTCTTCCTCATATTAACACTTTTTACACAAAGGCCGTCTCTACAATATGATCTCACGATAAGTTCCAGTAATGATCATGCTACCTCCATTATAATGCTGAAATGAAATTAATGCAACAATTGAATTTTGTGTTTGTCTTTTTTAATATAATGTTCAAACCATTTAATTAAGGTGGGTGAGAAGAAAGTGGGATGATTGTTGTGATATATATTTTTTGTTATATGTGTAGTCAATTTCAGGAGTTTCCACAAGGCACAAGTAAAGATGTGTTGCAAAATAAATTGGTGAGTAGACCTGACCTATTTTTCTGGAAGCTTAAATACCATAGAGTTGAATGCAAGCTTGCTTTATAGCTTAGAGAGACTCCACTTGCAGCAGCTAATAGGAAAAAAGACTGCGTTAGCCAGTCTGCTATGTTATTTTTTACGTATTGTATTCATTAGACCACAATAATTGTGAAAGTGGATCTTTTTAGTAGGATAACATTTTCAATTTCAGCTATTGGACAAGTAAACAATCTGAGACAGGGGACCCAAGATGTTAATGTCAAGCCCTGCTTTAAAGAGCAACATGCAGGTTAAAATTTTTTTTTGCATATTTACAATTCTGGGCTCATGGAGACGATGGTTTGAAAATGTATTTTTTTACATAAATAAAATACAGGCTATATGAGGCAAAATTCAGTAAAAATTAGGCATTCTAAGCCATGCCCCCAGAAAATGTCGATATTAGCCAGTGATGTAACAAAGTCTATTCCAGGCCTGACCATAAGAGGGCACAGTAAGTCACTTGTTAGTCAATCGGTTTCGCCAGTCACTGTCTTAAATTTTTCGTTTCACAGCTAGCTAGAATGGTGAACCACTGTGTTAGTGCAGGCAATGCAAACTCTAGCCTGTCAGGGCATGGAGTTCACCCTGTGAACAGAAAGCCAGTGTAGTGACTTAAGAATCGTGGTGAATTGGGATGATGTGGTCTGACTTTTTGGTCCCTGTAAGAACTCTAGCAGCTGCATTTTGAATAAGCTGAAGCTTTTTGATGGTCTTTTTGGGGAGCCCTGTCAAAAGACCATTGCAGTAGTCAACCCTGCTAGAAATGAAAGTGTGAATGAGTTTTTCCAGGTCGGCTTTTGACATGAAGTCCCTGAGTTTGGCTGTATTTGTAAGATAAATATGATAAAAGCTGATCTTGTTACTGCTTTTATGTGGCTATTTAGACTAAGGCAATATGTAATAATTTATTACAAAATGCAGGGAAATTTATTACATATTGCGTTCAAGCTGTGTACAAAAAAATGCGGCGCATATTACAAAATGCAGGTGTTATTACATAATGAAGTGAAAATTTATTACATTTTGTTGAGTTATTTCATAATGCGGCGTTATTACGTAATGCGTTGTTACACACCCTCCATGGCTATTTGTCTATTTGTACAGATGTGGTCCACACCAGACAATTATTTTCTGGTCTGAGTTTAACTGACTCAGAAATAATTACCGTTAATTTGTAATGAACTCGCATGTCAGTTACCCTCTAGTCTGTGATATTATTTAGTAATTGTGTGGGCATGCTTGTTATCTATCATCAGGACCGTTTGCAATAGAAAAACTAGAATAAGACAGTTAAGGCTGTTTTATACTTCTGCGTAGTGTGCAGTTTCTGTAATTCATTTAAATAAACATGCTTTATTTTGTATTATTGTATTCATGCTCCAGTACAATTAACTAACTGGGATGTTGCTAGCTATACATAAGATTTCAGACGCAGCCTCTGCTTGATTACTGTTCATTTTAGGTACTGCCTGATATGTATTATGCTGATATGTATGCTTAAGGTAGCACAGGATTATTCAAACTAGGGACTGGGGGGCCTAGGGAGGTCAGAGAATGAAAAGGGTAGGGGTAGGCAGACTGCCTGGATGGAAGCAGTCAAGTTTTCCTATAATAGTGTGAACACCAATGAAATCTTGAAAAATTGTAGTAAGGGTGGCTTGGGACGGCAGGGTGTGAGGGAATGGGAGATGATGCGTAGAAGTAATAATCTGAAATGTCTTCGTTTAATTGCTAGAAGTATAAAAAATATATTTATGGAACTTGAGGCTGTTATGAATAGTGGAGGCTATGACATAGTTGGCATTACCGAGAAATGTCTTGGGGAGGAGGATGGGGGATGAATATAACATAGAGGGGTACAAACTAGTGGTGTGTCGTTCTTGAATGATTCGTTCTTTTTGAACAAATTGTTTTGCTGAACAAATTGTACTGACTCACTTCCATGTAAAGACATGTTCATTTGGATCAGCTCTCGGTAAGATCGCCTATTTAACTGTTTTCACCGTTAGGCTTTGAGTCTATACTAGCAGTTATCCAACGACAGCATTGATGTGCTTGAGCGAGGCGTGCTCGCCGAGCCCCTCTCTTTTGTGTGATCAAAAGCAACAGTCCCTAAACTGAAAGCAGCAGCAACTTTGAAGAACAAACATGTGAAGGGACTGGATTCACAATGAGCTAGCTACTCTGTTGTTGGATTCCTACCAGTCTCCCTCATCCAAACATCTTTGTATTGCAATGACAAACACATGCCTGTGTAAAATTGAAAGCAATTGGCTTACAACTTAACCCACCTCTTTGACTGCATATATTGTGCTCCTTCAGTAAAAAATAGCCTATAGATTATAATCAGTTCTTTGTTGGTTGCAAACAATTTAGCAACTTGCGTCACCTAACTTGTGCACCTTTTATTCTTAAATGTGTTAGGACCCAGCTTCTTCCTGTGGAGTCAAAGTCAGGATGATATAGGCACTCACCAAGACAACAAACGAGGTTTATTGTAATCACACTGGCTAGCGGGAAGGTCACTGAAACACAATACAAGTTTGTGGTACAGCAACCCACCACGCACTGATCTTCTAGCCAGGTTTAAATACCCTTTGACTGGGTATGCATGTCCATCCTATGTGCAAAGGCCTATCTCTTTGTTCCCTAATGACATCTGTTCTGTACATAAACAACCTATGCCCTTAGTGTTGCCTGATACCATATGGCACCACTACTTCCAGAGAAAAACTTATCGGACCCCATCTAAATGGTGCGCAAACATCTGTGAAAATCCTAACAAAGGTTTATGAAATGTAAAAATTCACCTACAAAGGACGGTAGGTAACTTATTTCTGAGCCGTTTTTTACTGGAAGAGTTTGAGAATGACCTTTGACAGAGTCACTAAAGACTAAAGTATAAATAAATAATCAAAATGTAAGCAACTGGCATATGCCTACAGGATTTGTTTTAATATTTGCACAGTAGGCATTGCATTACAGGCATTTGGCAGACGCTCTTATCCAGAGTGACGTACAACAAACTGTATAACCGTAACCAGGGACAAGTGTGTTGAAAACCCTAGAGGGAGGTACAGTTCCAAGTGCAGGGGACCAACCACGTAGTATAACTTGGACCCTGTAGTGTAATCTGTTGTGTCATTAAATAAATGATAAGAAATTGTTTGTGTACTACTGTGCTGGAGCAGATGCCCAGCAGTCCGGTCTTTCGTTTGCTCCTTCAGTTCTTTCAAAGTTTGAATTCAAATGAACGAGATGAGCTAAATGTACTGAATGACTCAAATGAATTAAATGTACTGAATGACTCAGTGATTCAAATGAAAAAAATGTACTGGTTGTGCTGAATGTACTGAATGACTGAAATGAACTGAAAGATTAAATTGGTACGAAAACTCATAAAGTAGGCTATTGAGTGTATAGCATAGGCCTTTCAATGCCTCGTGTGAGCACTAGCGAGACAAACAGAAACAGGAAAGTTGCATAGTTGCAGATGAGACTGCTGGGAGGGGGTGCTTGGTAAATGGACGATGGACATGACAATGGTGGCATTCGGTGTATTCGGCATAGTTGTCCTGAATCATCTACTAATAAGGCTAGCACACAGAGTTTGTGTTTTCAACTCATAGTTTGGTTGCAGGAACACAAAGTCAGAGTTGAACAACCTCAGGACACTGGCGTCATGTCCACTAAGGGGGATTGCACAAAGGAGTTAAAGTGAGCCCTATATGCCAATTTTGTTATACATTTGTGTGTGGAATGCCCATTGTGATTACATTGTGGGTATTCCGTTCAGTTTAAAATGACAGTCCAGTTTGATATTGTAATTAAAACCAAATTGGTCATATTCTGACCTACGCTGAAGGTAGTGCTGTAAAGCCTCTAAGCCTTCATGGTGTACAATGTTGGTGTAAAGCGATTCCACATCCATAGTGACCATATAACTAGAACCAACATCTGTAAGTTCAGATACCTTATTATGTGTGTCTTAATCAATCAGTAATTTATGTTCTGTAAAACTGTCACTGTAAATGTTTATATTTTAACCAGGGCTCCTCTGAAAAAGAGACGTTGGTCTCACTGGACTTCCCTGCAATAAAAGTTTCAATCAAAAAAAAAATCTATTCAGCTTAGTAGACTTTTGCTATAATAGTTACAGCAAGAGCTGGACACAGGAAAGTTACTGAGGCATTCATATAATCACGTATGATCACAGAGAACACTGGCAACGCTGAATGCTAAATGCTACATGCTACATCCAGGGCTTGGTTCGCATGATCACATTAATTGCCAGAGCTACACAGACATTGACCATAGTGCTATTCTACAAAAAGGGTCAAATATAAACTGATTGCACAGAACAGAACTGAACAGTGGAACAGCCTGCACTGTAGAAAAGAAGGGGAAATGGACATACACGGTAGAAAAGAAGGGGAAAACTACTTGCACTCTAAGGAAGAGAGGAAATGGACAATGTTAAAAAAATAATTATGTAAGTAAAGTCCAATATAAGAAAAAAGATAGATAAATCCATTACTTGTATAGAATATCTGGGAAGTGACTTATTGGTACATACATTTGTTTTTATCTTGTTTATGAAAATTGTCAAAAGAAAATTTTGATTTTGTTTGTGAAGCTCCGTATTTGTTGTTGTATAAATGTAATGGATGAATCATTTCCATTCTACTGATTCCCATTCTAAATAACAATGAACTAATTAAGTTTGGCAAGTGAATAGTGAAAAGAATGAAAAAGAGGCTAAAGCTAGATTTACTTTTTGTTGTGGTCAAGCTCACACCACCATTCGTTCTTGTGGCATATTGTTTTTTTGTTGTTTGTTTTCAAATAGAAACCACAGAACCGGTTCCTTAAGTTGTGAGAATAACCTATACTTGGGGCAAAGAAAAAAAGAGAATTTATTTTTTATTCAAGTTTCTTCATTTTACCTTTTTCATTTTAAATAAATAGAATACCGTTGAGACCCCAGAATTGTGCTCTACCGGTCTATATATATTCAAGGGGAGACCCTTACATATGAATAATGTCATGAGAAAGTTATTCACTTTGCATTACATTACATTTATTTGGCAGACGCTTTTATCCAAAGCGATGTACAAAAGTGCATTTCATGGTCATGGACAACTACAAAACACAGGTTCAGTAAGATACAGTACTTATTTCGTACAGTTATTTCTAGCCAAGAACACAGTTTAGTTCACACAGTGAACACTATTCTGACATAACCTCTGCCAAGCCAGCTAGGCAGAAGGACAAGCTACAATATTAGGACAAATACAAATGACCAAAAAGTACTGGAATGGGGGTACATGTGACAAGTGTCATGAAAGGGGGGGGTTTTAAAGTGAAATTATATACAGATTAGTGGTAGTCAGTCCAGAGATGAGTCTTCAGACCACAGCGGCAGATGGGTAGTGAGGGAGAGGTTCAAAGAGGGATAGGGAGTTCGTTCCACCACTGGGGAGCTAGGGTGGAGAAGCTCTGTGATCCCTTTACTTGGGTGGGAGGGGGTACAAGGCGCCGTGCTGCTGCAGAGCAGAGTGGTCGAGCAGGCGTATAGAATCAAATCATATCCTGCAAGTATAAGGGCCATCCTGTTGGCTGCAGTGTAGGCGAGGGTCAGGACTTTGAACTGGATCCTGGCAGTGACCGGTAGCCAGTGGAGTGACCGCAGCAGAGGAGTGGCGTGGGAGAATTTGGGAAGGTTGTAGATGAGTCAGGCAGCGGCATTTTGAATCATCTGTAGTGGCTGTATGGAACAACACACTTACACACAATATTCAGTTCGGATACCTTTGTTTGGCCGAACAGGAGAATCCACACTGCCACAACATGTCTGTATGAAAGCTCTCAGAACAGGTGAAAAGCCATTCTTTATACAGTTAAAAGTAGGTGAAAGGCGGGTTCTGGAATTTCCCCAAAACCTGTCTGTCTCACACTGTTTTGCAGCTTGTCTCTGATTGGTTAAAAACATTGGATTTCTGAGATACAGACTTGTTTAGACGTTCTGACTTCTTCAAGGCTATCATGTCACAGTGACTAAAAACAATGGAGAAATACAGAGACAGTTTTCTAGGGAAAATAGGAACACGCACGGGAGGGGCTATGCATACCCAATAATTCTCAGTTATACAGAAAAGAAATTTAAAATGATTTCTTAAGGTTATATAAAAGCGAGTAAACTGTAAACAGTAATTTCTCATTTTTCCCTTACAAGAGTTGCAGTAATCAAGGCGGGAGGTCACCGTAGCCTGGACAAGCAGCTGGGTAGAGTGCGTAGTCAGGTATGGTCAAATCCTGCTGCAGAAGCTGCAGGACTGTGATGTTGCCTTGATGTCCTCCTTGAGGTCCAGCTAGTCGTCCAGGACCACCCCCAGGCTCTTTGCAGAGTGTGAGGTAGTCACTGTGGCCATGATTGAGAGCTCACGTAGTAGGTCTTGTATGGGAAGAACACCAGCTCAGTTTTGTTGAGGTTGAGCTTCAGCTGGTGGCTGGCCATCCAGGCAGAAATGTCAGCCAGGCAGGAAGATATCTTATCAGCCTGTGAGGCAGAGGTGGGGAAAGAAAAGAAGAGTTGCGTGTCATCTGCATAGCAATGATAGGAGAAGCCGTGTGAATTAATAACTAAACCAAGAAATTTGGTGTATGTGGAGAACAGCAGAGGACCCAGTGCAGATCCCTGCAGTACTCCTGTAACAAGGGGATGATAAGCAGAGGTAAACCCCAACCAGGCGTCCTGATAGGACCTATCTGCAAGATGGGAAGTGAACCAAGACAGGGCGGTCCCAGCAATGCCCATCTCAGCTACGGTGGAGAGGAGTATTTTGTGGTTGACCGTGTCGAATGCTGCACACAGGTCAAGGAGGATCAGAACAGAGGAGAGTCGTGAGGCTCTTGCAGTGGCAAGTGCCTTCGTCATAGCCAGGAGGGCAGTCTCGGTTGAGTGCCCGGATTGGAAGCCAGACTGGTAAGGGTCTAGCAGGTCGTTCTGATGGAGAAAAGAGGTTAGTTGTTTAAGCACTGCTCGCTCAACGGTTTTGGACAGAAAAGGTAGAAGCGGCACGGGTCGATAATTCATTACATCAAAGGGGTCTGAGGTGGGTTTTTTGAGGAGTGGGGTAACGCGAGTCATCTTAAAATCAGAGGGAACACGACCAGAGGCAAGGAAGGAATTAACAATGGAGGACAGATAGGGAAGGATCTCACTGGAAATGGATTGGAGGACTGTAGATGGGATGGGGTCAAGTGGACAGGTGGTTGCGCAATGAGAACTGATGAGTTGCAGTACTTTGGAGTCCTCCAGCATCTCAAAGGAGGTCAGTGTGGCTGTGGGTTTGTCCTGGGTGGTTGGGGGGCTCACTGGATGAGCTAATATACTTTACAAGTAACTAGTATTACTTATTCAACACATGATTCCATGTTTACGTCCCAGTTTGAACTAAAGTCCAGAAATCTTCTGAAAGAGGAAGCTCACAAAATTGCAGCGATGTTCTCACATGTTAAGGGGTGCACGCTGTGTAAAAGATCATTATAACACTGCCTAATCATTTATTTTATGATAACATCAGCTGAAGTCAGTGACTCACAGTCGTTGGAAAGAACGGTAATGGTAATCCTATCAATATGCCAGCTAACGTCAATGTTAGCTAGCTAGTTGTCAACGAACTATGACACTATGATATCTGATAGTAGAGAGGACAATCGAAAAATTTATTTCCGGAAATTAACATAAGTATTGTGATTAAAATGCCAGTTTAGCCTTAAATTAACGTATTGTGAACAGCGATTTTACATATATGGAATATTAATGTGAGATATTGGCTGTTTTTGTGGCCTTTTAGCTCGCACTTTCCCAAAATTCCATCAATGATAAGATCCGGACTCCGACGGCACCGAAAACCGATAGATTTCACTGAACATTTGACTGTTTACATTTATGGGGTTCTGAACCAGTGACATCATAATAACTCTTACTGGTTGATTTTACGCGGTCATTTATGGAAGTTGGTTCTCTCAGAATTTTGACTGATAGCCAGGTTAGTGTTTTCACTGGACACTTGATACATCCCGCTTTATAACTTCAGAGTCCCAATAAGTCATTTGTGAATGGTTTAAATGGAGGGGCAGATTTGAATAGTTGACAAATGTGTCCACAACCATGCAACTGTGTTATTGAACTTTAATACATGAACAGCTAGTCTTTAACAAGACAAATAACAAATGCCTTCATAGCCATTATGGCCAAATAATCTTACTCCTTTCCATTCAACTTTTGACCCTCAACAATAAAATAAAAACAAACAGCTAAAAACAATAGTTTCGCTTTTAACACCTTTTACAAAACACTGTTTCTTTTCACGGCCATAGATTAAAATACAATAAAAAAATCAGTTGCCATAGAAAATCCACTATTTCACTAACGCTTTTTAGTTGTCCTGATGTGCTCTGGTATACTTTCCTGAAGATCTTTCCCACACCACCATTCTTCCAATCAAAATACTGAATAAGCAGAGGGAATATTTTCACAGCACCGTGATTGCCCCATCAGTAGAAACACTACAGTAAGGTATGTCTTCTAGTGCTTTTAGAGCTATGTCGACAGAATGCGGTGCTATCACAGCGTTAACAATTGTTTCTGTCTTCGTACGAGCGCTTGAAAATTTTTGCACTGTCTCAGAATCAGGGAAAGCCTTTTTTAACGAGGCAGACCATTGATCTGTAGCTATTGTGATGCTTCCTGGTGTGGAATGCAAATACTCCCTCCACAGCAGTAACAGCATCTTCTGTTTTACCTGGTCTCACAAAAATATTGAGGGTGTGACAGAACATTTTGGTGCCGCTGACTATAATCGAATGTATTTCACATTTACCATTCGATTGAACAAGTACCATTCACAGTACATTTTTATGGGATAGTGCTGTCCGATTGTGGTGGCTACTTCACATTAACCTTGTACGGCGATCAATAAAGACTAACAGCACAGGACCACTTAATTCTAGTCACTTCTATCACCACTGTAATGAACGAAAAAAGGCGACAAACTACCTTTTCTGTGAGAAATGTATTGTCGAGCTCATGCGCATGCACTGCTGGCGACATTCTAAAGCTCCATTTTGCCCTCCCTACTGATAGTATAATACACTATCTGAATATGACGTTCACTTTACTTAGGAAACTACCTGGCGATAGCTGCACTCAGTTGCTAAGCAGGGAATTAACGTGACTCCCCATGTTGCAGTGTTAGTGTTTTAGCCTTAGCCAATGTTTTGTGTAACGTTATGGACTTGTAAAATTTCAAGTTTGTTTTAGCTATCGATATCTCTTTAACGTTAGCCCCCCCTCAATATTTAGAACATGTGCATTTGTCCCCCTGAATTTTGTGTTTTCCTTTAACATAAATAAAGACATCTCCACCATAAATTGATACAGAAAAGGCACAAATTGGTGCATAAAAATTCACCAGAATGCAGGAAATGAAGTGTTTGACCCTCAAAATTTCCTGGGGGAGGACCCCCAGACCGCCCACTTACGGTGTGCCCCCCAATAATCAAACGAAACCTACGCCACTGCCCCCACAGGGCATGAGGGGTCACTCAAAGGTATGATAAATTATTTGAATCATATGCTATGGCCTTCGCAATCACCAGATCTCAACTCAGTTGAACACCTATGTGAGATTTTGTACTGATGTGATGCAGTGCTCTTCACCACCATCATCAAAACACCAAGTGAGGTGGTGTTCTATCCCTCCAGTAGCGTTCCAGAGACTTGTTGAATCTATGCTGAGGTGAATTGAAACAGTGCTGGCGTCTCATGGTGGCCCAACACTTTAAGACACTTTATGTTGGTTTTTCCTTTAATTTGTGACCCGTCTGTATATAATGTGTGCTTTTAGAACTGTATAAAGACTCACCACAGCCTTCAAGTCATTCAGTGCTGCTTCAGATTGCAATCACAGCAAAAGAGAAATAAAGCAACCTTCTCTGTTTGATCTTTAGGGGAGCGAGAAAAGTTTTGCATATGATTTCACTAATCGCAGAGCAGATGGAGGGTTATACTGTTTTGACTTAAAGTGCAAATTAAGAATGGAGGGGTAGTGTGAAAAAGGATCCAGAATCCCCTATAGTTTTAAGGGGCTCCTTGATGAAGTGCAAGGTATTTTATTGTGAGGTATTTTATTTACAATCTTGTAATAACAGGACATCTTCCTCACAGCCCATTCCTGCAAACAGCCAGACAGCCCACCCAGCGTCAATGTGCTTGGGATGGATCTACCGTCTTTTGGGTACACCCTGATCTACAGCTGCCAGCCAGGATTCTTCCTGTCTGGAGGGTCTGAGCACAGAGTCTGCAAATCAGATGGTACCTGGACTGGGAAGATGCCTGTGTGTCAAGGTAAAGCATGCTCACAACCATCCAACTCTGCTGCCACAGCCATGCACAACCTAGTTTCTGGTCCGCATTCTGTGTGGGCTCTCATGTCCTCCATAGGGTTTGGCCATTCTTATTAGTGGATTGTTAAAACAATTGTGATTGACTCTGAAGCTGGTACAGGCTCTTGTCCAGCACTTATGCACCATGGAGCGGAATGACCTGAGATACGCAATTCAGCACGGAATAAAAGTGATAAATAATATATTATCGTTTCCAAAATCAGTGTTTTGCTTGCTTCTCTTGACAGACCAACATCAGCATTGTATTCTGTGCACAACTGACAATGAGTTAGAGCGCTATTTAGAATGGTACAATCTAACTTACAGTCGAGGCCTATTCTATTGTTACGATGTCAATTTTTTAAAATAATTGAAACCTGCCTCCTAAGTCATATTTGATGGAATTTAGCTAGCTATGTTCTACGATCACCAGAAGAGCACTACGGAAGAGAATGGTATCCTCAGTTTTTGTAAGGCTAAACGACCATAGCTCTTTTCTCAAACCATAGGCATGTTAAATGTTAAATGTGTATGCATAGGAGGTGACAGGCTATGTCTTGTGCAGTGCCAGAAAAATGGTATACCTGATTATGGTCACTCTTATGTGCAAAAGAGGCCACGCTTTCTTTTATTTACTTTCCAGTAAAAACAGCCATTTAGTGAACGTTATTTATTGTCAGAAAAGAATGCAGTAAGCAGTTAACACAAAAATGCACAAATCTTTCAGTGTTTAGTGTGTCCACACATTGCTTTATTACAGCTTCCATTTGACTTGCTTTGAGTTTTTCAAAGAAACCTGTAGGGATATTTCTTCATGCCTCTTGCAAATACTGTACCTCCAAAGTTACATGATATTGAAGTCTGAAGCTCCAATAAAGCGCGTGCTAAGCTTCCACTCATGCGCTATGCGAAGACGCAAGGTGAAAGTCAGTACGTGATAGAATAGCTAAGCCATAGTTTCAGCTATAAGGAAGCTGTAAGCTACGTTCGAAAGCTATGTAAATGAGCTTGAAGAGTATGGATACTGTAATGTATCTGGGGTTTCCAAGCAGGGGCAAGAGTCATGATGGGTAGATCTTAGAAAGACTAGTAGTAGCAGCAGTCTTTTAGGTTATTTACTTGCCACTGGAGTGTCTAATTGCGATATTTTTTTCACTGTTTGTATGTTGAAGAAAAACCTTTAGAAATAAACATTGGGCAGCATTGCTTTGGAATACAGCATGTTTAATTTGTGTGAGGTAAGATATTGAGCCAATATTATTTCTTGCAACTTTTTGTAATTTTTATATCAGTACTTTTAATAGCACGCCTAGATTACATCTGCTTTGTTACAGCTGGTGTCTAATTGGGGCTATAAGAAATAAAAAATGTTTTTTTGAATTTCAGAAATTTCTACTCAGATTTACTTATGCACAAATTCAAAATTTGTATAAAAACTGTTGGATGGAATGCACACTACTGTCTTGTTCCGGCAATGACAATATATTGCAGGGATTTCAGTGAGGGACAGACCAGGAGTTTATTAAACCAGGAAAGCACTGGAAGCAGCAACAAGCATGGGAAGTAACGTCTGAAAAGTCAGATGCTTTACAAGGTGCATATTGCTTTATCGTGTGGAATTCTAACAAACTACTGTTGTCACATTTTGCCTGATCCAGGTGTCATTAGCAATGTATGTTTTGTTTAAAGGGGTTATACTATATTTAGGATCATAAGGATTTGTGGGGCTTTTATAGACGTTCAAAATAGAATTTGTGTATGGGTTAATGCACATGTATTTAAGGGCATTCTGATGTTAGACCGCAAAAATATCAGAGGCAAGAATGGAAATTTATGCATATGACCTGCTAGAACTGATATATCGTGGCTGGTGATGATTGCGACAAAGGTAATTGCTCTGTTTTTTAATGTCTGCGAAAAGATGGTGTTAAGCTAAATCCAGAAAAAGATGAGCATGTTTATTCATAAGACGAGACATCATCAGCGTGTTAGAGTAATGGAGGGTCATAAGTGTTAGAGATTTCAGATTTTTCTAATTCATTCAGAAAATATTAAGCCTAGCACTATGAAATTTTACTTTAAACAAATTTGACAGGTCAGTACTCATTAGCTGTTTCGTGTACGTACATCACAGATGTATCCCACTAAAAGGTGGGATGAAATTAAAACAAAATGTCGGTATGATTGCATCAGAGGTGCATAATAGCTGTACCAGTAAATGAAAACGCCCTATAAGGAGAGGGTGGCTTTATTTGCAACTTTATTGGCTTTGTTAGTGAAGTTGGCTACATGTAGCTACATCATGTAATTTTGTTCCTGATTGAAATAAATGCTGATGAATGACCAAGCTAGCTAAGTTAGCATAAGTCAAATTATGAACAGTAACAGCATTGGGAGGAAGACCTTTTAGTGGGAGAAAAGAATTCAATATAAAATCTCTCCAAACTCAGGCATCTAGTTACATACAGTGGTTACTGGTTTCATTTGACACATTTGCCTCTGCTGCGGAGGTTCTGCCAGCCAGAGGGAAATGTTTGTAGGGTTCTGACAGTAGGGGGCAGCAGAGTGTAATTTTTCCTCATAAGGACTGCTTCCACCATTCTGCATTGTACTTGACGTCACACCACATTCCATTTCGGGGTGATTCGCTATCTTAAGATGAAAGCTTAGCTCTGTGTTTTTAAGATAACCTAACATTTTGGAAAAATACAGCGCTAATATCAGCTAATATTGGGCTGGTATCAGCATATCAGTAATTCAAATATTTTTATAGATCCACTAACTCTCTTGTGGTATTACAACAGTTTACTACGTAAAACTCATAAGACCCTAATAGGAATGTCAAACCTGTTTTGGCAAATTTTCAGAAAACATATTTTGACTGTTTATTTTTCTCAATGTCATAAATGCTACTCAAATAACAACATATAAATACTTAGCTTGTCAGAAAATAATGGCTGTTTCCTTCAATATGATTTATTATCCGCTTCCCTCTTCCTATGTAATCACTGTAGTTGCAGAGGGAGGTGACACTTTCTGCTGGCAATGTATTCATGGTCGTTACACACACAAACATTAAAACAACATTGACATCTGGGCTCACTATAACAGGTCACTTGACTTTGTTTATGAGCATTTGTGCCTGCACCTAAGGTTGCAGCGAAGTCAAGTGGGTCATTATGAAAAATCATTGAAGGTATTGTTACACGTTTTTGTTATAATAAAAAATTGCTGTGAAATTTTTTACATGTTATTCGGTTATTATGTATTCGTGATATCACCTGTTTAGGTGTCCTAAAATGTTAAGCTTCCAGCATCCTGAGGAATTCTACAATAAGCAAAATGTCACTAAAAAAAGTGAAAAAAACGGTGCTTGCTTTCTTATTCAAAATATCCCCAGAAGGGATTTTTTTTATTAGTGAATAAAGTGCCCTCAGATTTCCACAGTCTACATTTTTTCTACATTAATATTTTTCTATATTTGACCCCTGGGGTGCTGTAGCCACTGGACCCTTCTCCCTTCTCCCTTGAGAAAATGGAAATCTGAACGTAACACTATAAACTGTAAAATCGAGGGGAAGTTCAGTTTATCCATCCATCCATTCTCTAAAACCCTTGGTCCAGGTCAGAGTTGCGGTGGCACCCAAAGGGGCAAGTAGAGCAGCCCAGATGTCCCTCTCCCAAGCGACTTCCGCTAACTCATCCCGGTGGATCCCGAGGCACAATCCCAGGCCAGCCTTTGTATATAATCCCTCCTAGGTTTACCCCTGGGTCTCCTCCCCGGTGGCCGAGCCTGGTGCACCTCCAGAGGAAGGTGCCCGGGAGGCATCCTTATCAGATGCTGGAACCACCTCAACTGACTTCAAAGAGGAGGAGCAGCGGTTCTACTTTGAGGTCCTCCTGGGTAGCTGAGCTCCTCACCCTATATGAAGGAGAGTTGGCCCGCACAGATTTTTTTTTTTTTTTAAGGCCTCTTTTATACTTATGTCACCGCACCCTTTGTCACAGCCACTTTGTTTTACATATATAGCAAAGCCAAAGTGCTGAACAGTACACGTTGATCAGATTGTACAAATTCAGTCAAGGATAACCATTTCTTAAACGGTTACTTATTATTTTTACACCCAGGTCCGCTCCGCTGCTCATCACAAATAATGTCCTCAACTTGGCCCCCCAAAATCTTTCTCTGCCTCCCAATCAAACCAATCTACATCTGGGACTGCCTAAGCTGTATTACATACATGCATGTTTGCATGTATGTAAGACCAAGACTTCTAGACTAAAACACCATTGTTTCAGAATTTGTTGCACATAATGAAATTTATGATCACAAAAAATGCACTGTCTACAAGTCATTCATTCAAGTAGGCAAAATCTAGGCCTGCCATTAAAAGTACTGATATCAATATTACGCCAAGTTACAAAAAACAATATTGGGTATCTTACCACATACAAATTTAACAAGCTGTATTCCAAAGCAATGCGACCGAATGTTTCCTAAATTGTTTCAAGTAACTTGGCCCTGTGAGTACAAGCGTACTGACCATTACATGCGTACTGACATTACATTATGCGTCCTTGCTTGGACGGTGGCTATTTGTTTGTTAAGAAGCCACTACACAGTGCTATGTATGTGCAAGTAACTTGGCATTTTTGTTTGTTGAAAACGTTTTTCATCAGATATCATTTCTTTTTGTACCGTGTTTGTTATGAGTAAGTGATAATAGTAATCCATATATAAATGTAGGCTATGACAGACATGCAAGAACATAAATGCATGCAAACACACAGCCTACATTCTGAAAGAAATACACAGGTATGGATTCAATCATTTTTCCTTTACCATGAATGATAAATAAATGAAAGTGTATGTTATATTTTTAAATGAAAGTGTTTTTAATGGGCTATTGTACACAACAGACCTACTAATATTTTGTATGTCAGTAGAGGATCTGTTGGGCTAGCTACCATTAATTTAGAAGTGTGTCATTGCAGGGTAGCTACAGTAGGCTAACTAAAAAGTGGTTATCAGTACAGGCGCACCAGTGAATGTGAACCGTTTTGACTTAAAGATAATCAATATACCTGGTGTGAAGAAGTCATTATCTTGTGCCGGTTTCTATATGATCGATAATGATAACTATCGGTCCAAATCGCAATGCAGATTTTGCTGCTTAATTTTGGAGGCGTCTGTAGTAACGTTATACACTCGGCCTGTCATGTCGTTAGCAAAGTATTGTACATTAAACCTGGTGAAAATGCAATGTAATTTATTTGAATTTCAGAAATATAAGTGAGTTTACTGCGAAGATTTTATAGATGCAAAGCAATAATTTCAATGTTTTATTTTTAGTTGGTCAGCAAGCCAGCGTAATGAGTTAGAGGTTCGATTGAGTCCGAGGGGGAGATTTGAACTTGAGTCTCTCTTGTCAAAAAAGTATCAAAGGCACACAAGCTACCCAGTGACCTATGATAAAAGTAGAAGGCAAGGCAGCAAAGTTTTGTTCTTTTAAAAGTGTGCACTTGTATATTTCTATTTTGTGTATGTATCTAATGTTTTTATTGGCTGTTCATTGTGCGTCTCTTTGGATAAAAGCGTCTGCCAAATGCTGATGTACCTAAACGTCCAATGGGGAGACATATTCTTTGTGGGGTTGGAGCATATATGATGATGTAATCTGGCAGGAAAAAGAAGAAGGAAAACATGCAAAAGCCGTAACTTGGCAGGATGACACACCTGCCATCCCAATCCCTTGGGAAGCCTTAACTAATCAATGCAATGATGATTCCTTCTGGGAGAAGTGCCAAGAATGGGCCTTGTTTCACACTATGTTTGTTTCCATTACCTGTTTGATTGTTAAGCCGTAGATTTATAGTGCTTTGAGATGTGTGATATCATGATTGCATAATTAACTTTGTATCACTGCTGGTAACAATTGTCTTGTTCTGTTTCGGTCCACACTGGAAATGAAGTGAAGACGACCTTTGATTGGTGTATTTTATTTTGGCTACATTTCACAAGTTGTGTTTTTCTCTTGTACTGCATGTATGCATGTACACCAATATGATCCTGGTTGAACATTTTATAGCCTATTTTGTAGGCTACATTATTGCTGCTAATTTGTGTTGTTGCACAATTGGATTTGGTACAGTACTACCGTATATAGCCTAATCACATAATCCAATTCATTTTTGAGACAAATCCAATGTTTCAGTAGTTTCTTAAAAGTCACTATTCCTTTCTAGAAGTTGCAGATTTGGTAATGTGTTCTAGCTTGCCATTGCTCGAAACCATTTGTGTTCCCTGCATTGATGGTGTGCTGCATTTGGGTAGAAGGAAAGCAACTACTTTGACAAATGCCTTGTGGAGTAATTGTGCATCTAAGCTGAAGGACGATATCTTCCGAATTATTTCTGGATATGTTGTTAGAGATGTTCTTTAAGAGCAAGGTAATTAGTACATTACATTACACTTATTTGGCAGACGCTTTTATCCAAACCGACGTACAAAAAGTGCATTTCATGGTCATGGACAACTACAAAACACAGGTTCAATAAGATACAATACTTATTTTGTACAGCTATTTCTAGCCAAGAACACAGTTTAGTTCACACAGTGAACACTATTCTGACCTAACCTCTGCAAAGCCAACTAGGCAGAAGAACCAGCTACAGTATTAGGACAAATACAAATTACCAAAAGGTGCTGGGATGGGGGAACATGTAACAAGTGTCATGAAAGGGGAGGTGGATTTAGAGAATTAGTAATTTAACTGTTTTAACATAACAATTATTTTGCATTATTTGTGGCTATATTTGTCATTTGTCCAAGATCAACAAAGTGCAAATTGTGACATGTCCTCTTTTACATTGGTAGCATCCAAGAGCATTACCAGACATGAGTCAATTTTCTGTTGGGTCATTTTAACTTTGCAATGATTGAAATTCTGGAACATGCATTTTTCTGAACTCCTAGGTTGTGTCTGTAAAATATGTACTGTCTAAGCATACTGCTATACAAGCATACCGTATGGTGCAGGTTTTTAGTAGGCCATTGCAATGCATAATATGCAAATAAATGAATTATTAATAATAATAATAATAATAATAATAAGAAGAAGAAGAAATAGTAATAAGTATCCTCTATACTATACTGTGGAAGTGTCCTGATGTTCCACCCTTGTGTGGCCCTGCTTGTGCGTTGAAGGAAAATGTCAGCGGAGTTGCGCCTCCTTTTTAAAATGAAGCTGTGCAGCATATTTATGGAACGAAATGGCTGTTCATCCTGAAAAGTATGTTCCTGAATATGTTTAGCAAACACCAGAAATAAGTATATCAAGGACATTTTGAACTTTTCTCATCCAGTGTGCTCAACTTGTGTAGTCTAAGGTAGGCAAGTGCGCTGATTCAGATGTGGCCTGACATCTCAAATCATGATGAATCTGCATAATTTGCTCAGTCGTTTTAAATGAAGGATTCTGTTCTGTTCTAGGCTTTGCTGCTTAATCCACGAAATGGCATTTCATTTCTGTGACCTGGTCAGAACTTTCAAATCTTTGAATTTTACACTGATGTGGCGCTCTCTATTGCAGTGGTCTCCAACCCTGGTCCTGGAGAGCTACAGGGTCTGCTGGTTTTCATAGTGACTCTGCACTTCATGAATCAATCAGAGCAGTTGATTACACAGTTAACTCAACTCACCTGGTGTCTTGGGTCTCAATTGGGTGCTGACCCCTTTCAGGGTCCATACAAGACAATGATTTATAGTTAAATAGCCTGATGACATTAAACCTTAGTTAACTGCATTCAGTCTCATTCATTTTTTGTTCTTGCTGCTTTACAGCTGCTACAATTGCCCATTCCTTCAGGATCGGTGTGGCAGCTCCTAAAGTTCTCATGGCCACACTAAAAAATCATTGTGGTAGTCATATCTTGCTATGGAATGCTACGCTAGGTGCAATACCAAGGGTTTCAATCAAGCTCCTGGTTCCATGTTAAACCACATCCTCTCTGGCAAGCTGTAGGCTCCACCCCTCTCCTTCAGGATACCACAGCAGCTCCTAAGGTTTCAGCAGCCACACTCAAAGCCATGGTCATCCGCCACTTTTGAACGCTATGTTAGGCTCAATGCTAGGGACATCATCCAAAAATAAGCTATTCATTTTCTTGTGTTCTGTTAACATTTATTACTTGCAAATAAATAAATAAATAATTTTAATTCTGCTGGGCACTATGTTCTAGTATGTTCTTTTCTGATCCCAGTATCATCAGGTGCTATGTATTAGTAAGTGCAATATCGAATTGGCCTTCCTGATCTTCAGGGAACAACAGGTGCCCTGCTGTACACATAGCTTTTATTAAGTTGTGCAAGGCATATGGTCAGCATGACCTGGCCTCACAAAATGTTAATATGGAGAAATGTCTGATCCAAATGTCTGATGTTCCATCTTTGTACTGAAGGGATATCGGTATGGATTCCCTGATTATTCAGGAAACAACAGGTGCTCTGCTGTACACATAGTTTACCATCACTATCACTATGTTGCCATGGCAAACGGCTGATCCAGGATCTCAGCTTGCATGCTGGAGGGATACCGGTGCTCAGCTCATGTTCCGTCTTTGAGCTGGAGGGAAATTGGTATGGTCTTCCTGATTACAGGAAGCAGATGGTGCTCTGCTGTACACATAGTTTACTATCACATAATGTTAGCATAGCCAGCGTCTGGTCCAGGATCACACTTGGTGTTCCATCTCTGTGCTGAAGGGATATCAGAATGGGCATCCTGATTGTTCAGGAAATGCCAGGCGCTCTGCTGTACACACAGTTTTAGTCTTTGTTTATTGTTCAGATCTGCCTCTAGATACTGGGGGGTTTTCTGGTATTCCTCCCGTTTAGCAGGGGAGATGCATAGTACTCCCTGTTAGATAGGGTAGTGCACGCTGGTGCACTAATACTTGAGGCAGATCTATTCAACGCAAAACCAAAAAAAGTATTTCCATATTCGTGTAAATATTTTTCATATGTGAGTTTTCCTGACTGAACTACTTTTGGGACTTGCTGAGGACAACTAATGGTTAGTTGTGCCCTAATATGTAAAACCATAGAATTGAAATTGTGTTTTTTTTTTTTCCCCCCCATCAATGTATATTCACATAAATGAGGATTTAGGCTGAAAATAAATATGCCCAATGTATTTTTGTATTTATTTTAGCAGGCTCCAAGTTATCTGAGAAAATTCCTAAGCCTGTACCTGGAACCCCCAGTCCAAATCTAAATGGTAAGTTGTATGATTACTGTTATGAAGAACTTTGTTTTCATGCTATTTATGTAAAGTACCCTCAATAATGTTTGAGGCAGACATTTTTTCTTGATTTGGCTCTGAACTCCACAATTTTAGATTTGTAATCCGACAGTTAAATTTTGAAATAAATTTGGTACTTTTTTCTGTGACTTTTTCCAGTTCCCGATGATGTCTTTGCTCCAAATTACATCTGGAAAGGCTCATATAAATACAAGGGACGGAAGCAACCTATGACTTTGATGATTACAAGCTTTAACACAACCACGGGTAGAGTTAATGTAACATTATCCAACAGCAATGTGGAGCTGCTGCTTTCAGGTAAGCAAAGTTTCTTTCAAAGAAACCATTGGTGTCACACTTGTTCACATTAATACGTGTTTTATCATACAGCATGTAATGTCTCCACTTAGTTTTGCGGCTACATCCATAGTTACAGGTGATTTGTACTTGTAAGGTGGTTCTAAGGATGTTCTGACAGAAATGGCTTACAGTATTTCAGAGGAAGAAAACAACATGCATGCATTTATTGATGAATTTATTGAATGTAACAGTTAATATGAAGATGGATAACACTTATTAACACCTTTTTAAGATAGGTGGTCAATTTGTTGTGATCTGTACTAGCTAGCTAACAGGCAAGCTAAGTATGCTTTTTCATTAGCGAACTAGGTATTTATTGGGTTCACTTACAGCCAGTGATCTATAAGCTGACTTAACATCCAGTTAAGGTCAGTTTTGGTGTGAACCATTATTCTACTAGTCCCTAACTAAATTGTGAAGTATAATAGTTGATACTTCAATAAATGGCGAGCCAATCAATTTGACTCATTTGGGCATGTGCGTTAAAATCACTGTAATTCCAGACATGGTCTTCGGCCGTGAAACACATTCTGAATCAAAGGCCACATGGTTTTAACTAGACAAAAAGTTACTGTCGATAGCTTTAAAAATATGGCCAATATAAAAATAGGATATTTAGCATTGTCCGCCATTCCCTCAGAAAAATACTAAAACTTAAAAATCTTTTTCTCATGAAGCTTCAGTCTGATCTAGATGCCATTTGGAACAAGGACACTATGTTCAACTGCTAATTAAATTGAGAAGGAAAGGTTTCTATGTTCAAAGATGGCAAAATGACAGCCAATCATACAGTATTTAGGTATATGAAAATTAGCATACAATACTAAGTCACTGCTTTAATTTATTAAGCTAAGCTTCATAAATGTAAAATCCCAGCTGAAGGTTAAAGTACACAGCAATCTGACTAGCTAATGCAATCATCATGTATTTTATACTAGCTTTAAAGACTAATTTAAAGCATTCACACTTTTAAAATGCAAACAAAAAGGCATGGATAAAACAACACAACAGGGAAATAATTATTTTTAAATAACACTTCTAAAACAAATGAAAAATGTCTGAGCAATAAACAACAGATCTGTGGTTGGTTTCCCAAAAGCCTCTTAATGCTAAGAACCTCTTTAAATGCCTCTTACAATCACTCTTAAAATAACACGGGTTTCCCAAACACAAAATAACATGGCTTTCCCAAACACATACATAACAAAAGTGTCTCTTTAGATCACAAGTCATGAGCCATCTAGATTGCTTGTTCCTGGCAAAAAAAACCCTTTAACCCCATCACGCAAGCCCCCTAGTGGCCGCCATTCCAGCATGGTGAGATTGCTCAACCCAGGCAGATGGAGAACAAAGGAAGATCTCCTTATGAGGAAAAATAACACACTGCTGACCCCTACTGTCAGACCCCCCCAAGTATTTCCCACTGGCCAGCAGAACCCCTACTGTTTATTTGCGTCAAATAGGGGTTTATTTGCATCAAATAAACCCCTAAACCACTGTAATTACACTTTTGGAAGAAATATAAGATGACCTAGAACCTCACACACAATGTTCCCGTTCCATCCCAACAATAGTCATGCTCCTGGCAACATTACTCTCCTGGGCAAAAAAAATGGGCCAAGCCCAAAATGGGAAAAAATTAAGCTGTTAGTGGTCTTAACAACAAATCATTGGTCAGAAAATTTGCAAAAATGGAACAAATGCACTCCTGAGACCTCCTATGCCACCATTTGCTTGTTTACTTTTGCTGCAGTAAACTGTTTGGGGAAAACACAGAAACAGGGAAATTCACTTATACAGTAGACAAATTAACAATGTCAAATAAGAGAGTCATGTTTTGTATTTGGTTGCATATCATTTACATGCCATGACTTCCTGATGTCTGTGACCTATCAACATCAACAGAGTCTGGATGTCTTATTTTCAGGTTGTCCTACAAGCGATACAAAAACTCTTTGCATTTGAATGGATCTCTATGGGAATTGGGGGGTGGGACTAGATTCAGCTATAAATTATGCTGATACAGTATGGAACACATTTGGTGGCTAAATGGTTTTAAGTCATCAAGGGTCCAAGGTATCAAATGAGCCTCAAAACACCATGCTGCTGCCAGATATGCAGTAGATACTACAAGCATTGTTTCTCCTGGTTCATTTTCCAGTGGAACTCAATGGAAAAAATATTAAGGAGAAATGGCCCATTTTTTAGCCCAGGAGTGTACACTCACGTGCATCTGGACTAATTCAATCGACAACTACTGCCACACCTGGAATATCACAGTACATATTTTGACCAGAGCTGTCTGTCGTGCTTAATACGCTCTTACGTCACACCAGAATATATACATCAATATCCCCACATCCAGTGAAGATGTTCAGGAGTTTTTTTAAACTGCACCTTTTAAGCTCTTCATACACAAAATGAAATTGATTGTGTAAGTAGCTGTTGTCTTAGTGAATAAGATGTTAATTTTATTAACTACATGAAGCAGATGGCAGACGCACCAACATATACTCATCCAGGCATAAATTGCACTGCAGGTTTTATGTAGTACATGTGGCTCTAAGTGTTCGCAACAAAAAGGGACTTTGTGAAAAAAACCACACAAACCAGAATATTCTGCCTTGTCAGAAATGTTTTCTCTGGAGCTAAAGCGCATGATACACTTGGAATTCATCAAACTTTATTCCAAAGACCTTAAGTTGAGAGACAATACATTTACTCTCATCTTCATGTCCGTTATCATAGGCTTGTACCCTTAATTGTCATTTGCAGCTATATTAAGGGGTTGTAAGAAGCTTTGCTGTGTTGTTTTTTCCTTTTTTAGCTGTGACCGCAGCTCTATAGCTCTGTCTATCGGTCAGTTGGTTGGTTGGTCGGTTGGTCCACAAAAAGTGTCCCACCCCATAGCAGTTTTCGCCCCAAGAGGCTGAAATTTGGCATGACGTTGGTCATGACCGAAGGTAGAACTGAGTAACTTTCAAGGCCGATTGACCAAGAGGGGGCATGGTGATGGGTGTGGCCTATCGCAAAAAGGCGCATAACTCCTGAATGGATTCACAGATTTGCACAAGTTTTGTGGAAAGGTTGGTCATGGGCCAGAGAAGAGGTCACATTTTTGTGTGAGGGTGTGTGCGTGGATGCACACACGTGGATGCATGCGCGTGTGTGGTCGCAGCTATTGCGGATTCGCGCTTGTTACTTTATCACTTGAACCTTTGGCAAACAAACAAAGCAACCCTTAGGACTTGATATTTAGCTTTTATTATAATTATTTATGTGCATAAGTGTCCTTAAGCCACAAGGAGTCATGACGGTACACTTGATGATTTTCTAATATTTGTCTGGACATGTCTGGACATGTATTAATGTGTTGCTTTTCCCCTAAAACTCAGGAGTTTATAAAAGCCAAGAAGCACGGTTGATGCTGTTCACGTACCATGTGAAAGCATCTACACATACCACGTTGAGCAAGATCAAAGAGGAAACATGGTCGATGGACGGCTTTGTAAGTCTGTTATAATTTGTTGGTACTAGGCAACACAGGAAGATTACGTTGTTCTGTTTCTTGTTAATGACGCATTGGGTTTCACTCAAAGCACTTTGTAAGAAATTCCATAAAGGATGTATTTTCAGAGCTATGTACATTAATGCTATTGTGGTCTACGGGCATACTTAAACCATAGCGAATACACCCAATTAAAAAATACATTTTAAAAATAATTACCAAAAAAAGCCAAGTTGGGCTGAATGACCTGTTCTCGTCATCACTTTTCTCATGTTCTTTGTGTACTTATTTCCAGTTACTCTTACTAGAACCATTCACTCCTAAAGAAAAGAGATGAAATGTTCTTAAATGAAAAGATATAACCTTTACTAAATGTGCTAAATGTTCTGTTTGATATTCTTTATTCAGGTGTCAGCAGAACCTGATGGTGCAACCTATGTATTTCAAGGGTTCATACAGGGTAAAGACTATGGCCAGTTTGGACTGCAGAGACTAGGTAAGCACAATTTTACATAATGATCACTTTTTGTCACATGATTTGGTCTTTTGGTTTTATCCCGAAGTGTTGTAAAAGTTAATCAATCCCTTTGAAGTTTTCATGCAATTTAGACTGAAGGTGAAGCAGTCATTCTTGTTTTTTTAGTGCAAAATGCAGGAATGCTTATACTATGAAATGTGATTCAGAATTTCCGACTGAGAAGAATATGACATGCAAAATAATTAGCTATTAGGGTGGCAATTTTATATTTTAAAATATCCCATTAGATCTGCCTGTGAAATTATAAATTCTGGTTAACAGAAATATTTACCTTGGAGAAAGTTCTTTTTTTCTACAATTTAAGATATCTCAAATTCTCTACTCCCATCTCTTTACCTGCATTTTTCAAAATTTATACAATTCATACTTTTAAAGTAGCTATCGAGATTTTAAAGTGGTCTCAACTGGCTTAACGTCAGTGGAACTCGGTTTACTTCAGAGGTCCGAATATTTAACAACAGAAAGACCTCAGCATATCCTTTGGCTTTGGGGAGTAGAACTTCTCATTTGTGATTTCTGAATAAGTGAGAGTTTAAAAATGAAGTAATTTGCTGTTTGAGTGAGATCAAATTTTTGGATAAATGCCATTTATGTCTATCTTTGAACAGTAAAAAGACATAAAATAACAAATGTAACTAATCTCACCCAATCATTTGAGCCAGACAGTACCTGCTGGTATTAGATTGTTCTGACTTGGAGGAATGAAGGACACAAAATTATTAGAAAAGGAATTTTGGTGACAATATTTGATGACTCAATTGAAACCATTAGCTAGAGTTCTTTAGATGGCACAGTGGGAAATAGCCTGCTGTTCACAGTGCTATTATGCGTCATGAAGTGTCATTAAAAGGCTATTCTATTCAATTCCATCTATTTAGGCCTCCACATTAAACTTTTTTTTCTTCTGTGTGTTCAGAAGTGAAAGTGACTTGTGCACGATATAAGTCAGAGACAACAATGACAGTAAATTACTGATTTGTTAGTAAGACCCCTGGGGTCAGCTGAAAAAAAAAAAGATGCATGTGTGTAAATCTGTACTCTCGGTTTAGAAATCTGTGCGGATTCTCGGATTCATAATCCATGCCCTCAAATTACAAATCCGTGCCCACGGATTATGACAATTGGCCAATCAGGAGTCATTACATCAATTTCTGGAATCTTCCAGACTGTTTAAAGAGACAGTCAACTCAATGTATGTAAACTCTTGACCCACTGGAATTCTGATACAGTGAATTAAAGCTGAAATAAATCTGTCTATAATCAATTGTTTTAAAATTACCTGTGATGTGATCAAAGTAGATGCCCTGATTTATTTGCCAAAAGAAATGTATGGTAGCATGAAATGTGCAGAGTTGGGAAAAACTGAGTTTGAGTATCTTTAGCCTAGGTGTATGTAAACTTTTGGCCTCAACTGTACTTTTAAGTCAATCAAGTTACAGAACAAATTAAACAAGACTAACCTTTCAGATGGGTCCAGCCTTACTCAAGTAACTTAACTACGTACTGCTGGGGGCTCTGTGCCATGAAGATCTTGCTGATAGTGAGTGAATGTGTGCAGCCAAAATGCCAGCTAGTTCTCGTAACAACTTGCCATCGTGCTATAAAATGTATTTATAATTATAGCAGATCGGACAAAAAGGTTTTAAGCTGTGACAGAAGTATTTGAAGAGCTTGAAGAAGCGGATCTCAATTAGAGACTTCATTTTTATAAAGTGGAGGTTTGCTCAAAGATTGGGTCCTAGGCAAAGTTATGGCCATTTAAGGCCACTAAAAAGTGAGTTTAGTGTTCTCTTTATTATTCCATCAACATTCTGTATGCCACTCATCCACCAGCTTTGCAGCAAGACCTACCAGGTTTGGCTAGTAGTTCACCTAGTAGCTTTTTGTGCAAATAGTGCAGATAATTTTTTAGATGTTTACGATTTAACATTGGATAATTTCCCGTTTATTAACATGTTCGAAATGTGAACAACACACTTGCAGATGCAAGCTACAATCGGTCGTCGCCACTGCCATAGATACAAGTTGTGTCTCACTTTTGCAAAGCTTCTAACAGACAAATTCTCTGGCAATAGGTGGGTGACGTTCACTGCAGTAACGTTAGCAACAGCAAAACGCATTCAACCCAGACTAATATTAGTTTTCAGTTATAATTCCTGCCTACTAACATACGTATTTTAGCATTGAACATAATGTTAATTCTTGTAAGATGTTGACATTTAAAATATAATTGAATTGATTCTCCTCTCCTGTTCAAAATATGTGATTTTGAGTGAAGAAAACTGTTTTTTGTGTGTAGATTATGTGTCCAAAACGTTATCCAAAATGTGCAATTTTGAGAGGCAAAGCGATGCTAGGGTATCTTGGGGGTTGATGGAGGTGTACTAGGAGGTTGGATGTGATTGCCTGAATAGGGTATCTGCAGGTAGCAAATTCTGCACCCCACCCCCTGTTTCTTCATACACCTTGTTGTGAATGCAAATCAACATTTGTAGCTGCAGCTCCTTCGCAAGCAAGATTACAGGAATACAGTTTGGAATCATTTAGATTTGATCGATTCCAATTCTTAATCCAATTCTTCTTATCGAGTCCGGTTCTTATCGAATCCTGTTTTCAATTCTTGTCTTGTTTTCATACTGCTGTCAGAACGGTCCTATCAGAAAGGTCCTACTGAATGTCCAGCAGAGTACTAAATTGGGACTAAGGGGCTTTTAAACACTCTGCACAGACATTTTATTTTTGTCAGTTACTAGCTACAATTATTTTTTTTGTATTTTTAAGAAAACGTCACGTCACGCTATTCTAATTGTATAATAGATCAAACAGTTATGTTTGACCAATGTTTATTCTAGTTTTAGAGCAAGCTCTATCCAGTTTTCTTAGCACCAGTGATGCAGGAGCAGGTCAGTACTGACAGGATCTAGTGGTGAATCTTTCTTTCTCAACGCATTATGTTGTACACATCATTGCTGATTGGTTCAGGACACAAACCAGCCTATATCTTTGATTGGATCATGTTGTATACCAGTCTGTTTTAAAAACAAAAATCAGGCCAAATCCCTGGTTCCCCAGAATGCAAAATTTGTGGGTATAAACACAGTGTGCAGTGTTGGTTTTTGTTTCACAGCAGTTTTTTTCTTTGACTGCTACCTATTCACCATGACCATTCCCCAGTATCTTTCGAAGAAAAAGTTACCTACTGCATCTTTAGTTACTTGGTTAGTGAATCATGAAATGGCTTTCTTGCAAGCACTGTCTAGCTATCAGCTAATGCTCATGTTTTAAGTTCAGTTTACTTTAGAGGCTTGAGCCTGTTCATTTATTGCACGTGGGGAGAAAGTTGGTATTAATTCTATTCAGTTCAATTTTATTTGTATAGTGCTTTTTACAACTGTCACTAAGACACTTTACACAGTAGCAAGGCAAGAAACAGAGCAAACAGGGCAAACACTAGGCTCGAACCCCCGAATAGCAAGTATATAAGGTGAAAAAAACTGCAAAGTGGGAAAAACCCTCAAACGGTGGTGAGAAAAAAACGCCCCAATGGGAAAAAATTTAGAGAGGAACCCGGCTACAGAGGGGGAGCCTATCCTCCACTGGCCAGCCTGGTGTAAAGTAGCAGACAGCAAATACTGGGTTAAGCAGGTTGCAACTGAGGTGAAAGCTAACAGGAATAATATAAGATTAAATGGTATAGTTCAGCATAGTGCAGTTTAGAGGAGCTAGATGATGGATCTGGAGCTGCAGACTGTATCAAGGCATGGGTAGGGGAGGATCAGGGCTGAAGCTGTCAATGACCATGGAGCGAAGGACACAGCTAGAGCAATTCCATGGATTCAGGCCAAGGAAAAGGGCTTGAATGGTCTTTGAACATGGAAAGAGAAACAGAGAAGATAAGGTTAAGGCCAGCTAGACACTTGATGTTAACCTACCTAGTGTTTCAACTCCATAGGGAAAACTTCACACTTGGTATTTGAGGCAAAGCTAACTAGCGGGTCCACTTCGTAAAAGCGAGCTTGACACTTAAGCTAAGCTACCTAGTGTGTAAACTTGACACTTGAGACTAAAAGCGAGCTTGACACTTAACGCTAAACTCCCTACTGAGCCCAGACATCTGTGTTTAAACCCTTCGCACTCAATCCTTGTCCATTTAGGGGGTACCCTATTCAAAGCTCCAGATGTGAGCTTTACAATACCAGATGTGCCATCTACAATACTAATGTAGATTATTGCATAGATTATTTTATATTTATAATTTAGGAAGAAATAAAGTGTCACAAATGCAATTGTCTATGCAAAAAATCTACAATGAATTTGCTTTTATTTAGTTTGCAATGAAATACTGAGAGGTTGCATATATACAGCAGGTTAAACTATACATGTCCTGGATCAAAAACTCCTTGACCACAAGTGCGTAAAAAGGGTGGATATGCATAACGTCTAAAGATCTATGAAGCAAAAAGTAAGCAGTGTACCCAGTGTACCAAATCTATCCAAAATGTCTAAATTATGCATTGCTGTAAATCACAACATAATCATGTATTTGATGAGGGAAATGCTTGTGGAACTCTGACAGTAGGGGGTGGCAGTGTACTTTTTCCTCATAAGGACCGTTTTCATCATTCTGCATTATAGTTTGATGTCAGGTTGCGTTGCACTTCAGGGTGATTCCCTATCTTTAGATGAATCCTTAGCTTTGTCATTTGGAGGTACCATTCATTTGGGAAAAATAAAGCCTCGGCTATTATTGTGCTAATATCAGCATAGCTGGCATTCAGATATATTTATGGATCTGGTAACTCTCTTGTCATATTATGACAAGTTTGCAATGTAAAACCCTTGTAAGACCTTAAGAGAGTTCATACCTGTTTTGGAAATTTTTCAGAAAACAAATTTTGACATTTTATTTTTCATGTTATAAATTCTACTGTTTAATAACATAAATAGCTTAAATGTCAGACATGAGGGGCGACATAGCTCAGGAGGTAAGAGCAACTGTCTGGCAGTCGGAGGGTTGCGGAGGGTTGCCGGTTCAAACCCCACCCTGGGTGTGTCGAAGTGTCCTTGAGCAAGACACTTAACCCCTAACTGCTCTGGCGAATGAGAGGCATCAATTGTAAATATAAATGCAGTCCATTTACCATTTACGTGATTTTGAGTGCTCTTGTTTTACATCTGTGTTGCTTGTTAAATTTTTGACCCATGCGACTAAACTAAAACCTGCTTATATAATATATAATGGTACAATTGCACACACATTTGTCTGATTCTATTATGAAAATACAATGGTACAATGCTGATTGTTTACGTCCCTAGTTTTACAATGAGCCACCATAAAGACTTTGCGGTTTAATAACAGATTTAGTGATAAATGCATTGACAATTTTGGACCACAAAGTGTTTATGGTAGCTATAATAATTTATTGGCGTGCATTATGAATACTTTGCAATTAGAAAATTAAGTGATTTGTTCATTTTGTTCTTTACATGTTTATTGATATTTGTGTGCTTTTCCCTCACAGGTTTGAACATGTCAGAAAGTAATAACTCCTCAAATCCACACCATGGTACAAACAGTAGCTCTGTTGCTATAGCAATCCTTGTGCCTTTTTTTGCCCTGATATTTTCAGGCTTTGGATTTTATCTCTATAAACAGCGGTAAGTACACTTTTTCCATATCATGATAAACCTGATGTTTGTTCACTCATATATATATATATATGTGTGTGTGTGTGTATATATAAATATTAGTGCTTGGGACAAAGGCATATTTTTTTCTTGAATTGGCTCTGTGCTCTGCAATTTTAGATTTGTAATCAAACAGTTCACGAGTGGTTAAAGTGGTTGCAAATGCATACATAAATCTATAAATGCATACACAAATCTGTAAATGTGCACACAGATCTGTGAATATTTACATAAATCTGTAAATGCGTACAAAGAGCTGTAAATGCATACATAGATTTGTAAATGTCTATATCATCATTTACAACTCAGACGGGCCTCTCAGTTGGCTGTCTTTTTATACGTGATTTTTGCTAAATTTCTGCCGTGGCAAATGCATGTGGTGATTTGCAAATGTGTGTGAAGATTTCTAGGTTAACGACGACTCCCATGGTGCACTTCGACATGAAACATCCGATCGCCGAATTTAAAATTCTGTAACATGAGCCGGTAACTGTGGGAAAGTGAGTTTACGGTGTTGCGAAAACTGAAAACAGAGTGGTCAACTGCACGCGAGGTTGAATAATTAATTTATTCTACTTAAGGGTAACGGATACTCATAATTTGGTAATCAAGTCTAAAAATAAGGGTATGTAACATAAAGCTGAACCTATAGTTTCACCTGGGGTATGATGGCTGCTGTCAATGAGACAGGCCAGCCGTTTGGATCTTCGAACAACCCATGGGTAAGTAACGTTTGTTGTTTTTTTTTTTTAAATAAACACAAGGTAACAAATTGATAATAGTAGAAAAAAAGGTGAAGTTAACACGCATAATATTATATCATTACTGAAGCGGCCGAAACAACTAGAGGAGCTTCTTAAAATTCCGCCATTCAAATACCATTAATTCAAGCGAATGCACAGGGCTATTTGCAACTAGCTGTTAGCTTGCTTCCCTCGGTCTTTTAAGAGGAGAAGGCGCGATGTACCAATCGTGACCATACCATAGGCTGTATGAACGTTTGTCAATCTAGTGTAATTTTTAAGTGGCATAACATCACTCATGACACACATTTAACATTACCTGTGCTGTCACTGGTACAGGGGTCATATCAAAGAATGTTTCCTTGGGGGGCACTGTTGAGCAATGGAGGAGTAAGGCAGGTTTCCCAATATCTCCGACAAATTAACATTTTAAATATACAAAAACACAGCTATATCCACCCCCCAAAGTACTTTTGAAATGCAATTATCATTAAGAACTAAATGTACATGATTCAGAGAGAAAATTCAACATGGTGAAGCCTAGAAACAAGAAAAATGAACAAAACGAACAAGGCCCAGACCAAGCACTGTGCTCGCTTGACCCCCTTGGTCAAACTAACCCAATTAGAATGTAAACATTAGCTACAGGACGACGGCACATATGTTAAGATCGCTCCTTAATTCTCACTACCTACAATCAGAAAACCGTTTGTCTTATCACTCACCATAATACTCAATGTTACTTTATAGTGATTCAGAAATTAATACTAAATTTTTCTTGAAGACTCAGACTAAACTTTACCTTAACCTCATTTGTAGGTATAGAATATAGTAAAATTCAGTCTCTCGTTTGTTTATTCAAAATGTTCTTTAAATGTTGACAATTGATATAAATATTATATAGTTGTTTTTACTACTTAAGTTCAGTTTTAATTTGTTTTCTTCCCGTAGTGAGCTCGCGCTGTATCTATTTTAGTATTGGCTAGAAATATTATTTTTGTTATTGTTGTTAATTTTATTATTATTATTTCTATATGCAGGAACTAGGAGGTTACTTGGGGAGGGACAGGTTGGGTTGGGAGGGTCACTCGGGTTGGGAGGGTTACTCACTCAGAAATTGACTTATTTGATTCAGAACAGTGAAAATACTTTATGACACTGTTTTGCATCTGTATTGTATAAGTGATCAATCTAGAGATGGAAAGAGAGGTTTAACAAGTTGGAATACTAGAGGAATTAATAATCCAATTAAGAGGCAAAGTTCGGGCCCATTTGAAATCATTAAACTCAGATATCATGTTTCTACTAGAATCACACTTGAAAAATGACTCCCTTAACAGGCTTAGAACAAGATGGATAAAGGATATGTATCACTCAACTTTTTCCACAAAAACAAGAGGTACAGCAATTCTAATAAGAAAGTAATTCCTTTCCCCACAAAAAAATAATTGCTGATAAGTAGGGACGATACCTAGTTGTAATAGGAGAAATACATAATACTTCTTTGACCCTAGTAAACTTATGTGCCCCAAATATAGCTAACCCTTCATTAGTGTGGTTGCCTTAGGCAATCACACTACTATTATCTCACATATTATTATTAGTGTGGTTGCCTTAAGCAATCACACTATTATTATCGCACATATTATTATTATTAGTGTGGTTGCCTTAGGCAAACACACTATTATTATTGCACATATTTATTATTATTAGTGTGGTTGCCTTAGGCAATCACACTACTATTATCTCACATATTATTATTAGTGTGGTTGCCTTAGGCAAACACACTATTATTATTGCACATATTTATTATTAGTGTGGTTGCCTTAGGCAATCACACTACTATTATCTCACATATTATTAGTGTGGTTGCCTTAGGCAAACACACTATTATTATTGCACATATTTAGTGTGGTTGCCTTAGGCAAAGACGCTGGACCTGGCGACATAGCTCAGGAGGTAAGACCGATTGTCTGGCAGTCTGAGGGTTGCCGGTTCAAACCCCGCCCTGGGTGTGTCGAAGTGTCCTTGAGCAAGACACTTAACCCCTAACTGCTCTGGCGAATGAGAGGCATCAATTGTAAAGCGCTTTGGATAAAAGCGCTATATAAATGCAGTCCATTTACCATCTACACATCATCGATCAAATAGGTGACAGAATAAGCTTTCTAACAATGTATAATATGTCAAATTTTACTTTTGTACTACCGTTTTATATTCCAGCGTGTCGGAAACTTTGGTCTCTTTATAACCGCATTACGTATTCAGCCTGTGAAAGCAACTCTTTCTCACCCCAACGCGTTTGCTACAGTACACAACTCCGCTTGCTTGTTGATGCACCCCTCGTTATAACAGAAGTTACTAGTACTGGCTACCAGCCGGTGCTTATTCACAGAAGCTGTATTCAATAAACTGTATGTATAAACTCGTTGCCGTGATGTTATAGCATGTACACAATCCTCTCTCTCTGCTTATACTACAGAAACTGTTCGCTCTATTCAGCACAAAGTCGACGTTGCGTTGGCGGCAACCACACTTCACAATTTCTGCAGGAATTGTCTAGTTAGTGTGGTTGCCTTAGGCAAACACACTATTATTATTGCACATATTATTAGTGTGGTTGCCTTAGGCAATCACACTACTATTATCTCACATATTATTATTAGTGTGGTTGCCTTAGGCAATCACACTATTATTATCGCACATATTATTTATTATTATTAGTGTGGTTGCCTTAGGCAAACACACTATTATTATTGCACATATTTATTTATTATTATTATTCCGCCAGTTTTTTGGACCGCTACTCCTCCCAGAGTTTTTGCACCACATACACATGCCATATGTCAAATTGACCGGCTTCTTTGGGAATCGATGGCTATTACTTTGTGGGAATCTTCGCTGCACGGTTTTTGAGAAATATGACTTTTTATGGCCAATTTTTCCCCATAGGGATGAATGTAAAACGTGACGTCATACATATGTGAGCGGTGAAGTCACAGCATTGGTCGGCTTAGCACACGTGATGCACTTTTAACCTGCTTCATCTACAGGAAATTTAGAATCCAGATGCGGTGCATATCTCCATTTTCGTCGTAATTACAGAAAACACACATTCGTAAACTTCAAATGATTCATACCACAATGTAGATAAAACCTTGACGAACACGTACATGCACGGATTGTGTTGTTCAAACGAGGTTTCCTGGCGACTTAGCCACCACAGTGGATATAGCTTAATGCGGAAGTGCACGCGATAAAAACGGTATTCCAAATGCAAAATTACAAATGAAAACGCTGTCAGCTAGGTATATCAACAAACATATGACTTAGGCATACCCATATTTCCTCAAAAATAATAGTATTTCACAAGATATTACGCAAAATCGTTGACAACGTTTCGTCAAATGCAGCGTCTTTGAATGCTACTAGTGCTAACAGAGTGCATGCATTGAATGCGACGATTAAAACACTTTCGGTTGACCTAAAAAAACCATATTCCAAAACCAAAATTAGACGTGCTGTTATACCTGGTTAGAAAGCTTATGCTCTCACCTACTGAATAAACGAATTCTCAAACAAGCCAGACTGTACTAAAGAGTGCAACAACGCCGTCAACAACACGTGTGCAGCAGCTTCTGATCCGGTCTTCAGTGGGCTTGTAATACCACACATGTTGCTTTGGGTGTTGTCGAACTTTGTAGTACAATCTGGCTTGATCTACACATCATCGATCTAATAGGTGACAGAATAAGCTTTCTAACAATGTATAATATGTCAAATTTTACTTTTGCAATACCGTTTTATATTCCAGCGAGTTGGAAACTTTGGTCTCGTTATAACTGCATTACACATCAGTCTGCATTACACGTCAGACTTAGGGTTTTTCCAAGACCCTCTGAACATGCCAGCTAGCTTTGTGATTCGCCGTCACTCGTCACCGCATACCGCAAGTAAAACACTGAGATCTCAAATTTTGATGAAAGGATAATTTAGCTCTGAATATATGTGTCGCAAATCAACTCGTTGTAGTGATGTTATAGCAGGTACACAATGCCCTGTCTCTGCTTATACTACAGAAACTGTTCACTCCGTTCAGCACAAAGTCGACTTTGCATTGGCGGCAACCACACTTCACAATTTCTGCAGGAATTGTCTAGTTAGTGTGGTTGCCTTAGGCAATCACACTATTATTATCGCACATATTATTTATTAGTGTGGTTGCCTTAGGCAAACACACTATTATTATTGCACATATTATTATTATTATTCTTTCTTTCCACCCATTTTTTGGACCGCTACTCCTCCCAGAGTTTTTGCACCACATACACGTGCCATATGTCAAATTGACCGGCTTCTTTGGGAATCGCGTGCTATTACTTTGTGGAAAGATTCGCTGCACGGTTTTTGAGAAATATGACTTTTTATGGCCAATTTTTCCCCATAGGGATGAATGTAAAACGTGACGTCATACATATGTGAGCGGTGAAGTCACAGCATTGGTCGGCTTAGCACACGTGATGCACTTTTAACCTGCTTCATCTACAGGAAATTTAGAATCCAGATGCGGTGCATATCTCCATTTTCGTCGTAATTACAGAAAACACACATTCGTAAACTTCAAATGATTCATACCACAATGTAGATAAAACCTTGACGAAGACGTACATGCACGGATTGTGTTGTTCAAACGAGGTTTCCTGGCGACTTAGCCACCACAGTGGATATAGCTTAATGCGGAAGTGCACGCGATAAAAACGGTATTCCAAATGCAAAATTACAAATGAAAACGCTGTCAGCTAGGTATATCAACAAACATATGACTTAGGCATACCCATATTTCCTCAAAAATAATAGTATTTCACAAGATATTACGCAAAATCGTTGACAACGTTTCGTCAAATGCAGCGTCTTTGAATGCTACTAGTGCTAACAAAGAGTGCATGCATTGAATGCGACGATTAAAACACTTTCGGTTGACCTAAAAAACGATATTCCAAAACCAAAACTACACGTGTTATACCTGGTTAGAAAGCTTATGCTCTCACCTACTGAATAAACGAATTCTCAAACAAGCCAGACTGTACTAAAGAGTGCAACAACGCCGTCAACAACACGTGTGCAGCAGCTTCTGATCCGGTCTTCAGTGGGCTTGTAATACCACACATGTTGCTTTGGGTGTTGTCGAACTTTGTAGTACAATCTGGCTTGATCTACACATCATCGATCTAATAGGTGACAGAATAAGCTTTCTAACAATGTATAATATGTCAAATTTTACTTTTGTAATACCGTTTTATATTCCAGCGAGTTGGAAACTTTGGTCTCGTTATAACTGCATTACACATCAGTCTGCATTACACGTCAGACTTAGGGTTTTTCCAAGACCCTCTGAACATGCCAGCTAGCTTTGTGATTCGCCGTCACTCGTCACCGCATACCGCAAGTAAAACACTGAGATCTCAAATTTTGATGAAAGGATAATTTAGCTCTGAATATATGTGTCGCAAATCAACTCGTTGTAGTGATGTTATAGCAGGTACACAATGCCCTGTCTCTGCTTATACTACAGAAACTGTTCACTCCGTTCAGCACAAAGTCGACTTTGCATTGGCGGCAACCACACTTCACAATTTCTGCAGGAATTGTCTAGTTTATTATTATTATTCCACCCATTTTTTGGACCGCTACTCCTCCCAGAGTTTTCGCACCACATACACATGCCATATGTCAAATTGACCGGCTTCTTTGGGAATCGATGGCTATTACTTTGTGGAAATTTTCGCTGCACGGTTTTTGAGAAATATGACTTTTTATGGCCAATTTTTCCCATTGAAAATGAATGGGGCGGTGACGTCATAAAAATGTGAATTATGAAGTTACAGCATTGGTCGGCTTTGCACACGTGATGCGGTTGGCTGTTCGTCCTCACCAGCCACCAGAAAGGATATATCTGAACGCGGAAGTGAACGGATAAAACAGTATTCCAAATGCAAAATTTCAAATGAAAACGCTGTCAGCTAGGTATATCAACAAAACATATGGCTTAGGCATACCCAGAAGTCCTCAATAATAACAGTATTTCACAAGATATTACGCAAATTCTTTGACGACGTTTCGTCAGGTCCAGCGTCTTTGAATGCTAATGCTAACAGACTACATGCATTGTATGCGACGATTAAAAAACTTTCGGTTGACCTAAAAAAACGATATTCCAAAACCAAAATTAGACGTGCTGTTATACCTGGTTAGAAAGCTTATGCTCTCACCTACTGAATAAACGAATTCTCAAACAAGCCAGACTGTACTAAAGAGTGCAACAACGCCGTCAACAACACGTGTGCAGCAGCTTCTGATCCGGTCTTCAGTGGGCTTGTAATACCACACATGTTGCTTTGGGTGTTGTCGAACTTTGTAGTACAATCTGGCTTGATCTACACATCATCGATCTAATAGGTGACAGAATAAGCTTTCTAACAATGTATAATATGTCAAATTTTACTTTTGTAATACCGTTTTATATTCCAGCGAGTTGGAAACTTTGGTCTCGTTATAACTGCATTACACATCAGTCTGCATTACACGTCAGACTTAGGGTTTTTCCAAGACCCTCTGAACATGCCAGCTAGCTTTGTGATTCGCCGTCACTCGTCACCGCATACCGCAAGTAAAACACTGAGATCTCAAATTTTGATGAAAGGATAATTTAGCTCTGAATATATGTGTCGCAAATCAACTCGTTGTAGTGATGTTATAGCAGGTACACAATGCCCTGTCTCTGCTTATACTACAGAAACTGTTCACTCCGTTCAGCACAAAGTCGACTTTGCATTGGCGGCAACCACACTTCACAATTTCTGCAGGAATTGTCTAGTTTATTATTATTATTCCACCCATTTTTTGGACCGCTACTCCTCCCAGAGTTTTCGCACCACATACACGTGCCATATGTCAAATTGACCGGCTTCTTTGGGAATCGTGTGCTATTACTTTGTGGAAAGTTTCGCTGCACGGTTTTTGAGAAATATGACTTTTTATGGCCAATTTTTCCCCATAGGGATGAATGTAAAACGTGACGTCATACATATGTGAGCGGTGAAGTCACAGCATTGGTCGGCTTAGCACACGTGATGCACTTTTAACCTGCTTCATCTACAGGAAATTTAGAATCCAGATGCGGTGCATATCTCCATTTTCGTCGTAATTACAGAAAACACACATTCGTAAACTTCAAATGATTCATACCACAATGTAGATAAAACCTTGACGAAGACGTACATGCACGGATTGTGTTGTTCAAACGAGGTTTCCTGGCGACTTAGCCACCACAGTGGATATAGCTTAATGCGGAAGTGCACGCGATAAAAACGGTATTCCAAATGCAAAATTACAAATGAAAACGCTGTCAGCTAGGTATATCAACAAACATATGACTTAGGCATACCCATATTTCCTCAAAAATAATAGTATTTCACAAGATATTACGCAAAATCGTTGACAACGTTTCGTCAAATGCAGCGTCTTTGAATGCTACTAGTGCTAACAAAGAGTGCATGCATTGAATGCGACGATTAAAACACTTTCGGTTGACCTAAAAAAAACCATATTCCAAAACCAAAATTAGACGTGCTGTTATACCTGGTTAGAAAGCTTATGCTCTCACCTACTGAATAAACGAATTCTCAAACAAGCCAGACTGTACTAAAGAGTGCAACAACGCCGTCAACAACACGTGTGCAGCAGCTTCTGATCCGGTCTTCAGTGGGCTTGTAATACCACACATGTTGCTTTGGGTGTTGTCGAACTTTGTAGTACAATCTGGCTTGATCTACACATCATCGATCTAATAGGTGACAGAATAAGCTTTCTAACAATGTATAATATGTCAAATTTTACTTTTGTAATACCGTTTTATATTCCAGCGAGTTGGAAACTTTGGTCTCGTTATAACTGCATTACACATCAGTCTGCATTACACGTCAGACTTAGGGTTTTTCCAAGACCCTCTGAACATGCCAGCTAGCTTTGTGATTCGCCGTCACTCGTCACCGCATACCGCAAGTAAAACACTGAGATCTCAAATTTTGATGAAAGGATAATTTAGCTCTGAATATATGTGTCGCAAATCAACTCGTTGTAGTGATGTTATAGCAGGTACACAATGCCCTGTCTCTGCTTATACTACAGAAACTGTTCACTCCGTTCAGCACAAAGTCGACTTTGCATTGGCGGCAACCACACTTCACAATTTCTGCAGGAATTGTCTAGTTAGTGTGGTTGCCTTAGGCAATCACACTACTATTATCTCACATATTATTATTATTAGTGTGGTTGCCTTAGGCAAACACACTATTATTATTGCACATATTTATTTATTATTATTATTATTAGTGTGGTTGCCTTAGGCAAACACACTATTATTATTGCACATATTTATTTATTATTATTAGTGTGGTTGCCTTAGGCAATCACACTATTATTATCGCACATATTATTATTATTATTATTATTATTCCACCCATTTTTTGGACCGCTACTCCTCCCAGAGTTTTTGCACCACATACACGTGCCATATGTCAAATTGACCGGCTTCTTTGGGAATCGTGTGCTATTACTTTGTGGAAAGTTTCGCTGCACGGTTTTTGAGAAATATGACTTTTTATGGCCAATTTTTCCCATTGAAAATGAATGGGGCGGTGACGTCATAAAAAATGTGAATTATGAAGTTACAGCATTGGTCGGCTTTGCACACGTGATGCGGTCCGCTGTTCGTCCTCACCAGCCAGAAAGGATATAGCTGAACGCGGAAGTGAACGGATAAAACAGTATTCCAAATGCAAAATTTCAAATGAAAACGCTGTCAGCTAGGTATATCAACAAAACATATGGCTTAGGCATACCCAGAAGTCCTCAATAATAACAGTATTTCACAAGATATTACGCAAATTCTTTGACGACGTTTCGTCAGGTCCAGCGTCTTTGAATGCTAATGCTAACAAAGACTACATGCATTGTATGCGACGATTAAAAAACTTTCGGTTGACCTAAAAAAACGATATTCCAAAACCAAAATTAGACGTGCTGTTATACCTGGTTAGAAAGCTTATGCTCTCACCTACTGAATAAACGAATTCTCAAACAAGCCAGACTGTACTAAAGAGTGCAACAACGCCGTCAACAACACGTGTGCAGCAGCTTCTGATCCGGTCTTCAGAAAACGATGTGGGCTTGTAATACCACACATGTTGCTTTGGGTGTTGTCGAACTTTGTAGTACAATCTGCCTTCATCTACACATCATCGATCTAATAGGTGACAGAATAAGCTTTCTAACAATGTATAATATGTCAAATTTTACTTTTGTAATACCGTTTTATATTCCAGCGAGTTGGAAACTTTGGTCTCGTTATAACTGCATTACACATCAGTCTGCATTACACGTCAGACTTAGGGTTTTTCCAAGACCCTCTGAACATGCCAGCTAGCTTTGTGATTCGCCGTCACTCGTCACCGCATACCGCAAGTAAAACACTGAGATCTCAAATTTTGATGAAAGGATAATTTAGCTCTGAATATATGTGTCGCAAATCAACTCGTTGTAGTGATGTTATAGCAGGTACACAATGCCCTGTCTCTGCTTATACTACAGAAACTGTTCACTCCGATCAGCACAAAGTCGACTTTGCATTGGCGGCAACCACACTTCACAATTTCTGCAGGAATTGTCTAGTTATTATTATTATTATTATTATTATTATTCCGCCAGTTTTTTGGACCGCTACTCCTCCCAGAGTTTTTGCACCACATACACATGCCATATGTCAAATTGACCGGCTTCTTTGGGAATCGATGGCTATTACTTTGTGGAAATCTTCGCTGCACGGTTTTTGAGAAATATGACTTTTTATGGCCAATTTTTCCCCATAGGGATGAATGTAAAACGTGACGTCATACATATGTGAGCGGTGAAGTCACAGCATTGGTCGGCTTAGCACACGTGATGCACTTTTAACCTGCTTCATCTACAGGAAATTTAGAATCCAGATGCGGTCCATATCTCCATTTTCGTCGTAATTACAGAAAACACACATTCGTAAACTTCAAATGATTCATACCACAATGTCGAATAAACCTTGACGAAGACGTACATGCACGGATTGTGTTGTTCAAACGAGGTTTCCTGGCGACTTAGCCACCACAGTGGATATAGCTTAATGCGGAAGTGGACGCGATAAAAACGGTATTCCAAATGCAAAATTACAAATGAAAACGCTGTCAGCTAGGTATATCAACAAACATATGACTTAGGCATACCCATATTTCCTCAAAAATAATAGTATTTCACAAGATATTACGCAAAATCGTTGACAACCTTTCGTCAAATGCAGCGTCTTTGAATGCTACTAGTGCTAACAAAGAGTGAATGCATTGAATGCGACGATTAAAACACTTTCGGTTGACCTAAAAAACGATATTCCAAAACCAAAACTACACGTGTTATACCTGGTTAGAAAGCTTATGCTCTCACCTACTGAATAAACGAATTCTCAATCAAGCCAGACGGACCTAAAAAGGGCAACAACGCCGTCAACAACATGTGTGCAGCAGCTTCTGGTCCGCTCTTACTCCAGAAAACGGTGTCATCTTGTAATACCACACATGTTGCTTTGGGTGTTGTCGAACTTTGTAGTACAATCTGGCTTGATCTACACATCATCGATCTAATAGGTGACAGAATAAGCTTTCTAACAATGTATAATATGTCAAATTTTACTTCTGTAATACCGTTTTATATTCCAGCGAGTTGGAAACTTTGGTCTCGTTATAACTGCATTACACATCAGTCTGCATTACACGTCAGACTTAGGGTTTTTCCAAGACCCTCTGAACATGCCAGCTAGCTTTGTGATTCGCCGTCACTCGTCACCGCATACCGCAAGTAAAACACTGAGATCTCAAATTTTGATGAAAGGATAATTTAGCTCTGAATATATGTGTCGCAAATCAACTCGTTGTAGTGATGTTATAGCAGGTACACAATGCCCTGTCTCTGCTTATACTACAGAAACTGTTCACTCCGTTCAGCACAAAGTCGACTTTGCATTGGCGGCAACCACACTTCACAATTTCTGCAGGAATTGTCTAGTTAGTGTGGTTGCCTCAGGCAACCACACTACTATTATCCCACATATTATTATTATTATTATTATTATTATTATTATTATTATTTCTTTCTTTCCACCCATTTTTTGGACCGCTACTCCTCCCAGAGTTTTTGCACCACATACACGTGCCATATGTCAAATTGACCGGCTTCTTTGGGAATCGTGTGCTATTACTTTGTGGAAAGTTTCGCTGCACGGTTTTTGAGAAATATGACTTTTTATGGCCAATTTTTCCCCATAGGGATGAATGTAAAACGTGACGTCATACATATGTGAGCGGTGAAGTCACAGCATTGGTCGGCTTAGCACACGTGATGCACTTTTAACCTGCTTCATCTACAGGAAATTTAGAATCCAGATGCGGTGCATATCTCCATTTTCGTCGTAATTACAGAAAACACACATTCGTAAACTTCAAATGATTCATACCACAATGTAGATAAAACCTTGACGAACACGTACATGCACGGATTGTGTTGTTCAAACGAGGTTTCCTGGCGACTTAGCCACCACAGTGGATATAGCTTAATGCGGAAGTGCACGCGATAAAAACGGTATTCCAAATGCAAAATTACAAATGAAAACGCTGTCAGCTAGGTATATCAACAAACATATGACTTAGGCATACCCAGATTTCCTCAAAAATAATAGTATTTCACAAGATATTACGCAAAATCGTTGACAACGTTTCGTCAAATGCAGCGTCTTTGAATGCTATTAGTGCTAACAAAGAGTGCATGCATTGAATGCGACGATTAAAACACTTTCGGTTGACCTAAAAAAACATATTCCAAAACCAAAATTAGACGTGCTATTATACCTGGTTAGAAAGCTTATGCTCTCACCTACTGAATAAACGAATTCTCAAACAAGCCAGACTGTACTAAAGAGTGCAACAACGCCGTCAACAACACGTGTTCAGCAGCTTCTGGTCCGGTCTTCAGTGGGCTTGTAATACCACACATGTTGCTTTGGGTGTTGTCGAACTTTGTAGTACAATCTGGCTTGATCTACACATCATCGATCTAATAGGTGACAGAATAAGCTTTCTAACAATGTATAATATGTCAAATTTTTCTTTTGTAATACCGTTTTATATTCCAGCGAGTTGGAAACTTTGGTCTCGTTATAACTGCATTACACATCAGTCTGCATTACACGTCAGACTTAGGGTTTTTCCAAGACCCTCTGAACATGCCAGCTAGCTTTGTGATTCGCCGTCACTCGTCACCGCATACTGCAAGTAAAACACTGAGATCTGAAATTTTGATGAAAGGATAATTTAGCTCTGAATATATGTGTCGCAAATCAACTCGTTGTAGTGATGTTATAGCAGGTACACAATGCCCTGTCTCTGCTTATACTACAGAAACTGTTCACTCCGTTCAGCGCAAAGTTGACTTTGCATTGGCGGCAACCACACTTCACAATTTCTGCAGGAATTGTCTAGTTATTATTATTATTATTCCGCCAGTTTTTTGGACCGCTACTCCTCCCAGAGTTTTTGCACCACATACACATGCCATATGTCAAATTGACCGGCTTCTTTGGGAATCGATGGCTATTACTTTGTGGAAATCTTCGCTGCACGGTTTTTGAGAAATATGACTTTTTATGGCCAATTTTTCCCCATAGGGATGAATGTAAAACGTGACGTCATACATATGTGAGCGGTGAAGTCACAGCATTGGTCGGCTTAGCACACGTGATGCACTTTTAACCTGCTTCATCTACAGGAAATTTAGAATCCAGATGCGGTGCATATCTCCATTTTCGTCGTAATTACAGAAAACACACATTCGTAAACTTCAAATGATTCATACCACAATGTCGATAAAACCTTGACGAAGACGTACATGCACGGATTGTGTTGTTCAAACGAGGTTTCCTGGCGACTTAGCCACCACAGTGGATATAGCTTAATGCGGAAGTGGACGCGATAAAAACGGTATTCCAAATGCAAAATTACAAATGAAAACGCTGTCAGCTAGGTATATCAACAAACATATGACTTAGGCATACCCAGATTTCCTCAAAAATAATAGTATTTCACAAGATATTACGCAAAATCGTTGACAACCTTTCGTCAAATGCAGCGTCTTTGAATGCTACTAGTGCTAACAAAGAGTGCATGCATTGAATGCGACGATTAAAACACTTTCGGTTGACCTAAAAAACGATATTCCAAAACCAAAACTACACGTGTTATACCTGGTTAGAAAGCTTATGCTCTCACCTACTGAATAAACGAATTCTCAATCAAGCCAGACGGACCTAAAAAGGGCAACAACGCCGTCAACAACATGTGTGCAGCAGCTTCTGGTCCGCTCTTACTCCAGAAAACGGTGTCATCTTGTAATACCACACATGTTGCTTTGGGTGTTGTCGAACTTTGTAGTACAATCTGGCTTGATCTACACATAATCGATCTAATAGGTGACAGAATAAGCTTTCTAACAATGTATAATATGTCAAATTTTACTTCTGTAATACCGTTTTATATTCCAGCGAGTTGGAAACTTTGGTCTCGTTATAACTGCATTACACATCAGTCTGCATTACACGTCAGACTTAGGGTTTTTCCAAGACCCTCTGAACATGCCAGCTAGCTTTGTGATTCGCCGTCACTCGTCACCGCATACCGCAAGTAAAACACTGAGATCTCAAATTTTGATGAAAGGATAATTTAGCTCTGAATATATGTGTCGCAAATCAACTCGTTGTAGTGATGTTATAGCAGGTACACAATGCCCTGTCTCTGCTTATACTACAGAAACTGTTCACTCCGTTCAGCACAAAGTCGACTTTGCATTGGCGGCAACCACACTTCACAATTTCTGCAGGAATTGTCTAGTTAGTGTGGTTGCCTCAGGCAACCACACTACTATTATCCCACATATTATTATTATTATTATTATTATTATTATTATTATTCCACCCATTTTTTGGACCGCTACTCCTCCCAGAGTTTTCGCACCACATACACATGCCATATGTCAAATTGACCGGCTTCTTTGGGAATCGATGGCTATTACTTTGTGGAAATTTTCGCTGCACGGTTTTTGAGAAATATGACTTTTTATGGCCAATTTTTCCCATTGAAAATGAATGGGGCGGTGACGTCATAAAAATGTGAATTATGAAGTTACAGCATTGGTCGGCTTTGCACACGTGATGCGGTTGGCTGTTCGTCCTCACCAGCCACCAGAAAGGATATCGCTGAACGCGGAAGTGAACGGATAGAACAGTATTCCAAATGCAAAATTTCAAATGAAAACGCTGTCAGCTAGGTATATCAACAAAACATATGGCTTAGGCATACCCAGAAGTCCTCAATAATAACAGTATTTCACGAGATATTACGCAAATTCTTTGACGACGTTTCGTCAGGTCCAGCGTCTTTGAATGCTAATGCTAACAGACTACATGCATTGTATGCGACGATTAAAAAACTTTCGGTTGACCTAAAAAAACGATATTCCAAAACCAAAATTAGACGTGCTGTTATACCTGGTTAGAAAGCTTATGCTCTCACCTACTGAATAAACGAATTCTCAAACAAGCCAGACTGTACTAAAGAGTGCAACAACGCCGTCAACAACACGTGTGCAGCAGCTTCTGATCCAGTCTTCAGTGGGCTTGTAATACCACACATGTTGCTTTGGGTGTTGTCGAACTTTGTAGTACAATCTGGCTTGATCTACACATCATCGATCTAATAGGTGACAGAATAAGCTTTCTAACAATGTATAATATGTCAAATTTTACTTTTGTAATACCGTTTTATATTCCAGCGAGTTGGAAACTTTGGTCTCGTTATAACTGCATTACACATCAGTCTGCATCACACGTCAGACTTAGGGTTTTTCCAAGACCCTCTGAACATGCCAGCTAGCTTTGTGATTCGCTGTCACTCGTCACCGCATACCGCAAGTAAAACACTGAGATCTCAAATTTTGATGAAAGGATAATTTAGCTCTGAATATATGTGTCGCAAATCAACTCGTTGTAGTGATGTTATAGCAGGTACACAATGCCCTGTCTCTGCTTATACTACAGAAACTGTTCACTCCGTTCAGCACAAAGTCGACTTTGCATTGGCGGCAACCACACTTCACAATTTCTGCAGGAATTGTCTAGTTATTATTATTATTATTATTCCACCCATTTTTTGGACCGCTACTCCTCCCAGAGTTTTCGCACCACATACACATGCCATATGTCAAATTGACCGGCTTCTTTGGGAATCGATGGCTATTACTTTGTGGAAATTTTCGCTGCACGGTTTTTGAGTAATATGACTTTTTATGGCCAATTTTTCCCATTGAAAATGAATGGGGCGGTGACGTCATAAAAATGTGAATTATGAAGTTACAGCATTGGTCGGCTTTGCACACGTGATGCGGTTGGCTGTTCGTCCTCACCAGCCACCAGAAAGGATATATCTGAACGCGGAAGTGAACGGATAAAACAGTATTCCAAATGCAAAATTTCAAATGAAAACGCTGTCAGCTAGGTATATCAACAAAACATATGGCTTAGGCATACCCAGAAGTCCTCAATAATAACAGTATTTCACGAGATATTACGCAAATTCTTTGACGACGTTTCGTCAGGTCCAGCGTCTTTGAATGCTAATGCTAACAGACTACATGCATTGTATGCGACGATTAAAAAACTTTCGGTTGACCTAAAAAAACGATATTCCAAAACCAAAATTAGACGTGCTGTTATACCTGGTTAGAAAGCTTATGCTCTCACCTACTGAATAAACGAATTCTCAAACAAGCCAGACTGTACTAAAGAGTGCAACAACGCCGTCAACAACACGTGTGCAGCAGCTTCTGATCCAGTCTTCAGTGGGCTTGTAATACCACACATGTTGCTTTGGGTGTTGTCGAACTTTGTAGTACAATCTGGCTTGATCTACACATCATCGATCTAATAGGTGACAGAATAAGCTTTCTAACAATGTATAATATGTCAAATTTTACTTTTGTAATACCGTTTTATATTCCAGCGAGTTGGAAACTTTGGTCTCGTTATAACTGCATTACACATCAGTCTGCATCACACGTCAGACTTAGGGTTTTTCCAAGACCCTCTGAACATGCCAGCTAGCTTTGTGATTCGCTGTCACTCGTCACCGCATACCGCAAGTAAAACACTGAGATCTCAAATTTTGATGAAAGGATAATTTAGCTCTGAATATATGTGTCGCAAATCAACTCGTTGTAGTGATGTTATAGCAGGTACACAATGCCCTGTCTCTGCTTATACTACAGAAACTGTTCACTCCGTTCAGCACAAAGTCGACTTTGCATTGGCGGCAACCACACTTCACAATTTCTGCAGGAATTGTCTAGTTATTATTATTATTATTATTCCACCCATTTTTTGGACCGCTACTCCTCCCAGAGTTTTCGCACCACATACACATGCCATATGTCAAATTGACCGGCTTCTTTGGGAATCGATGGCTATTACTTTGTGGAAATTTTCGCTGCACGGTTTTTGAGTAATATGACTTTTTATGGCCAATTTTTCCCATTGAAAATGAATGGGGCGGTGACGTCATAAAAATGTGAATTATGAAGTTACAGCATTGGTCGGCTTTGCACACGTGATGCGGTTGGCTGTTCGTCCTCACCAGCCACCAGAAAGGATATATCTGAACGCGGAAGTGAACGGATAAAACAGTATTCCAAATGCAAAATTTCAAATGAAAACGCTGTCAGCTAGGTATATCAACAAAACATATGGCTTAGGCATACCCAGAAGTCCTCAATAATAACAGTATTTCACAAGATATTACGCAAATTCTTTGACGACATTTCGTCAGGTCCAGCGTCTTTGAATGCTAATGCTAACAGACTACATGCATTGTATGCGACGATTAAAAAACTTTCGGTTGACCTAAAAAAACGATATTCCAAAACCAAAATTAGACGTGCTGTTATACCTGGTTAGAAAGCTTATGCTCTCACCTACTGAATAAACGAATTCTCAAACAAGCCAGACTGTACTAAAGAGTGCAACAACGCCGTCAACAACACGTGTGCAGCAGCTTCTGATCCGGTCTTCAGTGGGCTTGTAATACCACACATGTTGCTTTGGGTGTTGTCGAACTTTGTAGTACAATCTGGCTTGATCTACACATCATCGATCTAATAGGTGACAGAATAAGCTTTCTAACAATGTATAATATGTCAAATTTTACTTTGTAATACCGTTTTATATTCCAGCGAGTTGGAAACTTTGGTCTCGTTATAACTGCATTACACATCAGTCTGCATTACACGTCAGACTTAGGGTTTTTCCAAGACCCTCTGAACATGCCAGCTAGCTTTGTGATTCGCCGTCACTCGTCACCGCATACCGCAAGTAAAACACTGAGATCTCAAATTTTGATGAAAGGATAATTTAGCTCTGAATATATGTGTCGCAAATCAACTCGTTGTAGTGATGTTATAGCAGGTACACAATGCCCTGTCTCTGCTTATACTACAGAAACTGTTCACTCCGTTCAGCACAAAGTCGACTTTGCATTGGCGGCAACCACACTTCACAATTTCTGCAGGAATTGTCTAGTTTATTATTATTATTCCACCCATTTTTTGGACCGCTACTCCTCCCAGAGTTTTCGCACCACATACACGTGCCGTATCTCAAATTGACCGGCTTCTTTGGGAATCGTGTGCTATTACTTTGTGGAAAGTTTCGCTGCACGGTTTTTGAGAAATATGACTTTTTATGGCCAATTTTTCCCATTGAAAATGAATGGGGCGGTGACGTCATAAAAATGTGAATTATGAAGTTACAGCATTGGTCGGCTTTGCACACGTGATGCGGTCCGCTGTCCGTGTCCTCACCAGCCACCAGAAAGGATATAGCTGAACGCGGAAGTGAACGGATAAAACAGTATTCCAATGCAAAATTACAAATGAAAACGCTGTCAGCTAGGTATATCAACAAAACATATAGCTTAGGCATACCCAGAAGTCCTCAATAATAATAGTATTTCACAAGATATTACGCAAATTCTTTGACGACGTTTCGTCAGGTCCAGCGTCTTTGAATGCTAATGCTAACAAAGAGTACATGCATTGTATGCGACGATTAAAAACACTTCACAATTTCTGCAGGAATTGTCTAGTTTTTTTTAAAGTCTTTGCATTAATACCAGGTATATCTCAAACAAACTTGATAATAGGAGGAGATTTTAACACTACTGTATGTTCATATTTCGACAGATCCTCTACCAAAAGAATCCCAAGAAAGAACTCGTGAATTTCTAAATACTTAAAAATAAAAATATTTCAGACATATGGCCGACTATGAATCCTTCCCGCAGAGATTATTCAATTCTACTCCTCAGTACATAATTCATATAGTAGAACTGATTATTTCTTAGTTGATGCAAAATTGATACCCTTCACAACAAATGTTAAGTATCATAACATTGGGATTTCAGACCACAGCCCCCTTACCTTTTCACTATATTTAGAAGATATTACACCACGTAGGACCTGGACCTCAATTGTCAACTGAAAATGAGTTCTTTGAATATTTGAAAGCCCAAATTAACCTATATTTTGAAACAAATGAAAAAAAAAAAAAAAATTTAATAAATATATATATCCTATATATTAAATTCATAAATTAAAAATGTTAAACTTTCTAAATATTTCTGCCTAAATGCGCTTTCAAATCCATACTGTGGCGTCCACATATTTATTTTCAAAAAGAGCCTAGGCCGCGCGCTCCGTGCTTGCTCCTTTCTGAGGTGGTCTGATGACTTGCAGCGCGCGAAAGTGGCACAGTCTGTCAAAGCGTCACTTTTTTTCTTCAGCCACCGGAAAGACAAGGAAAAGGTAGGTAGCGACGCTTCAAATATTACAAAAATACCATAGTGTTAACCAGTGTTTTAATTGGACCAAAATAAGTGCCGGTACCTACTCCTCAAAATACATACTGTTTAAAATAAATTAATGTTGGTAATCAAAAGAAGAGTCGGTACTAGAGCTACTGTTATAACGGCCGCAAAATGTTGGCAAATCGCCAAAACAGCGCGAATTCTTTTTAAAAAGGGCATTTAAAATGTTTGAGTGATTCAACTACTTCCATTTCCATACTACAACATGGTGATTTTTTCTCATGAAAACGAAGTGTTTATTTTTAAGGTTTTGTGAATGTAGTGAGCTAGCAAAACTGAGAGTTAGGCTACAGTTGCTACAGCTGACAAAGAGGGCTGCATTCTAGTGACGATTATGATTATAACGAGAGGAGCAGTCTCACAAGCTGCTGCAGTATCCAGAAATGAATACAGATAAAACTAGCTAATAAAAAATACATTAATCAAGCGTCTAAGTTAGTTAGGAAATTTTTGTATCATGCTTCTCAGTAGAATTAGAATGTAACAGAACAGAATTTTAAAAGCCTTTTTCTCACTTTTTCCTTTTTTTTGCATGGACAATGCATGTAAACTCTGTCATTGAGTGTGAGAGAGACAGAGAGAGAGAGGGCTTTGAATGTGGACCCAGCTCAAATTATATTGTTAAATAAAAAGATAAAACATTCTAACTAAGTACTATTTTGTCATGGTAATTGAGTTAATTTAGCAGAAGAGTGTCCCTTTTAAAGTGCAATATGTAACTTTTCTTGAGTATCAATTTTGGTTATATAGTCCTCTATTCTTGAAGATAGAACTTCTAGATGGTCAATGTGCTCTTTTAATTGTTCTCACCCCACCATAACTCGAATACAGGCCTATTTTGCTATTTTGCCTATGTTTACAAACAATAAAAGGGTTAAAAGTACATCTAAAACTACTTTTTAGCTCTTGCAAACTGCTGTTCTTTGTATCAAGAGCTCGTCAGAGCTAAAAGATAGATTTAGATATTTTAAAAAATTCTCAAGAGGTTATGTTTTCATAGTCTTAAACTTTTTTGCCTTTGCTACACCCCTGCCTCCCCCCCCCCCCCCCCCGCTTTCAGACACCCACCACCACACCAAGCAGGAGCTGTCGGGACTTACATAAGAGTACCGACTCTTCTTTTGATTACCAACATTAATTTATTTTAAACAGTATGTATTTTGAGGAGTAGGTACAGGGACGTATTTTTGTCCAATTCAAACACTGGTTAACACTATGGTATTTTTGTAATATTTGAAGCGTCGCTACCTACCTTTTCGTTGTCTTTTGGTCGCTGAAGATAAAAAGTAACGCTTTGACAGACAGTGTGACCTTCGCCGCTGCAAATGTTCTGACCACTTCAGAAAGGAGGAAGCACTGAGCATGCGGCCTAGGCTCTTTTTGAAAATAAATATGTGGGCGCCACGCCACGGCAAAACCTTACCAGCGGAAACGTTGTATATCCAGGTGTATCACCCACATGTGATAAATGTCATTCCTCAGAGGCAACTCTTTTTCATAGCTTCGAATTATGCCCCAAAGTTACGTCTTTTTGGAGTGATATCTACAACAACATCTCCATTAGAACCAGAACCTTTATTGATTATTCTTGGTATATCTGAAGCATTAAGAAGACTCACCACAGCCCAACAACAATTCCTCTCTTACTGCCTCATCACAGCAAAAAAACTACTACTTATGTCATGGAAAGAAACAACGGTTCCTACCTCCAAAATATAACTGCATTATCTAACCGGTACATTACATTTGGAAAGGGTAAAGTCTTAAAGGGCAGACTCCCACAATATACTATGATTTGGCAACCCCTCATATCACACCTTGCAGATAGAAGTTACTAAGTTGTAGCGTTTACTTATACATAGTTTTATATTTTATTTAATGAGTGAATGAGTGAGAGAAGTATAGAGAACAGGGAAACAGGAGAGGTTTGGGAAGACAAGGAAGACTAAGGGGAAAGATAAAGGTAGGAAATTAATGTACCTAAGACTGCCCTATTTGAGTTATGTTCCTAATCTTAGATTTATTTTATGTCTTTTATTTAGTATATACATATACATTTTATCTTTGTCAATTTGTATTTAATTTAATTTTTTTTCTTTTATTTAAATTTTTTTAAAATTTGTTTATTTTTGATACTGTTCCAAATCTCAAAATGCAATTCTATATCTTTTATATCCTCTGTTTTATATCTGTGAAAATACATAAATATAATTTTATAACTCTTTCATATAAATGAAAATGAGCATTGACACAACAATATGCTGTATGTATAAACTTCTCTGCATAATGGACTGCCTATGGGAGAAATAAATGCTCTGGTTCAGTTTTCAGGATCTGTGCATTTCAACCTCCCGGTATTCAGACTAAATGCTTTTGGCTCACATTGAGGCCATACAAGAATGTTTTAAAGAGTATTTGTTGCAATGTATTGTGGAATGTGTTAGTGTTATTTTAGCTGTAGAAAGAACAATATGAATGCAAACGCCAGTTAATGGATGTGTTCCACATCACACCCATTGAAGTAATAATGGCCCTCACTCAGAAAACTACTTCAGAAAATTTCACTGCATCTTTGGATGTAAATACCCTCAAATCAAAGCTAGCAGACTGCACTTGTTTCATTTCAAATCAAACGTGCTGGAGTACAGCCAAAACAACAAAATTATGTCTGCCCAAATATTTTGTGTTTTCTTATGTGGTGTGACAAAGTTGACTGTGCTCTATGTGCAATTATACATTTTTGAAAAAAGTTGTGTATGAGTAAATAGATAATTATCTAAATACAAAACTGTTTGAACTAGTCATTTAAGAACAGCTGCTGGTATGTCGTCTGCTTGAAATGTACTTTTCTTTGTAGGACTGCACCGAAAACTCAGTACACTGGCTGCTCAGTCCACGAGAACAACAATGGCCAAGCCGCATTTGAAAATCCTATGTACAACACAAATGCAAAGTCAGTTGAAGGAAAAGCAGTTCGATTTGACCCCACCTTAAACACAGTCTGCACTATGGTATAATGGATTTGGTTCCATGAAAACTTTTTCATGCTTTGCAAAACTAGCATTTTACAGTGAATCTGGAGGGTCCAATATACACTGACAGTTAAAGCACACTTTTCAGGAACCAACGGCAAATGTGCGCCAGGAAGACTTGGAAACCTTAATGTTTTAATGTCTCCAGCTTATACTTGGAGACTAATTATGTGACCTTATGTGCACTCTGAGAGTGCTTCTTTACCGTCCTTTATTTGGTCTTTTTTGCATATGTGTGAGGAGCACTGTACGCCTATATTTTTGCGCTATATTACCACATCGGATGGGCTGGGGTTAAGAGATTATAACCAAGAGTTTATATAAATATGCTCTTCACATCAAATAAGGCACAAAACTGTGTTACAGCTTTCATTCTTTTTTTTTTTTTTTTACATTTTATGCCCGTCCCCCTTCATTTATAACATGATCATCACTGGTAAGTTTTTCGCATACATTTAAAAAAAAAAACTTTAATACACATTGTGTAGGGTCTTCGATTTATGTCTGAGTTTTTTTATTGATTTGATTTTTTAAATTATTTGAATCATGATAATTGTAATAAAAACAAAACCTCAATCTTGAAGAGCAAGTATTCCCTACAGTGGAACTGCAATCACGAACAGTGCGTTCTTGAAAAGAGTTGCTGTCTTTTCAAGAAGCACTTTGAAGACCTAAAAAATCAGAACTGGTTCAGTCTGAAGCGTTCTTTAGAAAATGATATCCCTCCCATTATACTGTCAATGAAAAGATGTTGACAAGACGACTTTGCTCGTTGTTTAATATACACTTGGTTTTGATGAGAAGACAGCTTTTTCTGGTCATTTTATGTTTCAACATCAAACTACTTAATTTCAATGCTCAATTTAAAATTATGATTACATATGGCTAACCTAATGAATCACTACACCCTGCCGAACACCTGATGCTTGCACACCATTCAAGGGGGTTCACAATGGATCCAGCACAAACTCAGAGAGTGAGAGAGGTAAGAGACAGAAATCAACAACAAAGTACATCAGCTGATTAGCTAATTAGTCCTGTTTTAACTTCCTGTTGCTCCATTCCATTCCATCCGGCTCCAGTAAATAACCAACTTATAGCCAGAATAATTTTATTTTAATGCGTATTCTGGTTAAAAATATCTTATGTACTATATCAGATTTTCAGTGGTTCAAAAGTTTACATACGCTTTGTATTTGGTGGCATTGCCTTTTAATTGTTAATTGCTCCTGATGCCTCCAACTCCTTCACCAGTTCCTTTGTTGTTCTCTTGGGGTTCATTTGAACCTTTCAGACCAAAGTAAGTTCAGCCCTGGGAGTTCATTCACGTTCCTGAATGATGCAGTGTCTGAGTGGTCCCAAGATTTTTATATTTGCATACAATTGTTTTTACAGATGCTCATTGTACATTCAGTACCTTCAGGAAATTGCTCCTAAGGGAAAACTTGATTTGTGGAGGTCCTTCTTTCTGAGGTCTTAGCTGAGTTGCTTGGATGTTCTCATGTTATCAAGGGCAAGAAGGCAGTGGCTTTAAATGTAGGTCCTTAAATACAGCCACAGATGCCAATTCACTTCCACCTAACCCCTAATTATGACAATTGGCCAATCAGGAAAGCTTCTAAAAAGTCATTACAATTCTGGAATCTTCCAGACTGTTTAAAGAGACAGTCAACTTGATGTATGTAAACTTTTGAGCTACTGCAATTCTGATATAGTGCATTAAATCTGCCTCTAATTTCTCTTCCTAATTCCTCTTCTTTTCATCACTTCTTTCCTTTTCTTATTCTTTCCATCTTTATTTCTTTTCTTCCTTTCCTTCTTTACTTCTTTTTTCTGAGATAAAGCCATCTCTAATTTATTGTTTTAAAATTATTTCTGATGTGAACAAAGTAGATGCCCTAATTGACTTGCCAAAAAATGTATGGTAAAATGAGATGTAAAATGAGTTGGTGCAAAGAGATCCAGAGAATGACTGCTGGAAGTTTGTGACCTAGGAACATCAGTTCCATTGAGAAATTGCTCCTGTTTGTTTTGGGGGGTAGTTGCTTTAAGTTTTGCGCTTCAACATATGTTCAATTGGATTCAGATCGAGTTGGCCAGTCTAGGATTTTCCTGTTTTTTGTTTTTAAAACTTTATAGCATTATTGTTTCTGATCATTGCTGTAGAATTAAACGCTTGGTGGTATGTGATTCATCACTTACTCTTTTCTTCTCCTTCTATCCATCATGTTCTTTTCTTTTCCTCTTTCTCCTGTACTTTTCTTCTACTTTTATTTTTAATCACTTTTCTTCAACTTCTTTTGTCCATCTGTACTTTTATTCAACTTATTTTCTTTTCATCACTTCTTATTTCTTCTTTTCCCTCACTACTTTTATTTAGTTTGTTTTTTCCTTCTATACATTTCTATTCATCTTTTATCACCTTTTCTCATCTGTACTTTTTACTTTTCTGTTCTTTTTCTTCAGTTTTTTTCATCTGTCCTTTTCTACTTCTTTTCTTCACCTCTTCAACTTCTTTTTACCATCTGTACTGCTTTTCTTCGACTTATTTTCATCACTTCTTTCTATTTTCATCTCCTTTCCATCTTTACTGCCTTTTCTTCTACTTTTTTACTTCTTTTCTACTACTTTTTTCTGTCTGTCTTAAAATTATTTTAAAATTGTTAGATGTGAACAAAGTAGATGTTTGACTTGCCAAAAGAAATGTTTGGTAATTTGAAGTTTTGTGACCTATGAACATAAGATCTCTTCCATTGTAACATTGCTCCTGCTCCTGCTTGTTTAGGGGTCTAGTTTAAGTTTTGTTCTTCAGAACATTTGGTTTCATTTAATCAAAAAAAAGACTAATGAGATTTAAAAACCCAGTTTTTTTAGTTTTTTTTTATGATGGACAAAATTTGTGACCTATTTTTACAGTGCCTACGATCTTGTCTGATCCAGTGCTTCTGCACCTTTTAATTTTGCATATGTTAATTTATTTTCTTTACTGCTTTGTTAATGTTCACTTAAAAACTATACATTTTTAACACCGGCGTAATATTGCCACCTGATTTACCTGTTAAGATTGCAATAAAATCCCATGCCATTTTGTAATTAACACTGACAAAGTGTAAATGTTTTTGCAGTACATCTGGGTATTTCTGTGTTTTATGCATTCACACTAATAAAAACAGGAAAAACATTTTTTAAAAGGAAATATATTTTTATGGGAAATAATTTGTAAAATGTATGACAAGTAAATTTTACATGCAATGTAAGAATAAAAATTTCTGGTTGCGTTTGTATCTGCTTCTTCCTTTGTCTTTTTTATCTTCCTGCTTTATTCCTTTATTACCTTTGTTTCTTCTTCTTCCTGATTCTACTTCCTTCTTCCTTTTTCTCTTTAAATTTGCCTATGTACTACTCGTTTTAACCCCAGCAACATTTTCTACAATGCTTATAAAAAGTTTTTTATTCATTTTTGGAGCGATTTTTGATATGTTTCTGGATCCCTTGATATTTTAGACCTCTATACTGACAGAAAGCCTGTAATTCCCCCTTGAAAATTATGGAACAGTAAGTTCGTCTCCTCCTCCGTCCTCAAACCCACCCACACCATCCAGTGAGGACACACTCTTGATCTCTACAAGCAAAATGCCAAGCAAAGAGGTATTGAAAATCTTATTTTCATCAATATGGGTGGTAATAGTAAAAAGACAATTCCTGTAGAAATTGTAGTGGTTGCCGCCAGTGCAATGTGTCTGACATGAAGCCAACATGACGTCATTTGCGATCTGTCCTCTCGAGATTGTGGTTGCTATGAAGTTCTATGCAGTTGCTTGGGTGTTCTAGATGGTGGCAAGGGTGCTGCAAGGTGGGTCCTATGGAGTTCAAAGCAGTTGCTAGGGTGTTGCCAGGAGATTGCTATGGAGTTCGAAATAGTTGCTAGGCTAGCTTCATCTTAAGTATAGGCTTAGGCTAAGGCTTAATCTTAAGGTGAAAAATAAGCCTAAGTTTAAACTGAATATTAAACTGAAAATGAAGCCTAAGCGTTAGGAATTATATTCAGCTTAAAGTGAATACTAAGCTGAAGTTGAATATTATGCCTAAGGCGTAGGCTGAATAGTCAGCTCAAGCTTAGGCTTAATTTTCACCTTGGGCTTTATTTTCAAGCTAGACTGTATATTCGGCTTAATTTTGAGATGAATATTATGCCTAAGGCTTAGGCTGAATATTCAGCTTAAGCTTATACTTAATATTCAGTTTAACCTTAATTTTCAGCCTAGACTTTATATTCATATTAATTTTAAGCTGAATATTATGCCCACGGTTTAGGCTGAATATTCAGTTTAAGCTTAGGCTTAATATTCCACTAAGGCATAATTTTCCACCTAAGCTGAATTCAACTTAGTTTTAATTTTCAGCTTAAGCTTAATATACAGCATTACGTAGAGGTGAATATTATCCCTAAACCTTAGGAATAATATTCAGCTCAAAATTAAGATGAATATTCAGTATAAGCTAAAAATTAAGCCTAAACTGAAAATAAATCCTAAGCGTGAGCTGAATATTTAGCCAAATCCTTAGGCATAATGTTCAACCTAATTTTAAATTCAATATTACGCCTAAGGCTTACCTTAAAATTAAGCTAAAACTGAATATTCAGCCTGAGTTTAATATAGCTAACACTTAGGCGTAATTTTCTGCTTAATGTTCAGTTAAATTCAGCCTAGAAAAGGCATGTGGCTGAAAATGAGCCCTAAGCACAGGCTCGGGCTGAATGTGGCGACTCAGCTGAAAATTCAGCCCGGGCTGAAAATTCAGCCTAAGGCATGTGGCTGAAAATGAGCCCTAAGCACAGGCTCGGGCTGAATGTGGCGACAGCTGAAAATTCAGCCCGGGCTGAAAATTCAGCCTAAGGCATGTGGCTGAAAATGAGCCCTAAGCACAGGCTCGGGCTGAATGTGGCGACTCAGCTGAAAATTCAGCCCGGGCTGAAAATTCAGCCTAATGCATGTGGCTGAAAATGAGCCCTAAACACAGGCTCGGGCTGAATGTGGCGACTCAGCTGAAAATTCAGCCCGGGCTGAAAATTCAGCCCGGGCTGAAAATTAAGCCTAAGGCATGTGGCTGAAAATGAGCCCTTAGCACAGGCTCGGGCTGAATGTGGCGACTCAGCTGAAAATTCAGCCCGGGCTGAAAATTCAGCCTAAGGCATGTGGCTGAAAATGAGCCCTAAGCACAGGCTCGGGCTGAATGTGGCGACTCAGCTGAAAATTCAGCCCGGGCTGAAAATTCAGCCTAAGGCATGTGGCTGAAAATGAGCCCTAAGCACAGGCTCGGGCTGAATGTGGCGACTCAGCTGAAAATTCAGCCCGGGCTGAAAATTCAGCCTAAGGCATGTGGCTGAAAATGAGCCCTAAGCACAGGCTCGGGCTGAATGTGGCGACTCAGCTGAAAATTCAGCCCGGGCTGAAAATTCAGCCCGGGCTGAAAATTAAGCCTAAGGCATGTGGCTGAAAATGAGCCCTAAGCACAGGCTCGGGCTGAATGTGGCGACTCAGCTGAAAATTCAGCCCGGGCTGAAAATTCAGCCTAAGGCATGTGGCTGAAAATGAGCCCTAAGCACAGGCTCGGGCTGAATGTGGCGACTCAGCTGAAAATTCAGCCCGGGCTGAAAATTCAGCCTAAGGCATGTGGCTGAAAATGAGCCCTAAGCACAGGCTCGGGCTGAATGTGGCGACTCAGCTGAAAATTCAGCCCGGGCTGAAAATTCAGCCCGGGCTGAAAATTCAGCCTAAGGCATGTGGCTGAAAATGAGCCCTAAGCACAGGCTCGGGCTGAATGTGGCGACTCAGCTGAAAATTCAGCCCGGGCTGAAAATTCAGCCTAAGGCATGTGTCTGAAAATGAGCCCTAAGCACAGGCTCGGGCTGAATGTGGCGACTCAGCTGAAAATTCAGCCCGGGCTGAAAATTCAGCCTAAGGCATGTGGCTGAAAATGAGCCCTAAGCACAGGCTCGGGCTGAATGTGGCGACTCAGCTGAAAATTCAGCCCGGGCTGAAAATTCAGCCTAAGGCATGTTGCTGAAAATGAGCCCTAAGCACAGGCTCGGGCTGAATGTGGCGACTCAGCTGAAAATTCAGCCCGGGCTGAAAATTCAGCCCGGGCTGAAAATTCAGCCTAAGGCATGTGGCTGAAAATGAGCCCTAAGCACAGGCTCGGGATGAATGTGGCGACTCAGCTGAAAATTCAGCCCGGGCTGAAAATTCAGCCTAAGGCATGTGGCTGAAAATGAGCCCTAAGCACAGGCTCGGGCTGAATGTGGCGACTCAGCTGAAAATTCAGCCCGGGCTGAAAATTCAGCCTAAGGCATGTGGCTGAAAATGAGCCCTAAGCACAGGCTCGGGCTGAATGTGGCGACTCAGCTGAAAATTCAGCCCGGGCTGAAAATTCAGCCTAAGGCATGTGGCTGAAAATGAGCCCTAAGCACAGGCTCGGGCTGAATGTGGCGACTCAGCTGAAAATTCAGCCCGGGCTGAAAATTCAGCCCGGGCTGAAAATTAAGCCTAAGGCATGTGGCTGAAAATGAGCCCTAAGCACAGGCTCGGGCTGAATGTGGCGACTCAGCTGAAAATTCAGCCCGGGCTGAAAATTCAGCCTAAGGCATGTGGCTGAAAATGAGCCCTAAGCACAGGCTCGGGCTGAATGTGGCGACTCAGCTGAAAATTCAGCCCGGGCTGAAAATTCAGCCTAAGGCATGTGGCTGAAAATGAGCCCTAAGCACAGGCTCGGGCTGAATGTGGCGACTCAGCTGAAAATTCAGCCCGGGCTGAAAATTCAGCCTAAGGCATGTGGCTGAAAATGAGCCCTAAGCACAGGCTCGGGCTGAATGTGGCGACTCAGCTGAAAATTCAGCCCGGGCTGAAAATTCAGCCTAAGGCATGTGGCTGAAAATGAGCCCTAAGCACAGGCTCGGGCTGAATGTGGCGACTCAGCTGAAAATTCAGCCCGGGCTGAAAATTCAGCCTAAGGCATGTGGCTGAAAATGAGCCCTAAGCACAGGCTCGGGCTGAATGTGGCGACTCAGCTGAAAATTCAGCCCGGGCTGAAAATTCAGCCTAAGGCATGTGGCTGAAAATGAGCCCTAAGCACAGGCTCGGGCTGAATGTGGCGACTCAGCTGAAAATTCAGCCCGGGCTGAAAATTCAGCCTAAGGCATGTGGCTGAAAATGAGCCCTAAGCACAGGCTCGGGCTGAATGTGGCGACTCAGCTGAAAATTCAGCCCGGGCTGAAAATTCAGCCTAAGGCATGTGGCTGAAAATGAGCCCTAAGCACAGGCTCGGGCTGAATGTGGCGACTCAGCTGAAAATTCAGCCCGGGCTGAAAATTCAGCCTAAGGCATGTGGCTGAAAATGAGCCCTAAGCACAGGCTCGGGCTGAATGTGGCGACTCAGCTGAAAATTCAGCCCGGGCTGAAAATTCAGCCTAAGGCATGTGGCTGAAAATGAGCCCTAAGCACAGGCTCGGGCTGAATGTGGCGACTCAGCTGAAAATTCAGCCCGGGCTGAAAATTCAGCCTAAGGCATGTGGCTGAAAATGAGCCCTAAGCACAGGCTCGGGCTGAATGTGGCGACTCAGCTGAAAATTCAGCCCGGGCTGAAAATTCAGCCTAAGGCATGTGGCTGAAAATGAGCCCTAAGCACAGGCTCGGGCTGAATGTGGCGACTCAGCTGAAAATTCAGCCCGGGCTGAAAATTCAGCCTAAGGCATGTGGCTGAAAATGAGCCCTAAGCACAGGCTCGGGCTGAATGTGGCGACTCAGCTGAAAATTCAGCCCGGGCTGAAAATTCAGCCTAAGGCATGTGGCTGAAAATGAGCCCTAAGCACAGGCTCGGGCTGAATGTGGCGACTCAGCTGAAAATTCAGCCCGGGCTGAAAATTCAGCCTAAGGCATGTGGCTGAAAATGAGCCCTAAGCACAGGCTCGGGCTGAATGTGGCGACTCAGCTGAAAATTCAGCCCGGGCTGAAAATTCAGCCTAAGGCATGTGGCTGAAAATGAGCCCTAAGCACAGGCTCGGGCTGAATGTGGCGACTCAGCTGAAAATTCAGCCCGGGCTGAAAATTCAGCCTAAGGCATGTGGCTGAAAATGAGCCCTAAGCACAGGCTCGGGCTGAATGTGGCGACTCAGCTGAAAATTCAGCCCGGGCTGAAAATTCAGCCTAAGGCATGTGGCTGAAAATGAGCCCTAAGCACAGGCTCGGGCTGAATGTGGCGACTCAGCTGAAAATTCAGCCCGGGCTGAAAATTCAGCCTAAGGCATGTGGCTGAAAATGAGCCCTAAGCACAGGCTCGGGCTGAATGTGGCGACTCAGCTGAAAATTCAGCCCGGGCTGAAAATTCAGCCTAAGGCATGTGGCTGAAAATGAGCCCTAAGCACAGGCTCGGGCTGAATGTGGCGACTCAGCTGAAAATTCAGCCCGGGCTGAAAATTCAGCCTAAGGCATGTGGCTGAAAATGAGCCCTAAGCACAGGCTCGGGCTGAATGTGGCGACTCAGCTGAAAATTCAGCCCGGGCTGAAAATTCAGCCTAAGGCATGTGGCTGAAAATGAGCCCTAAGCACAGGCTCGGGCTGAATGTGGCGACTCAGCTGAAAATTCAGCCCGGGCTGAAAATTCAGCCTAAGGCATGTGGCTGAAAATGAGCCCTAAGCACAGGCTCGGGCTGAATGTGGCGACTCAGCTGAAAATTCAGCCCGGGCTGAAAATTCAGCCTAAGGCATGTGGCTGAAAATGAGCCCTAAGCACAGGCTCGGGCTGAATGTGGCGACTCAGCTGAAAATTCAGCCCGGGCTGAAAATTCAGCCTAAGGCATGTGGCTGAAAATGAGCCCTAAGCACAGGCTCGGGCTGAATGTGGCGACTCAGCTGAAAATTCAGCCCGGGCTGAAAATTCAGCCTAAGGCATGTGGCTGAAAATGAGCCCTAAGCACAGGCTCGGGCTGAATGTGGCGACTCAGCTGAAAATTCAGCCCGGGCTGAAAATTCAGCCTAAGGCATGTGGCTGAAAATGAGCCCTAAGCACAGGCTCGGGCTGAATGTGGCGACTCAGCTGAAAATTCAGCCCGGGCTGAAAATTCAGCCTAAGGCATGTGGCTGAAAATGAGCCCTAAGCACAGGCTCGGGCTGAATGTGGCGACTCAGCTGAAAATTCAGCCCGGGCTGAAAATTCAGCCTAAGGCATGTGGCTGAAAATGAGCCCTAAGCACAGGCTCGGGCTGAATGTGGCGACTCAGCTGAAAATTCAGCCCGGGCTGAAAATTCAGCCTAAGGCATGTGGCTGAAAATGAGCCCTAAGCACAGGCTCGGGCTGAATGTGGCGACTCAGCTGAAAATTCAGCCCGGGCTGAAAATTCAGCCTAAGGCATGTGGCTGAAAATGAGCCCTAAGCACAGGCTCGGGCTGAATGTGGCGACTCAGCTGAAAATTCAGCCCGGGCTGAAAATTCAGCCTAAGGCATGTGGCTGAAAATGAGCCCTAAGCACAGGCTCGGGCTGAATGTGGCGACTCAGCTGAAAATTCAGCCCGGGCTGAAAATTCAGCCTAAGGCATGTGGCTGAAAATGAGCCCTAAGCACAGGCTCGGGCTGAATGTGGCGACTCAGCTGAAAATTCAGCCCGGGCTGAAAATTCAGCCTAAGGCATGTGGCTGAAAATGAGCCCTAAGCACAGGCTCGGGCTGAATGTGGCGACTCAGCTGAAAATTCAGCCCGGGCTGAAAATTCAGCCTAAGGCATGTGGCTGAAAATGAGCCCTAAGCACAGGCTCGGGCTGAATGTGGCGACTCAGCTGAAAATTCAGCCCGGGCTGAAAATTCAGCCTAAGGCATGTGGCTGAAAATGAGCCCTAAGCACAGGCTCGGGCTGAATGTGGCGACTCAGCTGAAAATTCAGCCCGGGCTGAAAATTCAGCCTAAGGCATGTGGCTGAAAATGAGCCCTAAGCACAGGCTCGGGCTGAATGTGGCGACTCAGCTGAAAATTCAGCCCGGGCTGAAAATTCAGCCTAAGGCATGTGGCTGAAAATGAGCCCTAAGCACAGGCTCGGGCTGAATGTGGCGACTCAGCTGAAAATTCAGCCCGGGCTGAAAATTCAGCCTAAGGCATGTGGCTGAAAATGAGCCCTAAGCACAGGCTCGGGCTGAATGTGGCGACTCAGCTGAAAATTCAGCCCGGGCTGAAAATTCAGCCTAAGGCATGTGGCTGAAAATGAGCCCTAAGCACAGGCTCGGGCTGAATGTGGCGACTCAGCTGAAAATTCAGCCCGGGCTGAAAATTCAGCCTAAGGCATGTGGCTGAAAATGAGCCCTAAGCACAGGCTCGGGCTGAATGTGGCGACTCAGCTGAAAATTCAGCCCGGGCTGAAAATTCAGCCTAAGGCATGTGGCTGAAAATGAGCCCTAAGCACAGGCTCGGGCTGAATGTGGCGACTCAGCTGAAAATTCAGCCCGGGCTGAAAATTCAGCCTAAGGCATGTGGCTGAAAATGAGCCCTAAGCACAGGCTCGGGCTGAATGTGGCGACTCAGCTGAAAATTCAGCCCGGGCTGAAAATTCAGCCTAAGGCATGTGGCTGAAAATGAGCCCTAAGCACAGGCTCGGGCTGAATGTGGCGACTCAGCTGAAAATTCAGCCCGGGCTGAAAATTCAGCCTAAGGCATGTGGCTGAAAATGAGCCCTAAGCACAGGCTCGGGCTGAATGTGGCGACTCAGCTGAAAATTCAGCCCGGGCTGAAAATTCAGCCTAAGGCATGTGGCTGAAAATGAGCCCTAAGCACAGGCTCGGGCTGAATGTGGCGACTCAGCTGAAAATTCAGCCCGGGCTGAAAATTCAGCCTAAGGCATGTGGCTGAAAATGAGCCCTAAGCACAGGCTCGGGCTGAATGTGGCGACTCAGCTGAAAATTCAGCCCGGGCTGAAAATTCAGCCTAAGGCATGTGGCTGAAAATGAGCCCTAAGCACAGGCTCGGGCTGAATGTGGCGACTCAGCTGAAAATTCAGCCCGGGCTGAAAATTCAGCCTAAGGCATGTGGCTGAAAATGAGCCCTAAGCACAGGCTCGGGCTGAATGTGGCGACTCAGCTGAAAATTCAGCCCGGGCTGAAAATTCAGCCTAAGGCATGTGGCTGAAAATGAGCCCTAAGCACAGGCTCGGGCTGAATGTGGCGACTCAGCTGAAAATTCAGCCCGGGCTGAAAATTCAGCCTAAGGCATGTGGCTGAAAATGAGCCCTAAGCACAGGCTCGGGCTGAATGTGGCGACTCAGCTGAAAATTCAGCCCGGGCTGAAAATTCAGCCTAAGGCATGTGGCTGAAAATGAGCCCTAAGCACAGGCTCGGGCTGAATGTGGCGACTCAGCTGAAAATTCAGCCCGGGCTGAAAATTCAGCCTAAGGCATGTGGCTGAAAATGAGCCCTAAGCACAGGCTCGGGCTGAATGTGGCGACTCAGCTGAAAATTCAGCCCGGGCTGAAAATTCAGCCTAAGGCATGTGGCTGAAAATGAGCCCTAAGCACAGGCTCGGGCTGAATGTGGCGACTCAGCTGAAAATTCAGCCCGGGCTGAAAATTCAGCCTAAGGCATGTGGCTGAAAATGAGCCCTAAGCACAGGCTCGGGCTGAATGTGGCGACTCAGCTGAAAATTCAGCCCGGGCTGAAAATTCAGCCTAAGGCATGTGGCTGAAAATGAGCCCTAAGCACAGGCTCGGGCTGAATGTGGCGACTCAGCTGAAAATTCAGCCCGGGCTGAAAATTCAGCCTAAGGCATGTGGCTGAAAATGAGCCCTAAGCACAGGCTCGGGCTGAATGTGGCGACTCAGCTGAAAATTCAGCCCGGGCTGAAAATTCAGCCTAAGGCATGTGGCTGAAAATGAGCCCTAAGCACAGGCTCGGGCTGAATGTGGCGACTCAGCTGAAAATTCAGCCCGGGCTGAAAATTCAGCCTAAGGCATGTGGCTGAAAATGAGCCCTAAGCACAGGCTCGGGCTGAATGTGGCGACTCAGCTGAAAATTCAGCCCGGGCTGAAAATTCAGCCTCAGCCTAAGGCATGTGGCTGAAAATGAGCCCTAAGCACAGGCTCGGGCTGAATGTGGCGACTCAGCTGAAAATTCAGCCCGGGCTGAAAATTCAGCCTAAGGCATGTGGCTGAAAATGAGCCCTAAGCACAGGCTCGGGCTGAATGTGGCGACTCAGCTGAAAATTCAGCCCGGGCTGAAAATTCAGCCTAAGGCATGTGGCTGAAAATGAGCCCTAAGCACAGGCTCGGGCTGAATGTGGCGACTCAGCTGAAAATTCAGCCCGGGCTGAAAATTCAGCCTAAGGCATGTGGCTGAAAATGAGCCCTAAGCACAGGCTCGGGCTGAATGTGGCGACTCAGCTGAAAATTCAGCCCGGGCTGAAAATTCAGCCTAAGGCATGTGGCTGAAAATGAGCCCTAAGCACAGGCTCGGGCTGAATGTGGCGACTCAGCTGAAAATTCAGCCCGGGCTGAAAATTCAGCCTAAGGCATGTGGCTGAAAATGAGCCCTAAGCACAGGCTCGGGCTGAATGTGGCGACTCAGCTGAAAATTCAGCCCGGGCTGAAAATTCAGCCTAAGGCATGTGGCTGAAAATGAGCCCTAAGCACAGGCTCGGGCTGAATGTGGCGACTCAGCTGAAAATTCAGCCCGGGCTGAAAATTCAGCCTAAGGCATGTGGCTGAAAATGAGCCCTAAGCACAGGCTCGGGCTGAATGTGGCGACTCAGCTGAAAATTCAGCCCGGGCTGAAAATTCAGCCTAAGGCATGTGGCTGAAAATGAGCCCTAAGCACAGGCTCGGGCTGAATGTGGCGACTCAGCTGAAAATTCAGCCCGGGCTGAAACCGGGCTGAAAATTCAGCCTAAGGCATGTGGCTGAAAATGAGCCCTAAGCACAGGCTCGGGCTGAATGTGGCGACTCAGCTGAAAATTCAGCCCGGGCTGAAAATTCAGCCTAAGGCATGTGGCTGAAAATGAGCCCTAAGCACAGGCTCGGGCTGAATGTGGCGACTCAGCTGAAAATTCAGCCCGGGCTGAAAATTCAGCCTAAGGCATGTGGCTGAAAATGAGCCCTAAGCACAGGCTCGGGCTGAATGTGGCGACTCAGCTGAAAATTCAGCCCGGGCTGAAAATTCAGCCTAAGGCATGTGGCTGAAAATGAGCCCTAAGCACAGGCTCGGGCTGAATGTGGCGACTCAGCTGAAAATTCAGCCCGGGCTGAAAATTCAGCCTAAGGCATGTGGCTGAAAATGAGCCCTAAGCACAGGCTCGGGCTGAATGTGGCGACTCAGCTGAAAATTCAGCCCGGGCTGAAAATTCAGCCTAAGGCATGTGGCTGAAAATGAGCCCTAAGCACAGGCTCGGGCTGAATGTGGCGACTCAGCTGAAAATTCAGCCCGGGCTGAAAATTCAGCCTAAGGCATGTGGCTGAAAATGAGCCCTAAGCACAGGCTCGGGCTGAATGTGGCGACTCAGCTGAAAATTCAGCCCGGGCTGAAAATTCAGCCTAAGGCATGTGGCTGAAAATGAGCCCTAAGCACAGGCTCGGGCTGAATGTGGCGACTCAGCTGAAAATTCAGCCCGGGCTGAAAATTCAGCCTAAGGCATGTGGCTGAAAATGAGCCCTAAGCACAGGCTCGGGCTGAATGTGGCGACTCAGCTGAAAATTCAGCCCGGGCTGAAAATTCAGCCTAAGGCATGTGGCTGAAAATGAGCCCTAAGCACAGGCTCGGGCTGAATGTGGCGACTCAGCTGAAAATTCAGCCCGGGCTGAAAATTCAGCCTAAGGCATGTGGCTGAAAATGAGCCCTAAGCACAGGCTCGGGCTGAATGTGGCGACTCAGCTGAAAATTCAGCCCGGGCTGAAAATTCAGCCTAAGGCATGTGGCTGAAAATGAGCCCTAAGCACAGGCTCGGGCTGAATGTGGCGACTCAGCTGAAAATTCAGCCCGGGCTGAAAATTCAGCCTAAGGCATGTGGCTGAAAATGAGCCCTAAGCACAGGCTCGGGCTGAATGTGGCGACTCAGCTGAAAATTCAGCCCGGGCTGAAAATTCAGCCTAAGGCATGTGGCTGAAAATGAGCCCTAAGCACAGGCTCGGGCTGAATGTGGCGACTCAGCTGAAAATTCAGCCCGGGCTGAAAATTCAGCCTAAGGCATGTGGCTGAAAATGAGCCCTAAGCACAGGCTCGGGCTGAATGTGGCGACTCAGCTGAAAATTCAGCCCGGGCTGAAAATTCAGCCTAAGGCATGTGGCTGAAAATGAGCCCTAAGCACAGGCTCGGGCTGAATGTGGCGACTCAGCTGAAAATTCAGCCCGGGCTGAAAATTCAGCCTAAGGCATGTGGCTGAAAATGAGCCCTAAGCACAGGCTCGGGCTGAATGTGGCGACTCAGCTGAAAATTCAGCCCGGGCTGAAAATTCAGCCTAAGGCATGTGGCTGAAAATGAGCCCTAAGCACAGGCTCGGGCTGAATGTGGCGACTCAGCTGAAAATTCAGCCCGGGCTGAAAATTCAGCCTAAGGCATGTGGCTGAAAATGAGCCCTAAGCACAGGCTCGGGCTGAATGTGGCGACTCAGCTGAAAATTCAGCCCGGGCTGAAAATTCAGCCTAAGGCATGTGGCTGAAAATGAGCCCTAAGCACAGGCTCGGGCTGAATGTGGCGACTCAGCTGAAAATTCAGCCCGGGCTGAAAATTCAGCCTAAGGCATGTGGCTGAAAATGAGCCCTAAGCACAGGCTCGGGCTGAATGTGGCGACTCAGCTGAAAATTCAGCCCGGGCTGAAAATTCAGCCTAAGGCATGTGGCTGAAAATGAGCCCTAAGCACAGGCTCGGGCTGAATGTGGCGACTCAGCTGAAAATTCAGCCCGGGCTGAAAATTCAGCCTAAGGCATGTGGCTGAAAATGAGCCCTAAGCACAGGCTCGGGCTGAATGTGGCGACTCAGCTGAAAATTCAGCCCGGGCTGAAAATTCAGCCTAAGGCATGTGGCTGAAAATGAGCCCTAAGCACAGGCTCGGGCTGAATGTGGCGACTCAGCTGAAAATTCAGCCCGGGCTGAAAATTCAGCCTAAGGCATGTGGCTGAAAATGAGCCCTAAGCACAGGCTCGGGCTGAATGTGGCGACTCAGCTGAAAATTCAGCCCGGGCTGAAAATTCAGCCTAAGGCATGTGGCTGAAAATGAGCCCTAAGCACAGGCTCGGGCTGAATGTGGCGACTCAGCTGAAAATTCAGCCCGGGCTGAAAATTCAGCCTAAGGCATGTGGCTGAAAATGAGCCCTAAGCACAGGCTCGGGCTGAATGTGGCGACTCAGCTGAAAATTCAGCCCGGGCTGAAAATTCAGCCTAAGGCATGTGGCTGAAAATGAGCCCTAAGCACAGGCTCGGGCTGAATGTGGCGACTCAGCTGAAAATTCAGCCCGGGCTGAAAATTCAGCCTAAGGCATGTGGCTGAAAATGAGCCCTAAGCACAGGCTCGGGCTGAATGTGGCGACTCAGCTGAAAATTCAGCCCGGGCTGAAAATTCAGCCTAAGGCATGTGGCTGAAAATGAGCCCTAAGCACAGGCTCGGGCTGAATGTGGCGACTCAGCTGAAAATTCAGCCCGGGCTGAAAATTCAGCCTAAGGCATGTGGCTGAAAATGAGCCCTAAGCACAGGCTCGGGCTGAATGTGGCGACTCAGCTGAAAATTCAGCCCGGGCTGAAAATTCAGCCTAAGGCATGTGGCTGAAAATGAGCCCTAAGCACAGGCTCGGGCTGAATGTGGCGACTCAGCTGAAAATTCAGCCCGGGCTGAAAATTCAGCCTAAGGCATGTGGCTGAAAATGAGCCCTAAGCACAGGCTCGGGCTGAATGTGGCGACTCAGCTGAAAATTCAGCCCGGGCTGAAAATTCAGCCTAAGGCATGTGGCTGAAAATGAGCCCTAAGCACAGGCTCGGGCTGAATGTGGCGACTCAGCTGAAAATTCAGCCCGGGCTGAAAATTCAGCCTAAGGCATGTGGCTGAAAATGAGCCCTAAGCACAGGCTCGGGCTGAATGTGGCGACTCAGCTGAAAATTCAGCCCGGGCTGAAAATTCAGCCTAAGGCATGTGGCTGAAAATGAGCCCTAAGCACAGGCTCGGGCTGAATGTGGCGACTCAGCTGAAAATTCAGCCCGGGCTGAAAATTCAGCCTAAGGCATGTGGCTGAAAATGAGCCCTAAGCACAGGCTCGGGCTGAATGTGGCGACTCAGCTGAAAATTCAGCCCGGGCTGAAAATTCAGCCTAAGGCATGTGGCTGAAAATGAGCCCTAAGCACAGGCTCGGGCTGAATGTGGCGACTCAGCTGAAAATTCAGCCCGGGCTGAAAATTCAGCCTAAGGCATGTGGCTGAAAATGAGCCCTAAGCACAGGCTCGGGCTGAATGTGGCGACTCAGCTGAAAATTCAGCCCGGGCTGAAAATTCAGCCTAAGGCATGTGGCTGAAAATGAGCCCTAAGCACAGGCTCGGGCTGAATGTGGCGACTCAGCTGAAAATTCAGCCCGGGCTGAAAATTCAGCCTAAGGCATGTGGCTGAAAATGAGCCCTAAGCACAGGCTCGGGCTGAATGTGGCGACTCAGCTGAAAATTCAGCCCGGGCTGAAAATTCAGCCTAAGGCATGTGGCTGAAAATGAGCCCTAAGCACAGGCTCGGGCTGAATGTGGCGACTCAGCTGAAAATTCAGCCCGGGCTGAAAATTCAGCCTAAGGCATGTGGCTGAAAATGAGCCCTAAGCACAGGCTCGGGCTGAATGTGGCGACTCAGCTGAAAATTCAGCCCGGGCTGAAAATTCAGCCTAAGGCATGTGGCTGAAAATGAGCCCTAAGCACAGGCTCGGGCTGAATGTGGCGACTCAGCTGAAAATTCAGCCCGGGCTGAAAATTCAGCCTAAGGCATGTGGCTGAAAATGAGCCCTAAGCACAGGCTCGGGCTGAATGTGGCGACTCAGCTGAAAATTCAGCCCGGGCTGAAAATTCAGCCTAAGGCATGTGGCTGAAAATGAGCCCTAAGCACAGGCTCGGGCTGAATGTGGCGACTCAGCTGAAAATTCAGCCCGGGCTGAAAATTCAGCCTAAGGCATGTGGCTGAAAATGAGCCCTAAGCACAGGCTCGGGCTGAATGTGGCGACTCAGCTGAAAATTCAGCCCGGGCTGAAAATTCAGCCTAAGGCATGTGGCTGAAAATGAGCCCTAAGCACAGGCTCGGGCTGAATGTGGCGACTCAGCTGAAAATTCAGCCCGGGCTGAAAATTCAGCCCGGGCTGAAAATTCAGCCTAAGGCATGTGGCTGAAAATGAGCCCTAAGCACAGGCTCGGGCTGAATGTGGCGACTCAGCTGAAAATTCAGCCCGGGCTGAAAATTCAGCCTAAGGCATGTGGCTGAAAATGAGCCCTAAGCACAGGCTCGGGCTGAATGTGGCGACTCAGCTGAAAATTCAGCCCGGGCTGAAAATTCAGCCTAAGGCATGTGGCTGAAAATGAGCCCTAAGCACAGGCTCGGGCTGAATGTGGCGACTCAGCTGAAAATTCAGCCCGGGCTGAAAATTCAGCCTAAGGCATGTGGCTGAAAATGAGCCCTAAGCACAGGCTCGGGCTGAATGTGGCGACTCAGCTGAAAATTCAGCCCGGGCTGAAAATTCAGCCTAAGGCATGTGGCTGAAAATGAGCCCTAAGCACAGGCTCGGGCTGAATGTGGCGACTCAGCTGAAAATTCAGCCCGGGCTGAAAATTCAGCCTAAGGCATGTGGCTGAAAATGAGCCCTAAGCACAGGCTCGGGCTGAATGTGGCGACTCAGCTGAAAATTCAGCCCGGGCTGAAAATTCAGCCCGGGCTGAAAATTCAGCCTAAGGCATGTGGCTGAAAATGAGCCCTAAGCACAGGCTCGGGCTGAATGTGGCGACTCAGCTGAAAATTCAGCCCGGGCTGAAAATTCAGCCCGGGCTGAAAATTCAGCCTAAGGCATGTGGCTGAAAATGAGCCCTAAGCACAGGCTCGGGCTGAATGTGGCGACTCAGCTGAAAATTCAGCCCGGGCTGAAAATTCAGCCTAAGGCATGTGGCTGAAAATGAGCCCTAAGCACAGGCTCGGGCTGAATGTGGCGACTCAGCTGAAAATTCAGCCCGGGCTGAAAATTCAGCCCGGGCTGAAAATTCAGCCTAAGGCATGTGGCTGAAAATGAGCCCTAAGCACAGGCTCGGGCTGAATGTGGCGACTCAGCTGAAAATTCAGCCCGGGCTGAAAATTCAGCCTAAGGCATGTGGCTGAAAATGAGCCCTAAGCACAGGCTCGGGCTGAATGTGGCGACTCAGCAGGGAAAATGCGAGGACATCATGGTTTGCAGTCTATCCAAATTAAGATCAGTAGGAGAATAAAATAAAACAGGCAAAAAAGTTCATGTACCGTCATGTAATTACTGTTGTAAAGTGGGCATTCACGAATCCCTAGCACATCAAGAAACGCGAACGCAGCATCATTGGAATTAAAGATTGTTGCCATCATAAATTCCAATGATATTCATTTATCTATATATCATTACTGTAAATATTTCCAATGCAAAACAGAATCTGTCCATTTATATATTTCATCAGTATCTGTTCAATGCCACCCCAGTTAAAGGGGGGGGATTCTAAATTGACTTACTGTAAAAACCACGCCAAGTATCTGTCTTCTATCCGAATACAGATACAGATAATATTAATGGTTGAACAGATAGAGATACAGATAATGACGTCTCTGCACACCCTATATGGATTACAATGAATGTTGAAGTAGGATCATTAAGAAATGGAGAAGACAAATTTCACAGAAATGGGGTAGGCTGTAGACCAGGACCCCGTCTGCCAGGTACAAGTGTCAGAATTTTTTGAACATTTACATTTGGAGAGAAATACTTATACAAACATTCATATATTTCAGTTGCCATCTAATGAGTTACAAGGAAAGATTGAGTAAGGATTATAAAAAAACGCTACAGTGAAATTTCACAGAAATGGGGTAGTATGTAGACCAGGAACCCATCTGCCAGGAACAAGTGTCAGAATCTTCTGAACTTTTAATTTTGGAGAGATATTTCAATCCAAAAATTAACTTTGTTCAATTGGCCTCTACTGGATTACATGGAAAGTTTGAAGTAGGATTATTAAAAAATCCTAGAGTAAGATTTCACAGAAATGAGGTAGGCTGTAGACCAGGACCCCTTCTGCCAGGTACAAGTGTCAGAATTTTCTGAACTTTCACTTTCGGAGAGAAAAACTTATACAAACAGTCATATTTCAATTGCCATCTATTGGATTACAAGGAAAGTTTGAGTAAGGATTATTTAACCCCTTAAGACACAAACCAAATCTTGCCAATCCTTGCCCATTTAAGTGGTACCTTATTTAAGGCTTTATAACGCCAGATGTGAACACCACAGAGACTTGAAAAATGGCTTAAATGAAGCAAGACATTTGTACAATTTACAATACCAACGCAGATTAGTTTATATTCATAATTTTGGAAGAAATAAACTGCCACAAATGCAATTGTTCTGACAAAAAATCAAAAGTAAATTTGCACTTTTTAAGTTTGCAGTGAAATACTGAGAGATTGCACATATACAGGAGGTTAAACTACACCTGTGCTAGATCAAAAACTTCTTGACCACAAGTTCATAAAATCTAAGGATGGATATGTAGAACTACTATAGATGTATGAAGCAAAAACTAAGCAGTGTACCCAGCGTCTCCAAATCTATCCAAAATGTCTAAATTATGCATTGTTGTAAATCACAACATATTCACGTATTTCACTACAAATCAATTGTTTTGACTCAAGAAAATCACTGTTGCATAATTTTCAAATGGAAATTACAAGCTTTCAGTCAGTACAGTGGTCTAAAATAGCTAGGTGTCCAGGAACATATCCAAAATCTCTCCAAAATTGAATAAAATGTTTTTTCTCCATTATAAAGCATATAAATGAGCTCCTTATGAAGGTTTAAGATGAAACATTGCTATCAGATTAAAAAAAATAATGCAAAAATATTGTCACACAATGCAGTACAGTACCTAAATGTGTAATAATTAACTCGTGTGTATTTCTATACTCTGTACTCTCGTATGTTTTCTTGTATGAGGATAGGACACCATGAAAACAATTTTCGACCGTCCACCACGTTTTGGCAATGTTCCACCTCTGACGTCATCACTGTTGTATGCTTCACAAAAACTATTACACTACCATCTAACGCTTACATTTACAGTGTGAAATATTCACATCATATAACACCACTAACCTATTTAAAAATACTCAATTTCAAAAATAACGCATATAACCGAAATATTTTGAGCAGTAATACGAGCATAGCAATGATGAAATCTCCTCTGTGTTCAGTAGATGGAGACAGAGACAGTATCAATGATATTGTCCTATTCGCTTCCGTTTTGCTCCAGAAAACGATGTTAGCTAGGTCTATCAGCAAACATATGGCTTAGCTATGTCCAGAAGTCCTCAATAATAATAGTATTTTCCAAGAAATTCCGAAATATCGTTGACCACCTTTCGTTAGGTGCAACGTATTTTTATGCTAACATAGAGTGAACGCGCAAGTGAATGCGATGCTAAGAATATTTTCTGTTACGCTGACCTATAAAACGCTATTCCAAAAGCAGAATTAGACATGTTATACATCGTTAGAAAGCTCATACTCTCACCTACTGAATAAATGAATTGTCAATCAAGCCAGACTGTACTAAAAAGGGCGACGACGCCGTAAACAACAGGTGTGGTATTACGCACAGCTATTTTGGAAGATACCCAGGCGTCACAGATGCGCGTATATTTCCCAAACTGATTGTCCAAGACAATATATGACCACGCAGTCTCAAAAGGGACATCTATACACGTAAAATCAACAGTAAGGCTTTATATTTATTCAACATTTAGTCCCAGATATTGACTGTAGAATGACATGGTATCATTTTTAAAACCTTTTTCTCGTTTATTTCCTTATTCAGTGAGCAGCGTTTTCACTGCTGTATAGGCATATCTTAGGGCTATTGTCGGGTTTATCTTGTTGCTATGACGGAATATGATTTTTTAGGGGTGAAAGAATATTTTTATGAATGCCAAGATAGACAATATTGTCCATTATGCCAAGGGTGGGGGGTGTTTTTTTAGATGAGACTGCAGGGAGGGGGTGCGTGTTAAATGAACGACCAGAGCGACAATGGTGGGGCTGCGAAACTCCGTTTTCGGCATAGTTGTCGTGTATCGTCTACTAATGAAACTAAAACAACGCGTTTCTGTTTTTAACTCACACTTTGGTTGCAGTAGCACCGAATGTTTGAGTTTAGTAATGTAGGCACGCGGGCGTGCCGACCACTAGGGGGTGTGCGCCAAGAGGTAAAAAAGCTACAGCGAAATTTCACAGAAATGGGGGTAGTATGTAGAACAGGAACCCATCTGCCAGGAACAAGTGTCAGAATTTTCTGAACTTTTAATTTGGAGCGATATTTCAATCCAAAAATTAACTTTGTTCAATTGCCATCTATTGGATTACAAGGAAAGTTTGAGTAAGGATTATTAGAAAATGGTAAAGTAAAATGTCACAGAAATGGGGCAGTATGTAGACCAGGACCCCTTCTGCCAGGTACAAGTGCCAGACTTTTCTGAAAATTTACATTAGGAGAGATATACTTCTACAAACGTTCATATTATTCAATTGCCATCTATTGGGTTTTCAGCTTAGGCTGAAAATTAAGCCTAAGCTAAATATAAAGCCTAAGCTTAAGCTGAATATTAAGCCTAAGCCTTAGGCATAATATTCATCTTAAAATTAAGCTCAATTAATTAATCAAATTAAAAAGGGATGTATCCGAATCCGAATACCTCATTCGAGAAAGCACGAATAATTTGATGAAAACAGAAATTTATTCTACCCGAAGAATTGGAATTAGCCTCATAGTCTCAATCTGACGTTACAGGAACAGAGAGAGGCGGGGGGAGGGGTGTTACGCAAAAATCCAGTCGAAATATTTTACAAAAAGTCAATATTCAATTTCAGTCAATATTCATATGTGTAAGATGTAACATGCTGTATGTATCAGCCATAGGTCTTCGCTATCAAATGAACACGAAATCCAGTCCAGATTATCATGGTAGGCTAACAGTTGCCAGCAAGGGAAAATGTGAGGACATCATGGTTTGCAGTCTATCCAAATTAAGATCAGTAGGAGAATAAAATAAAACAGGCAAAAAAGTTCATGTACCGTCATGTAATTACTGTTGTAAAGTGGGCATTCACGAATCCCTAGCACATCAAGAAACGCGAACGCAGCATCATTGGAATTAAAGATTGTTGCCATCATAAATTCCAATGATATTCATTTATCTATATATCATTACTGTAAATATTTCCAATGCAAAACAGAATCTGTCCATTTATATATTTCATCAGTATCTGTTCAATGCCACCCCAGTTAAGGGGGGGGGGGGGGATCTAAATTGACTTACTGTAAAAACCACGCCAAGTATCTGTCTTCTATCCGAATACAGATACAGATAATATTAATGGTTGAACAGATAGAGATACAGATAATGACGTCTCTGCACACCCTATATGGATTACAATGAATGTTGAAGTAGGATCATTAAGAAATGGAGAAGACAAATTTCACAGAAATGGGGTAGGCTGTAGACCAGGACCCCGTCTGCCAGGTACAAGTGTCAGAATTTTTTGAACATTTACATTTGGAGAGAAATACTTATACAAACATTCATATATTTCAGTTGCCATCTAATGAGTTACAAGGAAAGATTGAGTAAGGATTATAAAAAAACGCTACAGTGAAATTTCACAGAAATGGGGTAGTATGTAGACCAGGAACCCATCTGCCAGGAACAAGTGTCAGAATCTTCTGAACTTTTAATTTTGGAGAGATATTTCAATCCAAAAATTAACTTTGTTCAATTGGCCTCTACTGGATTACATGGAAAGTTTGAAGTAGGATTATTAAAAAATCCTAGAGTAAGATTTCACAGAAATGAGGTAGGCTGTAGACCAGGACCCCTTCTGCCAGGTACAAGTGTCAGAATTTTCTGAACTTTCACTTTCGGAGAAAAATACTTACACAAACATTCACATTATTCAATTGCCATCTATTGGGTTACAAGGAAAGATTGAGTAAGGATTATTAAAAAATGCTGCAGTGAAATTTCACAAAAATAAGGTAGGATGTAGACCAGGACCCCGTCTGCCAGGTACAAGTGTCAGAATTTTCTGAACATTTACATTTGGAGAGAAAAACTTATACAAACAGTCATATTTCAATTGCCATCTATTGGATTACAAGGAAAGTTTGAGTCAGGATTATTTAACCCCTTAAGACACAAACCAAATCTTGCCAATCCTTGCCCATTTAAGTGGTACCTTATTTAAGGCTTTATAACGCCAGATGTGAACACCACAGAGACTTGAAAAATGGCTTAAATGAAGCAAGACATTTGTACAATTTACAATACCAACGCAGATTAGTTTATATTCATAATTTTGGAAGAAATAAACTGCCACAAATGCAATTGTTTTGACAAAAAATCAAAAATAAATTTGCACTTTTTAAGTTTGCAGTGAAATACTGAGAGATTGCACATATACAGGAGGTTAAACTACACCTGTGCTAGATCAAAAACTTCTTGACCACAAGTTCATAAAATCTAAGGATGGATATGTAGAACTACTATAGATGTATGAAGCAAAAACTAAGCAGTGTACCCAGCGTCTCCAAATCTATCCAAAATGTCTAAATTATGCATTGTTGTAAATCACAACATATTCACGTATTTCACTACAAATCAATTGTTTTGACTCAAGAAAATCACTGTTGCATAATTTTCAAATGGAAAATACAAGCTTTCAGTCAGTACAGTGGTCTAAAATAGCTAGGTGTCCAGGAACATATCCAAAATCTCTCCAAAATTGAATAAAATGTTTTTTCTCCATTATAAAGCATATAAATGAGCTCCTTATGAAGGTTTAAGATGAAACATTGCTATCAGATTAAAAAAAATAATGCAAAAATATTGTCACACAATGCAGTACAGTACCTAAATGTGTAATAATTAACTCGTGTGTATTTCTATACTCTGTACTCTCGTATGTTTTCTTGTATGAGGATAGGACACCATGAAAACAATTTTCGACCGTCCACCACGTTTTGGCAATGTTCCACCTCTGACGTCATCACTGTTGTATGCTTCACAAAAACTATTACACTACCATCTAACGCTTACATTTACAGTGTGAAATATTCACATCATATAACACCACTAACCTATTTAAAAATACTCAATTTCAAAAATAACGTATATAACCGAAATATTTTGAGCAGTAATACGAGCATAGCAATGATGAAATCTCCTCTGTGTTCAGTAGATGGAGACAGAGACAGTATCAATGATATTGTCCTATTCGCTTCCGTTTTGCTCCAGAAAACGATGTTAGCTAGGTCTATCAGCAAACATATGGCTTAGCTATGTCCAGAAGTCCTCAATAATAATAGTATTTTCCAAGAAATTCCGAAATATCGTTGACCACCTTTCGTTAGGTGCAACGTATTTTTATGCTAACATAGAGTGAACGCGCAAGTGAATGCGATGCTAAGAATATTTTCTGTTACGCTGACCTATAAAACGCTATTCCAAAAGCAGAATTAGACATGTTATACATCGTTAGAAAGCTCATACTCTCACCTACTGAATAAATGAATTGTCAATCAAGCCAGACTGTACTAAAAAGGGCGACGACGCCGTAAACAACAGGTGTGGTATTACGCACAGCTATTTTGGAAGATACCCAGGCGTCACAGATGCGCGTATATTTCCCAAACTGATTGTCCAAGACAATATATGACCACGCAGTCTCAAAAGGGACATCTATACACGTAAAATCAACAGTAAGGCTTTATATTTATTCAACATTTAGTCCCAGATATTGACTGTAGAATGACATGGTATCATTTTTAAAACCTTTTTCTCGTTTATTTCCTTATTCAGTGAGCAGCGTTTTCACTGCTGTATAGACATATCTTAGGGCTATTGTCGGGTTTATCTTGTTGCTATGACGGAATATGATTTTTTAGGGGTGAAAGAATATTTTTATGAATGCCAAGATAGACAATATTGTCCATTATGCCAAGGGTGGGGGGTGTTTTTTTAGATGAGACTGCAGGGAGGGGGTGCGTGTTAAATGAACGACCAGAGCGACAATGGTGGGGCTGCGAAACTCCGTTTTCGGCATAGTTGTCGTGTATCGTCTACTAATGAAACTAAAACAACGCGTTTCTGTTTTTAACTCACACTTTGGTTGCAGTAGCACCGAATGTTTGAGTTTAGTAATGTAGGCACGCGGGCGTGCCGACCACTAGGGGGTGTGCGCCAAGAGGTAAAAAAGCTACAGCGAAATTTCACAGAAATGGGGGTAGTATGTAGAACAGGAACCCATCTGCCAGGAACAAGTGTCAGAATTTTCTGAACTTTTAATTTGGAGCGATATTTCAATCCAAAAATTAACTTTGTTCAATTGCCATCTATTGGATTACAAGGAAAGTTTGAGTAAGGATTATTAGAAAATGGTAAAGTAAAATGTCACAGAAATGGGGCAGTATGTAGACCAGGACCCCTTCTGCCAGGTACAAGTGCCAGACTTTTCTGAAAATTTACATTAGGAGAGATATACTTCTACAAACGTTCATATTATTCAATTGCCATCTATTGGGTTTTCAGCTTAGGCTGAAAATTAAGCCTAAGCTAAATATAAAGCCTAAGCTTAAGCTGAATATTAAGCCTAAGCCTTAGGCATAATATTCATCTTAAAATTAAGCTCAATTAATTAATCAAATTAAAAAGGGATGTATCCGAATCCGAATACCTCATTCGAGAAAGCACGAATAATTTGATGAAAACAGAAATTTATTCTACCCGAAGAATTGGAATTAGCCTCATAGTCTCAATCTGACGTTACAGGAACAGAGAGAGGCGGGGGGAGGGGTGTTACGCAAAAATCCAGTCGAAATATTTTACAAAAAGTCAATATTCAATTTCAGTCAATATTCATATGTGTAAGATGTAACATGCTGTATGTATCAGCCATAGGTCTTCGCTATCAAATGAACACGAAATCCAGTCCAGATTATCATGGTAGGCTAACAGTTGCCAGCAAGGGAAAATGTGAGGACATCATGGTTTGCAGTCTATCCAAATTAAGATCAGTAGGAGAATAAAATAACAGGCAAAAAAGTTCATGTACCGTCATGTAATTACTGTTGTAAAGTGGGCATTCACGAATCCCTAGCACATCAAGAAACGCGAACGCAGCATCATTGGAATTAAAGATTGTTGCCATCATAAATTCCAATGATATTCATTTATCTATATATCATTACTGTAAATATTTCCAATGCAAAACAGAATCTGTCCATTTATATATTTCATCAGTATCTGTTCAATGCCACCCCAGTTAAGGGGGGGGGGGGGGATCTAAATTGACTTACTGTAAAAACCACGCCAAGTATCTGTCTTCTATCCGAATACAGATACAGATAATATTAATGGTTGAACAGATAGATACAGATAATGACGTCTCTGCACACCCTATATGGATTACAATGAATGTTGAAGTAGGATCATTAAGAAATGGAGAAGACAAATTTCACAGAAATGGGGTAGGCTGTAGACCAGGACCCCGTCTGCCAGGTACAAGTGTCAGAATTTTTTGAACATTTACATTTGGAGAGAAATACTTATACAAACATTCATATATTTCAGTTGCCATCTAATGAGTTACAAGGAAAGATTGAGTAAGGACTATAAAAAAACGCTACAGTGAAATTTCACAGAAATGGGGTAGTATGTAGACCAGGAACCCATCTGCCAGGAACAAGTGTCAGAATCTTCTGAACTTTTAATTTTGGAGAGATATTTCAATCCAAAAATTAACTTTGTTCAATTGGCCTCTACTGGATTACATGGAAAGTTTGAAGTAGGATTATTAAAAAATCCTAGAGTAAGATTTCACAGAAATGAGGTAGGATGTAGACCAGGACCCCGTCTGCCAGGTACAAGTGTCAGAATTTTCTGAACATTTACATTTGGAGAGAAAAACTTATACAAACAGTCATATTTCAATTGCCATCTATTGGATTACAAGGAAAGTTTGAGTCAGGATTATTTAACCCCTTAAGACACAAACCAAATCTTGCCAATCCTTGCCCATTTAAGTGGTACCTTATTTAAGGCTTTATAACGCCAGATGTGAACACCACAGAGACTTGAAAAATGGCTTAAATGAAGCAAGACATTTGTACAATTTACAATACCAACGCAGATTAGTTTATATTCATAATTTTGGAAGAAATAAACTGCCACAAATGCAATTGTTTTGACAAAAAATCAAAAATAAATTTGCACTTTTTAAGTTTGCAGTGAAATACTGAGAGATTGCACATATACAGGAGGTTAAACTACACCTGTGCTAGATCAAAAACTTCTTGACCACAAGTTCATAAAATCTAAGGATGGATATGTAGAACTACTATAGATGTATGAAGCAAAAACTAAGCAGTGTACCCAGCGTCTCCAAATCTATCCAAAATGTCTAAATTATGCATTGTTGTAAATCACAACATATTCACGTATTTCACTACAAATCAATTGTTTTGACTCAAGAAAATCACTGTTGCATAATTTTCAAATGGAAAATACAAGCTTTCAGTCAGTACAGTGGTCTAAAATAGCTAGGTGTCCAGGAACATATCCAAAATCTCTCCAAAATTGAATAAAATGTTTTTTCTCCATTATAAAGCATATAAATGAGCTCCTTATGAAGGTTTAAGATGAAACATTGCTATCAGATTAAAAAAAATAATGCAAAAATATTGTCACACAATGCAGTACAGTACCTAAATGTGTAATAATTAACTCGTGTGTATTTCTATACTCTGTACTCTCGTATGTTTTCTTGTATGAGGATAGGACACCATGAAAACAATTTTCGACCGTCCACCACGTTTTGGCAATGTTCCACCTCTGACGTCATCACTGTTGTATGCTTCACAAAAACTATTACACTACCATCTAACGCTTACATTTACAGTGTGAAATATTCACATCATATAACACCACTAACCTATTTAAAAATACTCAATTTCAAAAATAACGTATATAACCGAAATATTTTGAGCAGTAATACGAGCATAGCAATGATGAAATCTCCTCTGTGTTCAGTAGATGGAGACAGAGACAGTATCAATGATATTGTCCTATTCGCTTCCGTTTTGCTCCAGAAAACGATGTTAGCTAGGTCTATCAGCAAACATATGGCTTAGCTATGTCCAGAAGTCCTCAATAATAATAGTATTTTCCAAGAAATTCCGAAATATCGTTGACCACCTTTCGTTAGGTGCAACGTATTTTTATGCTAACATAGAGTGAACGCGCAAGTGAATGCGATGCTAAGAATATTTTCTGTTACGCTGACCTATAAAACGCTATTCCAAAAGCAGAATTAGACATGTTATACATCGTTAGAAAGCTCATACTCTCACCTACTGAATAAATGAATTGTCAATCAAGCCAGACTGTACTAAAAAGGGCGACGACGCCGTAAACAACAGGTGCGGTATTACGCACAGCTATTTTGGAAGATACCCAGGCGTCACAGATGCGCGTATATTTCCCAAACTGATTGTCCAAGACAATATATGACCACGCAGTCTCAAAAGGGACATCTATACACGTAAAATCAACAGTAAGGCTTTATATTTATTCAACATTTAGTCCCAGATATTGACTGTAGAATGACATGGTATCATTTTTAAAACCTTTTTCTCGTTTATTTCCTTATTCAGTGAGCAGCGTTTTCACTGCTGTATAGGCATATCTTAGGGCTATTGTCGGGTTTATCTTGTTGCTATGACGGAATATGATTTTTTAGGGGTGAAAGAATATTTTTATGAATGCCAAGATAGACAATATTGTCCATTATGCCAAGGGTGGGGGGTGTTTTTTTAGATGAGACTGCAGGGAGGGGGTGCGTGTTAAATGAACGACCAGAGCGACAATGGTGGGGCTGCGAAACTCCGTTTTCGGCATAGTTGTCGTGTATCGTCTACTAATGAAACTAAAACAACGCGTTTCTGTTTTTAACTCACACTTTGGTTGCAGTAGCACCGAATGTTTGAGTTTAGTAATGTAGGCACGCGGGCGTGCCGACCACTAGGGGGTGTGCGCCAAGAGGTAAAAAAGCTACAGCGAAATTTCACAGAAATGGGGGTAGTATGTAGAACAGGAACCCATCTGCCAGGAACAAGTGTCAGAATTTTCTGAACTTTTAATTTGGAGCGATATTTCAATCCAAAAATTAACTTTGTTCAATTGCCATCTATTGGATTACAAGGAAAGTTTGAGTAAGGATTATTAGAAAATGGTAAAGTAAAATGTCACAGAAATGGGGCAGTATGTAGACCAGGACCCCTTCTGCCAGGTACAAGTGCCAGACTTTTCTGAAAATTTACATTAGGACAGATATACTTCTACAAACGTTCATATTATTCAATTGCCATCTATTGGGTTTTCAGCTTAGGCTGAAAATTAAGCCTAAGCTAAATATAAAGCCTAAGCTTAAGCTGAATATTAAGCCTAAGCCTTAGGCATAATATTCATCTTAAAATTAAGCTCAATTAATTAATCAAATTAAAAAGGGATGTATCCGAATCCGAATACCTCATTCGAGAAAGCACGAATAATTTGATGAAAACAGAAATTTATTCTACCCGAAGAATTGGAATTAGCCTCATAGTCTCAATCTGACGTTACAGGAACAGAGAGAGGCGGGGGGAGGGGTGTTACGCAAAAATCCAGTCGAAATATTTTACAAAAAGTCAATATTCAATTTCAGTCAATATTCATATGTGTAAGATGTAACATGCTGTATGTATCAGCCATAGGTCTTCGCTATCAAATGAACACGAAATCCAGTCCAGATTATCATGGTAGGCTAACAGTTGCCAGCAAGGGAAAATGTGAGGACATCATGGTTTGCAGTCTATCCAAATTAAGATCAGTAGGAGAATAAAATAAAACAGGCAAAAAAGTTCATGTACCGTCATGTAATTACTGTTGTAAAGTGGGCATTCACGAATCCCTAGCACATCAAGAAACGCGAACGCAGCATCATTGGAATTAAAGATTGTTGCCATCATAAATTCCAATGATATTCATTTATCTATATATCATTACTGTAAATATTTCCAATGCAAAACAGAATCTGTCCATTTATATATTTCATCAGTATCTGTTCAATGCCACCCCAGTTAAAGGGGGGGGATTCTAAATTGACTTACTGTAAAAACCACGCCAAGTATCTGTCTTCTATCCGAATACAGATACAGATAATATTAATGGTTGAACAGATAGAGATACAGATAATGACGTCTCTGCACACCCTATATGGATTACAATGAATGTTGAAGTAGGATCATTAAGAAATGGAGAAGACAAATTTCACAGAAATGGGGTAGGCTGTAGACCAGGACCCCGTCTGCCAGGTACAAGTGTCAGAATTTTTTGAACATTTACATTTGGAGAGAAATACTTATACAAACATTCATATATTTCAGTTGCCATCTAATGAGTTACAAGGAAAGATTGAGTAAGGATTATAAAAAAACGCTACAGTGAAATTTCACAGAAATGGGGTAGTATGTAGACCAGGAACCCATCTGCCAGGAACAAGTGTCAGAATCTTCTGAACTTTTAATTTTGGAGAGATATTTCAATCCAAAAATTAACTTTGTTCAATTGGCCTCTACTGGATTACATGGAAAGTTTGAAGTAGGATTATTAAAAAATCCTAGAGTAAGATTTCACAGAAATGAGGTAGGCTGTAGACCAGGACCCCTTCTGCCAGGTACAAGTGTCAGAATTTTCTGAACTTTCACTTTCGGAGAGAAAAACTTATACAAACAGTCATATTTCAATTGCCATCTATTGGATTACAAGGAAAGTTTGAGTAAGGATTATTTAACCCCTTAAGACACAAACCAAATCTTGCCAATCCTTGCCCATTTAAGTGGTACCTTATTTAAGGCTTTATAACGCCAGATGTGAACACCACAGAGACTTGAAAAATGGCTTAAATGAAGCAAGACATTTGTACAATTTACAATACCAACGCAGATTAGTTTATATTCATAATTTTGGAAGAAATAAACTGCCACAAATGCAATTGTTCTGACAAAAAATCAAAAGTAAATTTGCACTTTTTAAGTTTGCAGTGAAATACTGAGAGATTGCACATATACAGGAGGTTAAACTACACCTGTGCTAGATCAAAAACTTCTTGACCACAAGTTCATAAAATCTAAGGATGGATATGTAGAACTACTATAGATGTATGAAGCAAAAACTAAGCAGTGTACCCAGCGTCTCCAAATCTATCCAAAATGTCTAAATTATGCATTGTTGTAAATCACAACATATTCACGTATTTCACTACAAATCAATTGTTTTGACTCAAGAAAATCACTGTTGCATAATTTTCAAATGGAAATTACAAGCTTTCAGTCAGTACAGTGGTCTAAAATAGCTAGGTGTCCAGGAACATATCCAAAATCTCTCCAAAATTGAATAAAATGTTTTTTCTCCATTATAAAGCATATAAATGAGCTCCTTATGAAGGTTTAAGATGAAACATTGCTATCAGATTAAAAAAAATAATGCAAAAATATTGTCACACAATGCAGTACAGTACCTAAATGTGTAATAATTAACTCGTGTGTATTTCTATACTCTGTACTCTCGTATGTTTTCTTGTATGAGGATAGGACACCATGAAAACAATTTTCGACCGTCCACCACGTTTTGGCAATGTTCCACCTCTGACGTCATCACTGTTGTATGCTTCACAAAAACTATTACACTACCATCTAACGCTTACATTTACAGTGTGAAATATTCACATCATATAACACCACTAACCTATTTAAAAATACTCAATTTCAAAAATAACGCATATAACCGAAATATTTTGAGCAGTAATACGAGCATAGCAATGATGAAATCTCCTCTGTGTTCAGTAGATGGAGACAGAGACAGTATCAATGATATTGTCCTATTCGCTTCCGTTTTGCTCCAGAAAACGATGTTAGCTAGGTCTATCAGCAAACATATGGCTTAGCTATGTCCAGAAGTCCTCAATAATAATAGTATTTTCCAAGAAATTCCGAAATATCGTTGACCACCTTTCGTTAGGTGCAACGTATTTTTATGCTAACATAGAGTGAACGCGCAAGTGAATGCGATGCTAAGAATATTTTCTGTTACGCTGACCTATAAAACGCTATTCCAAAAGCAGAATTAGACATGTTATACATCGTTAGAAAGCTCATACTCTCACCTACTGAATAAATGAATTGTCAATCAAGCCAGACTGTACTAAAAAGGGCGACGACGCCGTAAACAACAGGTGTGGTATTACGCACAGCTATTTTGGAAGATACCCAGGCGTCACAGATGCGCGTATATTTCCCAAACTGATTGTCCAAGACAATATATGACCACGCAGTCTCAAAAGGGACATCTATACACGTAAAATCAACAGTAAGGCTTTATATTTATTCAACATTTAGTCCCAGATATTGACTGTAGAATGACATGGTATCATTTTTAAAACCTTTTTCTCGTTTATTTCCTTATTCAGTGAGCAGCGTTTTCACTGCTGTATAGGCATATCTTAGGGCTATTGTCGGGTTTATCTTGTTGCTATGACGGAATATGATTTTTTAGGGGTGAAAGAATATTTTTATGAATGCCAAGATAGACAATATTGTCCATTATGCCAAGGGTGGGGGGTGTTTTTTTAGATGAGACTGCAGGGAGGGGGTGCGTGTTAAATGAACGACCAGAGCGACAATGGTGGGGCTGCGAAACTCCGTTTTCGGCATAGTTGTCGTGTATCGTCTACTAATGAAACTAAAACAACGCGTTTCTGTTTTTAACTCACACTTTGGTTGCAGTAGCACCGAATGTTTGAGTTTAGTAATGTAGGCACGCGGGCGTGCCGACCACTAGGGGGTGTGCGCCAAGAGGTAAAAAAGCTACAGCGAAATTTCACAGAAATGGGGGTAGTATGTAGAACAGGAACCCATCTGCCAGGAACAAGTGTCAGAATTTTCTGAACTTTTAATTTGGAGCGATATTTCAATCCAAAAATTAACTTTGTTCAATTGCCATCTATTGGATTACAAGGAAAGTTTGAGTAAGGATTATTAGAAAATGGTAAAGTAAAATGTCACAGAAATGGGGCAGTATGTAGACCAGGACCCCTTCTGCCAGGTACAAGTGCCAGACTTTTCTGAAAATTTACATTAGGACAGATATACTTCTACAAACGTTCATATTATTCAATTGCCATCTATTGGGTTTTCAGCTTAGGCTGAAAATTAAGCCTAAGCTAAATATAAAGCCTAAGCTTAAGCTGAATATTAAGCCTAAGCCTTAGGCATAATATTCATCTTAAAATTAAGCTCAATTAATTAATCAAATTAAAAAGGGATGTATCCGAATCCGAATACCTCATTCGAGAAAGCACGAATAATTTGATGAAAACAGAAATTTATTCTACCCGAAGAATTGGAATTAGCCTCATAGTCTCAATCTGACGTTACAGGAACAGAGAGAGGCGGGGGGAGGGGTGTTACGCAAAAATCCAGTCGAAATATTTTACAAAAAGTCAATATTCAATTTCAGTCAATATTCATATGTGTAAGATGTAACATGCTGTATGTATCAGCCATAGGTCTTCGCTATCAAATGAACACGAAATCCAGTCCAGATTATCATGGTAGGCTAACAGTTGCCAGCAAGGGAAAATGTGAGGACATCATGGTTTGCAGTCTATCCAAATTAAGATCAGTAGGAGAATAAAATAAAACAGGCAAAAAAGTTCATGTACCGTCATGTAATTACTGTTGTAAAGTGGGCATTCACGAATCCCTAGCACATCAAGAAACGCGAACGCAGCATCATTGGAATTAAAGATTGTTGCCATCATAAATTCCAATGATATTCATTTATCTATATATCATTACTGTAAATATTTCCAATGCAAAACAGAATCTGTCCATTTATATATTTCATCAGTATCTGTTCAATGCCACCCCAGTTAAAGGGGGGGGATTCTAAATTGACTTACTGTAAAAACCACGCCAAGTATCTGTCTTCTATCCGAATACAGATACAGATAATATTAATGGTTGAACAGATAGAGATACAGATAATGACGTCTCTGCACACCCTATATGGATTACAATGAATGTTGAAGTAGGATCATTAAGAAATGGAGAAGACAAATTTCACAGAAATGGGGTAGGCTGTAGACCAGGACCCCGTCTGCCAGGTACAAGTGTCAGAATTTTTTGAACATTTACATTTGGAGAGAAATACTTATACAAACATTCATATATTTCAGTTGCCATCTAATGAGTTACAAGGAAAGATTGAGTAAGGATTATAAAAAAACGCTACAGTGAAATTTCACAGAAATGGGGTAGTATGTAGACCAGGAACCCATCTGCCAGGAACAAGTGTCAGAATCTTCTGAACTTTTAATTTTGGAGAGATATTTCAATCCAAAAATTAACTTTGTTCAATTGGCCTCTACTGGATTACATGGAAAGTTTGAAGTAGGATTATTAAAAAATCCTAGAGTAAGATTTCACAGAAATGAGGTAGGCTGTAGACCAGGACCCCTTCTGCCAGGTACAAGTGTCAGAATTTTCTGAACTTTCACTTTCGGAGAGAAAAACTTATACAAACAGTCATATTTCAATTGCCATCTATTGGATTACAAGGAAAGTTTGAGTAAGGATTATTTAACCCCTTAAGACACAAACCAAATCTTGCCAATCCTTGCCCATTTAAGTGGTACCTTATTTAAGGCTTTATAACGCCAGATGTGAACACCACAGAGACTTGAAAAATGGCTTAAATGAAGCAAGACATTTGTACAATTTACAATACCAACGCAGATTAGTTTATATTCATAATTTTGGAAGAAATAAACTGCCACAAATGCAATTGTTCTGACAAAAAATCAAAAGTAAATTTGCACTTTTTAAGTTTGCAGTGAAATACTGAGAGATTGCACATATACAGGAGGTTAAACTACACCTGTGCTAGATCAAAAACTTCTTGACCACAAGTTCATAAAATCTAAGGATGGATATGTAGAACTACTATAGATGTATGAAGCAAAAACTAAGCAGTGTACCCAGCGTCTCCAAATCTATCCAAAATGTCTAAATTATGCATTGTTGTAAATCACAACATATTCACGTATTTCACTACAAATCAATTGTTTTGACTCAAGAAAATCACTGTTGCATAATTTTCAAATGGAAATTACAAGCTTTCAGTCAGTACAGTGGTCTAAAATAGCTAGGTGTCCAGGAACATATCCAAAATCTCTCCAAAATTGAATAAAATGTTTTTTCTCCATTATAAAGCATATAAATGAGCTCCTTATGAAGGTTTAAGATGAAACATTGCTATCAGATTAAAAAAAATAATGCAAAAATATTGTCACACAATGCAGTACAGTACCTAAATGTGTAATAATTAACTCGTGTGTATTTCTATACTCTGTACTCTCGTATGTTTTCTTGTATGAGGATAGGACACCATGAAAACAATTTTCGACCGTCCACCACGTTTTGGCAATGTTCCACCTCTGACGTCATCACTGTTGTATGCTTCACAAAAACTATTACACTACCATCTAACGCTTACATTTACAGTGTGAAATATTCACATCATATAACACCACTAACCTATTTAAAAATACTCAATTTCAAAAATAACGCATATAACCGAAATATTTTGAGCAGTAATACGAGCATAGCAATGATGAAATCTCCTCTGTGTTCAGTAGATGGAGACAGAGACAGTATCAATGATATTGTCCTATTCGCTTCCGTTTTGCTCCAGAAAACGATGTTAGCTAGGTCTATCAGCAAACATATGGCTTAGCTATGTCCAGAAGTCCTCAATAATAATAGTATTTTCCAAGAAATTCCGAAATATCGTTGACCACCTTTCGTTAGGTGCAACGTATTTTTATGCTAACATAGAGTGAACGCGCAAGTGAATGCGATGCTAAGAATATTTTCTGTTACGCTGACCTATAAAACGCTATTCCAAAAGCAGAATTAGACATGTTATACATCGTTAGAAAGCTCATACTCTCACCTACTGAATAAATGAATTGTCAATCAAGCCAGACTGTACTAAAAAGGGCGACGACGCCGTAAACAACAGGTGCGGTATTACGCACAGCTATTTTGGAAGATACCCAGGCGTCACAGATGCGCGTATATTTCCCAAACTGATTGTCCAAGACAATATATGACCACGCAGTCTCAAAAGGGACATCTATACACGTAAAATCAACAGTAAGGCTTTATATTTATTCAACATTTAGTCCCAGATATTGACTGTAGAATGACATGGTATCATTTTTAAAACCTTTTTCTCGTTTATTTCCTTATTCAGTGAGCAGCGTTTTCACTGCTGTATAGGCATATCTTAGGGCTATTGTCGGGTTTATCTTGTTGCTATGACGGAATATGATTTTTTAGGGGTGAAAGAATATTTTTATGAATGCCAAGATAGACAATATTGTCCATTATGCCAAGGGTGGGGGGTGTTTTTTTAGATGAGACTGCAGGGAGGGGGTGCGTGTTAAATGAACGACCAGAGCGACAATGGTGGGGCTGCGAAACTCCGTTTTCGGCATAGTTGTCGTGTATCGTCTACTAATGAAACTAAAACAACGCGTTTCTGTTTTTAACTCACACTTTGGTTGCAGTAGCACCGAATGTTTGAGTTTAGTAATGTAGGCACGCGGGCGTGCCGACCACTAGGGGGTGTGCGCCAAGAGGTAAAAAAGCTACAGCGAAATTTCACAGAAATGGGGGTAGTATGTAGAACAGGAACCCATCTGCCAGGAACAAGTGTCAGAATTTTCTGAACTTTTAATTTGGAGCGATATTTCAATCCAAAAATTAACTTTGTTCAATTGCCATCTATTGGATTACAAGGAAAGTTTGAGTAAGGATTATTAGAAAATGGTAAAGTAAAATGTCACAGAAATGGGGCAGTATGTAGACCAGGACCCCTTCTGCCAGGTACAAGTGCCAGACTTTTCTGAAAATTTACATTAGGAGAGATATACTTCTACAAACGTTCATATTATTCAATTGCCATCTATTGGGTTTTCAGCTTAGGCTGAAAATTAAGCCTAAGCTAAATATAAAGCCTAAGCTTAAGCTGAATATTAAGCCTAAGCCTTAGGCATAATATTCATCTTAAAATTAAGCTCAATTAATTAATCAAATTAAAAAGGGATGTATCCGAATCCGAATACCTCATTCGAGAAAGCACGAATAATTTGATGAAAACAGAAATTTATTCTACCCGAAGAATTGGAATTAGCCTCATAGTCTCAATCTGACGTTACAGGAACAGAGAGAGGCGGGGGGAGGGGTGTTACGCAAAAATCCAGTCGAAATATTTTACAAAAAGTCAATATTCAATTTCAGTCAATATTCATATGTGTAAGATGTAACATGCTGTATGTATCAGCCATAGGTCTTCGCTATCAAATGAACACGAAATCCAGTCCAGATTATCATGGTAGGCTAACAGTTGCCAGCAAGGGAAAATGTGAGGACATCATGGTTTGCAGTCTATCCAAATTAAGATCAGTAGGAGAATAAAATAACAGGCAAAAAAGTTCATGTACCGTCATGTAATTACTGTTGTAAAGTGGGCATTCACGAATCCCTAGCACATCAAGAAACGCGAACGCAGCATCATTGGAATTAAAGATTGTTGCCATCATAAATTCCAATGATATTCATTTATCTATATATCATTACTGTAAATATTTCCAATGCAAAACAGAATCTGTCCATTTATATATTTCATCAGTATCTGTTCAATGCCACCCCAGTTAAGGGGGGGGGGGGGGATCTAAATTGACTTACTGTAAAAACCACGCCAAGTATCTGTCTTCTATCCGAATACAGATACAGATAATATTAATGGTTGAACAGATAGATACAGATAATGACGTCTCTGCACACCCTATATGGATTACAATGAATGTTGAAGTAGGATCATTAAGAAATGGAGAAGACAAATTTCACAGAAATGGGGTAGGCTGTAGACCAGGACCCCGTCTGCCAGGTACAAGTGTCAGAATTTTTTGAACATTTACATTTGGAGAGAAATACTTATACAAACATTCATATATTTCAGTTGCCATCTAATGAGTTACAAGGAAAGATTGAGTAAGGACTATAAAAAAACGCTACAGTGAAATTTCACAGAAATGGGGTAGTATGTAGACCAGGAACCCATCTGCCAGGAACAAGTGTCAGAATCTTCTGAACTTTTAATTTTGGAGAGATATTTCAATCCAAAAATTAACTTTGTTCAATTGGCCTCTACTGGATTACATGGAAAGTTTGAAGTAGGATTATTAAAAAATCCTAGAGTAAGATTTCACAGAAATGAGGTAGGATGTAGACCAGGACCCCGTCTGCCAGGTACAAGTGTCAGAATTTTCTGAACATTTACATTTGGAGAGAAAAACTTATACAAACAGTCATATTTCAATTGCCATCTATTGGATTACAAGGAAAGTTTGAGTCAGGATTATTTAACCCCTTAAGACACAAACCAAATCTTGCCAATCCTTGCCCATTTAAGTGGTACCTTATTTAAGGCTTTATAACGCCAGATGTGAACACCACAGAGACTTGAAAAATGGCTTAAATGAAGCAAGACATTTGTACAATTTACAATACCAACGCAGATTAGTTTATATTCATAATTTTGGAAGAAATAAACTGCCACAAATGCAATTGTTTTGACAAAAAATCAAAAATAAATTTGCACTTTTTAAGTTTGCAGTGAAATACTGAGAGATTGCACATATACAGGAGGTTAAACTACACCTGTGCTAGATCAAAAACTTCTTGACCACAAGTTCATAAAATCTAAGGATGGATATGTAGAACTACTATAGATGTATGAAGCAAAAACTAAGCAGTGTACCCAGCGTCTCCAAATCTATCCAAAATGTCTAAATTATGCATTGTTGTAAATCACAACATATTCACGTATTTCACTACAAATCAATTGTTTTGACTCAAGAAAATCACTGTTGCATAATTTTCAAATGGAAAATACAAGCTTTCAGTCAGTACAGTGGTCTAAAATAGCTAGGTGTCCAGGAACATATCCAAAATCTCTCCAAAATTGAATAAAATGTTTTTTCTCCATTATAAAGCATATAAATGAGCTCCTTATGAAGGTTTAAGATGAAACATTGCTATCAGATTAAAAAAAATAATGCAAAAATATTGTCACACAATGCAGTACAGTACCTAAATGTGTAATAATTAACTCGTGTGTATTTCTATACTCTGTACTCTCGTATGTTTTCTTGTATGAGGATAGGACACCATGAAAACAATTTTCGACCGTCCACCACGTTTTGGCAATGTTCCACCTCTGACGTCATCACTGTTGTATGCTTCACAAAAACTATTACACTACCATCTAACGCTTACATTTACAGTGTGAAATATTCACATCATATAACACCACTAACCTATTTAAAAATACTCAATTTCAAAAATAACGTATATAACCGAAATATTTTGAGCAGTAATACGAGCATAGCAATGATGAAATCTCCTCTGTGTTCAGTAGATGGAGACAGAGACAGTATCAATGATATTGTCCTATTCGCTTCCGTTTTGCTCCAGAAAACGATGTTAGCTAGGTCTATCAGCAAACATATGGCTTAGCTATGTCCAGAAGTCCTCAATAATAATAGTATTTTCCAAGAAATTCCGAAATATCGTTGACCACCTTTCGTTAGGTGCAACGTATTTTTATGCTAACATAGAGTGAACGCGCAAGTGAATGCGATGCTAAGAATATTTTCTGTTACGCTGACCTATAAAACGCTATTCCAAAAGCAGAATTAGACATGTTATACATCGTTAGAAAGCTCATACTCTCACCTACTGAATAAATGAATTGTCAATCAAGCCAGACTGTACTAAAAAGGGCGACGACGCCGTAAACAACAGGTGCGGTATTACGCACAGCTATTTTGGAAGATACCCAGGCGTCACAGATGCGCGTATATTTCCCAAACTGATTGTCCAAGACAATATATGACCACGCAGTCTCAAAAGGGACATCTATACACGTAAAATCAACAGTAAGGCTTTATATTTATTCAACATTTAGTCCCAGATATTGACTGTAGAATGACATGGTATCATTTTTAAAACCTTTTTCTCGTTTATTTCCTTATTCAGTGAGCAGCGTTTTCACTGCTGTATAGGCATATCTTAGGGCTATTGTCGGGTTTATCTTGTTGCTATGACGGAATATGATTTTTTAGGGGTGAAAGAATATTTTTATGAATGCCAAGATAGACAATATTGTCCATTATGCCAAGGGTGGGGGGTGTTTTTTTAGATGAGACTGCAGGGAGGGGGTGCGTGTTAAATGAACGACCAGAGCGACAATGGTGGGGCTGCGAAACTCCGTTTTCGGCATAGTTGTCGTGTATCGTCTACTAATGAAACTAAAACAACGCGTTTCTGTTTTTAACTCACACTTTGGTTGCAGTAGCACCGAATGTTTGAGTTTAGTAATGTAGGCACGCGGGCGTGCCGACCACTAGGGGGTGTGCGCCAAGAGGTAAAAAAGCTACAGCGAAATTTCACAGAAATGGGGGTAGTATGTAGAACAGGAACCCATCTGCCAGGAACAAGTGTCAGAATTTTCTGAACTTTTAATTTGGAGCGATATTTCAATCCAAAAATTAACTTTGTTCAATTGCCATCTATTGGATTACAAGGAAAGTTTGAGTAAGGATTATTAGAAAATGGTAAAGTAAAATGTCACAGAAATGGGGCAGTATGTAGACCAGGACCCCTTCTGCCAGGTACAAGTGCCAGACTTTTCTGAAAATTTACATTAGGACAGATATACTTCTACAAACGTTCATATTATTCAATTGCCATCTATTGGGTTTTCAGCTTAGGCTGAAAATTAAGCCTAAGCTAAATATAAAGCCTAAGCTTAAGCTGAATATTAAGCCTAAGCCTTAGGCATAATATTCATCTTAAAATTAAGCTCAATTAATTAATCAAATTAAAAAGGGATGTATCCGAATCCGAATACCTCATTCGAGAAAGCACGAATAATTTGATGAAAACAGAAATTTATTCTACCCGAAGAATTGGAATTAGCCTCATAGTCTCAATCTGACGTTACAGGAACAGAGAGAGGCGGGGGGAGGGGTGTTACGCAAAAATCCAGTCGAAATATTTTACAAAAAGTCAATATTCAATTTCAGTCAATATTCATATGTGTAAGATGTAACATGCTGTATGTATCAGCCATAGGTCTTCGCTATCAAATGAACACGAAATCCAGTCCAGATTATCATGGTAGGCTAACAGTTGCCAGCAAGGGAAAATGTGAGGACATCATGGTTTGCAGTCTATCCAAATTAAGATCAGTAGGAGAATAAAATAAAACAGGCAAAAAAGTTCATGTACCGTCATGTAATTACTGTTGTAAAGTGGGCATTCACGAATCCCTAGCACATCAAGAAACGCGAACGCAGCATCATTGGAATTAAAGATTGTTGCCATCATAAATTCCAATGATATTCATTTATCTATATATCATTACTGTAAATATTTCCAATGCAAAACAGAATCTGTCCATTTATATATTTCATCAGTATCTGTTCAATGCCACCCCAGTTAAAGGGGGGGGATTCTAAATTGACTTACTGTAAAAACCACGCCAAGTATCTGTCTTCTATCCGAATACAGATACAGATAATATTAATGGTTGAACAGATAGAGATACAGATAATGACGTCTCTGCACACCCTATATGGATTACAATGAATGTTGAAGTAGGATCATTAAGAAATGGAGAAGACAAATTTCACAGAAATGGGGTAGGCTGTAGACCAGGACCCCGTCTGCCAGGTACAAGTGTCAGAATTTTTTGAACATTTACATTTGGAGAGAAATACTTATACAAACATTCATATATTTCAGTTGCCATCTAATGAGTTACAAGGAAAGATTGAGTAAGGATTATAAAAAAACGCTACAGTGAAATTTCACAGAAATGGGGTAGTATGTAGACCAGGAACCCATCTGCCAGGAACAAGTGTCAGAATCTTCTGAACTTTTAATTTTGGAGAGATATTTCAATCCAAAAATTAACTTTGTTCAATTGGCCTCTACTGGATTACATGGAAAGTTTGAAGTAGGATTATTAAAAAATCCTAGAGTAAGATTTCACAGAAATGAGGTAGGCTGTAGACCAGGACCCCTTCTGCCAGGTACAAGTGTCAGAATTTTCTGAACTTTCACTTTCGGAGAGAAAAACTTATACAAACAGTCATATTTCAATTGCCATCTATTGGATTACAAGGAAAGTTTGAGTAAGGATTATTTAACCCCTTAAGACACAAACCAAATCTTGCCAATCCTTGCCCATTTAAGTGGTACCTTATTTAAGGCTTTATAACGCCAGATGTGAACACCACAGAGACTTGAAAAATGGCTTAAATGAAGCAAGACATTTGTACAATTTACAATACCAACGCAGATTAGTTTATATTCATAATTTTGGAAGAAATAAACTGCCACAAATGCAATTGTTCTGACAAAAAATCAAAAGTAAATTTGCACTTTTTAAGTTTGCAGTGAAATACTGAGAGATTGCACATATACAGGAGGTTAAACTACACCTGTGCTAGATCAAAAACTTCTTGACCACAAGTTCATAAAATCTAAGGATGGATATGTAGAACTACTATAGATGTATGAAGCAAAAACTAAGCAGTGTACCCAGCGTCTCCAAATCTATCCAAAATGTCTAAATTATGCATTGTTGTAAATCACAACATATTCACGTATTTCACTACAAATCAATTGTTTTGACTCAAGAAAATCACTGTTGCATAATTTTCAAATGGAAATTACAAGCTTTCAGTCAGTACAGTGGTCTAAAATAGCTAGGTGTCCAGGAACATATCCAAAATCTCTCCAAAATTGAATAAAATGTTTTTTCTCCATTATAAAGCATATAAATGAGCTCCTTATGAAGGTTTAAGATGAAACATTGCTATCAGATTAAAAAAAATAATGCAAAAATATTGTCACACAATGCAGTACAGTACCTAAATGTGTAATAATTAACTCGTGTGTATTTCTATACTCTGTACTCTCGTATGTTTTCTTGTATGAGGATAGGACACCATGAAAACAATTTTCGACCGTCCACCACGTTTTGGCAATGTTCCACCTCTGACGTCATCACTGTTGTATGCTTCACAAAAACTATTACACTACCATCTAACGCTTACATTTACAGTGTGAAATATTCACATCATATAACACCACTAACCTATTTAAAAATACTCAATTTCAAAAATAACGCATATAACCGAAATATTTTGAGCAGTAATACGAGCATAGCAATGATGAAATCTCCTCTGTGTTCAGTAGATGGAGACAGAGACAGTATCAATGATATTGTCCTATTCGCTTCCGTTTTGCTCCAGAAAACGATGTTAGCTAGGTCTATCAGCAAACATATGGCTTAGCTATGTCCAGAAGTCCTCAATAATAATAGTATTTTCCAAGAAATTCCGAAATATCGTTGACCACCTTTCGTTAGGTGCAACGTATTTTTATGCTAACATAGAGTGAACGCGCAAGTGAATGCGATGCTAAGAATATTTTCTGTTACGCTGACCTATAAAACGCTATTCCAAAAGCAGAATTAGACATGTTATACATCGTTAGAAAGCTCATACTCTCACCTACTGAATAAATGAATTGTCAATCAAGCCAGACTGTACTAAAAAGGGCGACGACGCCGTAAACAACAGGTGTGGTATTACGCACAGCTATTTTGGAAGATACCCAGGCGTCACAGATGCGCGTATATTTCCCAAACTGATTGTCCAAGACAATATATGACCACGCAGTCTCAAAAGGGACATCTATACACGTAAAATCAACAGTAAGGCTTTATATTTATTCAACATTTAGTCCCAGATATTGACTGTAGAATGACATGGTATCATTTTTAAAACCTTTTTCTCGTTTATTTCCTTATTCAGTGAGCAGCGTTTTCACTGCTGTATAGGCATATCTTAGGGCTATTGTCGGGTTTATCTTGTTGCTATGACGGAATATGATTTTTTAGGGGTGAAAGAATATTTTTATGAATGCCAAGATAGACAATATTGTCCATTATGCCAAGGGTGGGGGGTGTTTTTTTAGATGAGACTGCAGGGAGGGGGTGCGTGTTAAATGAACGACCAGAGCGACAATGGTGGGGCTGCGAAACTCCGTTTTCGGCATAGTTGTCGTGTATCGTCTACTAATGAAACTAAAACAACGCGTTTCTGTTTTTAACTCACACTTTGGTTGCAGTAGCACCGAATGTTTGAGTTTAGTAATGTAGGCACGCGGGCGTGCCGACCACTAGGGGGTGTGCGCCAAGAGGTAAAAAAGCTACAGCGAAATTTCACAGAAATGGGGGTAGTATGTAGAACAGGAACCCATCTGCCAGGAACAAGTGTCAGAATTTTCTGAACTTTTAATTTGGAGCGATATTTCAATCCAAAAATTAACTTTGTTCAATTGCCATCTATTGGATTACAAGGAAAGTTTGAGTAAGGATTATTAGAAAATGGTAAAGTAAAATGTCACAGAAATGGGGCAGTATGTAGACCAGGACCCCTTCTGCCAGGTACAAGTGCCAGACTTTTCTGAAAATTTACATTAGGACAGATATACTTCTACAAACGTTCATATTATTCAATTGCCATCTATTGGGTTTTCAGCTTAGGCTGAAAATTAAGCCTAAGCTAAATATAAAGCCTAAGCTTAAGCTGAATATTAAGCCTAAGCCTTAGGCATAATATTCATCTTAAAATTAAGCTCAATTAATTAATCAAATTAAAAAGGGATGTATCCGAATCCGAATACCTCATTCGAGAAAGCACGAATAATTTGATGAAAACAGAAATTTATTCTACCCGAAGAATTGGAATTAGCCTCATAGTCTCAATCTGACGTTACAGGAACAGAGAGAGGCGGGGGGAGGGGTGTTACGCAAAAATCCAGTCGAAATATTTTACAAAAAGTCAATATTCAATTTCAGTCAATATTCATATGTGTAAGATGTAACATGCTGTATGTATCAGCCATAGGTCTTCGCTATCAAATGAACACGAAATCCAGTCCAGATTATCATGGTAGGCTAACAGTTGCCAGCAAGGGAAAATGTGAGGACATCATGGTTTGCAGTCTATCCAAATTAAGATCAGTAGGAGAATAAAATAAAACAGGCAAAAAAGTTCATGTACCGTCATGTAATTACTGTTGTAAAGTGGGCATTCACGAATCCCTAGCACATCAAGAAACGCGAACGCAGCATCATTGGAATTAAAGATTGTTGCCATCATAAATTCCAATGATATTCATTTATCTATATATCATTACTGTAAATATTTCCAATGCAAAACAGAATCTGTCCATTTATATATTTCATCAGTATCTGTTCAATGCCACCCCAGTTAAGGGGGGGGGGGGGGGGGATCTAAATTGACTTACTGTAAAAACCACGCCAAGTATCTGTCTTCTATCCGAATACAGATACAGATAATATTAATGGTTGAACAGATAGAGATACAGATAATGACGTCTCTGCACACCCTATATGGATTACAATGAATGTTGAAGTAGGATCATTAAGAAATGGAGAAGACAAATTTCACAGAAATGGGGTAGGCTGTAGACCAGGACCCCGTCTGCCAGGTACAAGTGTCAGAATTTTTTGAACATTTACATTTGGAGAGAAATACTTATACAAACATTCATATATTTCAGTTGCCATCTAATGAGTTACAAGGAAAGATTGAGTAAGGATTATAAAAAAACGCTACAGTGAAATTTCACAGAAATGGGGTAGTATGTAGACCAGGAACCCATCTGCCAGGAACAAGTGTCAGAATCTTCTGAACTTTTAATTTTGGAGAGATATTTCAATCCAAAAATTAACTTCGTTCAATTGGCCTCTACTGGATTACATGGAAAGTTTGAAGTAGGATTATTAAAAAATCCTAGAGTAAGATTTCACAGAAATGAGGTAGGCTGTAGACCAGGACCCCTTCTGCCAGGTACAAGTGTCAGAATTTTCTGAACTTTCACTTTCGGAGAAAAATACTTACACAAACATTCACATTATTCAATTGCCATCTATTGGGTTACAAGGAAAGATTGAGTAAGGATTATTAAAAAATGCTGCAGTGAAATTTCACAAAAATAAGGTAGGATGTAGACCAGGACCCCGTCTGCCAGGTACAAGTGTCAGAATTTTCTGAACATTTACATTTGGAGAGAAAAACTTATACAAACAGTCATATTTCAATTGCCATCTATTGGATTACAAGGAAAGTTTGAGTAAGGATTATTTAACCCCTTAAGACACAAACCAAATCTTGCCAATCCTTGCCCATTTAAGTGGTACCTTATTTAAGGCTTTATAACGCCAGATGTGAACACCACAGAGACTTGAAAAATGGCTTAAATGAAGCAAGACATTTGTACAATTTACAATACCAACGCAGATTAGTTTATATTCATAATTTTGGAAGAAATAAACTGCCACAAATGCAATTGTTCTGACAAAAAATCAAAAATAAATTTGCACTTTTTAAGTTTGCAGTGAAATACTGAGAGATTGCACATATACAGGAGGTTAAACTACACCTGTGCTAGATCAAAAACTTCTTGACCACAAGTTCATAAAATCTAAGGATGGATATGTAGAACTACTATAGATGTATGAAGCAAAAACTAAGCAGTGTACCCAGCGTCTCCAAATCTATCCAAAATGTCTAAATTATGCATTGTTGTAAATCACAACATATTCACGTATTTCACTACAAATCAATTGTTTTGACTCAAGAAAATCACTGTTGCATAATTTTCAAATGGAAATTACAAGCTTTCAGTCAGTACAGTGGTCTAAAATAGCTAGGTGTCCAGGAACATATCCAAAATCTCTCCAAAATTGAATAAAATGTTTTTTCTCCATTATAAAGCATATAAATGAGCTCCTTATGAAGGTTTAAGATGAAACATTGCTATCAGATTAAAAAAAATAATGCAAAAATATTGTCACACAATGCAGTACAGTACCTAAATGTGTAATAATTAACTCGTGTGTATTTCTATACTCTGTACTCTCGTATGTTTTCTTGTATGAGGATAGGACACCATGAAAACAATTTTCGACCGTCCACCACGTTTTGGCAATGTTCCACCTCTGACGTCATCACTGTTGTATGCTTCACAAAAACTATTACACTACCATCTAACGCTTACATTTACAGTGTGAAATATTCACATCATATAACACCACTAACCTATTTAAAAATACTCAATTTCAAAAATAACGTATATAACCGAAATATTTTGAGCAGTAATACGAGCATAGCAATGATGAAATCTCCTCTGTGTTCAGTAGATGGAGACAGAGACAGTATCAATGATATTGTCCTATTCGCTTCCGTTTTGCTCCAGAAAACGATGTTAGCTAGGTCTATCAGCAAACATATGGCTTAGCTATGTCCAGAAGTCCTCAATAATAATAGTATTTTCCAAGAAATTCCGAAATATCGTTGACCACCTTTCGTTAGGTGCAACGTATTTTTATGCTAACATAGAGTGAACGCGCAAGTGAATGCGATGCTAAGAATATTTTCTGTTACGCTGACCTATAAAACGCTATTCCAAAAGCAGAATTAGACATGTTATACATCGTTAGAAAGCTCATACTCTCACCTACTGAATAAATGAATTGTCAATCAAGCCAGACTGTACTAAAAAGGGCGACGACGCCGTAAACAACAGGTGTGGTATTACGCACAGCTATTTTGGAAGATACCCAGGCGTCACAGATGCGCGTATATTTCCCAAACTGATTGTCCAAGACAATATATGACCACGCAGTCTCAAAAGGGACATCTATACACGTAAAATCAACAGTAAGGCTTTATATTTATTCAACATTTAGTCCCAGATATTGACTGTAGAATGACATGGTATCATTTTTAAAACCTTTTTCTCGTTTATTTCCTTATTCAGTGAGCAGCGTTTTCACTGCTGTATAGGCATATCTTAGGGCTATTGTCGGGTTTATCTTGTTGCTATGACGGAATATGATTTTTTAGGGGTGAAAGAATATTTTTATGAATGCCAAGATAGACAATATTGTCCATTATGCCAAGGGTGGGGGGTGTTTTTTTAGATGAGACTGCAGGGAGGGGGTGCGTGTTAAATGAACGACCAGAGCGACAATGGTGGGGCTGCGAAACTCCGTTTTCGGCATAGTTGTCGTGTATCGTCTACTAATGAAACTAAAACAACGCGTTTCTGTTTTTAACTCACACTTTGGTTGCAGTAGCACCGAATGTTTGAGTTTAGTAATGTAGGCACGCGGGCGTGCCGACCACTAGGGGGTGTGCGCCAAGAGGTAAAAAAGCTACAGCGAAATTTCACAGAAATGGGGGTAGTATGTAGAACAGGAACCCATCTGCCAGGAACAAGTGTCAGAATTTTCTGAACTTTTAATTTGGAGCGATATTTCAATCCAAAAATTAACTTTGTTCAATTGCCATCTATTGGATTACAAGGAAAGTTTGAGTAAGGATTATTAGAAAATGGTAAAGTAAAATGTCACAGAAATGGGGCAGTATGTAGACCAGGACCCCTTCTGCCAGGTACAAGTGCCAGACTTTTCTGAAAATTTACATTAGGAGAGATATACTTCTACAAACGTTCATATTATTCAATTGCCATCTATTGGGTTTTCAGCTTAGGCTGAAAATTAAGCCTAAGCTAAATATAAAGCCTAAGCTTAAGCTGAATATTAAGCCTAAGCCTTAGGCATAATATTCATCTTAAAATTAAGCTCAATTAATTAATCAAATTAAAAAGGGATGTATCCGAATCCGAATACCTCATTCGAGAAAGCACGAATAATTTGATGAAAACAGAAATTTATTCTACCCGAAGAATTGGAATTAGCCTCATAGTCTCAATCTGACGTTACAGGAACAGAGAGAGGCGGGGGGAGGGGTGTTACGCAAAAATCCAGTCGAAATATTTTACAAAAAGTCAATATTCAATTTCAGTCAATATTCATATGTGTAAGATGTAACATGCTGTATGTATCAGCCATAGGTCTTCGCTATCAAATGAACACGAAATCCAGTCCAGATTATCATGGTAGGCTAACAGTTGCCAGCAAGGGAAAATGTGAGGACATCATGGTTTGCAGTCTATCCAAATTAAGATCAGTAGGAGAATAAAATAACAGGCAAAAAAGTTCATGTACCGTCATGTAATTACTGTTGTAAAGTGGGCATTCACGAATCCCTAGCACATCAAGAAACGCGAACGCAGCATCATTGGAATTAAAGATTGTTGCCATCATAAATTCCAATGATATTCATTTATCTATATATCATTACTGTAAATATTTCCAATGCAAAACAGAATCTGTCCATTTATATATTTCATCAGTATCTGTTCAATGCCACCCCAGTTAAGGGGGGGGGGGGGGGGGATCTAAATTGACTTACTGTAAAAACCACGCCAAGTATCTGTCTTCTATCCGAATACAGATACAGATAATATTAATGGTTGAACAGATAGAGATACAGATAATGACGTCTCTGCACACCCTATATGGATTACAATGAATGTTGAAGTAGGATCATTAAGAAATGGAGAAGACAAATTTCACAGAAATGGGGTAGTATGTAGACCAGGAACCCATCTGCCAGGAACAAGTGTCAGAATCTTCTGAACTTTTAATTTTGGAGAGATATTTCAATCCAAAAATTAACTTTGTTCAATTGGCCTCTACTGGATTACATGGAAAGTTTGAAGTAGGATTATTAAAAAATCCTACAGTAAAATTTCACAGAAATGAGGTAGGCTGTAGACCAGGACCCCTTCTGCCAGGTACAAGTGTCAGAATTTTCTGAACTTTCACTTTCGGAGAAAAATACTTACACAAACATTCACATTATTCAATTGCCATCTATTGGGTTACAAGGAAAGATTGAGTAAGGATTATTAAAAAATGCTGCAGTGAAATTTCACAAAAATAAGGTAGGATGTAGACCAGGACCCCGTCTGCCAGGTACAAGTGTCAGAATTTTCTGAACATTTACATTTGGAGAGAAAAACTTATACAAACAGTCATATTTCAATTGCCATCTATTGGATTACAAGGAAAGTTTGAGTCAGGATTATTTAACCCCTTAAGACACAAACCAAATCTTGCCAATCCTTGCCCATTTAAGTGGTACCTTATTTAAGGCTTTATAACGCCAGATGTGAACACCACAGAGACTTGAAAAATGGCTTAAATGAAGCAAGACATTTGTACAATTTACAATACCAACGCAGATTAGTTTATATTCATAATTTTGGAAGAAATAAACTGCCACAAATGCAATTGTTTTGACAAAAAATCAAAAATAAATTTGCACTTTTTAAGTTTGCAGTGAAATACTGAGAGATTGCACATATACAGGAGGTTAAACTACACCTGTGCTAGATCAAAAACTTCTTGACCACAAGTTCATAAAATCTAAGGATGGATATGTAGAACTACTATAGATGTATGAAGCAAAAACTAAGCAGTGTACCCAGCGTCTCCAAATCTATCCAAAATGTCTAAATTATGCATTGTTGTAAATCACAACATATTCACGTATTTCACTACAAATCAATTGTTTTGACTCAAGAAAATCACTGTTGCATAATTTTCAAATGGAAAATACAAGCTTTCAGTCAGTACAGTGGTCTAAAATAGCTAGGTGTCCAGGAACATATCCAAAATCTCTCCAAAATTGAATAAAATGTTTTTTCTCCATTATAAAGCATATAAATGAGCTCCTTATGAAGGTTTAAGATGAAACATTGCTATCAGATTGAAAAAAAATAATGCAAAAATATTGTCACACAATGCAGTACAGTACCTAAATGTGTAATAATTAACTCGTGTGTATTTCTATACTCTGTACTCTCGTATGTTTTCTTGTATGAGGATAGGACACCATGAAAACAATTTTCGACCGTCCACCACGTTTTGGCAATGTTCCACCTCTGACGTCATCACTGTTGTATGCTTCACAAAAACTGTTACACTACCATCTAACGCTTACATTTACAGTGTGAAATATTCACATCATATAACACCACTAACCTATTTAAAAATACTCAATTTCAAAAATAACGTATATAACCGAAATATTTTGAGCAGTAATACGAGCATAGCAATGATGAAATCTGCTCTGTGTTCAGTAGATGGAGACAGAGACAGTATCAATGATATTGTCCTATTCGCTTCCGTTTTGCTCCAGAAAACGATGTTAGCTAGGTCTATCAGCAAACATATGGCTTAGCTATGTCCAGAAGTCCTCAATAATAATAGTATTTTCCAAGAAATTCCGAAATATCGTTGACCACCTTTCGTTAGGTGCAACGTATTTTTATGCTAACAGAGTGAACGCGCAAGTGAATGCGATGCTAGGAATATTTTCTGTTACGCTGACCTATAAAACGCTATTCCAAAAGCAGAATTAGACATGTTATACATCGTTAGAAAGCTCATACTCTCACCTACTGAATAAATGAATTGTCAATCAAGCCAGACTGTACTAAAAAGGGCGACGACGCCGTAAACAACAGGTGTGGTATTACGCACAGCTATTTTGGAAGATACCCAGGCGTCACAGATGCGCGTATATTTCCCAAACTGATTGTCCAAGACAATATATGACCACGCAGTCTCAAAAGGGACATCTATACACGTAAAATCAACAGTAAGGCTTTATATTTATTCAACATTTAGTCCCAGATATTGACTGTAGAATGACATGGTATCATTTTTAAAACCTTTTTCTCGTTTATTTCCTTATTCAGTGAGCAGCGTTTTCACTGCTGTATAGGCATATCTTAGGGCTATTGTCGGGTTTATCTTGTTGCTATGACGGAATATGATTTTTTAGGGGTGAAAGAATATTTTTATGAATGCCAAGATAGACAATATTGTCCATTATGCCAAGGGTGGGGGGTGTTTTTTTAGATGAGACTGCAGGGAGGGGGTGCGTGTTAAATGAACGACCAGAGCGACAATGGTGGGGCTGCGAAACTCCGTTTTCGGCATAGTTGTCGTGTATCGTCTACTAATGAAACTAAAACAACGCGTTTCTGTTTTTAACTCACACTTTGGTTGCAGTAGCACCGAATGTTTGAGTTTAGTAATGTAGGCACGCGGGCGTGCCGACCACTAGGGGGTGTGCGCCAAGAGGTAAAAAAGCTACAGCGAAATTTCACAGAAATGGGGGTAGTATGTAGAACAGGAACCCATCTGCCAGGAACAAGTGTCAGAATTTTCTGAACTTTTAATTTGGAGCGATATTTCAATCCAAAAATGAACTTTGTTCAATTGCCATCTATTGGATTACAAGGAAAGTTTGAGTAAGGATTATTAGAAAATGGTAAAGTAAAATGTCACAGAAATGGGGCAGTATGTAGACCAGGACCCCTTCTGCCAGGTACAAGTGCCAGACTTTTCTGAAAATTTACATTAGGAGAGATATACTTCTACAAACGTTCATATTATTCAATTGCCATCTATTGGGTTTTCAGTTTAGGCTGAAATTTAAGCCTAAGCTAAATATAAAGCCTAAGCTTAAGCTGAATATTAAGCCTAAGCCTTAGGCATAATATTCATCTTAAAATTAAGCTCAATTAATTAATCAAATTAAAAAGGGATGTATCCGAATCCGAATACCTCATTCGAGAAAGCACGAATAATTTGATGAAAACAGAAATTTATTCTACCCGAAGAATTGGAATTAGCCTCATAGTCTCAATCTGACGTTACAGGAACAGAGAGAGGCGGGGGGAGGGGTGTTATGCAAAAATCCAGCCGAAATATTTTACAAAAAGTCAATATTCAATTTCAGTCAATATTCATATGTGTAAGATGTAACATGCTGTATGTATCAGCCATAGGTCTTCGCTATCAAATGAACACGAAATCCAGTCCAGATTATCATGGTAGGCTAACAGTTGCCAGCAAGGGAAAATGTGAGGACATCATGGTTTGCAGTCTATCCAAATTAAGATCAGTAGGAGAATAAAATAAAACAGGCAAAAAAGTTCATGTACCGTCATGTAATTACTGTTGTAAAGTGGGCATTCACGAATCCCTAGCACATCAAGAAACGCGAACGCAGCATCATTGGAATTAAAGATTGTTGCCATCATAAATTCCAATGATATTCATTTATCTATATATCATTACTGTAAATATTTCCAATGCAAAACAGAATCTGTCCATTTATATATTTCATCAGTATCTGTTCAATGCCACCCCAGTTGGGGGGGGGGGGGGGGGGGGGGATTCTAAATTGACTTACTGTAAAAACCACGCCAAGTATCTGTCTTCTATCCGAATACAGATACAGATAATATTAATGGTTGAACAGATAGAGATACAGATAATGACGTCTCTGCACACCCTATATGGATTACAATGAATGTTGAAGTAGGATCATTAAGAAATAGAGAAGACAAATTTCACAGAAATGGGGTAGGCTGTAGACCAGGACCCCGTCTGCCAGGTACAAGTGTCAGAATTTTTTGAACATTTACATTTGGAGAGAAATACTTATACAAACATTCATATATTTCAGTTGCCATCTAATGAGTTACAAGGAAAGATTGAGTAAGGATTATAAAAAAACGCTACAGTGAAATTTCACAGAAATGGGGTAGTATGTAGACCAGGAACCCATCTGCCAGGAACAAGTGTCAGAATCTTCTGAACTTTTAATTTTGGAGAGATATTTCAATCCAAAAATTAACTTCGTTCAATTGGCCTCTACTGGATTACATGGAAAGTTTGAAGTAGGATTATTAAAAAATCCTAGAGTAAGATTTCACAGAAATGAGGTAGGCTGTAGACCAGGACCCCTTCTGCCAGGTACAAGTGTCAGAATTTTCTGAACTTTCACTTTCGGAGAAAAATACTTACACAAACATTCACATTATTCAATTGCCATCTATTGGGTTACAAGGAAAGATTGAGTAAGGATTATTAAAAAATGCTGCAGTGAAATTTCACAAAAATAAGGTAGGATGTAGACCAGGACCCCGTCTGCCAGGTACAAGTGTCAGAATTTTCTGAACATTTACATTTGGAGAGAAAAACTTATACAAACAGTCATATTTCAATTGCCATCTATTGGATTACAAGGAAAGTTTGAGTCAGGATTATTTAACCCCTTAAGACACAAACCAAATCTTGCCAATCCTTGCCCATTTAAGTGGTACCTTATTTAAGGCTTTATAACGCCAGATGTGAACACCACAGAGACTTGAAAAATGGCTTAAATGAAGCAAGACATTTGTACAATTTACAATACCAACGCAGATTAGTTTATATTCATAATTTTGGAAGAAATAAACTGCCACAAATGCAATTGTTTTGACAAAAAATCAAAAATAAATTTGCACTTTTTAAGTTTGCAGTGAAATACTGAGAGATTGCACATATACAGGAGGTTAAACTACACCTGTGCTAGATCAAAAACTTCTTGACCACAAGTTCATAAAATCTAAGGATGGATATGTAGAACTACTATAGATGTATGAAGCAAAAACTAAGCAGTGTACCCAGCGTCTCCAAATCTATCCAAAATGTCTAAATTATGCATTGTTGTAAATCACAACATATTCACGTATTTCACTACAAATCAATTGTTTTGACTCAAGAAAATCACTGTTGCATAATTTTCAAATGGAAAATACAAGCTTTCAGTCAGTACAGTGGTCTAAAATAGCTAGGTGTCCAGGAACATATCCAAAATCTCTCCAAAATTGAATAAAATGTTTTTTCTCCATTATAAAGCATATAAATGAGCTCCTTATGAAGGTTTAAGATGAAACATTGCTATCAGAATTAAAAAAATAATGCAAAAATATTGTCACACAATGCAGTACAGTACCTAAATGTGTAATAATTAACTCGTGTGTATTTCTATACTCTGTACTCTCGTATGTTTTCTTGTATGAGGATAGGACACCATGAAAACAATTTTCGACCGTCCACCACGTTTTGGCAATGTTCCACCTCTGACGTCATCACTGTTGTATGCTTCACAAAAACTGTTACACTACCATCTAACGCTTACATTTACAGTGTGAAATATTCACATCATATAACACCACTAACCTATTTAAAAATACTCAATTTCAAAAATAACGTATATAACCGAAATATTTTGAGCAGTAATACGAGCATAGCAATGATGAAATCTCCTCTGTGTTCAGTAGATGGAGACAGAGACAGTATCAATGATATTGTCCTATTCGCTTCCGTTTTGCTCCAGAAAACGATGTTAGCTAGGTCTATCAGCAAACATATGGCTTAGCTATGTCCAGAAGTCCTCAATAATAATAGTATTTTCCAAGAAATTCCGAAATATCGTTGACCACCTTTCGTTAGGTGCAACGTATTTTTATGCTAACAGAGTGAACGCGCAAGTGAATGCGATGCTAAGAATATTTTCTGTTACGCTGACCTATAAAACGCTATTCCAAAAGCAGAATTAGACATGTTATACATCGTTAGAAAGCTCATACTCTCACCTACTGAATAAATGAATTGTCAATCAAGCCAGACTGTACTAAAAAGGGCGACGACGCCGTAAACAACAGGTGCGGTATTACGCACAGCTATTTTGGAAGATACCCAGGCGTCACAGATGCGCGTATATTTCCCAAACTGATTGTCCAAGACAATATATGACCACGCAGTCTCAAAAGGGACATCTATACACGTAAAATCAACAGTAAGGCTTTATATTTATTCAACATTTAGTCCCAGATATTGACTGTAGAATGACATGGTATCATTTTTAAAACCTTTTTCTCGTTTATTTCCTTATTCAGTGAGCAGCGTTTTCACTGCTGTATAGGCATATCTTAGGGCTATTGTCGGGTTTATCTTGTTGCTATGACAGAATATGATTTTTTAGGGGTGAAAGAATATTTTTATGAATGCCAAGATAGACAATATTGTCCATTATGCCAAGGGTGGGGGGTGTTTTTTTAGATGAGACTGCAGGGAGGGGGTGCGTGTTAAATGAACGACCAGAGCGACAATGGTGGGGCTGCGAAACTCCGTTTTCGGCATAGTTGTCGTGTATCGTCTACTAATGAAACTAAAACAACGCGTTTCTGTTTTTAACTCACACTTTGGTTGCAGTAGCACCGAATGTTTGAGTTTAGTAATGTAGGCACGCGGGCGTGCCGACCACTAGGGGGTGTGCGCCAAGAGGTAAAAAAGCTACAGCGAAATTTCACAGAAATGGGGGTAGTATGTAGAACAGGAACCCATCTGCCAGGAACAAGTGTCAGAATTTTCTGAACTTTTAATTTGGAGCGATATTTCAATCCAAAAATTAACTTTGTTCAATTGCCATCTATTGGATTACAAGGAAAGTTTGAGTAAGGATTATTAGAAAATGGTAAAGTAAAATGTCACAGAAATGGGGCAGTATGTAGACCAGGACCCCTTCTGCCAGGTACAAGTGCCAGACTTTTCTGAAAATTTACATTAGGACAGATATACTTCTACAAACGTTCATATTATTCAATTGCCATCTATTGGGTTTTCAGCTTAGGCTGAAAATTAAGCCTAAGCTAAATATAAAGCCTAAGCTTAAGCTGAATATTAAGCCTAAGCCTTAGGCATAATATTCATCTTAAAATTAAGCTCAATTAATTAATCAAATTAAAAAGGGATGTATCCGAATCCGAATACCTCATTCGAGAAAGCACGAATAATTTGATGAAAACAGAAATTTATTCTACCCGAAGAATTGGAATTAGCCTCATAGTCTCAATCTGACGTTACAGGAACAGAGAGAGGCGGGGGGAGGGGTGTTACGCAAAAATCCAGTCGAAATATTTTACAAAAAGTCAATATTCAATTTCAGTCAATATTCATATGTGTAAGATGTAACATGCTGTATGTATCAGCCATAGGTCTTCGCTATCAAATGAACACGAAATCCAGTCCAGATTATCATGGTAGGCTAACAGTTGCCAGCAAGGGAAAATGTGAGGACATCATGGTTTGCAGTCTATCCAAATTAAGATCAGTAGGAGAATAAAATAAAACAGGCAAAAAAGTTCATGTACCGTCATGTAATTACTGTTGTAAAGTGGGCATTCACGAATCCCTAGCACATCAAGAAACGCGAACGCAGCATCATTGGAATTAAAGATTGTTGCCATCATAAATTCCAATGATATTCATTTATCTATATATCATTACTGTAAATATTTCCAATGCAAAACAGAATCTGTCCATTTATATATTTCATCAGTATCTGTTCAATGCCACCCCAGTTAAAGGGGGGGGATTCTAAATTGACTTACTGTAAAAACCACGCCAAGTATCTGTCTTCTATCCGAATACAGATACAGATAATATTAATGGTTGAACAGATAGAGATACAGATAATGACGTCTCTGCACACCCTATATGGATTACAATGAATGTTGAAGTAGGATCATTAAGAAATGGAGAAGACAAATTTCACAGAAATGGGGTAGGCTGTAGACCAGGACCCCGTCTGCCAGGTACAAGTGTCAGAATTTTTTGAACATTTACATTTGGAGAGAAATACTTATACAAACATTCATATATTTCAGTTGCCATCTAATGAGTTACAAGGAAAGATTGAGTAAGGATTATAAAAAAACGCTACAGTGAAATTTCACAGAAATGGGGTAGTATGTAGACCAGGAACCCATCTGCCAGGAACAAGTGTCAGAATCTTCTGAACTTTTAATTTTGGAGAGATATTTCAATCCAAAAATTAACTTCGTTCAATTGGCCTCTACTGGATTACATGGAAAGTTTGAAGTAGGATTATTAAAAAATCCTAGAGTAAGATTTCACAGAAATGAGGTAGGCTGTAGACCAGGACCCCTTCTGCCAGGTACAAGTGTCAGAATTTTCTGAACTTTCACTTTCGGAGAAAAATACTTACACAAACATTCACATTATTCAATTGCCATCTATTGGGTTACAAGGAAAGATTGAGTAAGGATTATTAAAAAATGCTGCAGTGAAATTTCACAAAAATAAGGTAGGATGTAGACCAGGACCCCGTCTGCCAGGTACAAGTGTCAGAATTTTCTGAACATTTACATTTGGAGAGAAAAACTTATACAAACAGTCATATTTCAATTGCCATCTATTGGATTACAAGGAAAGTTTGAGTAAGGATTATTTAACCCCTTAAGACACAAACCAAATCTTGCCAATCCTTGCCCATTTAAGTGGTACCTTATTTAAGGCTTTATAACGCCAGATGTGAACACCACAGAGACTTGAAAAATGGCTTAAATGAAGCAAGACATTTGTACAATTTACAATACCAACGCAGATTAGTTTATATTCATAATTTTGGAAGAAATAAACTGCCACAAATGCAATTGTTCTGACAAAAAATCAAAAGTAAATTTGCACTTTTTAAGTTTGCAGTGAAATACTGAGAGATTGCACATATACAGGAGGTTAAACTACACCTGTGCTAGATCAAAAACTTCTTGACCACAAGTTCATAAAATCTAAGGATGGATATGTAGAACTACTATAGATGTATGAAGCAAAAACTAAGCAGTGTACCCAGCGTCTCCAAATCTATCCAAAATGTCTAAATTATGCATTGTTGTAAATCACAACATATTCACGTATTTCACTACAAATCAATTGTTTTGACTCAAGAAAATCACTGTTGCATAATTTTCAAATGGAAATTACAAGCTTTCAGTCAGTACAGTGGTCTAAAATAGCTAGGTGTCCAGGAACATATCCAAAATCTCTCCAAAATTGAATAAAATGTTTTTTCTCCATTATAAAGCATATAAATGAGCTCCTTATGAAGGTTTAAGATGAAACATTGCTATCAGATTAAAAAAAATAATGCAAAAATATTGTCACACAATGCAGTACAGTACCTAAATGTGTAATAATTAACTCGTGTGTATTTCTATACTCTGTACTCTCGTATGTTTTCTTGTATGAGGATAGGACACCATGAAAACAATTTTCGACCGTCCACCACGTTTTGGCAATGTTCCACCTCTGACGTCATCACTGTTGTATGCTTCACAAAAACTATTACACTACCATCTAACGCTTACATTTACAGTGTGAAATATTCACATCATATAACACCACTAACCTATTTAAAAATACTCAATTTCAAAAATAACGTATATAACCGAAATATTTTGAGCAGTAATACGAGCATAGCAATGATGAAATCTCCTCTGTGTTCAGTAGATGGAGACAGAGACAGTATCAATGATATTGTCCTATTCGCTTCCGTTTTGCTCCAGAAAACGATGTTAGCTAGGTCTATCAGCAAACATATGGCTTAGCTATGTCCAGAAGTCCTCAATAATAATAGTATTTTCCAAGAAATTCCGAAATATCGTTGACCACCTTTCGTTAGGTGCAACGTATTTTTATGCTAACATAGAGTGAACGCGCAAGTGAATGCGATGCTAAGAATATTTTCTGTTACGCTGACCTATAAAACGCTATTCCAAAAGCAGAATTAGACATGTTATACATCGTTAGAAAGCTCATACTCTCACCTACTGAATAAATGAATTGTCAATCAAGCCAGACTGTACTAAAAAGGGCGACGACGCCGTAAACAACAGGTGCGGTATTACGCACAGCTATTTTGGAAGATACCCAGGCGTCACAGATGCGCGTATATTTCCCAAACTGATTGTCCAAGACAATATATGACCACGCAGTCTCAAAAGGGACATCTATACACGTAAAATCAACAGTAAGGCTTTATATTTATTCAACATTTAGTCCCAGATATTGACTGTAGAATGACATGGTATCATTTTTAAAACCTTTTTCTCGTTTATTTCCTTATTCAGTGAGCAGCGTTTTCACTGCTGTATAGGCATATCTTAGGGCTATTGTCGGGTTTATCTTGTTGCTATGACGGAATATGATTTTTTAGGGGTGAAAGAATATTTTTATGAATGCCAAGATAGACAATATTGTCCATTATGCCAAGGGTGGGGGGTGTTTTTTTAGATGAGACTGCAGGGAGGGGGTGCGTGTTAAATGAACGACCAGAGCGACAATGGTGGGGCTGCGAAACTCCGTTTTCGGCATAGTTGTCGTGTATCGTCTACTAATGAAACTAAAACAACGCGTTTCTGTTTTTAACTCACACTTTGGTTGCAGTAGCACCGAATGTTTGAGTTTAGTAATGTAGGCACGCGGGCGTGCCGACCACTAGGGGGTGTGCGCCAAGAGGTAAAAAAGCTACAGCGAAATTTCACAGAAATGGGGGTAGTATGTAGAACAGGAACCCATCTGCCAGGAACAAGTGTCAGAATTTTCTGAACTTTTAATTTGGAGCGATATTTCAATCCAAAAATTAACTTTGTTCAATTGCCATCTATTGGATTACAAGGAAAGTTTGAGTAAGGATTATTAGAAAATGGTAAAGTAAAATGTCACAGAAATGGGGCAGTATGTAGACCAGGACCCCTTCTGCCAGGTACAAGTGCCAGACTTTTCTGAAAATTTACATTAGGACAGATATACTTCTACAAACGTTCATATTATTCAATTGCCATCTATTGGGTTTTCAGCTTAGGCTGAAAATTAAGCCTAAGCTAAATATAAAGCCTAAGCTTAAGCTGAATATTAAGCCTAAGCCTTAGGCATAATATTCATCTTAAAATTAAGCTCAATTAATTAATCAAATTAAAAAGGGATGTATCCGAATCCGAATACCTCATTCGAGAAAGCACGAATAATTTGATGAAAACAGAAATTTATTCTACCCGAAGAATTGGAATTAGCCTCATAGTCTCAATCTGACGTTACAGGAACAGAGAGAGGCGGGGGGAGGGGTGTTACGCAAAAATCCAGTCGAAATATTTTACAAAAAGTCAATATTCAATTTCAGTCAATATTCATATGTGTAAGATGTAACATGCTGTATGTATCAGCCATAGGTCTTCGCTATCAAATGAACACGAAATCCAGTCCAGATTATCATGGTAGGCTAACAGTTGCCAGCAAGGGAAAATGTGAGGACATCATGGTTTGCAGTCTATCCAAATTAAGATCAGTAGGAGAATAAAATAAAACAGGCAAAAAAGTTCATGTACCGTCATGTAATTACTGTTGTAAAGTGGGCATTCACGAATCCCTAGCACATCAAGAAACGCGAACGCAGCATCATTGGAATTAAAGATTGTTGCCATCATAAATTCCAATGATATTCATTTATCTATATATCATTACTGTAAATATTTCCAATGCAAAACAGAATCTGTCCATTTATATATTTCATCAGTATCTGTTCAATGCCACCCCAGTTAAAGGGGGGGGATTCTAAATTGACTTACTGTAAAAACCACGCCAAGTATCTGTCTTCTATCCGAATACAGATACAGATAATATTAATGGTTGAACAGATAGAGATACAGATAATGACGTCTCTGCACACCCTATATGGATTACAATGAATGTTGAAGTAGGATCATTAAGAAATGGAGAAGACAAATTTCACAGAAATGGGGTAGGCTGTAGACCAGGACCCCGTCTGCCAGGTACAAGTGTCAGAATTTTTTGAACATTTACATTTGGAGAGAAATACTTATACAAACATTCATATATTTCAGTTGCCATCTAATGAGTTACAAGGAAAGATTGAGTAAGGATTATAAAAAAACGCTACAGTGAAATTTCACAGAAATGGGGTAGTATGTAGACCAGGAACCCATCTGCCAGGAACAAGTGTCAGAATCTTCTGAACTTTTAATTTTGGAGAGATATTTCAATCCAAAAATTAACTTTGTTCAATTGGCCTCTACTGGATTACATGGAAAGTTTGAAGTAGGATTATTAAAAAATCCTAGAGTAAGATTTCACAGAAATGAGGTAGGCTGTAGACCAGGACCCCTTCTGCCAGGTACAAGTGTCAGAATTTTCTGAACTTTCACTTTCGGAGAGAAAAACTTATACAAACAGTCATATTTCAATTGCCATCTATTGGATTACAAGGAAAGTTTGAGTAAGGATTATTTAACCCCTTAAGACACAAACCAAATCTTGCCAATCCTTGCCCATTTAAGTGGTACCTTATTTAAGGCTTTATAACGCCAGATGTGAACACCACAGAGACTTGAAAAATGGCTTAAATGAAGCAAGACATTTGTACAATTTACAATACCAACGCAGATTAGTTTATATTCATAATTTTGGAAGAAATAAACTGCCACAAATGCAATTGTTCTGACAAAAAATCAAAAGTAAATTTGCACTTTTTAAGTTTGCAGTGAAATACTGAGAGATTGCACATATACAGGAGGTTAAACTACACCTGTGCTAGATCAAAAACTTCTTGACCACAAGTTCATAAAATCTAAGGATGGATATGTAGAACTACTATAGATGTATGAAGCAAAAACTAAGCAGTGTACCCAGCGTCTCCAAATCTATCCAAAATGTCTAAATTATGCATTGTTGTAAATCACAACATATTCACGTATTTCACTACAAATCAATTGTTTTGACTCAAGAAAATCACTGTTGCATAATTTTCAAATGGAAATTACAAGCTTTCAGTCAGTACAGTGGTCTAAAATAGCTAGGTGTCCAGGAACATATCCAAAATCTCTCCAAAATTGAATAAAATGTTTTTTCTCCATTATAAAGCATATAAATGAGCTCCTTATGAAGGTTTAAGATGAAACATTGCTATCAGATTAAAAAAAATAATGCAAAAATATTGTCACACAATGCAGTACAGTACCTAAATGTGTAATAATTAACTCGTGTGTATTTCTATACTCTGTACTCTCGTATGTTTTCTTGTATGAGGATAGGACACCATGAAAACAATTTTCGACCGTCCACCACGTTTTGGCAATGTTCCACCTCTGACGTCATCACTGTTGTATGCTTCACAAAAACTATTACACTACCATCTAACGCTTACATTTACAGTGTGAAATATTCACATCATATAACACCACTAACCTATTTAAAAATACTCAATTTCAAAAATAACGCATATAACCGAAATATTTTGAGCAGTAATACGAGCATAGCAATGATGAAATCTCCTCTGTGTTCAGTAGATGGAGACAGAGACAGTATCAATGATATTGTCCTATTCGCTTCCGTTTTGCTCCAGAAAACGATGTTAGCTAGGTCTATCAGCAAACATATGGCTTAGCTATGTCCAGAAGTCCTCAATAATAATAGTATTTTCCAAGAAATTCCGAAATATCGTTGACCACCTTTCGTTAGGTGCAACGTATTTTTATGCTAACATAGAGTGAACGCGCAAGTGAATGCGATGCTAAGAATATTTTCTGTTACGCTGACCTATAAAACGCTATTCCAAAAGCAGAATTAGACATGTTATACATCGTTAGAAAGCTCATACTCTCACCTACTGAATAAATGAATTGTCAATCAAGCCAGACTGTACTAAAAAGGGCGACGACGCCGTAAACAACAGGTGTGGTATTACGCACAGCTATTTTGGAAGATACCCAGGCGTCACAGATGCGCGTATATTTCCCAAACTGATTGTCCAAGACAATATATGACCACGCAGTCTCAAAAGGGACATCTATACACGTAAAATCAACAGTAAGGCTTTATATTTATTCAACATTTAGTCCCAGATATTGACTGTAGAATGACATGGTATCATTTTTAAAACCTTTTTCTCGTTTATTTCCTTATTCAGTGAGCAGCGTTTTCACTGCTGTATAGGCATATCTTAGGGCTATTGTCGGGTTTATCTTGTTGCTATGACGGAATATGATTTTTTAGGGGTGAAAGAATATTTTTATGAATGCCAAGATAGACAATATTGTCCATTATGCCAAGGGTGGGGGGTGTTTTTTTAGATGAGACTGCAGGGAGGGGGTGCGTGTTAAATGAACGACCAGAGCGACAATGGTGGGGCTGCGAAACTCCGTTTTCGGCATAGTTGTCGTGTATCGTCTACTAATGAAACTAAAACAACGCGTTTCTGTTTTTAACTCACACTTTGGTTGCAGTAGCACCGAATGTTTGAGTTTAGTAATGTAGGCACGCGGGCGTGCCGACCACTAGGGGGTGTGCGCCAAGAGGTAAAAAAGCTACAGCGAAATTTCACAGAAATGGGGGTAGTATGTAGAACAGGAACCCATCTGCCAGGAACAAGTGTCAGAATTTTCTGAACTTTTAATTTGGAGCGATATTTCAATCCAAAAATTAACTTTGTTCAATTGCCATCTATTGGATTACAAGGAAAGTTTGAGTAAGGATTATTAGAAAATGGTAAAGTAAAATGTCACAGAAATGGGGCAGTATGTAGACCAGGACCCCTTCTGCCAGGTACAAGTGCCAGACTTTTCTGAAAATTTACATTAGGACAGATATACTTCTACAAACGTTCATATTATTCAATTGCCATCTATTGGGTTTTCAGCTTAGGCTGAAAATTAAGCCTAAGCTAAATATAAAGCCTAAGCTTAAGCTGAATATTAAGCCTAAGCCTTAGGCATAATATTCATCTTAAAATTAAGCTCAATTAATTAATCAAATTAAAAAGGGATGTATCCGAATCCGAATACCTCATTCGAGAAAGCACGAATAATTTGATGAAAACAGAAATTTATTCTACCCGAAGAATTGGAATTAGCCTCATAGTCTCAATCTGACGTTACAGGAACAGAGAGAGGCGGGGGGAGGGGTGTTACGCAAAAATCCAGTCGAAATATTTTACAAAAAGTCAATATTCAATTTCAGTCAATATTCATATGTGTAAGATGTAACATGCTGTATGTATCAGCCATAGGTCTTCGCTATCAAATGAACACGAAATCCAGTCCAGATTATCATGGTAGGCTAACAGTTGCCAGCAAGGGAAAATGTGAGGACATCATGGTTTGCAGTCTATCCAAATTAAGATCAGTAGGAGAATAAAATAAAACAGGCAAAAAAGTTCATGTACCGTCATGTAATTACTGTTGTAAAGTGGGCATTCACGAATCCCTAGCACATCAAGAAACGCGAACGCAGCATCATTGGAATTAAAGATTGTTGCCATCATAAATTCCAATGATATTCATTTATCTATATATCATTACTGTAAATATTTCCAATGCAAAACAGAATCTGTCCATTTATATATTTCATCAGTATCTGTTCAATGCCACCCCAGTTAAAGGGGGGGGATTCTAAATTGACTTACTGTAAAAACCACGCCAAGTATCTGTCTTCTATCCGAATACAGATACAGATAATATTAATGGTTGAACAGATAGAGATACAGATAATGACGTCTCTGCACACCCTATATGGATTACAATGAATGTTGAAGTAGGATCATTAAGAAATGGAGAAGACAAATTTCACAGAAATGGGGTAGGCTGTAGACCAGGACCCCGTCTGCCAGGTACAAGTGTCAGAATTTTTTGAACATTTACATTTGGAGAGAAATACTTATACAAACATTCATATATTTCAGTTGCCATCTAATGAGATACAAGGAAAGATTGAGTAAGGATTATAAAAAAACGCTACAGTGAAATTTCACAGAAATGGGGTAGTATGTAGACCAGGAACCCATCTGCCAGGAACAAGTGTCAGAATCTTCTGAACTTTTAATTTTGGAGAGATATTTCAATCCAAAAATTAACTTCGTTCAATTGGCCTCTACTGGATTACATGGAAAGTTTGAAGTAGGATTATTAAAAAATCCTAGAGTAAGATTTCACAGAAATGAGGTAGGCTGTAGACCAGGACCCCTTCTGCCAGGTACAAGTGTCAGAATTTTCTGAACTTTCACTTTCGGAGAAAAATACTTACACAAACATTCACATTATTCAATTGCCATCTATTGGGTTACAAGGAAATATTGAGTAAGGATTATTAAAAAATGCTGCAGTGAAATTTCACAAAAATAAGGTAGGATGTAGACCAGGACCCCGTCTGCCAGGTACAAGTGTCAGAATTTTCTGAACATTTACATTTGGAGAGAAAAACTTATACAAACAGTCATATTTCAATTGCCATCTATTGGATTACAAGGAAAGTTTGAGTAAGGATTATTTAACCCCTTAAGACACAAACCAAATCTTGCCAATCCTTGCCCATTTAAGTGGTACCTTATTTAAGGCTTTATAACGCCAGATGTGAACACCACAGAGACTTGAAAAATGGCTTAAATGAAGCAAGACATTTGTACAATTTACAATACCAACGCAGATTAGTTTATATTCATAATTTTGGAAGAAATAAACTGCCACAAATGCAATTGTTCTGACAAAAAATCAAAAATAAATTTGCACTTTTTAAGTTTGCAGTGAAATACTGAGAGATTGCACATATACAGGAGGTTAAACTACACCTGTGCTAGATCAAAAACTTCTTGACCACAAGTTCATAAAATCTAAGGATGGATATGTAGAACTACTATAGATGTATGAAGCAAAAACTAAGCAGTGTACCCAGCGTCTCCAAATCTATCCAAAATGTCTAAATTATGCATTGTTGTAAATCACAACATATTCACGTATTTCACTACAAATCAATTGTTTTGACTCAAGAAAATCACTGTTGCATAATTTTCAAATGGAAATTACAAGCTTTCAGTCAGTACAGTGGTCTAAAATAGCTAGGTGTCCAGGAACATATCCAAAATCTCTCCAAAATTGAATAAAATGTTTTTTCTCCATTATAAAGCATATAAATGAGCTCCTTATGAAGGTTTAAGATGAAACATTGCTATCAGATTAAAAAAAATAATGCAAAAATATTGTCACACAATGCAGTACAGTACCTAAATGTGTAATAATTAACTCGTGTGTATTTCTATACTCTGTACTCTCGTATGTTTTCTTGTATGAGGATAGGACACCATGAAAACAATTTTCGACCGTCCACCACGTTTTGGCAATGTTCCACCTCTGACGTCATCACTGTTGTATGCTTCACAAAAACTATTACACTACCATCTAACGCTTACATTTACAGTGTGAAATATTCACATCATATAACACCACTAACCTATTTAAAAATACTCAATTTCAAAAATAACGTATATAACCGAAATATTTTGAGCAGTAATACGAGCATAGCAATGATGAAATCTCCTCTGTGTTCAGTAGATGGAGACAGAGACAGTATCAATGATATTGTCCTATTCGCTTCCGTTTTGCTCCAGAAAACGATGTTAGCTAGGTCTATCAGCAAACATATGGCTTAGCTATGTCCAGAAGTCCTCAATAATAATAGTATTTTCCAAGAAATTCCGAAATATCGTTGACCACCTTTCGTTAGGTGCAACGTATTTTTATGCTAACATAGAGTGAACGCGCAAGTGAATGCGATGCTAAGAATATTTTCTGTTACGCTGACCTATAAAACGCTATTCCAAAAGCAGAATTAGACATGTTATACATCGTTAGAAAGCTCATACTCTCACCTACTGAATAAATGAATTGTCAATCAAGCCAGACTGTACTAAAAAGGGCGACGACGCCGTAAACAACAGGTGTGGTATTACGCACAGCTATTTTGGAAGATACCCAGGCGTCACAGATGCGCGTATATTTCCCAAACTGATTGTCCAAGACAATATATGACCACGCAGTCTCAAAAGGGACATCTATACACGTAAAATCAACAGTAAGGCTTTATATTTATTCAACATTTAGTCCCAGATATTGACTGTAGAATGACATGGTATCATTTTTAAAACCTTTTTCTCGTTTATTTCCTTATTCAGTGAGCAGCGTTTTCACTGCTGTATAGGCATATCTTAGGGCTATTGTCGGGTTTATCTTGTTGCTATGACGGAATATGATTTTTTAGGGGTGAAAGAATATTTTTATGAATGCCAAGATAGACAATATTGTCCATTATGCCAAGGGTGGGGGGTGTTTTTTTAGATGAGACTGCAGGGAGGGGGTGCGTGTTAAATGAACGACCAGAGCGACAATGGTGGGGCTGCGAAACTCCGTTTTCGGCATAGTTGTCGTGTATCGTCTACTAATGAAACTAAAACAACGCGTTTCTGTTTTTAACTCACACTTTGGTTGCAGTAGCACCGAATGTTTGAGTTTAGTAATGTAGGCACGCGGGCGTGCCGACCACTAGGGGGTGTGCGCCAAGAGGTAAAAAAGCTACAGCGAAATTTCACAGAAATGGGGGTAGTATGTAGAACAGGAACCCATCTGCCAGGAACAAGTGTCAGAATTTTCTGAACTTTTAATTTGGAGCGATATTTCAATCCAAAAATTAACTTTGTTCAATTGCCATCTATTGGATTACAAGGAAAGTTTGAGTAAGGATCATTAGAAAATGGTAAAGTAAAATGTCACAGAAATGGGGCAGTATGTAGACCAGGACCCCTTCTGCCAGGTACAAGTGCCAGACTTTTCTGAAAATTTACATTAGGACAGATATACTTCTACAAACGTTCATATTATTCAATTGCCATCTATTGGGTTTTCAGCTTAGGCTGAAAATTAAGCCTAAGCTAAATATAAAGCCTAAGCTTAAGCTGAATATTAAGCCTAAGCCTTAGGCATAATATTCATCTTAAAATTAAGCTCAATTAATTAATCAAATTAAAAAGGGATGTATCCGAATCCGAATACCTCATTCGAGAAAGCACGAATAATTTGATGAAAACAGAAATTTATTCTACCCGAAGAATTGGAATTAGCCTCATAGTCTCAATCTGACGTTACAGGAACAGAGAGAGGCGGGGGGAGGGGTGTTACGCAAAAATCCAGTCGAAATATTTTACAAAAAGTCAATATTCAATTTCAGTCAATATTCATATGTGTAAGATGTAACATGCTGTATGTATCAGCCATAGGTCTTCGCTATCAAATGAACACGAAATCCAGTCCAGATTATCATGGTAGGCTAACAGTTGCCAGCAAGGGAAAATGTGAGGACATCATGGTTTGCAGTCTATCCAAATTAAGATCAGTAGGAGAATAAAATAAAACAGGCAAAAAAGTTCATGTACCGTCATGTAATTACTGTTGTAAAGTGGGCATTCACGAATCCCTAGCACATCAAGAAACGCGAACGCAGCATCATTGGAATTAAAGATTGTTGCCATCATAAATTCCAATGATATTCATTTATCTATATATCATTACTGTAAATATTTCCAATGCAAAACAGAATCTGTCCATTTATATATTTCATCAGTATCTGTTCAATGCCACCCCAGTTAAAGGGGGGGGATTCTAAATTGACTTACTGTAAAAACCACGCCAAGTATCTGTCTTCTATCCGAATACAGATACAGATAATATTAATGGTTGAACAGATAGAGATACAGATAATGACGTCTCTGCACACCCTATATGGATTACAATGAATGTTGAAGTAGGATCATTAAGAAATGGAGAAGACAAATTTCACAGAAATGGGGTAGGCTGTAGACCAGGACCCCGTCTGCCAGGTACAAGTGTCAGAATTATCAGAACTTTTACATTTGGAGAGATATTGCAATGCAAAACTTCACTTTTTTCAATTGCTGTCTATTGGATTACATGGAAAGTTTGAAGTAGGACTATTAAAAAATGCTAGAGTAAAATTTCACAATAATAGGGTAGGCTGTAGACCAGGAACCCATCTGCCAGGAACAAGTGTCAGAATTTTCTGAACTTTTACATTTGGGGAGAAATTTTTATCCAAATTTTAATATTCCTCTAATACGTCCATTTTTCAATAGGATTGCATTACTGTATTTGTTTATATATACAGTTTGGAGTTTTATTTGAATATGGTGCAGTGATATTTCATCCACACCATTTAAAATGTACATTATTTCCTGTTCTCGCATACACACGTAATGTTGAGACGATTATATTTTGAGGAAAAAACAAAATGCGTGACACTTGGGTATCGGATATTTCAATATTACAGAAAGAGACATGTCATGTGAATGTAACAAAATAAAAAAAATAATTAAAAAAAACTAAATTCAAATCACCACCTTTGTTCAATTTCTCACTTGAGCCGTACTCACTTTAGGAAGCAAATTATAGCCTTTGCAAACCGCGAAACCATCCGATCATATAACGCACTGATTTAAGGTGGACCGGAAATTTCGAATCGGGAGCTGCGAATCGGGAGCCAACTTCAGCGTTGTTCGTTCACCCACTTTGCTAGATTAACGTTAGCTACACTAACAGTAGCTCATCTCGCAACCGTCGGTCAGCTGGACTGAAAGCTGGCAGTCAAAACGAAACGATTCAGACTATTGCACATAGCTAGATAATGATGTCAGGTCACAATGATGTCAGATGCAATTACAATATTTTAAATTTTTTCTACTTTATTACTTTACATTTTTGGTCACGTTTCTGTTATCAATATAGCTATGCATGCCATGTAGAATAAAAGTCCCACAGGTAAATTATAATTATTGAATATGTGGACACTCCATTACTCCATTTGTAATTGGTCTCTTCTGCGAGAAAACCAAACCAAACTACATCCAGTAGTGAGTTTTTGCAGAATTTTGCTTATGATCTCCAGGCACTTACCGAGTTTTTCAGGGAAAGACTCTTGACTTGAAATTGGCGACAAACCTGCCAGGTCTTTTGTTAAAAATACGAAGGGTCATACTGCATTTCATGGCTGTGACAAATGCATCCAAACTGGTTAATACCAAAATTTTTGTATGACCTTTCCTGAGACCAATTTTACTATGAGAACTGACAATTCCTTTCAACTAATAAGTGATGAAGACCATCATAATGGCCCTCCTCCCTGTTTTGGATCTAATGTTCGCTTCATTCCGGACTTTCCTGTAGTCTATAGGCATTTGGTCTATATGGGAGTTTGCAAAAGACTATTAACTTTTTGGTTGAAAGGCCCACTCAACATCCGATTACCATCCAATCTTGTAGGTAGTCTGTCCAGATCTCTAACAGATTTGAGAAAGTTTGTACCCTCTGAGTTTGCAAGAAAACCCAGGCAAGTCACAGAACTGGAAACATGGAAGGCCACAGAATTCAGACCATTTCTGCTGTGCACAGGTCCAGTTGTCTTAGCCCCAATACTGGACACAGCAGTTTATAACAACTTTCTGCTGCTCTTCACTGGAATCATGATTTTGGCAAGCCCAATCATTTGTGCAAAATATAATGATATTGCCTTGAAAACTATATGAAAACCCTCAAAAAATTTGTTAGAAAACCCAACTTTCCTTTGGCATGTTATTTGTCGGTTATCCGAGCATTCATCGGTTGCAGACAACAAGGACCCAGCAAAAAAAGGACCTCAAAAAGAACATTACAATGGGCCTGTGCCAGAAAGCTTTTTGGCAAGGAGACAATTCTTTGAAATACATTCATCAGAATTTTGTGTGAAGGTCACAGAAGCTTTTTATATTGGACAAGAAATTGGCTTGGTGAAAAACATTGTAGAAACAGATAGTGGAATTTACATTGTATACAAACAGTTCAGCAAAAGGGCTTCTCATTTCAACTATCCATTTGATTCAACGCTCATAGACATGTACTGCGTTTTACATCTTTCTGATGTGGTCAACGTTGAGGAAATTTGGAAAAACTGTGTGCTACTGCCATACAGAAACGGATTCACTGCATCCCCACTAATACATACATTGTAGCCCGACGTGCTGAGCACCTCTACCCATGAGACTAGGTCATTGGGGTCATTCGCTTAAACATTTAAATTTGTGATATCCAACTTCTCTAAGATGATGTTAAAATTGAGTTTATTTTATTTTTTTTATTTTGGCAGAGCTCTGCTAGGAGTTTACACATGCTCATTGAAGAGCAGGCCTGAAAACACACAGCCATTTAATTATAAATTTGTTCTTACCTTTTTCGTCTTTTTTGGAGTGCTGAAATATTCGATCTTACAAAACCTATCCTTGGACTATGGCAGGATCCTTTTTTGATGCTGCAACAACCTTATCTGACATTGTTTTAATCAATTTCTTTGCCAGAAAATGTATATTCTGGTGGAATTCACTGCCACAAAATCAGTGAACATTGTGCCAAGTAACTGGATGGAGAATGGAATAACCTGGTGGCCATGCTATATCAGTGAGGCCAAAATAAATAAGGCCATTGAAAAAAAAGAAAAACCAGGGCTGGACTGGACCCGCTATGCTGTAAGAAAAACAGCAAAACCAGGTAGGCCTAGAGTGAGACTTACAGACTACACTGCATTAATTTGATTGATGAGTCTATCATAACAAGTGTGATTGCATTTTCTAAAATGAACAACACAGCATTCTTACTCAAATTTTCAGAAACCTATCAAGAGGCAAGGCAAAAACTTAGCTTGTCCGTTCACTGTTCCACCTCCGACCTTCAGTCCAACGAGCCGATGCACAGAACAAAAAATGCAAGAGGAAGAAAAGGTAAATTAATTTTGTATGAAAAGATCTGATAAGGTCTAAAAAAAAGTATGTACAACACTTGGCCAAAAGTATGTGGACATCTGACCGTCACACCCATGTGTGTTTGTTGGACATTTCATTTCAAAAGCATGAGCAGTAATATGGAGTTGGTCTCCTGGCATTCGCCAAACCCAAATTCATCCATCAGACAGCCAGATACTGAAGTGTGATTCATCAGTACAGAGAACGCGTTTCCAATGCTCCTGAGACCAATGGCGGTGTGCTTTACACCACTCCAGCTGGCGCTTGCCACTGCGCATGCTTGGCCATAGAAACCCATTTTACAGAGCTCAAAACGAAGTTCTTGTGATGATGTTGCTTTGAGGCAGTCTGGAACTCGGTGGTGAGAGTTGCAACCTAGGACAGATGATTTTTTACACGCTTCAGCACTCAATCCCGTTCTGTTGGCTTGTATGGCCTATTGCTACCGCTTAGAAAATTCCACTTCACAATAATAGCAACTGCAGTTGACCGGGACAGCTCTAGCAGGGCACAAATTTAACAGACTTCTTGGAGAGGTGGCATCCAATGACAGTGCCACGTTGAGTTACGGGGCTCTTCAGTATGACCCATTCTACTGCTAATGTTTGCCTATAATGATTAGATGGCTGTATGCTTGATTTTATGCACCTGTTGGCAATGGGTGTCGCTGAAGTAGCCAAACCCACTAATGTTAAGAGGTGTCCACATACTTTTGGCCATGTAGTGTATTTCTTATGTATGGAAAAGTTATTAATTCTGTAACACATTTAACCTTTAAAAATACAATTACACTTTTGTGCAGGATGCTTGAATATGAAGATGATGGTGAGGAAGAGGTCGAGGAAGAATTAAGAAATAAAACAAAAAAATATATTACTTTGCCTGAGGCTCCTCTTATTCAAATTCCCAACTCCTTATCGAACAGGCCATCCGCACCATTACAGAGGTCTCCTCTCTCAGAAGAGTCTGGTGACCATCAGGCTTCCTCCAATCTGTAGAGAGGTAATTTTAACTTGAAGTAAAAACTTACTAACAAACACAATCAAAATTTATAGTTCGCAGGCAACAAGTGACAAAGCACCAGATTTTGATTTTAGAATTGCTTTTAAAATGTCATCTTGTTGTCTCCACTGAAGCCTCAGAGCACTACCAGCAAGTGCTGGAAAGCTCAAGTGATCACCTGGTTCCCTCCTCAATGTCCAGAGGTAACCATTTTGATAGAAGTAAAGCCTATCCAGAAATACTTACACTTATCCGGTGTCTAGCACAACAAAGAAAGTCATCCAAGCAACATCGGTGTCATGGAGGGAAACAATTATTTTTGCTGTCTTCATTAAAGCCTCATTCCAATCTACTCCACGAATGGACAGGCCAGGTGACCACCTGGATCCGTCCTCAACGTACAGAGGTAAATGTTGAGCAACCACTCATCAGTCTGGCAGCACCTAAAGCCTGAGGGACACGTACATACACCGATCAGCCACAACATTAAAACCACCTGCCTAATATTTTGTAGGTCCCCCTTGTGCTGCCAAAACAGCTCTGACCCATTGAGTTTTTAAAATCATGTGGAAATAATTCACCCTCTAACAATATCTTAGCTTTTTATAGCCCAGTAGTAACTAATAATGTAATAAACTACCAATAGTGTAATAACTCCTAATAATGTCATACATTTCAAATTTTTTATGCAATAAGAACTGATAATGTAGTAGTAGTGTACTTTATTGATCCCTGGGGGGAATTTGCACTGTTGCAACATCAAAGACAACAAAGTAACACAATCAGATACAAATATACAGTAGATATAAATATATACAGAAATACAAATATACCAGAGGACACCTTCAGAGGTGGAGTTCATGTTTCGACGAATCAGAGATGTTTTGGCGGCACGAGGGGAACCTACACAATATTAGGTAGGTGGATTTCATGTTGTGGCTGATCAGTGTACAGTGCAGATTAACATGATAAAAGTGCAGATTATCAGCTTTTATGTAATGGTATGCAGTTTAACCATGTATAAATTATACAGTACTTTTTATACAATGCCCCCTCCCCCCTTTTTTTGAGGGCATCTGATATATTACATCGTGTCTGCCCAACCCTGGAGATCTACTGTCCCGTAGGTTTTCACTCCAACCCTAACAAACTGCACCTCATTCAACAGATAGAGAACTCAACCTGCCAATTAGAAGAATCAAGTGTGAAAACCGATGGGACAATTATTCTCCAGGAACAGGGTTGGGCAGCCCTACATTAGATGGATTAAGAAACTGGGGCAATAGCAATGAATTGAGAATATTACATGTGCTTTCAAATGACATTTGCTTTTGACTACTATTACTAGCCGAATATAATTAAAATTTGTTTTATTGATTGACGTAATAGTTTAAATTTCCATGTCGGCAACATATTTAGGTTATTATAACCGGAGGATCCACAGGACACCAATACCTTTGCAGAAGGTATGTCAGTCCATGTCAGTCTATACAGGTAACTACTTTTTAACTGAAACATACTACCCATGTTCTGTTTTCATTATTTCTCAAGCAGCTGGTGAAAAACCATCTCAGTGATGCTTTTAAAATGTCATCTTGTTGTCTCCATTGAAGCCTCAGAGCACTACCACCAAGGGCTGGAAAGCTCAGGTGATCACCTGGGTCCCTCCTCAATGTCCAGAGGTAACCATTTTAGGTAGAAATTCCTTCAGGACAACTCGTAGTTAAATTAAATATATTAATGAATATGCAAAGCAATCATTTTTGGTTTGGTATGGATCGGAATGGATCTGCCTTAGGTACGTCTGTGCATGCATCAGCGTGCACTAACCTATTAAACAGGGATCGCAATACATCTTAGAGGTAAAACTTCAAAGCTGAAGTTTAGTGCTTGAAATACTCTTTTCTTTGCCAAAGTACTGTTACCTTCCCAGGGTGAAGTCCCAGTGAAATGTGAATTTAACTTACAGCTAATGAGTATTTAATCAAAAAGTTGTTTTTTGTTGTAAATGTTTGGCAAATTAAGATATTGTAGTTTATTTGCTCTTTGGTGATATTTCAATTTGATTATTGCTGAGACAGAAACTGGAAGACCATTTTCCTTCACACCAAGGGGACGGAATACTTCCATTCCATGCAGTCCTAGGTTACACAAACCTTACTAAATACAGAAGGGCAATCAAATGCCTCTATATAAATTCAAACTTGAGACAAATATAACAAGGGATAGCACAATCATAATGGCTTCTTGCTTATAACTGATCATTTGATTGTTCATTCATGTAGCTGTTGAACTGCATTTATTGACAATTACGGAGTCAATAAGGCAGCATCAAATTGAGCAGGTTGTGACACTGAATAATATACTACATTTTTTGCAAGGTAATCAACGTTTGTTTCCAAGGAAAATACATTTCTAGAGTAAAATTAAAAAGAAATCCAAAACCCACAAGGTATAATGGAATGTGAAACACACGCTTTCCCCCCCCCCCAAAAAGAACAACAAACTGGAGGTGAAACCCCTGAGTTACCGACTGAATTTGGTTATCCTCTAGAAAGCACAGAGGAATTGGATCACCATGAATCATGGCTGGAGGCTCCAAACAAAAAAAATTCAAGCTAAAATGGTAAATATTCTTCCAATCATACAGGTGGTCATATCTGCCATTTTCCTGTGCAGTCACTTAAAGAAACAGCACATCATTTATCAGTGCCATTAGTTGTTACTATTGGCCCTGTAGAAGGTCACACGGCCAGAACAAAAACTAATTTTCAAATTCATTCTGAAAGCTGTAGAAAAGAACAGCTTATGTAGAGGATATGCACCTGCATTAACTTCCGCTGAAAGTCTCCATGTTGCGTTCCATACTAACTACCATTATGGAATAATCCCTTTTATTTTTTATATTTAATGTAAAATGTTACATTGCTACAGTGCCCAACTCCATGGAGTACGCAGATTTAGTGTTGATTAATGAAAAGCTATTCTTTCTGCCATTTACTGACTACTGTCAACTGCTGTTATTACGCTATTTGTAATCATGTTTAACATCAAGACTCTCATCATATGAATGAATCTGTTCAATGTAGGGGTAGACTAAGGGCTGACGACATGTTTTGAATGAAATACAAAGCAAAAAATGTCAACTTTTATTACACTGCATTTTGCAGATTGCTTACCTAGGAGCCATTGGAGGTAAAAACACCAAATCCTCTGTTTGGAACATACTGGGTTGGCTCATATCCAATACCCTGGGAATGCAAATAAATTGGAAGGGAGTGTATGGGAAGAGGGCCTTCAAAGACCTGAAAATGAGAGCAGTCATCATACGTGAGCTGGCTAATTCAAGAGCAGACAAGTTGTATAAGGCTAACTGTACTCAGAATAGCTATCCATTTAGTGTGCATCTCCTTGGCCTTGGCCCTGCATCAGATAGGTCTTCTAATTGCCTGACAATAAAATAGCTCAACTCAAACATTGAAAAAGGCACTTAAAAATAGCATAAATTAGTCTAAGATGAAAAATAGAGCTTACGTCCAATCCTTAATGACTTATTTCCATACTAATGATAAGTTCCCAGTTTCATTTTATATATGTGTGTGTAATATGTAATATATATATATATATATAGTATATTGAGTTTCCTTTTCATGCCATTACTGTGTCTGTAGTTTGCATGCCTCTGTGTCTAGCACCTCTGTAGTATGTCTCAGTATAGAGGGTATGCACATGACGTCACAGTAAGTGGAAGTCACTGCGGTTACACCCACTGAGTGGCAGAAAGACTACTGAGTGGCAGCGTTAGCGTTCAGCTTGAATGCCGCGAAAACACAAAAAACACATCTAAAATGGGAGAGCTGTTGTGCGATTGACTGTACAAATAGATTCAACAAGCAATCGGAGCTATCTTTTTACAGACTGCCGAAAGCTAAAGAAAAGGGAAGCAAATGGATCGCTGCAATTCGCAGAAACGACTGGAATCCAGGCACCGAAACGTGGATTTGCGGTTGTCATTTTGTGTCAGGCATGTTGGATTTTTGGGTAAAATCATACCTTAAGTTATGTACTGTATCGACTACTCATCAATTAAATATTTAGCATCTTTCATTTATATTCTGTGTAACTATAAAATTTGTGTCAGCATTTATTAGAAAAAACATCTATGATGATGAGCCTTGTGTTCTACAAACAAAAGGGGGATGGTTAGATAGTGTTAGCTAGCCAAGCATATAAATTATTATGATATGATTTTACCCAAAAATCTAACATACCTGACACAAAATAACAACCGCAAATCCACGTTTTGGGGCCTGGATTAGAGTTGTTTCTGAAAATTGCAGCGATGCATTTGCTTCTCTTTTCTTTAGCTTTCGGCAGTCTGTAAAAAGATAGCTCCGATTTCTTGTTGACTGGGCATGGACCACTGGTTCTTTGGTAAGTTGTAAGGATCACTGTCAAGTCCAACTGCCCTTAATTTAAGTAGATAATCGTTTGTTTTACTCCCGGTTTTGCAGTTCTCTCTACTAAAGGCAGCCATGTCGCAGCATGTTTTGCCACTAAGTACCGACTGAGGGGGCGTATTCTGGTGGGAAAGTGACATCAATGCATAGCCTCTATAACACCTCTAGTGTCTGCAGCAAGGATGTCACATTCCTATGCTAAATGGCTGCAAGGGTTCCCAGGGAGGGACAAGACTATTTGTCTCCAGCCCACCACTTAACTCAATCTTTTAATATGTATGACCGCAAACTGTATATCCAGACACCACACCGCGTGATCAGCAGACACTTGCTTGGCGCACTGCCCGAATGTTCTGAGTTTGTCTCTCCCTTGCGTATTGTAATAAACATAAAATTCTCTGACACGACATCATCAGCGTGTTCTTCATCGTCCTGCATTTGACTCCATAGAGAAGGGCAAAATAATCCTAACACTAAGTAATAAGGAGGCAATGTGAAAAAGCAATATACCTTTTCGGTGGCAGTGTAGTATACTTCCATTCCATGCAGCGGAATGGAAGGAACCATACTAAAGGTCACAGATTCGATTCCTGGGTAGGACACTGCCATTGTACATCCAGTTATATAAATGGATGCAATACGTCACTGTGGAAATAACAGTAAAAATATGTTAAGCATATGGTAGCAGGCTGTATTTCTATTATATTACAATGGTTCACAGTAAAAATGCAATGTTTTACATTTCAGCCTTTTACAATTTCATACCGTCGCCACTTTACAGACCTTTACTGTAAAATTCATACATTTTTGTAAAATATTTGGCAGTGTACAGTGTAATTAGAACAGGCTAGCATGGTGACCCATGGAAAAAGCAGACACCTTGAAAAGCCATAAAACTTAGCCTACTCACACATGGGAAGGGCATCGATGAGCCTAACGTTGTGCAAAATCCTCGAAACTCTTGAGGTTCAGCTCTAAAACTATGATGGTATTGACAGAAAGTCTCTCCTGCCCTATGCTGCTCCGCAGGTATATCTTTATTCAATTTAATTTAGAAAGTTAGCACTCTGCTGTTGAGACTGTGACAGGCAGGGTCATGAACAACAGTAGCCAGTTGCACCACCTAGGCTGTATGTAAACCCTGTCCTATACTTTTTCACTCCAAGCCTAACAAAATATATCTCATGCAACAGCTAGGGTTGGGTCGGTTTCCGGTTTTGCCGGTCCGGTCTGGTGTATGAGCTTAAACCGGTTTGATTTTATGTGAACCGACCGGCATTTGTCATAAGACATTCTGGCAAATTAAAAAGCAGCCTACGTCAGCAACATGTGCCGAAGGCGCTAAATCCAACATGTATTGCATTAGTAATAAGCAATATGGCAACGTGATTAACATAATATTATGTTTTTTTATAAGCCACGTCCAAAAAAAAAAAAAAAAAAAAGGTTGACAGGCACAATTTAGTGCCTGGTCGCGATCGCCATCATAGACGTCAGAAGGAAATGTCACTGACAAAAATTTTAAAAGTTCGCTCTCTTTGCAGTGGTTTGGGCTGGAAACAAGCTGTAAGAGAGGAATAAGCCCCCAAAGTGAAGCACAACACTGCCTACAGATCGTAGATGAGATCGCTGTGAGGTTGCTTTCCGTAGAGGATTTCAGCTGCATGCTTCCAAATTCCTGAAAATGCTACAGCAGTGGCTAGCTATAAGTGCATACTGCCGTATGAGTGCTCTGTGCCAGGGCGATCGCGACCACAACATTTATTTTGCCTTTTTGTATAGCCATTTCCATGGATAAAATCGCATTTATTATTATTTTCTGTTAAAAACATTTAATTTATATCCAGAGAGATAACCAACTACTTGCAAGTTAGATGACATGTGTAGCCATTTACTAATACCATCGCATTTCAGGCTGGAAAATAAACCGTTAAACCAGAGAAAATGCTGAGTTGTCTTAGAATCTTTATGGCAACAGAATGTATCATGGCTGGCAGAGTCCGCATTGCAACGAAGGCTGTAACGAAAAGTTAACTACGTCACATAACAGCTGTTTTAGAATGTCATTGGGTCACCTGGATCATTTTTGCTGGCGGGATCAAAATTGGCGTGGCAGTTCCACTCCAGAGCGGCTGAGTCACGTGCGGCACCTAGTGGTAAAATTCGGTATTACGGGTCCGGTCCGGCATTTGGCTTAATATCAAACCGGTTTGAAAATTTTTTACATCGGCCCAACCCTAGCAACAGCTACACATCTCGTTAAGCTTCTAATTCGTAGAACGAAATGCGCAAAATTAAGGTTGAAATAAAAACTTACAGGATGGTAGCTCGGCAGGATGAGGTTTGGGCAGCCCTGTAATAGATTACTTAATGCAGGACAGCCCAACCCTGTTCCTGGAGATCTACTGTCCTGCTGAGATTCACTCCGACCCTAATAAAACACAACTTATTCAACAGAGAGAGCCTGTTGAGCTGCTAATTAGTAGAATCAAGGGTGCCAAATTAGGGTTGAAATGAAAACCTACAGCATGGCAGAACTCCAGGAACAGGGTCGGGCAGCCCTGCTTTACACTAACAGTACTAAACCAAAATGGGTTGCACAAAACATACAAACTAGCTTTTACACGGAATAGTAAGCTACTAAACGCTACAAGTACCCCTAAGTAGCAGTAAATAAAACGAAACCATGGACCATTTTGTCTGAAGGAGGCTAGCTAAACAACCATAATCGTTATTTTGAAATTTTGTAGCCATTCGGTTGTCACGAGGAGACATCCAAATTAATTGTAACCGCTAGTCGAAACTTTCTCCAAAAAAGGTTTTACTTGATGTGGGCTACATTCCATGTGTTTCCATGCAGTTTCATAATTTTAAAAGCATAGTCAAAAGCTACTAACTACAGGCTCTAACATAACGGCTCTAAAAACCAAAACGGCGCTAAAACGATTTTACAAACTTTATCACGAACTTACGTATAACCAGTGCAACACAGTCCAGGGCAGGTACAGAATGACAGCAGGGAAGGTCATTCATTTAATGTTGTAGTCAGACGTTTTACCACAGTTGAGACGAGACTGCTTTTTTGAAAATCCATCCACGCATAAGGCATTTAGATTCGCTTTGTTATGGCTAGGACTACTCTTTCGTCTCACCTTCACGTAGCTAGTACCATAGACTGTAGCCGACATAAAAATTTTACCGCCAAAACTAAGCTGCACACCTGATCATCGCATAGTAAAAAGACACGTGACAACAAGACGCATATCTCCCAGCAAATTCTTTGCATATCTGAAAAGACAAGACTTCTGCCAAAATAAAGTACCACAAATATAAATTACGTTTTTGCAATACATAAGTTCTGACATGCTATTATGAAATTAAAAAGTCCATTACTATACATGTGATTTTTTAAAGAAAGGGTAGGCTATATAAAACACAAATGATTTGTATATGTAGTCGTTCATACGTCATGCGCCAAATCCACGCTTGGCTGAGACAGGTAGTTTACAAACTCCATACCTTTTCGATTCAATAGCCTAATGGGCAAAAACACATTTCTCTACAGTGCAGCAGTACAGTGGAATAATCTGCCCACAAATCTGAAATTGAGTGTTCCACAGAGCACGTTTAAAGTGGCCTTAAAGAAATCGTCACAATGTACCATGTAGCAATTTAAATTTTAACTTTTATAACCAAGAAAGAATGAGCATGTCCACGTAGCTGCCCCGCCGCCTGCTAATTATACGTTGATTGTATTGTCTTCGCTTGCTGTCTTGTTGTCTTTCTTTTATCGGGTAGTGTGTTAAGTGTTATAGCCTACTAGAGGACCGCAATGGAAATAAGCCTTCGGGCTTTATTGAGTTTTCATCCTCTGTGATTTTTAATGTAGGCTATGTAATGACTGCAGTGCAGTGTTATGTGTTTTTTTAATAATCAAATTCATTCACCCTCCCCCGTACAGCGCTTTGTGTTGGCCAGTGGAAAGGTTTGAGCACCTCTAGTAGGAATATTTCATATTACTTTTTTTTCCCCCACAGACGCAACGAGAAAGAACCCCGAGTCAAGGGCCGCCAGTTAAAAAGTAGAGGGCTACATAATTCGCTGGCTGAATTACTCAAGCGACCGAGGAGGTGGACGAAGGAATAGGGAGCTTTGTCGTAATCAGAATAAATAAATAAATATTAATAAACTTATTTTTTTTTTAGATTTGTAGTTAAATATTAACCAGCAGATAATAAACATTGTTATTTCATTTTTCTTATTGTCATTATTGGTATTATAGTTTTTCTTAACAATACACAAATTTCTTGACTCTTACTCTTGACTGCGGTTTCCTGTTGTAATTTCATAGGCGAAGACAGCTAAGATATAAGCAGCATCACTTTCCCCCGATGTTAAGTACGAGCAGTGTGAAATCGGATAGTCTACTTAAGATAGTAAACCTACATAAAATCTTAGTGAGATATTTACATCAATCATCAATGGCATCTGCATATAAAGAGGTTTATTATTGTGTTTTGTTAAGGGCAGTTAGGGTGATATTCACCTTTAATGAAAAAGCAATAGACTACCAATATAACAGACCTAATTCTTGAACTCTAAAATTAGCCAATCACAACCAAGAAAAATCGTGTGGCTGTGAGTCGTTTGCCAGAGCCACCTTTGGGCCGTGTTGCATAACGGCTCTGGCCCGACTGCAGAAACCAACTATAGGCCGGTTGTGCGACGAGTCGGTGAACAGATCAGGCCCAGTGGAGAACTGGCTCTCCTTGGCTATCTGGGAAGAAACATTGTGAAGGAATTCGCACAGAAGAATGCAAGGAGGAAAGAGCGTTTTGGTCATTGTTAAAGGTAAGTATATATTTAATTCTATTAGGGATTATTAGGGATATTTATTAATCATGGAATCAAATTAACTCGGGGTAAGATGTTGGCCTAGCCTTAGGCCTATTTGTAGGTCTGTTCTCTGTGCTGGTTTGTGTATGGATGTGTGTAGCTGTGTGGATACACACACACACACACACACACACACACACACATTCCTGAGTGTCGGCATTCCGAGCAAAGAGGCAGCGCGGTGTAGCTGATATAGCTGTATATACCATACGGTCAATGCTGTCTGCAGCCATACAATAAATTTACCGCTATAACCGTTTGAGATCCACCTCCGTTGCGAAAGGGCCCTCGCCCCCTCCTTGTGGGGGCCCCGATTTTGCGTTAAGCCACTGACTAGTATTAAATCCAAGAATAATATTTTGAAATTTGGACTACTAAACATAAGATCCCTTAATTCTAAGGCAGCTCTTGTGAATGAACCAATTATGGCCTTAATGTATTCTCTCACTGAAAGTGGATGAGAAATTTTCTTTAAATTATTCCTCTCCACCAGGCTTCATAGTCAATTACTCCATCTTTGTCAAAGAGGGGGTGGTGTTGCTACAAAATCCTTATTCATGCAATTACAAAACCAGACTAGGAATTCGATTCCTTAGAAGTGCTATTTATGAACCTCTCTCAGCCTGATGATGGTAGGAACGGCCTTTTCTCTCACCCCATTGTCTTGGTGACTGTCTACAGGTCCATACACTAGCTTTGTTCATGACTTTGCAGAATTTCTCACTTAGATATAAGCTATGACAAAGTGGTGTTGGTTATGTGAACATTCCATGCATATCTAAAACCTATGGTTTTAGCAAAAAGCCTATGGTACGCACTCAACCTCCTCCTCTGGAACTTTCTCACCCATTTGCCCCAGGAACAGAAACCTGAGAAGCCATTAATAATTGGCGACTCCACAGCCCAAGATGTGAGAGTTTTTAAACCAGCAATAGTAGAGCAACTGACATCTAGGCAAATCTGAAAGTGCTGGCTAAGGGTATATGTCAATTTTGTTATTCAACAAAATATTTTGTTAATATGTCAAAATTGTTATTCACGCCGGCACTAACGACATCCGTATGAGGCAACAGTGGTCACAAAAGCTAATTTTTTGAGTTTGTGTTCTTGATGCCAAAGACTATGCCTTAGTCAGGTGCAGTGATTTATGGTTTCAGTTGACGCATTTGCCTCTGCGGTAGAGGTTCCGCTGTCCAGAGGGAAATGCTTGCAGGATTCTGACAGTAGGGGGCAGCAGAGTGTATTTTTTCCTCATAAGGACAGCTTCCATCATTCTGCATTGTATGTGACGTCACGCCTTCGCATTTCAGGGTGATTCGCTATCTTAAGATGAATTCTTAGCAAGATAACATTAGTATTTGGGAAAAATAAAGCCATAATACCAGGTATTGGGCTGGTATCAGCATAGAAGACATCTGAAAATAAACAACATAAAACCCACGTAAAATGTCAAACTCGTTTTGGTGATTTTGACAGTTTATTTTTCACAATGTCATAAATGCTACTCAAATAACATATACATGTTATATATGTCATATAGACGTTATGTCCTAAAATGTTAAGCTGTCTAAAAGTCAGAAGTCACACAATGATACCCTTCCCCCCAATGATAATGATTACATGCCAAGGGAAGCAGCTAATTTTACACCGTATTAAAGGAAACAACATATTTTCACTCATATATATATATATATATATATATATATATATATATATATATATACACATATATATATACACATACATATATATACATACACACACTCACCGGCCACTTCATTAGGTGACAGGAGTGGCACCCGGTGTGGTCTTCTACTGCTGTAGCCCATCTGCTTCAAGGTTTGACGTGCTGTGCATTCAGAGAACTGCCGCTCATTGGATATTTCCTCTTTTTCGGACCATTCTCTGTAAACCCTAGGGATGGTTGTGCATGAAAATACCAGTAGATCAGCAGTTTCTGAAATAGTCAAACCAGCCCGTCTGGCACCAACAATCATGCCACGTTCAAAGTCACTTAAATCACCTTTATTCCCCACTCTGATGCTTGGTTTGAACTTCAGCAGATCGTCTTGACCATGTATACATGCCTAAATGCATTGAGTTACTGCCACGTGATTGGCTGATTAGATATTTGCGTTAACGGGTGTAGTTTGCATTTGAACAAGTAGACCTAATGAAGTGGCCGGTGAGTGTGTGTATATATATATATATATATATATATATATATATATATATACACACACACACAAGTCAGCGATTTATATATTGTTATTTGATTATACTCTAGCATTTATGCCATTATGTATGAAAAATAAATTGGCAAACTATGTTTTCTGAAAAATCGAATAACTCTAATTACACTAATAACTCATTTGCGAAACAAAAGAAACCTGCTTGGTGCAGAGTAAACGGATATCTCCAAAATAAATTTAGTGAAGATGATTTCACTTGCTTTCTTGCAAATCTTTGAGCAAATAGAACATAAAAAATGTTTCTATGGGTTTTTACACAAATATGTGGTCATTTAACATTAGAAAGGCAGTGTTTTTTTTTCTTTCCTTCCGGTTACTTTCTGCTCCCATAGAAATCTGTACTCATGCATATTAGGGAACAACAGGCTATGTTGCTAAATTATTTTCTTGAAATAAAGTACACAGCTGAATCAATTCCAATGGTTGTATTTCTAAATTATAGCACTTTTCCTTCTAGGCGATAAGTGATTTATTACCAGTACAAAATCATTGCACACGTGAAAACACATTTGAGTATTAGGACAGGCGGTGCAAAGCCAGTTAAGGGAGCCCCTATTATCCGATTATTTTAGAAATATTGCTGTGACCCAGATGCAGATGCAGGTCTATATCGGCATATCACACTTGTTACAGAAATCTAGCTCATAGGTTATGACCACAGCAATTGTTAGAACACCACATGTAGACCTCACCGGCTATAGACTAGATTTTCTACATATCAAAATGATAAACTTTTCATTTCAATAATTTGGGCAATTAAAAATTAAAATAATTTTACTGTATAGCTACTGGTCACAGAGCAGAGAGAGTCGGTAACAATGCAACAGTTTTTTGAATTTCTCATTTTCTCAGAAAATATTTAGCCTGTGAAACTTTACTTCAAACAGCTCTGGCATGTCAGTAATCTCCCATTTCAGTTGTTCATAACTTAATCGTGTCAGAATTTATGCTGGATTTTTATTACCATTACTGTAAATTACTATGGCCTACATCAAAACCTCCATGTAGTCTACCGTTGTAAGACAATGTACAATTTAGAAAGTATCTGGTACCACTGCTTTGGAATACCGCTTCTTTAATTTTGGTGAGGCAAGATAGCCTATATTGTTTGTAGTACAGTAACTTGGCATCATTTTAATATCAACACTTTTAATGGCAGGCATAGATTTTGCCAGTTTCAAAGAATGAGTTATAGACAGTGCTTTGTATGTGTGAGTAACTTAACATTTTTGTATGTTGAAATGAAGATATAATTTCTTGTTGTATTTATGAGAAAGTGAGAACAGTAATGCATATAAATGTCAAATATGCACACAGCAGAGGCAGAGCGAGATTTTGGGTCGGACAAGTTGAGGACATGATTCGTGATGAACAGTGGAGCGGACCTGGGTGTAAAAACGCGAAGTAACCCTTTAAGAAATGGTTGCGGATTATGGGTATCATTGTGTGAATTTGTACATTCTGATGAACGTGTACCGTTTAGCACTTTTGCTTTACTATACATGTAAAACAATGGTTGTGTTGTGACAAAGGGTGCGATGGTGTAAGTAAAAAAAGAGGCTTGTACCATCTCGAAAAGCAACAGAAATGACCCGTGTATGGGCATGTAGGTGACATGATCACAGACTATAATGCAAAGACAAGATGAGTTTCTTCATTGAACTGTATAAAATAGACGGTAATGACTCATTTAAATAATTGTTGAAGTAACGTGTGAAATTTCATTGGAAAACTGTTGTATAAATGTACTTTTCTCACATTCAGTACTAGTAGTTATAATTATGAATGAGTCATGTTTTTAAATGTAATGTCTTAATGGGGTGTTACAGACAATTAATACGTAGAAATTGTTTGTATGTGGGTAGATAGAGAACACGGTGAGGTAACAAATGTAGGAATGGGGCGTTTGCTGATAAGAACGTTTTCTACAGTAGCCTTGTGAAGAAATATAGTTAGTAGAAACGCCACAGTGGTCAGACGGTGTAATTTAAAAAAAAAATCAATACATTTACTGTCATGAAATGCATATGGCTGGCCATGAGTGACTTTTGGAAACGTATGCATTGAAGATTCAGATATTTTGGTAAGTGCAAAATCAATAGTTCAAAAGCAATAGACAATTACTTGTTAGCAAATATGAGTGTAAGAATATGTTAGTTTAAGATGAACAGATCTGCCTGAGGGCAAGGCGGGATTCGATCGTCCAACCTTGCACTTCCCAGTCAATAACATTGACAGTATGCCACCGTGCATGCAAAGGGGTGAATTTCTTGGTCAAATGTGTCCATGGTTTAAAGAAGACAGGTCAGTAAGCACAGCTGAGCTCCAGTTATATCCATATGGCCTGGCGATATTGTAGACTGTTAACTGAACATGTAGATGGTATGTCATAATGCAGTCTATATGTTCGGTGAACAGCGGGCGGGTAGATGTGGTGCAAAAGCAATGGTTGTGAAGTAAAAGACAATTACTAGTGAGCAAATAAGCACGTGTAAGAAATTTGCTTCAGGTGGGATTTGACCCTTTGACTCAACAATCCATAAACCGCAACATTACCACTGAGCCACAAACTGACTAGCTGAAGAGATTGGCAATTTTCTTGGGGAAAAAGATATGTCAATTTTGCGTGTGTATGTGACATTTTGATTGGCTGCTGTAGGTAAAGGATTGGCTGGTGTACATAAAATTCTTTACGTATTCTGTGGGCAAGGAGCATTTCTGGCAGGAAAAAGGAGGAGAAAAATGCAAAATCCACTTAGTTTGGGGCTTTATTGTGTGGACATGTGAAGTTGTTGAAATGGGGTCAGAATATACCGAAATTAATGTTTTTAAGGGCTGATAGTCTGTGGCTGTTGTGGTTATTTCTGTGGGGATCCCTGAAAAGTGCCAAACTCTCTGTGCTGTATAGGTATTGAGCATGCCCCCCAAAGGTGTAACTTAGCTGGATGGCATACCTGCCATCCCAATCTGTCCTTGTTTTAACACTCACTACAGAGTTCCAAACTACCTCCAAACAACATCAGAACGGTTCATCAAATTTCATGAAATGGGTTTCTATGGCCGAGAAACCATACACAAGCCTAAGATCACCATGTGCAATGCCAAGCGTTGGCTGGAGGGGTGTTAAGCACACCACCACTGAACTCTGGAGCAGTGGAAATGTGTTCTCTGGAGTGATGCATAACACTTCACTATCTGGCCCAGGCATGTATTTTTGTTACATGCACTGTCCCATACTGAGAACACGTTCTCTTTTATGAGCTTTGACTATTGCAGGTGAGATCTCTAATTCATTCATTGCCTGTGGATTTTTGGAAAACAATAAATGTTCCCAAGTTGTATGTCATTAAATGCTTTACGAGATATCACCATGTGTACTTAATCGAAAATAAATTGCATGCATGGATTACTGGATGTTCAGAAACTTTGCAGCTATTACTGGCAAAATTACAACTTCCCTTGCAACCTTCCCATTTCTGTTCCACCAGACACCTTTTAATATTTGAGATCAAAGCTACAGATGACATTGGGGGGTTTAACAACCTATTTGCATATAGTGGACGCATGGAACGTGCATTGTAAACCACGCATGAGGTGTTGACCTCCCACTGTGTTATAGCGTCAAACTGTGCCTGCTTGGAGCCCGGATAATTGCTCTACATTCCTAAAGACAGCTAGCAAGCACTCTCATTTTTAGCTGCAACCGCAGCTCTATAGCTCTGTCTGTCGGTCAGTCGGTCGGTCGGTCCACAAAAAGTGTCCCACCCTGTAGCGGTCACAGTTTTCGCCCCAGGAGGCTGAAATTTGGCACGGACGTTGGTCATGACCGAAGGTAGAGCTGAGTAACTTTCAAGGCCGATTTACCAAGAGGGGGTGTGGCGATGGGTGTGGCCTATCACAAAAAAAGCACATAACTCCTGAATAGATTCACAGATCTGCACAAGATTTTCTGGAAAGGTTGGTCATGAGCCAGAGAAGAGGTCACATGTTTGTGTGAGGGTGTGTGGCGATGGGCGTGGCCTATCACAAAAAGGCACATAACTCCTGAATGTATATACACATTTGCACAAGATTTTCTGGAAAGGTTGGTCATGAGCCAAAGAAGAGGTCACGTGTTTGTGTGAGGGTGTATGAGGGGGCGTGGCGATGGGCATGGCCTATCACAAAAAGGTGTATAACTCCCGAATGGATTCACAGATTTGCACAAGATTTTCTGGAAAGGTTGGTCATGAGCCAAAGAGGTGGTCACAATTTTGTGTGAGGGTGTGTGAAGGGGCATGGTGATGGGCGTGGCCTATCACAAAAAGGTGCATATCTCCTGAATGGATATACAGATTTGCACAAGAGTTTGTGGAAAGGTTAGTCATGAACCAAAGAAGAGGTCACGTGTTCATGTGAGGGTGTGTGTGTGGATGCATGCACACTAGGGGTGTGCAGAGACGTCATTATCTGTATCTGTTCAACCAACAAAACTCTATCTGTATTCGGATAGAAGACAGGAAGTTGGCGGGGTTTATACAGGAAGTCAAGTTAAATCCCCCCCCCCCCCTTTAACTGGGGGGACACTGAACAATCAGAAACTGAAGAAATATATAAATCGAAAGATTCTGTTTTGCATTGGAAATAGAAACTATTTACAGTAAAGATACATAGAAAAATGAATATCATTGGAATTTAAGAAGGGAATAATCTTAAATTCCAATGATGCTGCGTTTGCGTTTCTTGATGTGCTAGGGAAACGTGAATGCCCACTTTACAACACTAATTACATAACAGTACATGAACTTTTTTGCCTGTTTTATTTTATTCTCCTACTGAACTAAGTTTGGATAGACTGCAAACCATCTGATGTCCTCATTTTCCCTTGGTGGCAACTGTTAGCCTACCATAAAATCTGGACTGGATTTCGTGTTCATTTGATAGCCAAGACCTATGGCTGATACATACAGCATGTTACATCTTAAACGGATGAATATTGACTGAAATACAAAACGTTTCGTAAAATATTTCGACTGGATTTTTTTAAATGGAGGAAATTAACACATACAGCTGAAACTTACAGGTTCTAAGCTTCATTTTGATGTATAGGTTGCGGGGGTTTGAAAGAAATCCAGCTGCCACACCAGGCTTTTGTCTCGCTAGCTCCCGCAGTAGCTCAAAGTTTGTTGGTGTGTGTGCCGGAGTTCCAGATACAGATAGCAGCCGTGCGTAACATCCCTCTGTCTGTCTCTCTCAAACTTTGAGCCACTGCACTGCAAAACGTTTAAATCTTTCAATTTATATATTTCTTCAGTTTCTGATTGTTCAATGTGCCCCCAGTTAAGGGGGGGGGGGTTTAACTTGACTTCCGGTGTAAACCACACCCACTTCCCGTCTTCTATCCGAATACAGATACAGATAATTTTGTTGGTTGAACAGATACAGATACAGATAATGACGTCTCTGCACACCCCTAGTGCTGGTGCACCTAAATGAAAGTTAGGTGCACCAGTGCAACCAATGTAAAAAGTTAGTCTGGAGCCCTGCCATGCCCCATACTTATACAACACCAAGAATTTGGCACTTGTCAGGGCCCTTGGCCATTAAAAGCATTCATTTCTGTACGTTGAAACTGCATCATAACTAGAGCCTGACCGATATCGGTTTGGCCAATATATCGGCCATTATTTGACTTTTTTGACGACAGCGGGATCGGCAGTTATGCAGCCGATGTGTCCCAATTTTTAAATAAGTATAATAAACAAAAAAAACATTGATTATTTATCTCCACTTGTCTGTTCGAACGTTATAATTGCTATTTACTAGAATTATCCAGTAGAGGGAGCTCTAATACAAGTGTGAACTGCAGCAGCTGACGCGATACTTCTGTAATAAGACGTTTGTCACCCGTGCCATTTAATTTAAAACTTTTACTAAATATACATACGTTTATTGCGGCAATCAAAGTTTTAAATTAAATGCGTTCATACGACCACTATGTTTATCAATCCTCATTATCAAGCGAGCGAGCTAGCTAACATATTTGGTTCACTTTAGCAAGCTACCTGACTAGCAAGCCTTCATGAAGTGGCAGTGAGCGCACAAGCAGCGTAGGATCTACATTTCCAGAGGACATCCCTGTATTCTCAAATAAATAACCAGCCAAAATAAAATGGTGATTGAATGAATCACACATTTGTTTTTTTTATCTGAGATAATGACATTAGCTACTATATGATGCTGTGTCAATAGCCAACGCGTTATTGCAAGAGAGTGTCATCTAGTCACGCGTCATCGTAGCAAGCTAACCAGACAGTAAAAACGCAGATAAAACACTTCTAACGTGGATCATTTTAAGCCATGTTATCTAGCTTTGTCGTGATAACATGAGAGAAGGATTGCTGTTGAAGTGAATCAACCAACACTTAGTGCGGGTAACCTGCACGAAAGCGCATTGGAGTTTTTTTCACCACCGAATTCTTATGGACAAGCCTCACGTTACGCATTTCATCCAATCAATTTAGTTTCATCTAACGTTACAATTGATTCACTCATTAGCTCCGCTAGATAAAGTCTTACTCTTTGAGATCATGTAGTAGGAATAAAATAAGAAAATATAATTCATTTACTGAGAATAGATACTAAGAAATAATAAATTAATAACAACAATAATAATATTCATAAAAATACATGTTTGAAACTGGAAAATTTATTTTTTTATAGATGGCTGGAAAAGAAAGGAACATGGAGTTATTTTTAAGTCACACCACTTGAATATGGTGTTTATATATATATATATATATATATATTTTTTTTTTTTATTTAATATCATTTACATTTTTTTATCTATCAAAAAGTTCTTTGTGTGTTTATTTTTATTTATTTGTTTGCTTATAAGTTAAATGTTCTAAAATATAGAAACTTTGATAAAATATAAGTTTTTCAAATTGATTTGAAAATGTTGCACTTTTTGACAAAATATCGGTCAGAACATCGGTGGGCTAGGAATCCCCAAAATCGGGATCGGCATCAGACCCAAAAATCTGGCATCAGTCGGGCCCTAATCATAACAGACAGAATTCACAAGAAACTTCACGCGTCCACACAATAATGCCCCAAACTTAGGGGATTTCGCGTTTTTTTCCATCTTCTTCCTGCTGATTACATCATCAGAAATGCTCAGGCCCAGAAAGACTACATCTCCTCATTGGACATTCAGGTACATCAGCCAATAAAAATACTGGATACACACTCAAAATGGACATGTATAGAAGCGCAAATACAAAAAAAACAAAAAAAAACCTTTGCCTTCTTCACTAGTAGCTCACTGGGTAGTGTATTTGCCTATGGGACATATGCAGGAGTGACAGGCTCAGGTTCAAATCAGAGATAAGAGTGTGTGCATGCCCAAAGTAAGTCCCTGGACAATTGTTTGAGCTGAGGAACAGACTCACTGTAAATTGTATATATATTTCCATATCCTTTCACTGAGCTCACCAATATTGATAGTGAGCACCATAATTCATTGGACAGTGACACTTATTTTGGTTCTGTACTTTAGCACTTTAAGTTTGAAAGGATACAATGACAATGAAGTTGAAGGTTGAAGTGCAGACTGTCAGCTTTAATTTGAGGGTATTTTCATACATATCGGATGAACTGTTTAGAAATTATAGAACATTTTGTACATAGTCCCCCACCCCCCCATTTTCGGGCATCAAAAAATATTGGACAGTTTAACAATGTAGAATGAAGTAATCATTTTCAATATTTGGTCACATATCCTTTGCATGCAATGAAGTCTGCGACGCATAGACATCACCAGACACTGGGTATTTTCCCTGGTGATGCTCTGCCAGGCCTGTACTGCAGCCATCTTCGGTTCCTGCTTGTTTCAGGGACTTTTTGCCTACAGTCTCCTCTTCAGCATGTAAAATGCATGTTCAATTGGATTCAGATCCAGTCATTGACTCGGCCAGTCAAGGATTTTCCACTTTTTGGCCGTCAAAAACCACTTTGTTGCTCTAGCAGTATGTTTTGAGTCATTGTCTTGTTGCATGAAGAAGTGCCATCCAGTGAGTTTGGAGGCATTTGGTTTCATCTGAGCAGATAAAATATTTCTGTTCAGAAATTCAGAATTTATTGGTCTACTTCTGTTTGCAGTCACAACATCGATGAAGTTCCACTGGCAGCCATACAGGCCCAAGCCATAACACCCGGATGAGGTGGTATGCTTTGGATCATGGGCATTTCCTTTTTCTCTCTCCATACTTTCCTCTTGCCATCACTCAGGTACATGTTAATCTTTGTCTCATCTGTCCACAAGACTTTGTTCCAGAACTCTTGGGGCTCTTTTAGGTGCTTTTTAGCAAACTGTAATCTCGCCTAGGGTTGCAAAATTCCGGGAATATTCAAGGATGGAAACTTCCCATGGGAATTAATGGGAACTAACGGGAAATAACAGGAATAAAATGGAAATATAGCCCTATTTGCTCAGGCTGCATTTACCATGTCATATGCAGATAGAAACCAACCTTTTACCATATCAAAAGCAGACATAATTGCAAACATTCCCTATGGACCCCCTCCAAAAAAAAAACACCTAAAAAAAAAACCCTCCAAAAACAGTCTTCCAAGTGTTGTTTTAGAATTCTATTTACATATAGTTGAAGCGCAAGTTTTTAGAAAAAGTCAAGGAATGACAGACATGTGGAATAAACATAAACAAAATACATCCCATTTTACTGCGCATGGGGTAAGTTGACCCCGCGATTCTAATGATGAGCAGTTTTCCGTGAGTAATGCCAGGTGACGTTGGCAGCACACTACGTGACCAAAGACAGGAAGTATTGAAGAGAGGCTAACTGCTTGTCCAAAATTACCAATACTTACACAATGTCTCCATGCCGCTTAACAGCGATAAAAATACCTACTTATTAGACGGCGTTAATTTAGTCAACGAAAAATATACCTTACGACCCCCTTTTCCATGACGAAAACAAAACATAATGAAATAACAATTCAGAATATGCCTTAGGGTTTAAAGTGAACAACTCATTTCTAAAATAAATGTTTTACAATAAAGAATGAATGTAAATAGATTCATTAAAACTCCTCAATTAGCATGCTCAATCAAGCTACATCACATGGTAACAGCTAGCTAGCAGAAGGTGTTAACAAGGTATAAACAGTGTACTTTGCATTAGGCTACTATCTGCCGGTTAACTGAAATATCATTAAAAAATGTAATATATATTCACTCCATTAATATAATCAAAACTTACCTGAAAGCCTGTAGTCCTTTGGCTCAGACAGTGCGGTAGTGTTGGCAGTAATGTGGGCTGCACACATGATGGAAGAATGCACTATGCATGCAGAGGGTTTTAATTTTACTGAATTCCTATTTAAAGGTGCAGTGTGTAGAATTTAGTGGCATCTAGCGGTGAGGTTGCAGATTGCAACCAACTGAATACCCCCCCCCCCCACCACTACCTCCCCTCACCCCTCCCCTTCCAAGGACGTAGGAGAAGCTACGGAGGCCTGTAAGTTCCAAAAATGATGTCATTGTCTACGACAGCATCAAGTAGCCAAGTGTCAAGTGATGAGGTTCCCTGATAGATTTATAAATTGTAGTTATTTAGTTATTTAGTAAAACTATAGGTCATAGCTTACAAGTAAGATAGCGATTATGATTGTTAATTGTTCCGAATTGTGGTAGTGTTTTATTGCTAATGTTAGCTGCTTTGCATGGTAAATCATAGAAAGACATGATGATTACACTACTAACTAACGCTTACATTACAGAGTAAAATATCCTCATTATAAAATACCACTAACCTATGTAAAGACACTCAATTTCAAAAATAACATATATAACCAAAATATTTTGAGCAGTAATACTTACATAGCAATGATGAAATCTTATCTGTTTTCAACAGATAAAGACAGAGACAGAGTAAATCAATGATATATTCCTATCTGCTTCTGTCTTACACCAGAAAACGATGTCAGCTAGGTCTATCAGCAAACATATCGCTTAGCTATGCCCAGAAGTCCTCAATAATAATAGTATTTTACAAGAAATTATGAAAAATCGTTAACAACGTTGTTAGGTGCAGCGTATTTTACTGCTACCACAGAGTGAATGTGTAAGTGAATGCGATAACAAAATTTTCGATTATGCTGACCAATGAAACGCTATTCCAAAAGCAAAATGAAACATGTTTTACATCGTATCTTCCAAAATAGCTGTGCGTAATACCACACCTGTTGTTTACAGCGTTGCCGCCCTTTTTAGTACAGTCTGGCTTGATTGATAATTCAATTATTCAGTAGGTGAGACTATAAGCTTTCTAACGATGTACAACATGTCTAATTCTGCTTTTGGAATTGCGTTTTATAGGTCAGCATAACAGAAAATATTCTTAGCATTGCATTCACTATGTTAGCAGAAAATATGCTGCATCTAACGAAATGTAGTCACCGATATCTCATAATTTCTTGGAAAATACTATTATTATTGAAGACTTCTGGACATAGCTAAGCCATATGTTTGCTGATAGACCTAGCTGACATCATTTTCTGGAGTAAAACAGAAGCGAATAGAACAGTATCACTGATACCGTCTCTGTCTCCATCTACTGAACATAGATGAGATTTCATCATTGCTATTGGGATGGCAGGTATGCCATCCCGCCAAGTTACGCCTTGGCGGGGGCATGCCCCATACCTATACAGCACCGAGAGTTTGGCACTTTTCAGGGTTCCCCACAGAAATAACCACAACAGCCACAGACATTCAGCCCTTAAAAACATTAAATTCTGTACATTCTGACCCCATTTCAACAGACAGATTTCATAAACAACTTCACATGTCCACACAATAAAGCCCCAAACGAAGGGGATTTTGCATTTTCTCCTTCTTCTTCTCATTCTTATTTTTCCTGCCACCTATCCCACTAATAACATGTCTCCCCATTGGACATTTTACCGACACCCGCCAAATCTTCACCTACACGACCCAATGAAAAACTCGCATACACACGCAAAATACCCATACCTTTTTACTCAGTATTACATTTTCAGTACAAATAGCGAGTCCGCCTGTGGCCTAGTGGGTAAGGTTACAGCCTTGGGAACAGCGTCCGAGGTTCAAGCCCAGCTAGGAATGCGTTTCTTTAACCTGCTTTTACCCTCACTAATAATTGTCTACGGACCATATCTACCAGCTGTTCCCCGAACGTATACACTGTATTATGACGTACCGTCTGCATGTTTAATTGTTAACCGTCATGGTGCTGCCCTAACAAAGTGACAGACTGGTAAACCTCCGGTTGAACAATTGAATCCCGCCTCGTCCTCAGGCAGATAATTTCCTCTTTTACACTAACGTTCTCTTACGCTTATATTTTCTTTACCAAAACTCACTCATGGCCACCCATATGCATTTCATGACGGCAAATGTATTCGCTTCACTTTCTTCGCTACTGTACAAAACCTTCTTATCAGCAAACGCCACGTTTCTACATTCATGTTACCTCGCCCTGTTCTCTATCTAGCCACATACAAACAATTACTACGTATGTACGTTCTGCATCTCCCCATTAAAACATTACATTTAAAAACATGATTCACTCATAATTATAACTACTAGTACTGAACATGAAAAATATACATACACTGGCCATATTTCATCTGCGTTTCTCATGCGTTTACGCTTACGCCACCGCACCATTTCTCACAGCCACTGTTTTACATATATAGCAAACCGAAACTGCTGAACGGTACACGCTCATCAGACTGTACAAATTCACACAACGATAGCCATAATCCACAACCGTTTCTTACAGGGTCGCATTTCTCACTCTCATAATAAAACACTTTGCAAAAAGAAATGGTACAACGTACAAAAATGCCAAGTTACTCAAAAGTATTGATATCAAAATGACGCCAAGTTACGGTACTACAAAAAAATATAGGCTATCTTGCCTCACCGAAATGACATAAGATGTATTTCAAAGCAATGCTACCCAATATTTCCTCATTTCTTTCAAGTCACTTGGCCCTGTGTTTTGTACTCTTACCATTTTACAATATCATGCAAACTTTGTGTCAGATCAAAGAGTCAAATATTTCGAATTGCCTCATGGAACACATTGAAATGAATGTAGAAAAACTGCTGCTGAGTAACTACAGGAAGCATATTTCTCCAGAAAACATGTTTAGACTTGCTTCTGAACTGAATTTGAGTACATGTGCAAGTTATTGTATATTTGCTACGTACAATAAATACTGCATGTAAAATACATATTGTACATACATCAGTGTTTCCTGTGGAATTGATCTCTTGGTGTGGTGGTGGGTGTCTGAAAGGGGGGGGGGAGGCGGGGGTGTAGCAAAGGCAAAAAAGTTTAAGACTATGAAAACATAACCTCTTGAGACTTTTTTTTATATCTAAATCTATCTTTTAGCTCTGACAAGCTCTTGATACAAGGAATAGCAGTTTGCAAGAGCTAAAAAGTCGTTTTAGATGTACTTTAAAACCATACAAGGTTTGTTAACCCTCGTATTGTTTATAAATATTGAAGCAAAATAGGCCTGTATTTGAGTTATGGTGGGGTGAGAACAATTAAAAGAGCACACTGTCCATCTAGAAGTTCTATCTTCAAGAATAGAGGACTATATAACCAAAATTGATACTCAAGAAAAGTTACATATTGCACTTACACTCTTCTGCTAAATTAACTCAATTACCATGACAAAGTACTTAGAATGTTTTATCTTTTTATTTAACAATATAATTTGAGCTGGGTCCACATTCAAAGCCCTCTCACACTCAATGACAGAGTTTACATGCACTGTCCATGCAAAAAAAAAGGAAAAAGTGAGAAAAATGGCTTTAAAAATTCTGTTCTGTTACATTCTAATTCTACTGAGAAGCATGATACAAAAATTTCCGAACTAACTTAGACGCTTGATTAATGTATTTTTTATTAGCTAGTTTTATCTGTATTCATTTCTGGACAGTGGAGCAACTTGTGAGACTGCTCCTCTCATTATAATCATAATCGTCACTAGAATGCAGTCCTCTTTGTCAGCTGTAGCAACTGTAGCCTAACTCTCAGTTTTGCCAGCACACTACATTCGCAAAACCTTAAAAATAAACACTTTCCCTTTTGTTTTCATGGGAAAAAATCGCCATGTTGTAGTACGGAAATGGAAGTAGTTGAATCACTCAAACATTTTAAATGCCCTTTTTTTAAAAAAAAAATCGCGCTGTTTTGGCGATTTGCCAACATTTTGCGGCCGTTATAACAGTAGCTCTAGATTTTTTTTAAAAAAGGTAAGCACTTACGTAGCTCATTGAAACAGGTTCGGCTTCGGCTCAAACAAACACTGTTTATTTTCAGATAACGTTACATATTTATCACATTTATTTTTTACTTGTCCGATCAGACAACTGCATGAGGCATTCCACTTTCCCAGTTGTCATCACCGAATGATAGTTAACGCCAGTGGTTGAGACGGGCAGGAGCTGTCGGGACTTGTATATGAGGACCGACTCTTCTTTTGATTACCAACATTAATTTATTTTAAACAGTATGTATTTTGAGGAGTAGGTACCGGCACTTATTTTGGTCCAATTAAAACACTGGTTAACACTATGGTATTTTTGTAATAATTGAAGCGTCGCTACCTACCTTTTCCTTGTCTTTCGGTGGCTGAAGAAAAAAAAGTGACGCTTTGACAGACCGTGCCACCTTCGCGCGCTGCAAGTCATCCGACCACCTCAGAAAGGAGCAAGCACGGAGCGCGCGGCCTAGGCTCTTTTTGGAAATAAATATGTGGACGCGACAGTATGGATTTGAAAGCGCATTTAGGCAGAAATATTTAGAAAGTTTAACATTTTTAATTTATGAATTTAATATATAGGCTATATATATATATTTTTTTATTTTTATTTAAAAAAAAATTTTATTATGGTGTGGCGGCAAAACCTTACCAGCGGAAACGTTGCACACACACACAGTGAGCTCCATAATATTTAGGAAAAAGCCATATTTTTTCTTGATTTGGCTCTGTACTTCATAGTTTTAGATTTGCAATAAAACTATTAATGTGGTTAAAGTGTACAGTTGATTCTCAGCTTTTATTAATTTTAATTTTGGTTTCACCACGTAGTGTCATTATATGGCAACAATAGGCACTAAATTTGTCAAAGGTGGTTGGAAGGTACCCTCTATAAGTGTTCCCAGTTTCATGTTGAGCTGAAAATGGGAAAAGTAGCATATAAACAAACAAAATCCAAAATGGCCACCAATTCAAGTTGGCAGCAACCAAAATATACATATCCATAATCAGGTGCTCAGTCAGAACACCAAATTTCAAATATCTAGAAATAAAAAATTTTTTAATGAATTTTTCCTTTTTAAAAATTTGTTCAGCTCTATAGCACCACCTTCTGGTTTAATCGGGTAAGTTCTTTAGGGCTGTTCTCAGGATGGACTTAGCAATAAACATACCATCACTTTGTGTCAAAGCATTTGGGAAGTTGCTTTTTGGTAAAAAGCCACACCCACATGCAAATTAATTGGCTGTGTGGGCACAGTTTTTATTGTAGCACCTGTATGTTTATAACTTTTAAACACAAACATGCTTTATTTCAAATCTTGTGCAAATGTGTCATGCACTTGTCTAGGAGGGGATAGATTTTGATTGTTTTTTAATTTATTCATAATGGCTATAGTACGCTAATGGGTCCTCAAGACAAATTTATTCTGATTAGGGAGTGGGATCATTGTGACATTAAGTTTCAAGTCCTTAGGTCAATGACAGAAACCATATTGACATGGACTCATGTACCTAATGAGTTGATTGGTCACTCCAGCCAATTTGAAATCGGTGTGATGGTACACTGATTTAAATTTTTTTTTTTTTTCATTTTTTGACCGCCCGCATGCCACCACGTTTTGATTTTGCCACTGTTGTCCTCAGTATGGAGTAATCCATGCATAAGCCACGTTAAATCATTTTATGCCAAAGTGTTTGGGATTTATTGGCGGTTTTATAAAAAGCCATGCCCACATACACCAGGGGTCGTGCTAGCCAATGGAATTACACATTTTTGGAATGCAGGACACTTCAAAATCTGCGTTTAATACTAATTCAGTAGTTTTAAAATAAAAATAACCCGTTTTTCAATAATATGCCAAGTCATAGTAATAACACAATAAATATTTGTTCATAATTATAATAATTTTATCATCACACTTGTAACAGAAGCGAGATACAAGAAGATACAAATAATGTTTTGGGGTGATCAAAACAAATTTTTGCCACACAGGCTAATAATATAAAAAACCCTCGGGGCAATTTCTATTTCAATATACTCTTGTTGAGTAAGCTTAGTGGTATAGGCAGAAATACATTTTTGTTTAGGTCTGTGAAGAACTGAGTAGGCCGACTAGGTAGGCTTTTTCAGAATACATTTTCCACATGCACTACAGCGCAAACACTTCCCAAATCCAGCGTTCCTTGGAGCTATCCTATGACACTATTGTAATCCTAATGCCAATGCAGTCATCGTCCTACCTACTCCAACTCTACTGCCTCATATAAAAAAACTCAATTGTGTAAATGTGTTTGTATTCTTAAAATCAATATTACAGCAAGGCTAAGTACACAACAAGGAGAGCACACGCTTCAAATAAACCCAACCAACTATAGAACACCACTCCATATAAAGCATACATCCTCTCTCATGACAGGCACAACTTATTAGCCTTAAATAAGTAATAACTGAATAACTGAAATAATTCAGATGGCTTTCAGTAATTTGGCTCAGATGGCTGGGATGTACACAACTAAGTTGAGGGAAAAACAAAACCAGGGTCCTCATTTAACAGTGTGTGCATAGAACACCTTCTAAATATTAGCATATTGGCAGTTGGTACGCACAGAAATATAGGTATTTATCAAACGAGTGCACACAGATGCCCGCATTCAACAGTAGTGAACCTTTCTACATCACGGTGCTAGTGCACAGCCAGGTTCATTTACACAGGGAAACACCCTTATTTGCCATATATGGTCAACAAGTTTCCCTGAAACATTGTGGAAATTGTAGGTTTAATTACAGATTTGATCTCAAGATTAATGCAAAAAACCAAATATCAGCCAACATAAGGGACATTAGTGCTACAGGAGAGGGGCAGAACGCCTGTTCAGTATCAGCCCTTAATGACAAAATTGCTGCAACTATAGGTACAACAACCCTTCCGGACATTATCCCTGATGCCATGACCCCCATCGGGAATTTGAACCATCACAAACTGGTAATTTGTTTTATTGTCGCACATTTTACAATTGCAACATAAATGAATGTTAGGTCAGTAAATTCAAAGCAAAAATCATATTCTATTATTAACAGAAAATGTGCTAGATGTGGTGGGCCTAATTCAGCCAACTTGATAAAAAAACTCAATTGTGTAAATGTGTTTGTATTCTTAAAATCAATATTACAGCAAGGCTAAGTACACAAGGAGAGCACACGCTTCAAATAAACCCAACCAACTATAGAACACCACTCCATATAAAGCATACATCCTCTCTCATGACAGGCACAACTTATTAGCCTTAAATAAGTAATAACTGAATAACTGAAATAATTCAGATGGCTTTCAGTAATTTGGCTCAGATGGCTGGGATGTACACAACTAAGTTGAGGGAAAAACAAAACCAGGGTCCTCATTTAACAGTGTGTGCATAGAACACCTTCTAAATATTAGCATATTGGCAGTTGGTACACACAGAAATATAGGTATTTATCAAACGAGTGCACACAGATGCCCGCATTCAACAGTAGTGAACCTTTCTATATCACGGTGCTAGTGCACAGCCAGGTTCATTTACACAGGGAAACACCCTTATTTGCCATATATGGTCAACAAGTTTCCCTTAAAACATTGTGGAAATTGTAGATTTAATTACAGATTTGATCTCAAGATTAATGCAAAAAACCAAATATCAGCCAACATAAGGGACATTAGTGCTACAGGAGAGGGGCAGAACGCCTGTTCAGTATCAGCCCTTAATGACAAAATTGCTGCAACTATAGGTACAACAACCCTTCCGGACATTATCCCTGATGCCATTACCCCCATCGGGAATTTGAACCATCACAAACTGGTAATTTGTTTTATTGTCGCACATTTTACAATTGCAACATAAATGAATGTTAGGTCAGTAAATTCAAAGCAAAAATCATATTCTATTATTAACAGAAAATGTGCTAGATGTGGTGGGCCTAATTCAGCCAACTTGATAAAAAAAACTCAATTGTGTAAATGTGTTTGTATTCTTAAAATCAATATTACAGCAAGGCTAAGTACACAACAAGGAGAGCACACGCTTCAAATAAACCCAACCAACTATAGAACACCACTCCATATAAAGCATACATCCTCTCTCATGACAGGCACAACTTATTAGCCTTAAATAAGTAATAACTGAATAACTGAAATAATTCAGATGGCTTTCAGTAATTTGGCTCAGATGGCTGGGATGTACACAACTAAGTTGAGGGAAAAACAAAACCAGGGTCCTCATTTAACAGTGTGTGCATAGAACACCTTCTAAATATTAGCATATTGGCAGTTGGTACGCACAGAAATATAGGTATTTATCAAACGAGTGCACACAGATGCCCGCATTCAACAGTAGTGAACCTTTCTATATCACGGTGCTAGTGCACAGCCAGGTTCATTTACACAGGGAAACACCCTTATTTGCCATATATGGTCAACAAGTTTCCCTGAAAACATTGTGGAAATTGTAGGTTTAATTACAGGTTTGATCTCAAGATTAATGCAAAAAACCAAATATCAGCCAACATAAGGGACATTAGTGCTACAGGAGAGGGGCAGAACGCCTGTTCAGTATCAGCCCTTAATGACAAAATTGCTGCTACTATAGGTACAAAAACCCTTCCGGACATTATCCCTGATGCCATTACCCCCATCGGGAATTTGAACCATCACAAACTGGTAATTTGTTTTATTGTCGCACATTTTACAATTGCAACATAAATGAATGTTAGGTCAGTAAATTCAAAGCAAAAATCATATTCTATTATTAACAGAAAATGTGCTAGATGTGGTGGGCCTAATTCAGCCAACTTGGAGCCCTGCAGCATGCGTTGTGCAGCCGGTTGTCACTGAAGCAAAATTTTCAAGTGGGAAAAGGGGTCCAGAAAAATATCCAAAATTTCTCCAAAAATAAATAAAATCCTTTTTGTCCATTATGAAGCCCTTACGAAGGTTTAAGGTGAAACATTGATAATCAGATTTAAAAATAATGCAAAAACATTATACATAATGTGGTACAGTACCTAAATGTGTAATAATTAACTCTAGTATGTTTTTCCTGTGCTCAGTATGTAATGTTTCCTTGTATGGGGGTGGGATGACATTAAAACAATATTCTACCGTCCACCACGTTTTGGCAGCTCATGTTACATCCCTTGCATGAACAGAAACCCTGAAGCTACCAAGGAACGCTTATGTTACATTGTGAAATATCCTCATTATAAAATTACACTAACCTATTTTAAGACACTCAAGTTCAAAAATAACGTACATAACCGAAATATTGAGCAGTAACATTTACATATAGACAAAGAAATCTTATCTGTGTTCAGTAGATAGAGACAGAGACACAGAATCAATGGTGTCATCTCCTCTCTTGACTTACTCCAGAAAACTTTGTCAGCTTGGTCTATTAGCAAACATATGGTTTAGCTATGCTCAAAAGTCCTCAATAAAAATAATATCTTACAAAATAAGACGAAACTGATTGATATCGTCTTGCCTGGTGCAGTGTCTTTTACTGTTACCACAGAGTGAATGTCTAAGCTGCTGATGATGATTCACAACTTTGGGTTACGCAGGTTTATAAAACGCAATTCAATAGGTAAAATTAGACATGTTATACATTGTTAGAAAGCTAATACTGTCATCGACTGAATAAATGAATTGTCAATCAAGCCAGACTGTACTAAAAACGTCAACAACGCCGTAAACAACATGTGTGGGATTACACACAGCTGTTTTGGAAGGTACTCAGGTGTCACAAATGCGCATATATTTCACAAATGGATTGTCCAAGACAATATATGACCACTCAATCTCAAAAGGGACATCTCTACACGTAAAACCAATGGTGAGGTTGTATATTTATACCAAGATATTTATTTAGTCCAAGATACTGTAGAATGACCTGATATAATTTTAGAAAAATGTGTCTTGTTTATTTCGTTATTCAGTGAGCAGCATTTTCACTGCTGTACTGGCATATTTTAGGGCTATTGTTGGGTTTATCCTGTTGCTATGATGGAAAATAATTTTTTAGTGGTGAAAGAATACTTTTATATATACCCAGATAGACACTATTGTCCAGTGTGCCGTGGGTGTGGGGTGTAGTTGCTGATGAGACTGCAGGGAGGGGGTGCTTGGTAAATGGATGACCAGCGCAACAATGATGGCACTGCGAAACTCCATAATTGATATAGTTGTCCTGAATCGTCTACTAATAAAGCTAGAACACAGAGTTTGTGTTTTCCACTCATAATTTGGTTGCAGGAGCACAGAATGTCTGAGTTGAGCAATCTCAGGACACCGCCATCATGGGGCCTTTCAGTAGACCCATTGTGCGCTCATGCACTCAATTATACTAATGCTCCTGTGGAGTTGTAGGGCTCCATTGTTATTATTATTATTAGGGGTTCAAGCCCGAAGGGCTGAAACCCTATTGTTTGCGTGCTGGTTTATTATTAATCTTCTTCGGAAATGTTTGCGCAAATTCCCGTGAGATGGTAATTTGGTAGAGACATGAAATTCTGCCCATTGACAGGAAGTTGTGTGCAAGTGCTGCCCAAGAAAAATGACCCCAATCGGTCTGACGGGGGCACTATAATTAATTTTGAAATTTGAAAAGTCATAACTCCTACGCCATGAGTCCGATTTACATGAAACTTGCTACAGACGTCCATCTATCCTCACTCTATATGCCTCAAGAACCACTAAAGTTCCGCCATTTTGAATTTTTTGAAAAACACATTTTCAAAAAATTTTTATTTTTTTTTACATCTCCTCCTAAACCACTGCTACCAAATTTTCTGTGGATCATTACTGGACCAAGCTTATCAAAATTTCTCAAACGCTTGTTGATATCTCATTGCGTTTTGAAGATATTGATATTATTATTATTATATATTGATTAACTTAAAAAGGGCGTGGCTCAGCACATAAATAGAACAAAGTCAACAATCGTTGGGCCAATCGTCACAAAACTTGCAGGATATGTCCACACATCAATAAGTTATTGTGGGCTTGGCCATTTGTCCATTTGTATTTAAACAACAGTAACTAATGAATATACTATGTCCAATCCTCACAAAATCTGTTATGTAAGTACAGCAGAAGATTCTGAGGATGCCAGTAAATTTTGCCACCTCTGCTAACAGTTGCCGCTTTAAGAACAAAATTAATTTACTGGCTATTGCTCTTCAACCATTTTAGAGTATAGAGCATGGATACTCAAATCTGGACCTCAAATCCAAATCCAGCCCTGGTTTCTTTTCCCCCTTGGTAATTAACGAAGCAATTAGTGCTACCGATTGGCCAGACTCTATTCACACCTGACTTTCAGGTAAAGGAAGGGTGGAAAACCAGCAGTTCTTGGACCAAGATTTGAGTAACAGGGGTATAGAGTATAGCTTTTGCTATGGTTAACAGAAAATCCTAGAAATTACATCGGTAGATCCTGCTACTTCAGATGAACAACTTTGCCTCAAGAAACAACATTGGCAACCATTCTGTTTTTCTGCCATTTTGAATTTTTTAACAAAACCTATATTTATGAATTAGTCTGGGGCTGTTTGGCCCATTGTGACCAAATTAGGCCAGAAAGAATCTTTGGAGTCTGATCCTCAATAATTATCAAAAATTTTAAAACAACATGGCTGCCACGCATCAGTCAATTGTTGTGGGCGTGGCCTTTTAAAATGTATTTACAAAAACAGCTGTTACTCATGAACGTTATATGTCAGATCCTCACAAAACTGGCATATGAGTACAGTACATGATTTTGAGGAAGCATGCACATTCATGTGCTCGTCTGCCAACAGGTGGCAGGCAGTTTAAATGTTTATAACTCTATAACCATTTGACCAATCTGGCTAAAGATTTGTAAGCTAGATCTCTGTGAAAAGCCCAAAAAGTTAACAACTTTACCTCAAGAAAACATCAGAAACCATTTTGTCTTTCTGCCATTTAGAAGTTTTCACAAAACCAACTTTCACAAACTAGTTCCAGGCTGTTAAGCTGAGGGTCACCAAATTAGGCTCAAAAGAATCTTTAGAGTCTGAAATTGAATAATCAAAAAATGTTGCATTTTCAAAACAATATGGCCACCAAATTCAAATCAACAGTTGTGGGAATGGCCATTTTTACTAAAACAGTGATAACTTATGAACACATTGTCCAATCATTACAAAACTTTGCATACATGTGCAGTGATTCACTGAGGCAGCATGGTATTTCAGTGGCCTTTAGGTGGCATTGTAAGAAAAATATAAATATCTATTTATCTCCTCAATTTGCTAGCCCAATCAAGTTGAATCTTTGGTTGCTATGTCTTTGTGTCAGTCTACCAGTCAGATGTACAATGATAAAATCATATCTGAAAAAATATGCCCACTATCAGTGAGCATGTGACAGTCATTACAATGGCTGATCATCATAAATATGTATGTTGACCTCATAGGAAATACAATGTCAAATTTTGGGACAGAGACTGACATTTTTAAAAATCATTAATCCAATGTGTGTCCTTACAGCTTAAAAATACATAATTGCCACATCCTGCTTGGACCCCACTAATTGCCGCTTGCGGGTTTGTTATTTATTATTAGGGGTCCAAGCACTGCAGGTACTGGAACCCTATTGGAATTGTTCAGATTATTAGGGGCCAAGCACCATAGGTCACAGCCAAGATCTCGCCAACACTGCAGCTGCTCCATCTTTTCTGATGTTTTAAATCAGTTCCTGGACCAGAATGTCATCATTCTGAGCCCCAGTAAACATATCCTGCCTGAATGATTAAAGACCAGCTGTCATAACTTCTGTTGCCATTAAGTGCTTTGAGAGATTCATAATGCACCGCCTCAAAAACATGACTGATGCCATCTCAGAACACGTGGAGCTTGCATACAGAGCTAACTGATCTGTAGATGATGCCATCAACCTGCCACTGCATTACACCCCACAGCACCTGCACAGCTCTCACACTTAGGTTTGTTGATTTTAGCTCTGTTTTCAATACTATGATGCCAGACCTACTTCTGGATAAACTGAGGCAGCTCAGTGTGATCCACAACTTCCTAACCAACAGAAAACAGTACATCAGGGTGACCACATCTCCCTTTCTTAGCACTGGCACACCACAAAGCTGTGAGCTCTCTCCCGTGCTCTACTCAGTTTACACCAATGACTGTACTTCTAACAGTAAATCTGTCAGGCTTCAAACTTGTCAAGACCACATGCTCACCCCTCTCCCTCCCCTGAGAATTAGGAATTGGCCGATAGTGAAAACACCCAATGGTCAGCTCCTATTATGTTCTGTCAATCAAATGGAAAAAATAGTCAATTGTTTATTTGTAATTCAAGAGGTAGTTTTCATTTGCCTGTCAGATACAACATAATTGCACTTTTTAAAATAATTGCACTATTTGCAGTTTCTATATTCAGTGTTTCCCCTATGATTGTACAGGCCTGGTGAGCAGCCTGTACAATTATATCATTTGTTTGTTAAAATGCTGAAAATAACACCAAATATCTATTCATTTGTAAATCAATAATAATTTGGCCTGGGAGCCTCTGCGGGCCGCTGTTCTGAAATACGAGTAAACCTTTGCTGTTGCCCTGCTGTATATACCCTGCTGTATATATGAGATTTCTCAGTATTTCATTGCAAACTAAAAAAGAGCAAATTCATTTTTGCTTTTTTGCCAGAACAATTGCCTTCGTGGTACTTTATTTCTTCATAAATTATGAATATAAACTAATCTAAGTTGGTAAATTGTAAATGGTACAAATGTCTTGCTTCATTTAAGCCATTTCTCAAGTCCCTGTGATGCTGACATCTGGAGTTATAAAGCTATAAAATAGGGTACCTCCTAAATGGCCAAAGATCGGGCAGATTTTGTATGTGCGCTAAGGGGTTAATGTCTTTTTATTTATCCTCGGAAGACACATTTTATAGATTAGCCTTTTTAATTTCTTTTCTTTTCTGTTTTCTTTGTCTATCAGTATATTGATATTGATTTTAATATCTGTATATAGCCTCAACTTTTATATTTATATATATATATAATATATAATATATATATATATATATATATATATATATATATATATCTCATATTTTATTTTTGATGTTTTACCGATTGCTTGTTTTGGCCGTTTTTGCTTGAAAGGTGCCATATTAATTGGCTAATTAATTCATTAATTATGTGCCAATAATTTGAGGAGACTGTACTGTAAGAAAATCATGTGCATTATAAAAGGAGCCCCAACAGATTTTCAAGAGTTAAAGGCCACATCACAATGTTGACTGGGTCTAGTCTTATGAAATGTGTGATGTTTGAGACATCCTTGAGCCAGTCATGTTATGGTCACACCAATTAATTAATATGGACCGTCCCCACTGTGGGAGCAGGAACACACATGATGGGTAGATTCTGATGTCTGTTTCATTCAATTTACTACCTAATTTGCTTTACTTCATAGCATACTGAGGTTGTCCAGCAACTGAAAGTGATTGATAATCACAGTGCCAGAGCACCTGGACAATGAGCTGTAGGTGATGTTCCTGAACTAGGTAGTAATTATGCTAGGTCCTAGCAAAATTGGCTCATCAATCAGCAAACAATACATTGAGGGTTTTACCAAGGCTATGGTGCCCTGTGCATCCTCGAACTACTGGGTGTGTACATGTGAGAGTATGAATGAAGCGCCCACCTGCATAGCCAGGTGGAGGAAGTGACACTGGTTCAACCATTAGCATGAAGAAGTGGAGACAAGTCAATGACTCACGTAGGCATTGGGGCACCTCACCACTCCAGGTGCCATTTCCCACACAGGTTAGAATGGCTGGGAAGGAAAGCTCATATCCTGGTGAGCAGCTGTAGCTTACACTCGTTCCCCACTCAAAGTCTGTTCCCTCTAGGATCCCATTTGAGATGGTAGGGGGTGAGACACAAGTGACAGCTGGGGGGAAGAGAGGAGCACAGAAGATTATTATCCTCAAACAAACAAAAAAAAATTATTGAGCCATGCTTAGCAGAGAAGAGTGACTTAAGAGTAGGAATTGTTTTTGTGTTCATTAGACACACAAGAGTATGTGTATGATGAAGTCTGCGTTGCATGTGTGGGAATATGTTACACATACTGCACTTAAATAGCCCTGTCTGAATTTTCTCTCCATGCATGTCCCCAACTGTGCTCTCTAAGTACAGTGTGGGTGGTTGGCAGCAGATGCGTCTTTCGGGGATAGTTACTATGGTATGGGCTTTGGCCTAGATGTGTGTGTAACTTGACATTAATCATGGCTAGAATTAATTTCGCGTTGGAACAGGATGGTCTGGACAAACCACAGGGTGATTAACACCATAGCTGTAGAATGCTGGAAAAGAACACAAGGTGCTGATCTTCTAAAGAAATAAACACACCTGTCTATCTTTGTGGGATTTATTTTGTACTGCCAGGTCTGTGCCCAGGTGATTAAATAAGGCAGCTTTTGACAAGCTCTACACACACAAAGGCAATGGACACTTTTGGTTTCCTGAGGCAAATGACTAAATAATGTACATAGTTTTACAGCTTGATGACCCAAATAGGCTTACAAAATAAAAGTGTGGTTCTACTCCATTTTCACATCTGCAGACAAAAACACACAGAGCACAGATGGAGCGTGCATTTCTTATGAACGTTGTTTATCTTCTCGTCCCTTTAACATGTATGACTCCTAGGCTCCACATTACAAGTAGCGCTGTCACAGATAATATGCTACACAGATGACATAGGCAGGAGGCATAATCAATCCATGAAAAAACGGCACTATATTAATCACATTGATAGTGACCACATTGTGTGGGATATTCAAAGTACACTACATTTCCAAAAGTATGTGGACACCGGAACATCACACCCACATGTACTTGTCAAATATCTCATTCCAAACCATGGCCATTAATATGGAGTTGGACCCCCATTTTCTGCTGTAACAGCGTCCACTCTTTTTGGATTTTGGAGCATGGTTACAGCAATTTGTTTCCATTCAGCCACAAGAGCATTAATGAGGTTGGGCACTGATGCTGAGCGCAAGGCCTGGCTCACAGTCAGCTTTCCAATTTATCCCAAAGGTGATTGATGGGGCAGAGGTCAGGGCTCTGTGCCGGCCATTCAAGTTCTTTCCCACCAAACTCACCAAACCATTTCTTTATGGCCCTTGCCTTGGGCATGGGGACACTGTCATGCTGAAACAGAAGGGGCCTTCCCCAAACTGTTGCCACAAAGTTCGAAATGCAGAATTGTAAAAACTGGTACATTTATCGGACTCTCCCCTACACTAAACACTGACAATATCTCCTCTTAAGAATGGCCATTCTGCACTTGTGCCTCAAAGAAGTTAACTCCCGCTTTTCACTGATGTAAAAAAAAAAAAAAAAAAAAAACAGATGGAATTAACTTTGCTGCAAGAGCCACCATGTCAGGATTCTGCTCTTTTCTGTTTCTGTTTTAACTTTTTTGGTCTGCTACACCCTGTTTGTTACAGGGTGACGGAATATGAGAGGGTTCCACTAAGGTGCTATTGGTGTCAGGATTATGGACACGTGGCAGCAGTGTGTAGGAAAAAGGATCACAGGTGTAGAAGGTGTGGGAAAGATGGGTGTTCTGATGATGATTGTACGGTGTCTAAAGAACAGGCAATATGCTTTCACTGTGGGGGAAATCATGAAGCGGGAGCAAAGCAGTGTGAAAGAAGGAAGAGGGAAAGTGAGGTGGAAAGAATACGAGTGCAGAATAAAATAGCAACGAAGAGAGTGAGGGCAGAAGCGGGAACTGAGAGGAAGGAACAGAATAGAACTGGAAGAGAGAGAAAAGATCAAGGGAGATGTGACAAAGAAAACATGCATTTGGATAGAAGAAGGTTTCTGGCATTTATTGCGATGGTGACTAACTGTGCAAGCGAGACAGAAACAAAATCAGAGAGAATCAGAATGGTGGTGGATGCAGCCAAAGAGATTTTGGGTATAACAGATATGAAGGGGGACGAAATACAGGGAATTTTGGCAAAAGGGTTGGGAGTCAGACGCCAGGGATATAGCGAAATAGCGAAGAATCATGGTTCAGGTATGAGAGGGTGGGGCTATTGTTTTATTAAATTTTTTTGAGAACTAAATCAGATTCCAATGTACACAGTAGGTGGCGGTAATGCACCAATTTAGGTTTACCAACCCCCATTAAAATCAGAGAAGACGACTTGGGTGCTGGTTCCTTGGCTGCGTCCGAATAGTCAAAAAAATTACATCCTATGTCTTTTCCTAACCACTTTTCCTTGACCTCGATGGAAAATGTCATGAGGTCAAGGAAAGATGTGAAGGAGAATTCATAAGGATTTAAGAAAAGACAACCGCGGTGCTAAGAGAATCCGACTGCACTTACACTAGGCTACATAATTATGCGACGGCAGATGTTATTGACGTGGGTCTGCCATGGTGAAACTACAATGTTCCGAAGATGGACTACTAAAAGCGCATCTTAGATACTTCGCCCTGTGCGTTCTAACCGTGTTGTTTCATGCAGGCTATATAAACGTGGACAACGCTTGTTGATTTGTTTCTATTTTGTTTGACTTTCTGGATTCGCCGTTGTGGCATTACTTCTGTTCATTGTTTGTTTTTGTAAGTAAAGCCTTCATTTGAAATACCCCTTTTGGACTTTGTGTTTTGTTACTCTGCGCTTGGGTCCTAACCCGCCATACCGTGACACACCAGCCATAATACTGTAAATCACCTGTAGCCGGACACATGCATACATTTCCATTCTCTCATCCCATATTTTTGCAGTCGACCATCAGAATGCCCTGAAACAGATATGCATTAACCCAAACACGCAAATTCTATGGATTCTATGGGAAAATGCTATTTGTCTCATTAGCCATTTATAAAAGCCCCACAAATCCTTAGTAAATATGGCCCTAAATTTATTCAGTGAATGCAACTCAACTCCAAGTACACTCTTTTTGAGTTAGAGTAACACAAAATGTTTACTTAAATTAAACTCCACTTTGTTAAAAAAGAAAATAAATATATTTAAATGAAAACAGCCTGCACAAGCAAACAAATCAATTTGAACTGTTGGGGTCACCCTAATTTCACCCTAAAGTGTCAAAAAAGCTGAAATAACATGAGGGTTTAACTGAATGGTTTTATCTTTTTGTACATGTAGACTTTTCCAGTATAAATGGCACAGTACTCTTAAAATAAAAAGCTATTTTAGGTAGGAAAATGTAATTGAATAATTCTTACTAGGTGTAGGATAGTTTAAAGTGTGCCCTTTATGAGGTCCCCAAGAAAAACCTGTTTACTGTGCTGACGTCAGCACGTGATAAAGAGTGCTCAGTTGCAAAATATCCTACTGGATCAACATTATGTAAATCTTGGGTTCTCTATAATACAGAGTAATCATGTAATCATATTGTTGGAAAGCCAATGTCATGGGGAACAAGTGAAGTGTCTCTGGTGGTGGGGTGCTGAATAAAGATCTTGATACCTCTGTATACTTGTATACAAGTGAAAAAGTGCAATGGTTCGGGAAGACTTGTCAACACAGTCTCCTATGCATCATATGCGAATAACCATTCAAGTACACACACACTTTTGCACAATTTTATATTGCCATTATTAACATACTGTACAATAAATTGCATTCACTTCAACCTGGCATTCCTCTTTGACTCTCACCACAGCATACCTAGCGGTTTAAAGGTCCTAATATACAATTAGAACAAAGGATATCTGCACCCTGTAGTCACCTATACACCTATATGCATGATCGTCTGTGCAACTTTTAGGGTGAGGTCATCTCTATTCTTCATTACATTACATTTATTTAGCGGATGCTTTTATCCAAAGCGACGTACAAAAGTGCATTTCATGGTCATGGACAACTACAAAACACGGGTTCAATAAGGTACAATACTCATTTCGTACAGCTATTAAAACACTGGTCCTAGCATACTAGGCAGTCAAGGGATCAGCCCCAGCATACCTCCACAAGATATTCAAACCCTACATGCCAGCCAGATCCCTCCGTTCTGCTACCTCAGGACGCCTGGCACCTCCCCCTCTTCGCACCTGCACTTCCAGAACACGTCTCCTGTCTGTTTTGGCCCCACGATGGTGGGGGCAACCAACGTGTGAGATAAAAACAGAAACACGTTGTTTTAGTTTCATTAGTAGACGATACACGACAACTATGCCGAGTTTCGCAGCCCCACCATTGTCGCTCTGGTCGTTCATGTAACACGCACCCCCTCCCTGCAGTCTCATCTAAAAAAACACCCCCCACCCTTGACATAATGGACAATATTGTCTATCTTGGTATTCATAAAAATATTCTTTCACCACTAAAAAATCATATTCCGTCATAGCAACAAGATAAACCCGACAATAGCCCTAAGATATGCCTATACAGCAGTGAAAACGCTGCTCACTGAATAACGAAATAAACAAGAAAAAGTTTTTAAAAATGATACCATGTCATTCTACAGTCAATATCTGGGACTAAATATTGAATAAATATAAAACCTTACTGTTGGTTTTACGTGTATAGATGTCCCTTTTGAGACTGCGTGGTCATATATTGTCTTGGACAATCCGTTTGGGAAATATAGGCGCATCTGTGACGCCTGGGTATCTTCCAAAATAGCTGTGCGTAATACTACACCTGTTGTTTATGGCGTCGTCGCCCTTTTTAGTACAGTCTAGCTTTATTGACAATTCATTTATTCAGTAGGCGAGAGTATAAGCTTTCTAACGATGTATAACATGTCTAATTCTGCTCTTAGAATAGCGTTTTATAGGTCAGCGTAACAGAAAATATTCTTAGCATCGCATTCACTTACGCATTCACTCTGTTAGCAGACAAATATGCTGCACCTAACGAAACATGTTCAAGGATATTTCGTAATTTCTTGGAAAATACTATTATTATTGAGGACTTCTGAACATAGCTAAGCCATACGTTTGCTGATAGACCTAGCTGACATCGTTTTCTGGAGCAAAACAGAAGCGAATAGAACAGTATCATTGATACTGTCTCTGTCTCCATCTACTGAACATAGAGGAAATTTCATCATTGCTATGTAAGTATTACCGCTCAAAATATTTCGGTTATATACGTTATTTTTGAAATTGAGTATCTTTAAATAGGTTAGTGGTGTTATATAATGTGAATATTTCACACTGTAATGTAAGCGTTAGATGGAAGTGTAACAGTTTTTGTGAAGCATGCAACAGTGATGACGTCAGAGTTGGAACATTGCCAAAACGTGGTGGACGGTTGAAAATTGTTTTCATGTTGTCTGATCCCCATACAAGAAAACATATGAGAGTACAGAGTATAGAAATACACACAAGTTAATTATTACACATTTAGGTACTGTACCGCATTGTGTGACAATATTTTTGCATTATTTTTTAAATCTGATAGCAATGTTTCATCTTAAACCTTCATAAGGGGCTCATTTATATGCTTTATAATGGACAAAAAGCATTTTATTCAATTTTGGAGAGATTTTGGATATGTTTCTGGACACCTAGCTATTTTAGACCACTGTACTGACTGAAAGCTTGTAATTCCCATTTGAAAATTATGCAACAGTGATTTTCTTGAGTCAAAACAGTTGATTTGTAGTGAAATACGTGCATATGTTGTGATTTACAGCAATGCATAATTTAGACATTTTGGATAGATTTGGAGACGCTGGGTACACTGCTTAGTTTTTGCTTCATACATCTATAGTAGTTCTACATATCCACCCTTAGATTTTATGAACTTGTGGTCAAGAAGTTTTTGACCTAGCACATGTATAGTTTAACCTCCTGTATATATGCAATCTCTCAGTATTTCATTGCGAACTTAAAAAGTGCAAATTTATTTTTGATTTTTTTGTCAAAACAATTGCATTTGTGGCAGTTTATTTCTTCCAAAATTATGAATATAAACTAATCTGCGTTAGTATTGTAAATTGTACAAATGTCTTGCTTCTTTTAAGCCATTTATCAAGTCTCTGTGGTGTTCACATCTGGAGTTATAAAGCTTTAAATAGGGTACCCCCTAAATGGGCAAGGATTGGCAAGATTTGGCTTGTGCCTTAAGAGGTTAACCTGATTTACGGCTTAGCTATGTAAGTTGTTGTAACGTAATTGTAACGTTCAGCCCTGGTGGAGGCGAACAAATGTGAGAGGTAAAGTAACAATAATGTTTAACTGCTTGTGTTATAACGTTAGTAGTTTTGGTGAGTGGTGACATTGCTACCGCCTTCCTCTGTTTAAGCCAGTGATGAAGCAAATCTGAAAATATTCATTGAAAAGTTATAATGTAGCCTAACTTACATTTATGATCACATCGTGTGTGTGTGTGTGTGTATATGAGAGAGAGAGACGACTGGCATGCTCTAAAACTAAACTGGAATCTTAGTTTTTGTGTCTGTCCCCTTCTTAGCTTGATATGGTCAGATATGACCTATTTCACATTAACACCTGGTTTTGAAAATATTCAGAAGAAACAATGCTCGTAGTATCTACTGCATATCTGGCAGCAGCACGGTGGTTTGAGGCTCATTTGATACCTTGGACCCTTGATGACTTAAAACCATTCAGCCAACAAATGTGTTCCATACTGTATCAGCATAATTTACAGCTGAAACTAGTCCCACCGCCCAGTTCCCATAGAGATCCATTCAAATGCAAAGAGTTTTTGTATCGCTTGTAGGACAACCTGAAAACAAGATATCCAGACTCTGATGATGTTATGTCACAGACATCAGGAAGTCATGGCATGCAAATGATATGCATCCAAATACAAAACACGACATTATGTTAATTTGTCTACTGTATAAGTGAATTTCCCTGTTTCTAGCTTTTCTCCAAACAGTTCACTGCAGCAAAAGTAAATGAGCAAATGGTGTCACAGGAGGTCTCAGGAGTGCATTTGTTTAATTCTTGCTAATATTCTGACCAATGATTTTTTGTTAAGACCATTAAAAGCTTAATATGTTCCCATTTTGGGCTTGGCCCTTTGTTTTGCCCAGGCGTGTACATAGTTAGCAACCAGTGCCACCATGTACAATGATTGGTGGTAAATTGACAGTCACTGCATCTGTAAACTGATTGTAGCACAACTACAATAGGCATACACATTTGACTGTTGAAGAGTACTGTTGTATTTATTGGACCAGAAAAAAATAATATATTAAAGGTATGGTGTGCAGTTACTGATTTCTCAACAGTATGAAAGTCATTAATTAATGAGAAGCACGTCCAATATTCCAAGGTAACAGCTCTGAGATATAATTGACAATATTCTTCACTGTGTCCAACTGTACTTCACACAGTAAAGGACCCACAGCAGTGCATCACCTGTGAGATCATGAGAAGGCTGAAGAACCAGGAGTGACAAGATATCACCGGATGGTGGGGTACAGAATTAAACCCAGGGACAGGTAGGCAAACAGAGGCAAGACATACAGAGATTGGATTTGTTCTTACTAATTTGTTTCATGAAACCAAGTTCAGATCAGTCATAATGAGAATGTTTCGTGTGGAGCTGTTGAGTAATATTTTGCATGCTCATGTCTCTGTCAGTAAGCCAATAGTTAATATTGTTTGTTTGTGTGTGTGTGCGTGTCTGTGTTTTCCCCTCATGATCCAGACGTTTTTGGAATGAAAAGTCTCCTGTCACAAGATCTTCAGAGACAGTGAGTATTCATGTTATCCTGTCATTAAGACAGTGAATGGATACCGTGCACACTAGTGGCAATATTATTGCCAGTTCATTGGCACATGTTAATTTTTATTTGTTTTCCCAAGAATTGACAATTACCTTTTTGTGGGAGAAAACCCATGTGAACACAGAGGTCTGAGACATGCAAACTCCACACAGAGGCACCAGACCGGCTCAAACCCTTCAGACAATATTTTACTCATCTATGCTGTTCTTGAGTTTAAGGACATAGCCACCCATCCTGACACAGCTGTACAATGAGTCCAGTGGTGCCAAATCAAAACAAGTGTTAAACCTCTCCTTTCAAATATATAAATGCATGTAGTGCCTCAAACACACCATAAACATGAATCACTATTTTTTATGACTTTTCCATCATGCTGGCCGGTAGGATTTGTAACACAATGGGGGTGCGCAGTAATGTAAGTTGGCTGGTCATTCCCACAAAATTATCCAGGAAGTAGCTCTGCAATCAGATGGCCACTGTAATATGGGTAAATACCTTCTGGGTAAAAACCTTTAACTTTGACTATTTTAAACTTCAAAATATGCATATTTGATAGCTGAATTAAAATGGACTTGATAAAACACTCAGTTAACGTGGCACCAATGGATGATAAAACTATTAGGCTGGTAGTCGTGTGAGTAAAATATGATCTAGATAAGTCATTGTCATGTCCATCAATGCGCATAAGACCCTGGTTATAAAAAAAATGAACTTTTTCTGTTTGTTTTACGAATTTTTCCTTTAACTACACAGAAGTATATGGTGCTTGTCAAACCTGTCATGTATGTGTAGCTGCCTGTTTCTTTCTGAGTAATTTTTACATTCCCTTTTCCAACACTGATAACTGCTAATGATAAGAAACTTGCTTACATTTTTTAGATCAAGCATTGGAACAAGGTGGTTTGATTTTGGTTTGATTTTGATTTTTTTTTTTTTTGCTACAACTGTGTTTACCTTGCTATGATACATCTGTGAATAGTGTCCATTGTTGTGAATCCACGTCTTCCTTCTTTTGGTGATCCACATTTTTCTGACGGGAGTGCTAAGACATGCATTAGGTGCATGTATAAATTGGTAAACATTTAATAACTAGCACTTTAAAAGCTGACAGTACTCTGTGTTCACATTGCCAGAATGTCTCATAATGGCAAATGTCGGTACAGACAATTTAAATAAAGTTTGTTTAAGCTTGTTTAAATGAACGGTAAAAAAAATAAAATCCTACTTTTTAAGGACTTTTCAGTGAATCTTAGTGTGTCCTTTTTTTCTTTTTTCTTTTCCCCCGGGTGCACCAAGGATCCAGTTGATTAATGGCGATTTAGGGGAGGATTGTTCTTTATCTGCACTGTGGTGCACTGTCACTTCTGGTACAGATTCATTGACCTTTTGTGGTATGTTTTGATTTTACTTATTGATACACTGCATAGGTAGGATTCTGAATTAAAAGACAGTATAATGTTTGTCCACATATATTATCAGAACTATACGGAGCCCCCAGGGGTCAGGAGAATATTGTGGAAAACAATATAAACCTGAATTGGAAAATACAAGCTAAAAAACAACAGACCACAACCCCCTCAGCTCAACAGCACAATTTGTTGCTTCCTCCACCTGTTTCAAAGGTGAAATCATGACTTCATCATGATAGTAACCCTAACAGACAAGACAGACACATGGAGAAATGCCATTTTTAGTTTTTCAATTCCTCCTGGGGGGCTCTGGAGAACTGTTCGTGAATAATTGGTTGATATTGTAAATTTACATATGAATACATTAAATAAGTGTTTTAGAATCAATAGTGGTGTGTACTTTATTTGTAATTAAGTTTACAACCCCACTTTAATTGAAACAGTGAAAATCTTGTAGATGTATCAATTTATTTTGTATTTCTTCAGTATGTTTTCAGTTGAGGATATTTCACAGTTATCTTAAAGTTTATATTTTATGGGAATTTGAAGAAACTTTTCTACTGTTAATCAGTACAGTAGTTTAAATATTAAATGTTGTATTTCATTTAAGGTTGGTACTGTAATTCTACAAAAACTGAATCATTAAATATTGTACTTAGATTGTACTTCTACGGGTTTTTAACATTACATATTTAAACATTAAATCTAAACAAACACTGCAAGTTTAAAGTTTGAGATGATTTTAATCTGTTTTATACAGTATTTTTAGACTTTTCATTTTGTCTTCCAAAATAAAACTGTTATTTTACAATCTTGAGCATGTGTGAACACTTTATTGAAGGTGTTTGATTGTAATAATTTAGGAAAAATTTGTAAAATAACAGTGTTTCTCTGCAAAACCTTTAATGAAAATTTCTGTAAATTTTGCACTTTATTTGAATTAGGATATTTTACTTAAATTTTACGGCTTTTGTTTGGCAGCCATTGCTGCCAGTCATTTGATCGTTTTTTAATGATTGTTTTTTTTTTACAGCGTACGTATGAATAAATAATAACCAATTAACACTAAAACATTTCAAAGTGAGTTTTTCTTGTGATAAAATGTGCAATAATGCCTTCAATGCATTTAGATTTTTTAGAATGAGCCCATTGATTTCGTGAAGCATAAAGTGCAGGTACAAATGCTCATAAACAGGCAAATTAGCATTAATTTTGACTTATAAAGTAAAAAAGTAACATCACTGCACTTTTGAAACAATTCTTAGCTTTAGAGTAGCTTTATCAACACTAATTTTGTATATTTCCATGACCTGTTAAAGCGAGCCCAGATGCCAATTTTGTTTTATGTTGGTGTGAGGAACGTCCATTGTGATTACATTGCAGGCAGAACATTCAACCTCCCTACAGATACACAATTGTATTTATGTAGGCTACACAATCCAGAGGCACGTCTGTGTTTACCAAAATAGACAGCGATCTGTATAGAGCCACACTATAGGTAGAAAGCGGTCTCCTCCATCTATGCTTAATTGTTAGCGCAGAGGAAAGGTGAAAATATTATTTTGGAAAGAGATAACGGAGATAACGTTAAGTTAACCCTGTTACAATAGCACTGGTTCAGACGACACACGTTCCTTTTTTCACTCAGATATTTCCGCTGTTTGGTGTATCTGAGGGGTTTCTTAATGAGACTAATCTGGTTAAATAATAATTATAGAATGCCCTTTCACTGTTAGACAAATCAACAGCTATGCAACTTTAAAAGGCAAAATTTTTTGTAAACAACCTTTTTTTTTTGTAAACTAATTTTTTAGTTTTTTTACTTCTTAGTAAATGACATCTTAGTAAAAGTAACAAACATTAATAATCAGTTAATGTACAAGACAGCACCTTTCAGGGTTCATACACTTTTTCACCAATGATTTTCAATGACTTTTCCATGACTTCTCCACAACCTTTAAACCAAAACAAATGACTTTATATCAACGGGACGATTTAAAATAATTTATTGTAACACTAAGTAAAATTAGGTCTGCATCTGAAACATATGGTGCCTCTCTAAAATAAATAAACACCAGACAGACACACTTAGATACATTCTCTCATATTTTAATTCGAATAGTTTAACATTTTTGTCAATGTCTCAAACAGGGCTCGAAATTGCGACCATTTTGGTCGCATATCCTCCAGAAATTGAATATGTGCGACCGCGAAGTATAATTGGGAGCATTTGTGCGAGTGCAAATAATTGTTCTGGTGCGACCCTTTTTTCTTTCCTTTTTCCAGTCGAACGTCTTTCTCTGTACATTCGCAAGTTAGTACAGTCAGCATGTGCCTTGTGAGCTGACGGTGACCCTTCTAACCAATCGTGAGCTTGACATTCTTACCATTAATGCTGATTTTAAATTGGTTAATATTAGCCTTCAATCACTCCCTTCAATTCAATTTATTAGCATTATCGAAAGCTGAAAACTTAAAGCGAACATTTTTTTTTGAAACGTTAACGTAGTGTTTTGTGTAGCGACCCGGTTGAAATAGCTAATTTCTCCGATGCAGTTTACTGGCGGTTGATTTAATTAGCGGTATTAATGTGACGAGAAGCGCCTTGTCGTTTGAATGCATAACACGCAATTCCTTGAAGAGTCGACACATTTTAGGCGTGACAGTTTAACTGTTACTTATAAATCGTACTGTTATATTGTCGTTTTTTATCAAAAAAAAAAACAAAAAAACAAAAAAAAAAAAGCTATTTCATATATTGTTGGTGCTACTTACATTTTGGTGGGTGCTCCTAACTTTTTGAAGTTGGGAGCACCAGTGCTACCAAGTTAAAAAGTTAATTTCGAGCCCTGATATATTATTGAAGCTGCACTTCCCTGCGATATTGTCGGCACAGTAGGGCCTATGTTCACTAACTGCTACATTAGCAGAAGCGTGCCTGTTGGGCGTGCCTGTAAACAGACTGAGCCAGACCGAATTAACTTCTCACACCACCAAAATACCGCGAAGGTTACGTGCCAATTTACGTTTTATTACTATACATACTATTTTTATGATTGGATTAATGAGTAATTATATTTTATGCAACTTTAGCTATATTTCCATTACTTTTCCAAAACATTTCAAAAAATATTATTTTCCATAACTTTTCCAGGGCCTGGAAATTGCATTTTAAATTTCAATGACTTTTCCAGGTTTTTCATGACCGTACGAACCCTGACCTTTAGTGACTACATTATAGCAACATTGCCATGGCGGGCATAAAAAATTTAGCTATATAATTCTAGCTTTGATGGCTTTTTCCGAAGGAGGTATCACAAAGGTAACAAACCAATTCGGAATGCAATTCATTATACAGATGATAACTTTACTGCAGTAATACTAGCCTTTACAGTGACTTTTTATTTTTTATGTTCCAGAGTTGTAATTGGTAATAATACAATGACGACATGCACACAGAAACAAATCAAATGCATTATGAATTGTCCACATTGTCTAATACATTGTCTGCCAATTGATTGGGTAGGCCTAGACCTACCCAAACCTACCTGTGGTTACATGCCTAGCACGCTAGCTAGAGAGGATCATCTTTTTTTCTACTTTTCATTCAAATTAGACACTTTCTCATTGAATCTCACAATACTACCATCGACTACGTAAATATTATGATTAATAAACAATGTAAATGTCACCAAAAGACAATTGGCTTCAAGAAACAGGATTCATTATTTTGTTTTGGTTCATGTATGGGTCATTGCCTGTCTTAAAAGAAAAATACCTCAGGATATCAGCGTTTATAGCAGGGATCAGCAACTCACGGTCCTCGAGGGTCGAGAACTGCTGGTTTTCCACCCTCCCTTTGCCTGGGAGTCAGGTGTGAAGACAGTCTGGCTTTAGAGCTGTGAAATGATTACCAGTAACACATCCCAAGACGTTTCAGTTTCTTGTAAGCTAGAAACAAGTCAACAGATCTCTTAGGATGATGCCTGAGAGTGGTGCCAGGGCCCAAAATACAAGATTCAGGTACAACGCCCAGTACTAAGCCATGCGTATCAGCTATCTCTGGGCAAGAACAATCAAGTTTATCATGGTTCCATGACAACTTTCCCCATCAACTACAAAAATTCCATACATTTTAAGTATCCAAATGGCTAGACTGTTAGATAGTCAACCACTACTGGTAAATACCTACCTTTACAAGTTGGTATGAGGCCACTCCAGGTGCCATTTCCTGTGCAGGTACGAACTATAGAGCTTGCGGCCTCCGTGGTATACCCTGGCTGGCATACATAGGTAACATTCTGCCCAATGGAATAGTCCTCCCCGTATTTCAACCCATTGGCCGGTACTCCAGGCTCCCCGCAATTTATCTCTGCAAGACAAATGTCATTTTCATCTTCAACAGTTTAACACAAGATAACAGCATTGTCTGTTTGAAACCATTCATAACTGCAAATGACGAATGTAACATTAATCTTTAACTGTTTATAAATGCAACTAAAGAGAAATATCAATTTAAAATAATGTATTACTGCAAGTCAACAGCAGCATCCATTATGTGTAGTTTACTACTAGACTTAAAACAGCTCAGAACTACGTAAGAAACCTTAGCTTCAAAATATTCCAACCAGGCCACCAATCAGATAGAACAAGAGAGACGATTCTCTAAACTTTGAACCTTGTGCTGGTAGTGCTCAGTAAACAAGAGAAAGCATTGCCTTGCCTTTTATTAGCCTAACACAGAGTACTATACTAACTTGAGACCAAGCTTTCTATTATTCCCTATGAGTGATTTTAGATTTGCCTAATCACAACAACGTGCAGCCATACTCTGGATGGTTTTCTGCTCTCTAGTCCTTAAAAATAAGAACCATACTTTCCCGAGAAACTAAAACTAAACTGAAACTAGACTATTTGTTTTCTACTAAGCCCGTAAAAGCATATGGGGGGAAAGAAAAAAAAAAAAAAACTTTCGCAAGATCTCGCAAAACTTCAGTGTTCTCTCACAAAACTTTGGTGAGCTATCATTTGCGTTCCCTTCCCCCCCCCCCCCAAAAAAAAATAAACAAATAAAATATATATATATATATATATTATTTAGCAACATGATTCCATATAGACACCAGCAGTAATTGGACAGTGTTATAACAATCTTTTACACTGAGTGCACCCCGAGTGTAATGTGAGAGAACATCGCAGCAATTGTGTGCGTTTCCTCGTTCAGTATTTAGCTATTCTGGACATTTAGTTAGAACTGGGATGTAAACACGTAATCCTGTGTGGAATGAGTAACATTAGCAGCTCATAGGTACATTATTGCTAACTAATACACTTGTAAAGTGAATGACTTTTAAACAAAATTATCCATATCCTATTTAAATATTGGTCTCTTTATTTTCTAAAATACAACATAATATGTATATGCTCATGGCTATGGATAATTGGTACTTTATGCAAATAAGCTACCTTATCTGACCTGTGTTCTGTAATTGTTCCAATGTCCTTTGGTATACCGTTAATAAAATGTAATGTAATCAATAGATAAGTGCTTAATGAATTTATTTCAGTTGACCGATTTAGGCTTATTACCTTTAAACTCAATAAAATCTTAGAAATTGGTAAGTGTTGCATTTATATTTTTGTTCAGTATATAAACAGTAACAGCAGTTCCCATAGGAAGGAAGACATCTTGATGGAAGAACAGAATTCAGTACAAAAGCTGCTGCTGCCGCCGACGACGACGACGACGACGACGACGACGACGACGACGACGACGACGACGACGACGACGACGATGCTGATGAAAAGCAATTCCAAGGTTGACTAGTTATTGAATGAGCCCTGTCGGCTTCGCTGTATCTAGGCTTCTTAGCATCCGTCAATGCAGCAGCTAACAAGCAAACAAGCATTTCTAGAATCTTCTTTTTCATCTTCTGAGGTTTAATGGTGTTTGGTATACCAGCTTTTGGTGCATTAAGGCCACCAACTGGACTGGAGTGTGGAGCAGTAGATTTGGCAGGGGAATTTTTAAATAATTATTATTATTATTATTATGATTATTATTAATGATTAATTTTATTATTAATAATAATAATAATAATAATAATAATAGTAATAATAATAATAATAATAATAACAATAATAAAACCAAAACAATAAAATAAATTATTTTAAGGAAGCCAGTTTTCCTTAGAAAGCTGATAATGTAACTGAATATTTTGTTTGATGAGTTTCCTAGAAGACCTTCAAATTAAATACTGTTTTCCATTCCTCAATGATTTAAATAAACTGTTTTGTTCTTTACTGTATGCATTACTATGAAATAATGTGTTCTACCGATTCTAGATCATTAGTGTATGCATTTCCCTGTTGGATGCTTACCTATTTCATACAATGTATCATTGAGTCCTGCATGACTAATTCTTATGCGTGTTATAATGGTTTCTTCTTTCCGATTCCAGCCCCCAATTCTCCCAGCACCAACATGCTTCTCTATTCTCTATACAAGTGTCTACCTGTTTCACCATAGTCCCAGTGTTCCTGCCAGATTTTGTACATATGAAATTAGATATAAACCTTGGCATCAGCTTTACTAAGTGAAATGCATAAGTGTCTTAGGGTCTGTTTGGCCAGAATATCTACTGCTTCATTTCCCTCTATGCCAACATGGGCAGGTAGACAGAGAAAATGAATGCGGGAGCTGTTCGTTTTTAACCTATATAATATATGTGCAGATGTTGAGCAAAATATCCTGTCTGCATAAGGTTTTTACCAGATATAAGGCTAGACAATGCTGAGAAGCTGACAGAGAAAATTACAGCTTTGTTTATTTTGTTTGCCTCTATCCACTGTAGTGCTAGGGTTATTCCCAATAGCTCAGTCCTATATACAGCCAGATGATCTGACGCCCTCTTCTTTATGGCTAAATTATATCTGGGAATAAACACAACAGCACCTGCATGACCAGAAACAGGATCCTTAGATCCATCTGTGAATATCATTAACATATCTGCAAAGTGTCGTTCAATATGTCCCTAAACTATATCGCAAACAGGTAGAAAACTGGATCTTCCTTTAAGTTTCTGTTGTAAATTCAAATCTATGCTTGGTAAATGGTAAATGGACTGCATTTATATAGTGCTTTTATCCAAAGCGCTTTACAATTGATGCCTCTCATTCAGTCACACACACACTCACACACCAACGGTGTGGCATGCCATGCAAGGTACCAATTAGCTCGTTGGGAGCAATTAAGGGTTAGGTGTCTTGCTCAGGGACACGTCGACACACCCAGGGCGGGGGATCGAACCAGCAACCCTCCAACTGCCAGACAACCTCTCTTACCTCCTGAGCTATGTCGCCCCATGCCCATGCTTGGTATTGGGAATAACCGAGGGGAGGGGGGGGTCGGGGGGATTATGGAAATTTGAACTGTAGGGCTATATGGTACATGTGTGTGCAATCCTATCATTCCCACTTTTAGTATCCCCTACCCACCCAAAACTTCTGAAGTTGAACTTGTTGTGTTCCCAGTATTCTGTTAAAACAGCCTTAGTGGAGTGCAAATGTCTGTGCCCCTGCAGATTCACCCAATATGCAACATAAATTTTCTTGCATATTGATTCCTGATTCCTAGAGGCATTTCTCCCATTTCAACCTGCATTGCAGATACTGGGGATATTCTAAATGAACCACCACAGATTCTAAGTACTTGAGCTTGTAAAACAGCTAATTTCTTGAGCTTAGTTTCTGCTGCAGGCATATACATCCGTAGTCTAAAACTGATCTACAGAGTGCCCTGTATATATTTGTCTGAGATTTATTATTTGCTCCCCATTCCTGTCCCGATAAGCACCGCAGTATATTAATAACTATCTTACATTTCTGATTTTATTTACATGTTCATTCTCAGTTATCATTTGTTCCATAATTTTACCTAAGTGGGATGTTAAAGCAACATCCCAGGTGAAGTTATACGTGCATTACTGATGGCTCTTTTTAATTCACATAAATTAAACAATGAATCTAATGAGTTTCCTGATGGTGCCTTTTTCTCTAGTATTCCTGGATTTCCTGCCATTATTTTTCTTCTGTACTGTCTGGCTTCCAATGTAAGATTTTCAGAACAATGGACCTTCCAGAATGTTTCAGCCAGCAGTTCAGCCTTTTCCCTGTTACTGACTGTAGTTTTGTCTGCACTGCTCAGTACAGGTAGCCCATAATTACTCCTTATGCCCCCCATTTTCCTGATCATGCCCCATACATCAGACAGCTGAGTCTGTCTCCTGATACTGTTACAAAATGTCTGCCAGTATGTACACTTCGCTGATCTTTTAGTTTTCCTATGTAGACTACTTAATAACTCAAGCCACTTTGTATAAATGTAGCTACTCCTCCCCCTTTCCCTGATTCCCTCTCTCTCCTATTAGCTGCATAACACTTCATTATGAAATCCAGCTGTGGCTTCAACCATGTTTCTTTTATGCGTATTGAATTCCTGCCTATTACAAATTGAACTTCCACCAGTGTTTCCTGTGGAATTGATCTCTTGGTGTGGTGGTGGGTGTCTGAAGGGGGGGGGGGGGGGGGGGAGGCGGGGGGGTAGCAAAGGCAAAAAAGTTTAAGACTATGAAAACATAACCTCTTGAGACTTTTTTTATATCTAAATCTATCTTTTAGCTCTGACAATCTCTTGATACAAGGAATAGCAGTTTGCAAGAGCTAAAAAGTAGTTTTAGGTGTACTTTAAAACCATAAAATGTTTGTTAACCCTTTTATTGTTTGTAAATATTGAAGCAACATAGGCCTGTATTTGAGTTATGGTGGGGTGAGAACAATTAAAAGAGCACACTGTCCATCTAGAAGTTCTATCTTCAAGAATAGAGGACTATATAACCAAAATTGATACTCAAGAAAAGTTACAAATTGCACTTTAAAAGGGACACTCTTCTGCTAAATTAACTCAATTACCATGACAAAATAGTACTTAGTTAGAATGTTTTATCTTTTTATTTAACAATATAATTTGAGCTGGGTCCACATTCAAAGCCCTCTCACACACAATGACAGAGTTTACATGCACTGTCCATGCAAAAAAAAAAGGAAAAAGTGAGGAAAATGGCTTTAAAAATTCTGTTCTATTACATTCTAATTCTAATGAGAAGCATGATACAAAAATTTCCTAACTAACTTAGACGCTTGATTAATGTATTTTTTATTAGCTAGTTTTATCTGTATTCATTTCTGGACACTGCAGCAGCTTGTGAGACTGCTCCTCTCGTTATAATCATAATCGTCACTAGAATGCAGCCCTCTTTGTCAGCTGTAGCAACTGTAACCTAACTCTTAGTTTTGCCAGCACACTACATTCACAAAACCTTAAAAATAAACACTTTCCCTTTCGTTTTCATGGGAAAAATCACCATGTTGTAGTATGGAAATGGAAGTAGTTGAATCACTCAAACATTTTAAATGCCTTTAAAAAAAAAAAAAAAAAAAAATCGCGCTGTTTTGGCGATTTGCCAACATTTTGCGGCCGTTATAACAGTAGCTCTAGATTTTTTTAAAAATGGTAGGCACTTACGTAGCTCAACTGAAACAGGTTCGGCTTCAGCTCAAACAAACACTGTTTATTTTCAGATAACGTTACATATTTATCACATTTATTTTTTACTTGTCCGATCAGACAACTGCATGAGGCATTCCACTTGCGCGAACGGAGTTAGAATCTGCCAGTTGTCATCACCGACTGATAGTTAACGCCAGTGCTTGAGATGGGCAGGAGCTGTCGGGACTTGTATACGAGTACCGACTCTTCTTTTGATTACCAACATTAATTTATTTTAAACAGTATGTATTTTGAGGAGTAGGTACCGGCACTTATTTTGGTCCAATTAAAACACTGGTTAACACTATGGTATTTTTGTAATATTTGAAGCGTCGCTACCTACCTTTTCCTTGTCTTTCGGTGGCTGAAGGAAAAAAAGTGACGCTTTGACAGACCGTGCCACCTTCGCGCGCTGCAAGTCATCCGACCACCTCAGAAAGGAGCAAGCACGGAGCGCGCGGCCTAGGCTCTTTTTGGAAATAAATATGCGGACTCGACAGTATGGATTTGAAAGCGCATTTAGGCAGAAATATTTAGAAAGTTTAACATTTTTAATTTATGAATTTAATATATATATATATATATTTTTTTTTTTTTAATTTTTATTATGGTGTGGCGGCAAGGATTCTCTATGTATGTATGTCAACGTTTCCGCTGGTAAGGTTTTGCCGTGGCGTGGCGCCACGGCAAAACCTTACCAGTGGAAACGTTGACATACATACATAGAGAACTTCTTTATCCCCATGGGGACATTTCCCTCGCAGCATGTTACATTCACATTTACGAACACACACTTATACCAAGAAACATACTATCATTCACGCAACAGAAAGGCTGGGCAGCGAAATACATACATACCAAATTGGACATATACATGCCTATTCAATCAATCTTGACTGTGAGAGAGCCATCCACACATATGTTTGGCCTGTCCATGTAGTGCATGCTTATACACACAGGGCCAAGTGACTTGAAAGAATTGAGGAAATATTGGGTAGCAGTGCTTTGAAATACATCTTATGTCATTTCGGTGAGGCAAGATAGCCTATATTGTTTGTAGTACCGTAACTTGGCGTCATTTTGATATCAATACTTTTGAGTAACTTGGCATTTTTGTACGTTGAAAACGTGTTTTTTATGAGATGTAAGCATTACTGCTCAAAATAGTTTGGTTATATACGTTATTTTTGAAACCGAGTATCTTTAAATAGGTTAGTGGTGTTATATAATGTGGATATTTCACACTATAAATGTAAGCGTTAGATGGTAGTGTAATAGATTTTGTGAACATGTAACAGTGATGACGTGAGAGTTGGAACATTGCCAAAACGTGGTGGACAGTTGAAAATTGTTTTCATGTCGTCCCATCCCCATACAAGAGAACATACGAGAGTATAGAAATACACACGAGTTAATTACACATTTAGGGAGTGTACCGCATTGTGACAATATTTTTGCATTATTTTTTAAATCTGATAGCAATGTTTCATCTTAAACCTTCATAAGGGGCTCATGTATATGCTTTATAATGGACAAAAAGCATTTTATTCAATTTTGGAGAGATTTTGGATATGTTTCTGGACCCCTAGATATTTTAGACCACTGTACTGACTGAAAGCTTGTAATTCCCACTTGAAAATGATGCAACAGTGATTTTCTTGAGTCAAAACAGTTGATTTGTACTGAAATATGTGAATATGTTGTGATTTACAGCATTGCATAATTTACACATTTTGGATAGATCTGGAGACGCTGGGTACACTGCTTAGTTTTTGCTTCATACATCTATAGTAGTTCTACATATCCACCATTAGATTTTATGAACTTGTGATCAAGATGTTTTCGATCTAGTTTAACCTGCTCTCTATGCAATCTCTCAGTATCTCATTGCAAACTTGCAAATTCAGTGCAAATTCATTTTTGATTTTTTGTCAAAACAATTGCATTTGTGGCACTTCATTTCTTCCAAAATTATGAATATAAACTAATCTGCGTTAGTATTGTAAATTGTACAAATGTCTTGCTTCATTTAAGCCATTTTTCAAGTCTCTGTGGTGTTCACATCTGGAGTTATAAAGCTTTAAATAGGGTACCCCCTAAATGGGCAAGGATTGGCAAGATTTGGCTTGTGCGTTAAGGGGTTAACTGTATAAAAAAATAAAAATATAAATAAACAATTTATGAATTAATGGACTGCTTCCTTTCTTGAATGAAATCACTCACAGTGTATAACCAACATCACTTAAGTAGACCGTAGTTAGTGGTTGCTTAGTTTTAAATCTATTTAGAATCTAAATTATCCTGTATTGGCGGTTGGCCTAGAGTTAAGCTACCCAACTAGTTTAACTCACACGCTGTTTTTTTTTTTCATGAGCTAAACCCCTTTTTGTGTAATAGCAAAACACATTTTAACCTCAATGTATATACATCAAAAGATCTTTTAACATTGGTGTATGTATCAAAATACCTTTTAAAAGAAATAGTATCAATTCCCCAAATATCAATATCAATCAACACAGCAATAAAAGTAACTTCAACCAATGAAACAGTGAATCCCTTTTTTTCAGTCCAATGAAGGGAATGAAAATATACAGTCTATTAAATGTGTCCTTCAGTGTTCTGGCAATGATCAGTCCTACCAGGATTTCAGATCTTTCAGAATCGTCCCATCCATTAGCTTGGCTCGCCACAACTGCTGAACTCTACCACCACTGTAGTAGCACAGAGAAGCAGAAGAAATCCACTTTCCTCCAAAGATGTCGAATCTAACACAAACAGGGAGAAAGGAAAAGACCCGGCCTGAATAGGCCAAAAAGAGGATTACATATTCACTCTCTATGCATTTACATATAGTTGTGATATAAACTGCTCCAATTACACATTTATGTGATTCATTTCTTTGTGTCTCTCATTACACTTCATTAAATCAACCATACACATGGCTAAATACTTTTTTATAAACATCACCATATTAATTAGTTGCTCTGACCCATAATTTACTTTCCCTTTTATTTTTACTGCTAGCGCACTTGCCAAATACACAGAGGCGGAGCGCCAAATTACAAGGCACTGGTTCAACACGTCATGTTCAGAAATGCCCAAGAACCCTTAAACGCGAATTGGCGTTTTCTTTGAAGTTTCCGTTTCGTTCTCTTTGGCGGTACCAAAGGCGAAAAGCAGTAATTGCAGGTGTGTTTTTGGACCTCACTTCCCAGAGATCCAACCGGATCCAACCAGTGTCGCCTGTGTGACGTCAGTCAGTTGGCACCTGGGCCACGCCAACTATCCCTACTAACAAAATGTGGTTGTGGCGACGTACTATTAACGTTTTCTATTGGTCTCGTAACGTCCGAGTTACGTCTCAATTTACGTAGTATTACCGTAAAAACGTAAGACCAGCACCCCGTCGCTGCGACGTCGCAAAACAACGTTGTGGATACGTAACAGTTACGTCCTTACAACTTTACGTTTGACAATGTAATAGAATAACCTTACCCCGACGTTGTGATTACGTAGCCAGGCAGTCATCCGTCGTAATGCTATAGATTTACGTCGCTGACATGTTTAAACTTCATTACGTTATTTACCTTTCCACAACATTGCGGATTGGTCACTTACTAAACCCTGACCATACATTTTGATTTTGTGTGTTAAAAAAAGGTATATCAGGTTGTAATTTTGATCTCCATTCTATCCTACCAATGAAATGCCATTGCTTCTGTAATTCATATCTTCAAAATTTAAGATACTTTAAGTGCAGCAATAAAAAATGTACACATCAAGCCCAAATAGAATAGAAAGCCTTTATTGTCATTGTATAGAATACCATTGAGATCAGGTTCAAGTTACATTTCTAGGTAGGCAATATGTGCAAGCATAATTATGGTACAGAAGATGAGACAAACATACAAAACTAGATACAAAAACATAAAAAGGGTGAAGGGTAGTTTCAGGACAGTAATAACCATAGACCAATGATTTCAACATTAATAGTGTTGAGTATTTGTCTTTTTCAAGCGGTGAACTACATTTAAGTTAGGATCACCTTGGATCAACTTGGAATACAGTCACTCTTGTCTCAGGCATGTCTTGAGTGGGGAAGGCTGGACCTCGGGTTCTTCACTGGGGCAACAGTCATAAGGCCATGTGTGGGAGCTGAAAGGATATGAAATTGGACCAAGTAAGAAAAATACATTGAATAACATACGCAGCAGGCTAAAATCGTAATTGTGTTTTGACAATGACAAACAGTCAATGAGCAAAGACCTGTTTCCATATAGGGTAAACGTCCCTATTAAGCCCACCAAATCCACTTTTCAGACATTTTTAATGTACACTGCCCCAATTTAAGTGAGAACATTTTAGTTAAAATGAAAGTCTAATCTCTCATTTTAAGTGTCAATAATTCATTTATACCAATTTCTAATGTTTTTGTTGTTTAATTTGTCAAAATATGTCAAAAGTCTGGCATGGGCTTAATGGGAACCTAACATACCCTTTAAAAGCCCATTGGTGTTCCAAATAAGCCCACTTCATGATTTGTTGATAAATAAATATATATTTAAAAAATCTTAACAATACAAACTTGTTCTATTCAAATCTGTAATCTCTTAGCTCTCAATAGCTATTTTCATTTTGTCTCCACTCCTATCCTATAGCCTGCAAATGGCATTTGGAATAGGCATGACCAGCCTTTTTGCTGTGTTGTCAACACAGAAAAAGCTAAACTTACAACAGGTCTTCTTTGGAATGTAGCCAAAAAACTATTTACAAACAAAATCAAAACTATAGTGGAAATTGCTCTTCAATACTTTCCATCTTTCAATGCGTGTTGTCATTTTGTCTGTATCTCTATCCTATGATGTGCTGTTGGCATTTGAAATTGGCCAAAATTCCTGGTCCAGCCAGCTGGTTGAAAGTGCAGGTGTTTTTATGAAAATTTCTGAAGACCGACTGACTGAACAAAAAACTATTTCAGGTTCAATACTAATGTTCTAAGGATAGTAAATGAGTCAATTTCAGGATTTACAATTAAACAGTAACTTTAATTTATTTTCAAATGTTAATCACATTTAGGATAGTAGTTTGAAAACATTGTAAAAACACATTTTAGAACCATTCAGTTCATTCTGGAGTAACATTAAAACACAGTTCATTATGAGACATCAGTCATAACATCTTGAAGCTCATGTATCATTAGCCTAACTTAAACAAAATAAACAAGATTTCAACATTTCTGCAATTTCTACTTTCTCCTAGACTAAACGTAGACCTATGCTCTTTGAGGTGATTGTATCGTTTTAGTAGGGCTATCATTTGCTCCATGCTCCATCTTAGTAGTGTAACATAATATAGGTTATAGGGTGGTCTAAGCTTTATTTTATTTGTTTGTTTCAATCTTTTGCCCACGTTGTGGTTGTCTTTGTCTTATGCTAAGTCTTTCATGGCTTTCATCTTGTTTTTGTACAGATTTTCAATGACCTCATGATTGCGCAAATAGAATGGTCCAAGTCCCTACAGCCCTGCTTTGCAGAGGATGAACTTGCGCTTCTATCATGCATGGACATGAACTGTAGTTCTTTCGTGTTTTAGTCATCTTACACTAAAACTCATCTGAAAAGTAAAGATTAAAAAATTATTGCTAATGTTAAGACAGAACACATGGCTATCCAGAATGAACTGACCTATGCCATATCACTGATATTTAAATATGGGTATTAATTATCTGAATTATGGAGCTGATTCATCAGGTGAGGTCAAAATTAGGGAGGAAAATGGTTCAAAGGTGAAAAGGGAGAAAATCCCCACTGAAACACAGTAAAGTGGGCTTAATGGGAACAGATGGGCTTAAAAGGAACATCAGTGAATTTATGGTTAAAAGACAGAATATTTTATTCTACTCACATGACATTAAAAAACAACTATGAAATAAATCTATATATGGTGCACTAACATAATATGAAAAGTATAAATTGACCATGCAGAGAAGTAATTAGCTATACTCATTTACATCCACCCCAGACAGTGTGATTTTTTTTGCTAGTCCCTTTTAAGCCCACCAGGTAAAAATGTTAATTAAAAATAAAGATAAACATACACATTTATTGTCTTTAACAGTATAATATAAACTGCATACAAAAATATTAACTATACATGCTTATCATGCTTTGTATCATTGTAATGAACTGTACTGTGTAGCTACTGTATTAGTGCAGCATGTGGTCTGTTTGCTAGCGTGCTAAAACTCATATTTTGATTTCAAAAGAAACAATATTTCTAATTCAGGTAATATTCTAACATATGCCTCATTCAAAACACTAATCACTTAAATTTTGATAACAAATGAGTACTTACCAAAAGCAGGATTAGAAATATACAAAAAATGTTATTTTCTGAGGGTACCAAAATCACCTAAGTTTTTTTGCAACTACTTCTGGGATCAGCAGGCACATGCCACACATGTGCTTCGATAACTCAATATCGACAAATGTGATTGACTTGCAATAAAAAGTGTAATTTATGTAACAAGCAGCTTCATTTGAAAAAACATCACACAGCAAAAAATGATGTTTTTTTTTTTTTGACTCAGAAGTTGCAAGTGGGCTTATATGGTACATGGGCTTAGTAGAGACGTTTACCCTAATATCCATAACTACCTTCATTCTGATCTTGTGCTCTAGTTTCCATTTGAGCTGTTGGGCCAACTGTAGAGAACTCTGCAAAAGAAAATCAATTTAAGTCAGTATTTGGTGAAAAAACAGAAAAATACTCTTGATTAATATTGATTACACAATGCACAAAACCAATTTATTTATTTAATTTTTTTAAGGCCACGATTACACCAGGTATAGAGAAATGATGCTAGAGGATTTTGACGAAAAAGTTGAGTTTTTGTATTTCAAATGGAAATAATGTTTCGCTAAATGCTTTCAAAAGAGCGCAAAAATAGCTTTCAAAAGAGGCGCCAACAATGCTAGCTTGAAAAGGCTTGCCAGCTCCAGTTTGTCAAACACCAAAAACCAAATGAAGACCACACAACTATTTTATCATATTTATGATGCATATTTGAACCAACATGTTGATATCTCATTAGGACGTGGACAAGGTGAATTACAGTTTTCAAAAGAGCGCCACATACGTTAGCTTTCAAAGGAGGCGCTGGCAACAACGCTAGCTAAAAGGACATGAACAAAGGTGTTTTACGGACAGCCGTTTATACATGTCTAATTAGCTCAATTGTTAGCTAACTAAACAGGCCATCGCCGAGATCAGCTAGGTAATGTTAGCTAGTCTTACATTACATTTGCACTGGGCTTTTAGCGTTAAATACTCAAAGTAGCAAATAGGTTATCTAACAGAACACTAACTCAAATTAGCCCCAAACAGACGCCAGGTCTGAACAGACGCCATTTAACTAACTTAAAGCATTAGCAACATTAAGCTAGAACTGCAAACATGCATGTTGAAAGTAGGACTCCGTCATTACATTGCAAATACTACTAACTGAAAAGGTCTCCAATGCATTCAGTTCTTCTTGTTAGCTTTTACGGTGGTTGGCATCCAGTATTGCTGCATTAATACATTCAGTTAAAAATATAAAGGCGTAATGAAACGCTTACCTACTCTTGAACACCGCCAGATTTTCCCACGGAGAATTTGAAATCACAACGACCTTCTTCTAAGACACGTCACAGCAACATGCGCATGTGATTGGATCAAGCGGCCAAAACCAGACTTCGTTTTTGAAGCTCATTTCCTGGTGTTGTAGTTCCTGGTTGCTCACTAGCGCCACTACGGATGGCTCCAGTATAGGTGTTTTCATATCCGGTTTCCATGTAAGTCTACGGTACAAATGCGATCAAAATACAAAGTCAATAATTTTTTCTCACAAGAGCAAATAGTCATAATAGGTGTATTTTATTCGTCTTATGACTGTCCATGGGTCGATTTTATGATTTATTGCGTCATTTGGGCACAGTGCCAATATTTGCTCTGGACCAATGAGGTACAGCTTGCGTCACTTCCGGATTACTGCGGTTCTCAGAATCGGTCCTGGGGGCTCCTTGCGTATATTGGCTTTTCACCATTGGTTTTGATGATTTACAAGAAAAAAATAATAGCCTAATAATAATTAGAAATTCAATGTAGGCTACATTTTTTTGTCTTCATGCACCAGGTGGAAAACTTGCTGTACAAAGTGCGTTGTCATATTTACACGCCTGCAGATCAGTTATTAAAATACTTGGTAGATTTGTTAATCACCGCTGACAGTGTTAATTTTTATTCGGTAGAAAGTGATTTGCGAACGATCGGTCAGCTAGCGTCACCCAGCAAGTGAACACCACAAACGGCGATGGAGTAGCTAGTAGCAGTTACTGGCTCATTAACTGACTGTGGCGAAAACCTACGACGATAACTTGCTCGGTTAACAGCAGGTCTACCAGACAGTTATACGAAAATTAGCCTAGTCAAATCACCAGTAGCCTACACATCTCTGATTGATTGACCATTAGTGTAGTCGATGTTCTTCCCCTGTGGTTCATATTGCTAATGCGTGAGCTAACCACGGATAGCCTACCTAGCTCACTGGCAAACTGATATGCTAGCTAAGCATATTCGTTTTGCTGAGAAACATAAATTGAAGATAACTGAACATAGCCTAATTGTATTTTTAATGTCATACATATAACGTGATTACACGACACAGTACAGTCACGGATAGAAATTAAACTCCGTAAACATCAGATAATATATTGTAAAACATAACAGCAGACAGTCAGCTAGCCTCAAGTTCGTTCTGCAATCGTTCGTTCAGGTTGATGGGCTATTCCGCACCGGACTGTCAATCAAATTGTAAAAATCACAAGACCGCTTAACTCTATGGTTTTGGCTCCAAAGCGACAAAATGGCCGCGCCCGCCATTGAGCTTCAAAACGTGTTTTAGAGACCCACGGAGAGTCAATGGATGACGTCACAGTAGCTTTGTCCATATTTTTTACAGTCTCTGTTCTGGACCAATGAGGTACAGCTTGCGTCACTTCCGGATTACTGCTGAGGACTGAGCTACAGGAGGGGCTACAGTCTATGGTCACTGGGGTGGGCGGTGGCGCCTCTTGGCCTTGACACTGCGGCTCCGGCCACGGTCCGCCTGTGCCAAGTCTGAAAATGCAGGCATCCCATTTCGTGGTGATTTCATTATGGCGTGTGCTATTTACAGCTGCACTAGACGACCATAAAATAATGCTCCTCTTAAGTTTTTCGGTAGCCTACTTAACCAAATAATTACTTGGCAGAAAGCGTAATCAGCTTGCTATATTTGGTAGTCCAGTAGTAGCCTATGCTAAAACAGTTCGCAACTTCGGCTACCAAGCCATTTGACTAGCTAGCTAACCTTAACCGGCAAACATTCAACCTGTCAGACGTGTTTGACGGCTTGTCAGTCGTGTACATTCCGTAAATGTCTACCTGGGCCATGCTTCACGCATGTGACAAAGGTACTATAACCCCGATTTTGGGATAAACACTTTTTCAGTTTCACGAAGCGAATTAAGAGTCTCAAGGTTCATTTGCTGAGTAACATACAACACACGATGAAATCACACACACAGAATTTAACGAAATTAACCATCTTGGCATTTAGAAAGGAACATGTTTTTAGCATTTAAGAGACCGACAAGCTAGGCATTTAAGACAGTGGTTCTCAGAATCGGTCCTGGGGGCTCCTTGCGTATATTGGCTTTTCTCCATTGGTTTTGATGATTTACAAGAAAAAAATAATAGCCTAATAATAATTAGAAATTCAGTGCAGGCTACATTATTTTTGTCTTCATGCACCAGGTGGAAAACTTGCTGTACAAAGTGCGTTGTCATATTTACACGCCTGCAGATCAGTTATTAAAATACTTGGTAGATTTGTTAATCACCGCTGACAGTGTTAATTTTTATTCGGTAGAAAGTGATTTGCGAACGATCGGTCAGCTAGCGTCACCCGGCAAGTGAACACCACAAACGGCGATGGAGTAGCTAGTAGCAGTTACTGGCTCATTAACTGACTGTGGCGAAAACCTACGACGATAACTTGCTCGGTTAACAGCAGGTCTACCAGACAGTTATACGAAAATTAGCCTAGTCAAATCACCAGTAGCCTCCACATCTCTGATTGATTGCGCCTAAGAAAACGCCATCTTCTCTGTTTCATTTGTTTCATTTGTTCCAACTTCGTGGCCAATGGGAGGCCGCCCTTGTTTCAACTTCTCCGGCTTACATGCTTTTTGCGCCCAATCAGGAGGCTCGCTTGTTTCAACTTCGTCACGTGGGTTTCAACTTCATCACGTGGTATCGGCGAATCTCAGCTCTCCCTTCCGCTGTTTCAAACTGCACTCCAGGAAGTGCCGGAGTTCTGCGACGGGAGAGCGGTTTCGGTAAGTTTTTTAATTAATTTTACACTAAAAATATGGAAACGTTGTTGTTTGCGTGTTGGCAATGTTTATAACTTGCTAGCCAGCTGGCTGTCACGCCGTTTTTCTCTCTTTTAAAAGCAACGTAAGCGTTTGAATCGCCTAAAATGGCAGCTGGTAATATTAGCTAAGGAATGAATGAATGAATAATCAATCATTCAATAACTTTGCAGTTATGTCAGCGCGTTGCGTGTGCGTTTTTACCTATGAAATATGTCGTAAGACAAATTTGGCATGTCCTGTGCTTCATTTTTCATTATAAAACGTAGCATTCTCTTGCTTGCAATGTGGATATCCGCCTGGCTTGTTAACCAGAATTAGTCATGTTAAACGGTTTTCTGGCCAGTTAATTATTAGCTAATACGATTAATTTAATCGTTTATGTCCAAAGGTTTAAAGGATGTGGCCTGACAGTCCAGCAGACAAACGCTTTACATGAGTTACAACAGTGTAGCTGTGTTTTTGCATAGTCAAAGAGTAATGGCATCTCAGTAGCTCCTTTAAAAATACAGGTGTTTTAATTGCATGAAAGAACTCAAAATGTAAGCACTACAATGGAGTGTGAGTACATGTGTGTCTGGACACGCCGAGGGACCTCTGCCAGTCAAAGGACAGGAGCAGGAATCGAGCGGGTTCCATAAAATGTTGCTTTCTGTGGCAGGTGCTCTTGTTGCAATTTTGCAGAAAATGCAACTGATTGATAACCTCTTTCAGCTACGTCAAGCGGCTTCGTAGACAGCCGGCCCAGCCTGGGACTCGGACGGACGCCGCAGTCCAGCACACCAGGCGCAGAGACCAGGAGCACATTGCTGCGATCAGAATTAAACAGCGTCTCATTTAAATGCACGATTGACACAAATACAGACGTTTGTCTTAAAATAACTTTATTTTTCCTATGTCTTTGCAAAGCTGATCCTGCCAAAGTCCTGAGTAGAGGTCCCACAGCCCCTGCTTCCTCCCCCTCCGGCTCCGACGAAGAGGAAGGCGGGCCCCAGCCACAGCGGTCCTTCCGGGCCACCGAGGCCTGCCTCGCAAAGTTCTGAGGTGAGATGGTGTATCTTTATAGTTTGTTTTTAACGCTGGGTTAAAAGAAGTTGACGCAAAACTCATTGTAACACGTTCTCTTTATCCTGCAGCTGCTGATTCCTGAGAGTTGGCGTGCGGCCTTCTCGAGGGAACGGCGAGAGTGGATTGGTCGGGTGCTGTTTACCAGGGACTGGCAAACGTTCATGTTTCTTCTTTTTTTTTTATTGAATTGTTTTATTGAATACAACTTGACGCATTACATGTCACACATCTGCAAGCGTGAACGTTCGTGATTTAGACGCCAGTCGCTCCATCTCTGCAAAAGTCACGTCTACTGCAAAAATCAAGAAATGTGTATTGTATGAGAAATGTACTGGATCAATAAACATGCACAGATGAAGTGCTAAAAGCCAATACTGTCTCTGTGAATGCATTCTACTAGCAATAGGTCTGTTTAGAATTGACTGTTTAGTTGACATTTCAAGTGGCACAATTTCAGACTGTATTGGTTGTACTATATTCAACATTCACCTTTGTGCATTCAACTTTACAATTCATCACATTTCTCATTTCAAGTGACTTGCATTCAAACATTCATTACATCATTTACACTGGTTGACATTTGTGACATTTCCTTTCTTTTTTCCCATTTTCCTTGCATGTGAACATGCAAGCAAGCAAATTGGGCCTTTTCCTTCCAGGGGTCACATTCAGCTTTACAATTCCTGACATTACTTATTTCAAGTGACCTGGATTCAAACATTGAACTGGTCAATCAAACATTACACTGGTTGACATTTGTGACATTTCCTTCATTTATTGAACACGTCCTTTCTTTTTTCCCCTTTTCCTTGCATGTGAACATGCAAGCAAGCAAACTGGGCCCTTTCCTTCCAGGGGTCACATTAACCTTTGTGCATTCAACTTTACAATTCCTGACATCCCTTATTTCAAGTGACCTGGATTCAAACATTGAACAGGTCAATCAAACATTACACTGGTTGACATTTCCTTCATTTATTGAACATGTCTTTTATTTTTTTGGGGCCTTTTCCTTCCAGGGGTCACATTCAACTTTACAATTCCTGACATTCCTTATTTCAAGTGACCTGCATTCAAACATTCATTACATCATTTGCACTGGTTGACATTTGTGACATTTCCTTCATTTATTGAACATGCCCTTTCTTTTTTTGGGGCCTTTTCCTTCCAGGGGTCACACTCAACTTTACAATTCCTGACATCCCTTATTTCAAGTGACCTGCATTCAAACATTCATTACATCATTTGCACTGGTTGACATTTCCTTCATTTATTGAACATGCCCTTTCTTTTATTGGGGCCTTTTCCTTCCAGGGGTCACACTCAACTTTACAATTCCTGACATCCCTTATTTCAAGTGACCTGGATTCAAACATTGAACTGGTCAATCAAAAAACGTCAATCAAATATTACACCGGTTGACATTTGTGGCGTTTCCTTCATTTATTGAACGTGTCCTTTCGTTTTTCCCCTTTTCCTTTCATCTCAACATCCACACCAGCAAATTGGGCCCTTTCCTTCCGGGAGTCACGGCCAGGCTTGATCCCGCGACCTTGCGTTCCCCAGTCCTGCTTGCCATCCGCCCTGGAGCAGCGGCCCCTCCCTTCTCCTCTCCTTGCCCGCGGGCCCCTCCTTCCTCCACAGAGAAGAATGAGCGGTGGCTTTTGCGCATCAGTGCAGTCAATGTTCTTCCCCTGTGGTTCATATTGCTAATGCGTGAGCTAACCACGGATAGCCTACCTAGCTCACTGGCAAACTGATATGCTAGCTAAGCATATTCGTTTTGCTGAGAAACATAAATTGAAGATAACTGAACATAGCCTAATTGTATTTTTAATGTCATACATATAACGTGATTACATGACACAGTACAGTCACGGATAGAAATTAAACTCCGTAAACATCAGATAATATATTTTAAAACATAACGGCAGACAGTCAGCTAGCCTCAAGTTCGTTCTGCAATCGTTCGTTCAGGTTGATGGGCTTTTCCGCACCGGACTGTCAATCACATCGTAAAAATCACAAGACCGCTTAACTCTATGGTTTTGGCTCCAAATCGAGAACATGGCCGCGCCCGCCATTCAGATTCAGAACGTGTTTTAGAGACCCACGGAGAGTCAATGGGTGACGTCACAGTAGCTTTGTCCATATTTTTTACAGTCTCTGGATTGGATATACCGTCTTCTTGTTTTACAGCGGGTGGTACACAGCTTATTGGTGAATTACCACCACCTTCTGCTCCGGAGTGTGTATCAGACAATAGATTTACACTCAAAAATCCCTTCACCCTAAACTATATTTTATCCTCCATGCTTTACACCGAGTCCTACTATAAAATCCCTATCCATGTCAGCCACCCTAGAACCCTATACCTGCTTATCCATCATATCCTATATTTAAAAATAAATAAAAATTTAATTTTCTCCGGCTTGACATCTTTACACAGAAATCAGACTCGGCTCTGCTCCACCTATACCCCACGTTAATGCTCTGTGTAAAGACGGCTTTATTCCGATCATTATAATATATTGATGAACTTGATGGCAATGTAAATAACGGTAACGCCAATTCAGATCAATGATTCGCAACGAGACGAAACTGTTCTAGAATGTTGCAGAGAAAATTGCAGCGGTGTGAACTGGTTAGTTGCAGAGCGTTTGAAGCCGTTGCCTGTTGTCTCAAAAGGCCCACCATGTCAAATCGGCAAATGCAATTAGAACGTTTACAATCAGACGTCTTGGAATTTTGCAAGTTGCATCCAGTCTCGTTACGAATCATTGATCTGAACTGACCTTTAGTTAGCTACATTGCAACGTTGCAACAAGGTAGCATTGCATTCGAGAGACGTTTTGCGAGGTCAGTACCAGTCGGTAGCGTTAGCTAGCGTTTTTTCTAATTGTTAGCTGACATTAGATTGTGTTAATTACATTAGCTATCTAGCTAACGCAACGTTACCTGAAATGAGAGATGGCTACTGTGCGCAACTTTGTCTAAACTAATGTTGCCTTTCTTGACATGGTCCGTAGCTAGCGTTAGCTGTGCAAATAGCTAGGCTATGTAGTAAGTACCGTGAAATGAGCCACAGTAAGACGGCAGATTCGTCGGAAATCGTTCAGAATATCTGCCTGCCCGAAAGCTAGAAACGCGTATCTCAAAGTTTATTTTCTAAACTAGCGAAGTTTTGACATGTAAAAATACTCCGTTATAATTATAATGCCAATTAAAAAGGCAGTGTATTTTTATAAAGCTTTCTTTATATTTCTGCCATGTTGATTCTTGGAAGTGCAGTAAGTCTAAATATGAAATACCATGATCTTCCTTTTTTTAGGAGAATATAAAACGGATTCCAGCATATTTCTCATAATTAATAGGTCATGTTACCACTGAAGTGTTCTAACAACTCTAGATGATAGCTTCCTGGCTAATTGTTATAGGATAAACTATGTGGCATGGGTTGTTAGTACACAATAAAATGTCCAGTGCTAATTCAACTCTAAATAGATAACATTTTGACCCACATTCCAGAGTCAGACCAAAAGTTATCTGTCAAGACTTGAATTAACAATGCACATTTACTGCATACTGTCAGGGTGCAGTGGAGGGTTAGGACCCAAATGCAGAGGGGGGGAAAAACTCAAACTCCAAAATGGGAACAAAAAGACTTTACTTAATAAAAAGGGAACACAAGGGAACAAAAGGCCTCGCAGGGCAACTCTCAATAAACAAGGGAAAACTTCAAAACACTGAACAAAGAAAATCCGAAATCCAAAAGCGCGTGGAAACAGAACATGGCAGGTACACACTGGGCAGGAACATGAACAAGACACTCAACCAAACGGCCAACAGCCAACAGGATCCAGCCCCTGAGTCCACGAGAAGGGAAACCTAAATAGACAGTCTGTTGTCAGGGTTTTCTTCACCATAGAGAGTATTCTCTGGTCATCCACTACAGTGGTCTTCCTGGGTCTACCAGTTCTTTCGACATAATTGAGTTCGCCAGTTGTTTTTTTCTTGTTAATGATAAACCAAACTGTTGACTTGGGCATGCCCAGGGTTTTTGCAATGTTTCTGATTTATTGATTTTCATTTCTGAGGCTTATGACAGCTAGCTTAATTTGCATTGACACTGCTGTCTTCCTCATGTTGTCAACAAATACTTGTAGTACCTTAAAATGGGGGGACCATGTACAAAAGGTGCTGTCATTTTTAAACGGTTCATCCAATATGGATGAAAATACCCTCAAAAAGTGGAAAATCCTTGACTGGCTGAGTCAATCACCGGATCTGAATCCAATTGAACATGCATTTTACATGCTGAACAGGAGACTGTAGGCAAAAAGTCCCTGAAACAAGCAGGAACCGGAATTCTTGTCTATCAGTGTTCTTGCGGACACCCTGTGGTGATCACACCTTTAGTGACAGTTAGGGATCCGAGGGAGCAAGTGCCGTCTGGATGCTGTTGCGGCATTTTGACCTTGCTAACGAGACAAACTGAATCTATACTAAGAGGACCATACTAAGAAGACCACACTAACTTTTCAAGGACAGATAAACTTGGTGAAGTGGTGACTGCTGACAGGAAAGACACTGAGAGGTCAAAGATTGCATGTTTCAACACAAAACTTTATCGACCTATGCATCTGAACGTGCTCTACAACTTTGCCATTGGGACCACCTATGTCCGCCATATTGTTTGCCCGCCATTTGGACTTTTTTATTAGTTGGGGTGCGGAAGAGCTGTAGCTCCAAAACTAAAGTGTTACGGCATCTAGTAAAATTCTTTATGGCAAGCGACATCCATGGCGACGCAAGTAATCCGACACCGTAGGGTCTAGTTTTTATCAGTGAGGGGAGGGTCTGAATGTCGGGGAAGCAATGGAAGACAGTGCCAGCTAGAGTGCATGCTAGGCTACTAAAAGTTTGTTAGTAAAAGCTTTTTGAGAGGATGAATAATTACTTTTCTTGAGCCTGGATCCATTTTAAGACAGTATCGGGTGAGTTTGTTTAGTCTTTGAATCTGTCATTATGCAGAGAAATAGCTAAACCATTTTATTGGTAGGTTTTGAGTTTCTGTGCAAATGCGCGAAAACACACTGGTATAATAAAACAATGATGGTAATACATATATAGTCCGCTTCGTTCCGTTGCTACCATAATATAACAGACTTTCTTGTGTAGCTGCAGTTTCTCGCTGCAATTACTAATATTGAATATAAACAAAAGACGCAATTTATGCTGTACTCTGCCAATGTCTAAATAAATAATACGGTACTCTGAGCGTAGGAAGCAGCTAGCATGGATGGCGAGTTGATATTACGTTTTTTTGCTACTAAAAGTTTGTTAGTAAAAGCTTTGAGAGGATGAATCATTACTTTTCTTTGGCATGGATCCATTTGAAGACAATATCAGGTGACTTTGTTTAGTCTTTAAATCCATCATTATGCTGAGAGAAATTGTATTCTCAATTTAACCTCTAAATTGACTAAGCTTAGGTTTGTAACCAGTTAGCTGTTTCGTAGGTGACTTAGTTAATGCACTCGTCTTAACTATTGCTTGTATTTTTGCATAGACTGCGTTGTTGCTGTTCTTGTTTGTGTTAGTGTTAATCAGTTTAACCTACAGGGTCTAAGTTGAAGTATGCGGTTGTTCCCTGCACTTGGAACGGTACTTCTCTCTAGGGTTTTCGACACGCTTGTTCCTGATAATGATTATACACTTTTTTGCCCATCGCTCTGGATATGAGCGTCTGCCAAATGCCTGTAATGTAATGTAATATTTCGTAGCAACAAGATAAACCCGACATTAACCCTAAAATATGCCAATACAGCTGTGAAAACGCTGCTCACTGAATAACGAAATAAACGAAACAAAGTTTTTAAAAATTATTCCATGTCATTCTACAGTCAATATCTGGAACTAAACATTGAATAAATATACAATCTTAACATTGGTTTTACGCGTAGAGATGTCCCTTTTGCGACTGAGTGGTCATATATTGTCCTGGACAATCCGTTTGTGATATATACACGCATTTGTCATGCCTGGGCAGGCTACATTCAAAAATAGCTGTGCGTAATACCACACCTGTTGCTTACGGCGTTGTCGCCCTTTTTAGTACAATTTGGCTTGATTGACAATTCATTTATTCAGCAGGTGAGAGTATAAGCTTTCTAACGATGTATAATATGTCTGATTTTGCTTTTGGAATAGCGTTTTATAGGTCAGCGTAACCGTAAATTTGCTTATCTGCCAATGTCTAAATAAATAATACGGTAGGCTACTCTGCGAGCAGCACGCAGGTCGCGAGTTGATATTTCGTCTTTTGTTTCATTTTTTCTCAATGTCGTATTTATTATTTAGATTGTGTATTTATGTGTTATTATTCTATCTGTCTCTGAGGCACTCTGAAATGTTCATTCTCTGCTAAGCTGAGCAATGGATTGGAATATGTGTCTGACGCCTATTTTAGTCGCGACGCTTAAGCGCTGCAGCTCTACATACACGCCGGACCATCTAAATTCTGTTTTATAATTTTGCGTAGTCTGCATAGTTTCCGTTGTGTGCGGCACTCGCGAAGGGCCAAACCATTTGTGCGGCATATTGCACAGGTTGCGCAGGCCACGTGATTAGATTTTGTTGCTGACCATTGTAGTTCAAAAGACAACACCTTCATTCATATTTCCAAACCTACTAAATACTGCACCAATGACCACAAAAATGCTCAGCTAGATGTAACTTGTTGCAACGAAGACATTCACCTGACAAAAGCGCTTTTAGTCGCATATTTAATGTTGCCTATCGGTTTTGTGAATCAACTTTTATAACCTGTTAGTCAGAGCTGTATGCCAGTGACCTCATGTCAGCAGTCAACCAATCATCTTCTTTACGGCGTATGCGGGCGCTGGTTACTAACTAAGCACTTTTAATTTCTTGAGGAGGTCTGCATCTTCAATGGGCTGTGGTCTGCAACCATCGCACGTGCCACACATTGCGCACAACCCCTATACAGACCCATTTTTACCTGTACTATGCAGAAGTATAAAACAGGCTTTAGTGTTATGACATAGTAAAGGCCTTTACACCTAGCAGCTAGGAGACATCCAGCGCAATGCAGTAGATATGTTGGGTGAAGATATATGATCATGAGGACAAAACCATTTAGAAATCGCCCCATAGGGGGCGCACTTGTGCCAATGCTTGGACCCCTCCCAACGCTGCTTGCGGCTTTAATTATATATTAATATTACTATACTAGTAGTAATGTTACCTGCCATAATTTTCTTGTGTCCATTGGCTCTTAAATTAAGATTCTATTTTGCTGATTCCACAATATAATTTTGATTACATTCTCATTTTGATATTGCTACTAATAGCCTAATATCATTAAAATGTTATTAGCTGTAGTATTTCTGTCTTTGTATAATGACGGTGCTGATGATGACAATGTAATCACATATAAAAAATAAATATGCCAACATGAATTGAAAAATGAGAATAGCTATATTTAATTTGCTCTTACAATGTTTCAAATGATGCTAATTAAGATCAAGTGGCGATGAAGATGATAACATGTCATTTACAAAGACGCAGATTGTAGGAATATAATACATATGCCTTATTTATCAAGATTTTATGTAAATGTTTGCATTTTGCCCATTTATTTATTATTTCTCAACTAACTCATAGTCCATTGCATTCAGTAAAAATTTGGCTGTGTGCTGTGATAAACCGACCATCACATCAGTGGCTACAGCTTTTTAGAATTAATTTAGTTCCCTTTTAATTGTAGGCTACTGCTCATCGCTTTTTTAGGGATACGAACTTTCACTTTTCAGTGGATTTGTCATATCTTTATCATATCATGTATTTCATGATTTTAAAAAAACAGTACCCGAGTTCAAGAGAGCATGACGAACAACATTACAGTACAGCAAATCGTATCAAAAGGTTGTCATTGCCCATATTGTACTTTTTCCTGTAAACAATGAAAACGACCCAATATTGCAGTAGGTGACAAGCTCTTATTTTAGTACTACACATTGTTCATATACATATAAATTTAAAGCACATCGCATGTTTCCATTTGAATAAAAAATAAAACTGACTCTTGATGAATTTTTTTACTTTCTCTCAGTAAGAGTCATTCAAGTCAAAGCAAGCAGATAAATCAAGTGAATTATATTAGCTAGCTGTTCCAGTCTGCAATCGCTTTTCACAATGGTACATTATGCTTGAGATCAGGGTCATGCTGGCTAAGAATAGCTATAAACCGTAGGGACATCATTTACGGATTTTGAAAGCTTAGACTACAATTGAATCATCGATTTCCTTTAATTTAAACAACAGTAGCTAGAAAGTAGCTAGCTCCCATAACACAGAATGGCTGAGTGCACACTTCTTGACTGTAGGATTTAAACCAATCAGAAGTTGTGACTAGCCTGCTAGCTAGATATAATTACTTGTAACAGTCGACTGCCACTGAATGTTTGTATCGTTTGGAAAAGTTAGCCATCTACATCTGTTCTACTGTCTAGCTAACTGGCTGTGGCTAGTAAGTAAGACAGCTCGATAGCTAGCTTGTGAAACCTAGTAGTTATTTAGTTAGCTAGCTAACCACAACTTCTCACTGCATTTCAGTACTGCTAGCTTTTTCATAAGTAGACAACATATCTAGCTAGCTAATGTAATGTTCAGTCTTGCCAAATGCCTCTATAAAAGTGTCAGCTCACTTATTTATTACTTTTACTTGGTTAGAAACCATATCAGAAATGACCACAATGAGTCCTGTGGCTAGCCAGCAAAGCCACAGTCACAGTTCAGTGGCCACAGTTCGTCAGATGATTTGAAAGCTTTTTTGGAACACACCCCTGCTGGTTAATGCCATTTCTCTGCGTTTACCGTGATCCTTCACATTTAGGCACCCAGTGCGCACACTCTGGTGCCAAAGGCCCATAGTCAAACATGGCTGCATCCATGAATTGGCTTCATGCGCCTTTGAGCAGCTCCCATAGGAATCCAAGGAACCGGTAGATGGAAGCTGTCTCTAGTTCTTGTATATCTCAATGTTTGAAACAAACTTGTTTCCTAAATAGATGAGGTCAGGTGACTTCTGTTCCTGGTGTGGAGGTTACGTGAGTTCCAGTCCTTGATATGGAGGTCATGTAATTCTGGTCACAGCGTGGAGGTCCCCCTGGTAAGGGTCGCCCAGCGTGCTGCAGGAGTGAGAAAATAAGAAGAAAAGATGGAAAGAAGTAGAAGAAAAGAAAAAGCCGAAGGAAAGAAGAAAAGAAGAGGAAGAAGGAAAAAACTACCATATCTGCTATCCCAATCCAATTCATTTGTTGTTAGTTTTGCATTCATTTTTATCCCTGACCAGTGTTGATAGATATAGACAGATTATAGCCATTTCCCCTTCATTTTTGGTTAACTTCTAGTTTCTAATCTATTAGAGAGCATGTGAGAGTTCTGTCCTTGCTCAGAACTTGTCCTGAACTCAGTATCCGTGGGAGGCCGCATTTGGGTTCATGAGGCTATTTACTGTGAATTATATGTGTGAATAACTCACATATAATGAAAGTTTATTTTTGTTTGATTCAATCATACAAAAATGTAGACAATTTGACAAGTATCACATGAGCACATTTACATTATTCAAAATATGCCAGGTCATAAAGGAATTCATTGAGAATACTCAAACGCTTCTTGGAGGCAAATTTGCTGTGGTGTTTTATACAGTTTTGTTGCAATAAAAAAACTATTATTACTATTACTTTTCATGAGTAGCTTTTAAAATATACATCTAAAATTACTAAGGAACATATAACAGTGGACAAAATAAAGAGAGGACGCAATGCACATTTTAGGCAAATTTTATTGAGTAAACCTTTCTTTGATTGGCCAGACATCCAACATTATTTATTACATATAAACTGGGAATGTATCAAGTATAGGACTATGAAAGTGCAAACAACATTTCAAGAAGTTGTTTTACTATATAAAATTTTACTGGGCAATAAAATACTTAATTTTTCATGTTAATAATTTGTCTTTTCACTTGTACCAAGAAAATACAAACATAATTTAGTATGCCCCTTTTCATACTGCATAGTTACACTGCAGCAGACAACATAAAATTCCAGAAGAAATCCCACACCAATTTTAATAAGTCCATATATAGCACTCTTTACACAGCTTCACTTTTGCAAGAGACATTCCATTGTAATATGTTTGTTTTCTTGCTGTTCTGATTTCAAAACAGCCACAAACGAAATTTGAGAGATGAATTTAAAATTTGAAACTTTCATGAGTTTCGGGATTCTATTTTAACATAACACAACATAACAAAGCCAACAATATATTTCATTGTGAAATTTACAATAATTTAGAGGGAATTTCCATTTCAAATAAGGATTACAACATTTCTAAAATATTTAGGATATTTCCCACAATTCTTTTATTATTTCTGGACATTAAAATTGCTTTCCCAATTTCTGACAGCATTGCACTTCTCTATAACTAGTTTGCACATTTCTTTCTGTGCATGCCTCATGTGCAGTAAGTTTGGGACAAATACTTTTTTCTTGACCTGGCTCCGTATTCCTCAATTTTCGATTTGTAATCCAGACAGGCTAACAAACATACATTCTCAGCTTTTATTTATACACTTCAATTTCACCATGTATAAATTGCAGCACTTTTTACATTGGTCAATATTTGCTAAGACGTATCCAAGGTACTAATATACTAAGGTTAACTGCTGAGGCTAACCTGTTAAAGATTACTGTTAACATTCACAAATAAATCGAGATACACAACAACTCATTAAGTTAGATGTAGATTTAAATATAACTGTCCATACTAAAAGTGCCTGTCCTGGGAAAATATCTTGTGGACAGATGAGACCAAGATTCAATTGCATCAGAATGATGGCTATTGTGGAGGCGAAGAACTGCCCAAGATCCAAAACCACACCCCCTCATCTGTGAAATATGGTGGTGAGGGTGCTATGGATTGGGCATGTATGGCTGTTGTATGTTTATGGTAAGGGTTAGCTCACTTGCTTCATTGTAACTTTGTAATGGTGTGCTTGGCCAGGTCTCCCTCGAAAAAGAGATTTTCATCTCAAGGGATTTCCTGGTTAAATAAAGAATAAAATAAATATAACTTCTGCTAGCAGCAGCTGGATGAATTCTGAAGTGTACCGAAGCAACTTATCTGTTTAAATTCAAGCATCTGCTTCCGGATGGCATCATGTGACAAAACACTCAACATGACACTATGTCCCAAACAGTATGGTGCTGTTAAATATAAAAAGTGCTGTTATTTCTACATGGTGAAACCAAAGAGTATAAAAAATGCAGAGAATGTGCACTTTGGCCACATCTGAATTGTGGAGTAAAGATAAAATGTCTCTGTCCCAAATGTTATGGAGCTCACTATAAGTCAAAAACTGTTAACATTTACAATTAAATGGAGACAACTCGTAATGTTACATATAGATATAATTCATTTAGATTAGATATAATCAATTTAAATACAACTGTCATCCATAAGTACTTGGACAGTGACACATTTTTTGTAGTTTTGGCTCTGTACTCCGGCACACTGTATTTTAAATAACATGATGAATATGAGGTTTAATGTACAGACTAGCAGCTTTAATTTGAGGGTTAGGTGGAATTCAGTGACTTTGTAGTCATCATTCAATGAGCCAAAACAACAAAAATACTGGCCAAATACTTAGAGACTGCACAGTACATGCTATGTTTGGTGCATCAAAATGCCTTTAAATAATCTAAACAGTTAATGAGGTTTAAAGACAAAAATATGTTAAATGTATTATATGTTAATTTTAAATGTCATTTCAATACACTTCATTTGATTTATATGAATGTATTTATTACTGTGAGAAGTGTGAAGTGTGTTTATACTTCAATGCTGAGGTACTTCTGAAATGTGGCAATAACTAAAAAACACATAAATCCAAATAAAGGCACATTCAGTAGAAAACCATTAGGGATCAGCTGCAGCATTAATAAGTGAGTTTCCAAATGTAGCCATCATTGTCTATTCCATTATGATTAAGTTATGTAAAAAAAATTAGCTGATTGAATTTCCAAATTTCTCTTCTCAAGTCCGGACTGTGATTTTTCAAATGCAGACTTCACTGTTTTTCATTACTTCCTTTAACTGTTAAAAGTCTATTTTGTGTTAATTACATAAATACTAATGGATCATTTCAGGGGAAGGGGGGTTCTGATTGGTTCTTAGCAATGTAGGCACAATATGCATGTTATAACCTTGGTTCCTTCTGGAGTGCATTATGCTTAGACAAATTGCAGCTTGGCACCTTTTCTGACAGAAATAGGCAGGCAGAAAAAGGTTGATGGGAATGAGATCAGGTTTCCTGGTCAAATTCACAGTCACCAATCTCTGAGCAAAAGTTAAAGACTCCTGTCCAGTAGTCACTTGCACCCTGCAACTAGTGTCCCATTCTAGTGAAAAAAACCACTCTGATCCCAAGGATCCCACATATATACTACTCCATATATGAGAAACAACATACAAAAATCACTTGCTTTCTCATTTACATGAAGTTTGCATCTCAATTCTCTTTGTGTTCTTGCCAACTTTTTTTTTTTTTTTACAAACAATTATTTTATCCACATCTAGTACATGTATACATTTTTTTCTGATTTCAGCAGTCTACAATTTGCTTTAGATTTTAAATCAAAACAGTTTCTCTCCCAATGTGCTACCCAAAACATTTTTTTTGTTCAGTTGCTGCCACAGTTGATAATTTTCCTGTGTGATAGTGGGTATAGATATTACAGGAGGCTCTCAAACCAGGTGAACTTGCTCCTCCCACTCAGGGCTGTGTGGTTGGAGGTCAGGAAGAGACTCACATTCAGGGACATCAGGATGACTGGGATCAGCATTACAGTCAACTTGTCTGTTGTCAGGCTCTGTGTTCAAGACACCCACAGTGGCCATGCCCTCCAACTCCAGCTGGGTGAGGCCCACTGCCTCGTCCCCAGTTTGGGATGACAGATCTCCCCCATCTACATTGTCCTGCATTGCAGGGTCCCTCTGCATGTCCAGGAGAGGGTCTGAGGAGGCGGAGGGGATGAATGCAATGCTCTGAGGGTTAATGTCATGGAACCAGGCCATGATGTTGCCAAGCAGGTTGGCATTGGTGGTAGGCTCATGGCAAGTGGAGTTTGTGTCACTGGAGGAGGAGAAGATGCCTCCTGGAGACTCACTGAAGGGATGCAGGTTATCAAAGGGCTCAGGGGTGTATTGACTGGTAATGTTTCCCAGTCTCATCAAGCTGTCTCCCAACTCCAGGAGCTCAGAGCTGCTCAAGGCACCACGAGGCAGCTCCACACTGGGCAGCACAGGGTCCAGTCTGGATGGCAGAGAGGTGCCAATCGCTCCCATGGAGGCTTCATTGTTGAGGATCTCCTGAGTCTCACCATCCATAACCAGCCCAGATTCCTGCAGAGACAGCTGAATAGCCAGCAGGACATTGGGGTCATCCTCATCCAGAGAATTAAGGCCCTGGAACAAAGCAAAAGTCATCCTTAAATAAAACTCAACTTAAAGCAATAAGAAAGTCATTTGAGAGATAAAAATTCTGTCAGCATTTCAGAAGAGAAACCTGATACACATTACATATGATTTTGGTCCATAATGAAATTTTTAACATCAAAACCTCCATGTAGAAATTACAGTTCTTTATATACAGGGTCCCCCAATATAGGATCACAAAAGTAATTGGACAGTTAGCTGTTTCTTGGCCAGCTGTGTCTCTTCGCAACATTGCATCATGCACAATAAAGCTAACAAAAAAGCTAATTCCAGGAGAGGGATCTGTATTTGGAGTTGCTGTTGCCATGGTCTCTCAACATAAGGACCAAATAACTGTTAATGCAAGTAAGCCTCATGATTTTTCAGAATCATTACGCATCATCACTGCCACTGAATATTTGAAAGCACCACATTTAACTTGAGATAACAGAAATTACATGGAGTAAATTTATGCTGTTCTATCCAAATAAGAAAAAATCTGGGAATAGTTTCGCAGCTCCACATTTTATTCTGCTTTTAAGTACAGTTTTCTGGACTTTATAAATACTTATTAAAAATATACTGAATATTGCATTTATAACTTTGTGAGGGAGCATCAGTATAGAGGGCAGGATCATTCATTACATGTTTCCCAGATGAAAACTTGTGTTTCCTTGGATTCAGCTGTTGTCTTGTGACAACATCCATCATCCATCCATTTTCTAACTCCATTTTCTGAAGCAAGCCATTTGCATTTACCATTTCCAATAGTAATTTAAATTAGTTCATCTTCATAATTTAGGTAGAAATAAAGTGCCAAAAATGCAATTATCTTGGCGAAAATGCAAAAATTAAGTTGATCTTTTTTAGTTTGTCATGAAATACTGAGAGATCCCATATATAAACAAGGTACCACTATACATGCCCTGGATTATACACTTCTTGCCCACAAGTGTGCAAACTCTGGGGGTGATATGGGCAACTACTAAAGATCTATGAAGCAAAAGGTAAGCAGTGTACCCTGGTGTCCCTTAATTTCTTCAAATCTACCCAAAATGCCTAAATTGTGTATTGCTGTTAATCACAATATAATCATGTATTTCACTACCAATTGTTTTGACTCAAGAAACTCACCTTTGCATAATTTTCAATTGGGAATTACTATCTTTCCACCAGCACAAAGGTCTAAAATATTTAGAGGTCCAAAAACATATCCAAATTCTGTCTAAAAATAATAATAACATGTTGGTGTAATCCCCCTAGTGGCCACGACATTGGCATCCTGCGATTGTTCAACTCAGACTTTCAGTACTCCTGCAACCAAACTATGAGTTGAAAATGTGGAAGAATATGCTGTTTAATCATTGTTTTATATTATATACTCTAACACATAAGTGATTAGAAATGTATTCTTTTAACAGTTTTCATGTGTAATGACTAACTCACATATTCTTACCTTCGCGTGAGAAGAGAACATGCTCTTTATTAAAATGATGAAATCTCAAGAATGAGATAATGACGTGCTTTGAGATACTCTATGCAATTCTGTTACAATTCAGGACGGTTCCATGAACAGAAGATGGCCCCCCTTTCCCACTTTTCTCTCTCTTCTCATGTTGCAAAATAATTGGGCGCGGTGTCTTATCTTAGCTTTGCTAGCAAACCGAAATGTCAAGGTTGCAAGAAAAGAAAGTGTCTTTGTGTTAATTATGGAAGAGACGTAATTTATGGGAAATGTTTTTCTGCAAGAGAAGTATACGTGTGGCATGCAACCAAGCGCAGAACCTAAAAGATAAGATTCCCTATAGAAAGTGTGCAATTTCTTTTTTATGTTGAGTTCATTGCGGTATGCTGGGGAACTCCTGTCGGTCCGCACATGCTGTCTTTAGCCCCTTTTCTACCAAAGGGCTGAACGGTTCCGAGCACGGAGAGGAATGGTTCCAATGGTGTTCCCACCTGAAAACGGTTTGCCACGGAACGATTACAAACCGTGCCCAGCACGATATTTTTGGCGCGGTTAGACAACCATGCTCAGAACCAGCAGAACCGTTCACGTGGGCAGGCTTAATGACGTATTCACTGATTGGTTATGTCAGTTTTGTGACTCTGCATACGGTCTCTTCACGTCCTTTTCCGTAAGCTAGGTCGGTGGAGAAGCTAATATAAATAAAAATGCCAATCAAAAATCGTATTCCGTCATAGCAGCAAGATAAACCCGACAATATCCCTAAGATATGCCAATACAGCATTGAAAACGCTGCTCACTGAATAACGAAATAAACAGGACAAAGTTTTAAAAAATGATACCATGTCATTCTACAGTCATTATCTAGGACCAAATATTGAATAAATACATAACCTTACCATTGGTTTTATGCGTAGAGATGTCCCTTTTGTGACTATTGTCTTGGACAATCCGTTTATGAATATATTTTGCACATTTGTGGTGCCTGGGTACGTTCAAAATAGCTGTGCATAATACCACACGGATCGTTTACGGCATTGTCGCCCTTTTTTTAGTACAGTCTGGCTTGATTGACAATTCATTTATTCAGTAGGTGAGAGTATAAGCTTTCTAACGATGTATAACATGTCTCATTTTGCTCTTGGAATAGCGTTTTATAGGTCAGCGTAACTGAAAATTTTACGTTGTTAAAGATTTTTCATAATTTCTTGGAAAATACTAATAATTATTATTGAGGACTTCTGGGCATAGCTAAGCCATATATTTGCTGATAGACCTATCTGACATCGTTTTCTGGAGCAAAACAGAAGCAGATTGAACTTGTTGATTTACTGTCTCTGTCTCCATCTACTGAAAACAGATAAAATTTCATTTCATCATTTCTATGTAAGTAGTAAGTAGTAAGTTAGTGGTATTGTATAATGTGGATATTTCACACTGTAATGTAAGTGTTAGTAGTGTAATAGTTTTTGTGATGCATGCAACAGTGATGGTCAGTGGAGGACATGCTAAAAAGAAAAACCAAAAACTGATATATATATATATATATCTTCTTAATCACAAAAAACTTGGTTTTAAGTGAAATGTCTGAATTGATCGAAAGCCTCAAAGGTCAGGAAATGAAATTGATCAGCACTAGCACTAACATCAGCCTGATACATTTCTTTTGAACCTTTTGGAAAATGCAAACATTTCACTTAAAACATGAAGATGCATTGAGCTTGCTAGCTGTTATGACCTGGTCTAGGGTCAGTCCGTAACAGGGTGAACGATAAGGAAAACTGGTATGGAAATGTACTTCAAACCGATCAGTTACTCTGGTTCCTATCTGCCTATCCAAATTCAACTGAATGCTGGCCAGTCTTTGAAGGTTACTGGGTATGGGGCAGCTTTGAGCGCTGAACTTCGGACAGTTAGCTGACAGTCGGCAACTAAAAGCCTGAATAGTGTACCCCCTACGGAGCTTTAGATCTCAACCCAGAGTAGCTTCAAAAACAATAAAGGAAAAATAACAAAACAAAATAACAATCTGTGTCTCGATGAAAGGATCTTTAGTCCAGCTGGGAATACACTAACAGGAGCACTGGGATGATGGGAACAAGTCAATGGTTATACACAAGATCTAATCAACAAACAAACCAGAAGGGCTAGACGGGAATCGGAGTCAAACAAGATAGGGTAAAATACATAAAGTCAAATGAAGCAATCACTAAACACACCGCACCAACCATGAGTTTGAAGAGCTAGTCTCCGCTAGTAGGTGGCAAATGGCAGCTTTTTAAAGCCGAGCAACCGGATACGGAAACGAGTAATTAGATGACAACTGGACCGAAGAAACACACGCAAAAGTAACAAATGTGAACACAAACTTACAACTGGGGTTGTAACACCAGCAAACTAGCATTACAATCTGAAATTGTTAGTGCTAGCTAGCCATATCAAAGTAAGTTAGTTAGACAGTTAGCTAGCAGGTCTAGTTAGTTTAACATGAGAGTTGTAACAGAGATCCTAGCTACTAAAAATATAACATTAGTCACCCAAACTGCAATCAGCTGTCTAGCTAACACAGATAGCACAGACAATATGATACATAACGTTAATAGAACTGGCTAACCACATGGTCTTGCCCTTGCTTTACTGGATCTGACTCAAATTGCCTGCTTGCCACTTCAGGGCGAGTCATTGTGTGACTGACTGCCTGCTGCTGTCACAATTAACTATTAGCTAAGGTGCACACTCCTCATGATGGAGTGCAGCTAAGTTTTCTGCTCTAGCTGATCTCTTTTGGCCACCCTCACTTCGCTGGAGCTGGCACAATATCAAAAAATTCTTGTCATTTTGGACAGACTGATACTGTCCTTCTACTGGTGTGCCAATATGCTGCTGCCTGTCTGTCACACTGTCACTGGACATAACAGTCTCCCATTGTTCTCACCTAATGTTCGTTTAGAACTTTAGAATGATGGAATTATTCAAACTTGAAGAGGCTAGCCTGATTTTATGTCAGCACTGTGTCTTGCCATGTGAAGTCTCTTGAACATTTCAGGATCCAAATTTAGAATTTTGAGGTCTCATTCAAATTTAATTGGGATGACAGGTATACCATTCCACCAAGTTACACCTTGGCAGGGAAGCATGCCTCATACTTATACAACGCTGAGTTTGCCACTTTTCAGGGCCCTCGGCCATTTAAAAAATTCATTTCTGTACATTCTGACCTTATGATAACAGACAGAATTCATAAGAACTTCACACGTCCACAAAATAAAGCCCCAAACTTAGGGAATTTTCTTCTATTCACCTATGACAGCTCCGCAACACACAACAACCACAATAACATTGCTGGAGCAATGGTCGAAGTTGTCAACTGCTTCAGATTCCTTGAACTTCAGATATGACAACCTCACCTGAACCACAATCACTGACTGCATTCTGAAGAAGGTACATTTTCTACAGTGTCTGAAGAAGTGTGGCGTGGGCAGACAAACGCTTGTGAACTTCTACCTCCACTGAGAGTCTCATCACTGACGGCATCATCGTCTGGTACGGCAACACCAAATTACAGGACAGGAAGGGTATTTATAAAATCATGAGAATGGCACAAAAATCATAGGATCTGAGCAAAAATCCATTGATCAGTGTGTTGAAGACGGAAAGTGTTAGCGAATATTCGCAAACATATTCAAACATATGCAAACTTTTTTTTGTTCACCACGAACGTTAACTAATGTTACCAAACAGTCTGAAAGGGTAGTGTGCCACGAACAAAAATGACTGCTGACAGTAAAGACACTGAGAGAAAAAAGGTTGCCTGTTTCATCTTGAAATGTGAGCGAAAAGTAAAATCATCATATTGAGGAATGACTACCTCGGCATATCGCTCAATTCTGCAGACCTGTTCATTAGTTGCGCTACATGACAATACAGAGTGTACTCGTATAATATCCTTCATGTCAGGACCACTATCAGTGAAGTACTCTAATGTGGTGGAAGCCACTGTGAAGACCCTTTGTTTAGACAAATCCATTTTTAATAAAAATGCATTGGTGGCAAACTAAATGAAATGTTTATTTAAAATCGTTCAACATTTAACTGTTCGCCGCAAACTTAGTTTAACATGTGCGCATCTTGAATGCACGTCAGATCTATACTGATCACAAAAAAAAAAAAAAAAAGCATGAACTGTACAGGACCCAAATCACCCAGGATACCAACTCCCAAACCCATTTGATTATTTACTCATTACATTTGTTGCCATATATTCTATCCTTATTTTTATGCAGACCGGCCAGAGGTGAATGGGCTACGTAGCCGGGTTCCTTCTAAGATTTCTTACCTTTGGGGAGTTTTTCTCACCACCGTTTCAGTTTTGTTTTCCGCCCTACTGGGGAGGATTTACCTGACCTGCTTTCTTTTTGGAAGTACAGGCCTGGTTTCTGCCCAGCTTTCCTTCTGTTTCTCTGTTAAGCATCTTTGTGACTGTTCTCAGTAAAAAATGCTATACAAAATTTAAAAATTGAGCTGAATTGAAGTTTGTGCAGTTGAAGCAGGGCAAGTACATAACACCAGTCCTGCTTTTCAGAGGGGCTGGCAGGGATATAGTAGTCATGAAGTCAGGAGCTGGTCAGAATACTCACAGAAGCTGAACTCACCATGGAGGGCCCATGTCTCCGTCCACCACCACCTTCAAGGGCATCTGTGTGGACACAAAAAATCAGGAGACATTGGACCTTGCCAACTGCATAACACAACCAGTCAGATAATATAGACAGGGACCACAAGTGATAAAAAGGGTAATAATCAAAAAAGGAATAAGGCAAGTCTATGCCAAAGAAACCATGAACCATATTAAATGCAATTAGCTTCTTCATCAGATCCCTGAAAGGTCCATCAGATAAAGAAAGCATTAAAAGTTTTTAGTGACTATTGTAGCAACTGTGATCCAGGTGTATCTCTAGGCAGCTTTCCCTTATTCTGTATTAACTGCAGGCACCCAGAGCAGCAGCAAGTCCTAAGAATAAGTTCAACTCTCTGATTAATAAGCCTGTGAAGATAAAATGGATATAGAAAATGGCCTTATAAATGAACAGAAGCTCTCTTCTCACATAAGGACAGGGGCACTATTTTATACAAAATACAGTGATGGGTACTATATGCATCACCAGTTATAAATCTCAATGCTGAATGGTAAACAGCATCTAATGGTCTGAGGTTATATTTACACTGCAGGTTTTGATTTCCAGTCCTGTTTTTATTTTCCCTATATCAGATTTTTTTCAAGCTACTGCTTTCTAAAATATTTTGAGAGGTCTTCAACAAATATCCCCTGCAATTTAGCCTGTACCAACAGGCTTAAAAGGCACATAATTCATCCACTGGCCTGAGCTTTCATCCTCCATTTCACTACCTTTAATAAAGGCATACTATGCAGAATTTTTACCTATCTTTCGCTTTCACCAAATTCATACACCTTTACCAGTATTTATTATTCTAAAATGTGTTTGGGACTTTTCTGGGTTTGGGACTCTTTGCTGTGTGGGGAGGGATGAGTGTGGCTACAGAGCCTGTGGTATGGGATAATATTTTGGAGTGTTTCTTGCTAGCGAGCTAGCCCTCCTATGGCCCTGATACAGCAAAGGAAAAAGACAAGCAAACGGGGCTCATTCATGAACTAGACAGTGGTTTAGGGTTTTGTTTGACACAACTGCCTCTAGGGCAGTTGTTTCACCAGCCAGAGGGAAATACTTGCGATGTTTTGACAGTAGGAAGCAGCAGAGTGTCATTTTTCCTCATAAGTAGATCTTTCATTATACTGCATTGATGTTAATAGAGAATTTTAGTTGACATAATTCGGTGGTGCATTTCGGGATGACTTGCCATCTTTAGAGAAACTGTGATGTGGAGATAACATTCATATTTGGAAAAACAGAAGCATTATGTTTTTGTTTGTATTCACTGGACAACTAACTCCACTCTGACAGGTTGTGGACTGGTGTGCTGTGTACCCATGACATGTTCTACATTACCATCTAAAATGAGTTTAACCCTTTTGTGTAATCCCCCTGGGCTGCATTTCCCAGAGTCTCCTTAGCGCTACGTGCGTCGTAAGGTATACCTTAAGGTCTTCCTTTAGGTCTCGAGCTGTTTCCCAGCGTCTCCTTAGCTAAGGTATACCTTATGAAAGGTATACCTTTAAAAGGGTGGTCTGAGGTACTCGTAAGCTGTCCCTTAGCGCTGCACTCCGCTAATCCTGTCTCAGTTTTGCCTTATTATACCAACATTTTGCTTTTCAAATCGACAGTTGTACTACAGTGCACATCTAGCAGCACATCGGCATGCGAAAATGACAGTTTAATATTAACTTTACGAAAAGTAATTATCCAATCAACGTTTCTGTGCATAGCACGTCATGAGAATATTGTCGTTTTATCTGTCTATCCCCATCATGATGGTAATTAAGTATAGGGTCTATCCATGATACTAATCCAATTTGTGAAAAGAAAAAAAAAGTTTTTTTAATTTATATGTAGTGGCTCTAACTGAGGATATGGCTTTTCCGACTGCATACCCTGTAGAAATTAGTTTGTTTGTGTGTGAGTCAATGATCATATTGACTTGGAACAAACCTCCGGTTTATTAAGAATATAAAACCTGTGTGTGCAAAGTCAACGTTGAGTGAGTCTACTTGCATGACCGAACTAGAGCACGTTGATTGGCCTAGCCATAAACACACATACAGGTACGGTGGCTCATAATGAACAAACATAGCCAAATGATCTACATCCCCTTCCTTTAGCTCACACCTCCTATATAAAACAAAATAGCACTGGGTAAATATCAACATTACGGAACATTTTTCTTACCATGTTGTTTTACGATTTTCGGTAAACAACCCAAGAATGATATTCTTGGTTAAACTTAATATTATCCAACAGCAAATTAAGGTGGATGAACAAATCACTTTAACAGGTAGACCTATTCATAAGGCAGTATAGAATTCATCATGATCAATTTCCACAGACGCGCTTTTTGCCTTTCATCTACGATCATTTTTGCATTGCAGAGAAAGGTTTGCGGGAATCAGTGGATATGCTGCTACAGTTGCCTATATATTGTGTGACAAAAACAAATTAACATTAGACCTTTGTTTCAATAAGAACAAAATAATTCACCCATATGTAGCCTATATCCTTTTCCCTGGGCTTCCACGAAGTCCCAGACTATGGCTTATATGTCCCGATTAATGCTTTTCATTTTATCCTTTGTAGCCTATATGTACGTATTTATTGAAACTATCACAAGGTCTTGTCTTAACTGACTCTTAAAGAGATTAGCAGATGATCTCTCGTCGGCATAGCTTCCTCTTCTGCAATATTAGATTGATGTAAAATGATTATGAAAACACTTGTTATATTAAAACGTCATTCACAAGCCTTTACAAGTGAGACAATCGATTCGCTTGGCATCGATTGATAAACTTTTCAGCACCACAGTGAAGGCCAGCTCCAACTTACGATGTACCTTTGAGATGTCCCTTAAGGCAACTGTTAAGGTATAGTCTGGGAAACACTCGTAAAAAAGCGGTTTCCCTTTGAAAGGTATACCTTAGGAGCCTTCGTAAAACGTTAAGGTACATCGAAACTCAAAAACGCAGCCCTGATCTGTATGCCGGCATGATTGCTCAACTCAGACATTCATTGCTCCTGCAACCAAACTATGAGTTCTAGTTTTATTATTAGGCGATGCACAACAACTATGCCAAATACAAAGTTTCAAAGCACCACCATTGTCATGCAGGTCATCCATTTAACAAGGATCCCATCCCTGCAGTCTCAGCTGCAACTACACCCCCCATGCATGACACACTGGACAAGACTGTCTATCTGGGCATTCATAAAAATATTCTTTCACCAAAAAAATTTGTATTGCGTCAGAGCAACAAGATAAACCCAACAATAAGATATGCCAAGACAGCAGTGAAAATGCTGCTCACCAAATAATGAAATAAACAAGACAGATTTTTCTAAAATTATACCATGTCAGTCTACTGTCAGTATCTGGGACTAAATGGAAAAAATAAATAAAATATCTTCAGAATCAGAATCAGGTTTATTGCCAAGTAGATTTTCACATACAAGGAATTTGTTTTGGCCTGGTGATGCATAACAGTGAACATAAAATAAAATAAATAAAATGAAATAAAATAAACATAGTGCAATAACAAACATAGTGCAAACAGTAAACAATAAACAATAGTGCAAGGGGACAAAGTGTTAGAATAAGTACAGGTGCTATGTCTGTTTGGTGCCCGTGGGGGTCAGGATAACAGACAGTGTCAGTGGGGGTCCCGGGCCTTGTTGATGAGGCCAGCTGCAGTCGGGAAAAAACTGTTCTTGTGTCGTGAGGTTTTGGTCCTGATGGACCGCAGCCTCCTGCCGGAGGGGAGTGTTTGAAAGAGTTTGTGTCCAGGGTGGGAGGGGTCGGCCACAATCTTTTCTGCCCGCCTCAGGGCCCTGGAGGTGTGCAGGTCCTGGAGGGATGGCAGGGATGCAGCCAATCACCCTCCCAGCAGCGCGAATTATACGCTGCAGTCTGCCCTTGTCCTTGGCAGTGGCAGCAGCGTACCAGATGGTGATGGAGGAGGTGAGGATGGACTCAATGATGGCGGTGTAGAACTGCACCATCATTGGCATTGGCAGGTTAAACTTCTTCAGCTGCCGCAGGAAGTACATCCTCTGCTGTGCCTACTTGGTGAGGGAGCTGATGTTCAGCTCCCACTTGAGGTCCTGGGTGATGATGGTGCCCAGGAAGCGGAAGGACTCCACAGTGTCAACTGGTGATGGTTACAATTGCTTTTACAAGGTTTTACAAGTAAACATATCCGTTTTCATTTATAATGTGAGTAAAATTACCTCTAGCTATCCAACTAAGGTTGCCAGACAGTCGTTTTTTTTCCGGAATGTCCAGTTTTCCAACTATGTGTGCATGTCCGGTTTCCAACTATGTGTGCATGTTACATCACACATCATTCTAAAGCAAAAAAGTATAAGAATATGGCTTTTTCAATTAAGTATGAATTGCAATGATCGGGAAATTCCTATCTGTGTGTTAGATGACAGTTGTATTGCCAGATATCAGATTCCTATTGGACTTATTTCAACACATAAATGTGGCTCAAAATCGATCTGAAAAGATCTGATTCTATATGATTTTTTCCTTACTGTTATCACCTGGTCAAGGGTCAGACCGTAACAGGATGAAAGAGAAGGAAAATGAGTGGGGAATTGGTAAGGGAAATGGACTGCAAACTGACCAGTAACTCCGGTCCCTATCTGCCGATTCAAATCTAACGGAAAGCTGGCTAGTCTTCAAAGGCTACTTGGGCATGGGGTGGCTCTGAATGCTGAGCGTCAGGGAATCAGTCGGTAGTCTGAAACCAAAAGTCGTACCCCCGACAGAGAGATAAATTTTGCGATTTTGCGAAGTGAAAATGTCTAGGAGCAACAACAGCTCAGCTGCGAAGCAGTTGGCCACACAAGCTCACAGAAAGGTACCGCTGAGTGCTGAAGCACGTAGTAAGGCTGTCAAAAGTGCCATGAAATTGAGTTTGAATATTAGCTTTTGTAATTAGTTAGAGTTTGAATATATTCGAATATCATTTGCCTATAATTCACAAAAATACCCTGCTTATTGTCGGGCGCAATATGCACGTGACGCTCCCTCTAAACTGGCCTATTAATATTTTCCACAAGCGGGCAGTAGAATAGAGGACATCGGTGAACTTTCATACTAGGTTACTACAAATGGGGCCTCATTTATAAAACATATTTTAGATCAACTTTGTGGCGCGTACGTAGAAAATCACGTCAAAGTAGTGATTTATGAAATTTCAACATGACTCGATTTGATCGTGGAAACGGTTGTGGCTCTACATCAGGTCTTCACTTTGCATATGCACGCAAGTTCATTTTATAAATGAGCCCCCTGCAGCTTCTATAGCCTAATGCGCAAATGAATAAAGCACTTTCTCGTAGATGTAATTTGCCACAACTCGGCATTTATTCATCACAATAATAGGGAAATGACTGTTTATAGGAAATCCCTGTTTATTTCTTAACACAAAAACTATTCAAACGGCTAATACCTGTAGCCTAAAACAACATAAATTACCTACTCTGTTTAGTTTGCTTAACTTCTTTCATCATCCAATTTCATCAAAATCTTCAGAACACAAAGGAAACATAGCCTGCCATGGGAACATTATTTAGCCTAAATTGTTAGCTGACCAGATCTGTTGAACGAAGTGAAAAAAGAGACTGGCTCGCGAAGGCTAGATGATCAGTAACGTTAGGTGTCAGCTGAAAGTATCACAGAGATTATTAGCAAGGAAAACCAGATGATCCACTTGCTCTGGATCCAGGACAGAACGTTTTTTTGTTGGCAGAGGAAGTAACGTTAGGACAGGAAATGAACTTTGCGTGCATGAACATGATTCGCCGCATGAAATTAAGCCTGTATATTCATGTTAATTACATGTTCTTACGCGGGATCCAAAACTAATATTCGAATGCTCAAATTTAGGTTCTAACTTAAATTTAAAAAAAGATTTTCGAATAGTTTTCGAACAAATATTTTTTGACAGCCCTAGCGCATAGTGTGTAAAAATTCTCAGTTGCAACACTCACTACTGAGTTCCAGACTGCCTCTAGAAGCAATATCAGCACAAAAACTGTTGGTCAGGAGCTTCATGAAATGGTTTTCCATGGCCAAGCTGCCACACACCATCATGCACCATGCCAAGTGTCAGTTGGAATGTAAGGCACACCACCTCTGAAGCAATGGAAACACATTCTTTGGCGTGATGAAACTGCCAGTCTGATGGATGAATCTGGGTTTGGTGAATGCCAGGAGAGCGCTACCTGCCTGAATGCATAGTACCAACTGTAAAGTTTGCTGGAGGACGACAAATGGTCTGGGGCTGTTTTTCATGGTTTGGGCCCCCTAGTTCTAGTGAAGGGAAATCTTAACGCGTCAGCATACAATGACATTCTAGAGAATTGTGTGCTTCCAATTTCGTGCCAACTGTTTCAGCATGACAATGTCCCCTTGCACAATGCAAGGTCCGAAAAGAAATGGTTTGCTGAGTTTGATGTAGAAGAACTTGACTGGCCTGCACAGAACCTTGAACTGAACCCCACTGAACACTTTTGGGAAGAATTAAAATGCTGACTGCAAACCAGGCCTTATCACATAACATCAGTGGTGGACCTCACTAATGCTTTCGTGGTTGAATGGAAGCGTTGAATTTAGCCATGTTCCAAAATCTAGTGGAAAGACTTCCCAGAAGAGTGGAGGCTGTTATAATGGCAAACCAACTCCAAATTAATGCCCATGATTCAGAAATGAGATGTTCAACAAGCACATATGGGAGTGATATTTGGGTGTCCACATACCTTTGGCCATGTGCATCTAATATGTGTGACAAAAAATCGGAATTGGGTTGCTTTTTACCAGACAGTGTAAATTGTAGCACAAGAGTAGACAAAAAAATGTCTAAAGAGAACATCTCCATAATCTAATACAGAAAGAAAGGTTCTTTCCACAACTACATGATATGGGGAAAGTGGCTTTATTTCTATAAAAGAACCTCAACTTCAATTTCAACTTTTTGACAAATGCCTCAATATAAGCCTAAAAAATAAAGATATTTGCATTTACCTTCTCTCTCAAAATGAGAACCATTTAACCTGCTAATTTTCAAGTCTTATAATCAATGTTTTGCACTCCTAAAAAAAAACATATATTTAGTTTGTCACAATTAAGTACCACTTGCAATTAAGTATAAGTTTCAGGCCAATTAAAGCAAGCAGCAAATTTTCAATGGCCAATAGAATCAGCAGTATACTAGAGAATAGTGTCATCCACATACAGTTAGATATTACTCCTGCCTATGGGTGACACAATGTCATTCATGTAAATAGTGAACAAGACTTGCCTCAAAATGTAACCTTGTGGGACTCCTTTATTTTTACTAAGAAAATCTGATTGTGAATAACCCAATACAACACATTGAGATAAGGTAAATTTGAAACCATCTATATGCTACAGAATCAAAACCAGTAAGTGAAAATTCTCCATAATACTATGGTGTGATCAACTGTGTAAAAGGCTTCAGACAAGTCATAGAAACTGGTGGTGCTTTGAAAACATTATAATTCCTGTAAACATTAGATTGGACTGTAATAATCATTGAAATAAAAAAAATAATTATGTATCCCTTGGAGTGAACATTTCAGAATCATTAAAATCATATGAAAATGATACAAAAACTGTGGTCTTCTCTCTTCAAAAGTATTTTATTGTGAAATATTTGGCATTATTTGGCACAGTGGTGAACTTCTCTAAATTATAAATCGTCCAACAACTGCACACATTTTCACAAGCAATTAGATACATGTAGTTGTGCTTTTTTGTTTGGTGGGACATATAATATGAATTAAGCCAACAAGCTAATGCTTTTGTAAGTTGCACAAACAGAATTTTAAATTTTTTTCTTTATTCCATTTGATGATTGTTATTACTTAATGTGAAAGCCAGCTGTATTTTATTTCTCGCCCAGCTGTCAAATACTGCCTGTTGACACTGAAATATATACAGTTGAGGCCAAAAGTTGACACCTAGGCTAAAGATATTCAAACTCAGTTTGTCACAACTCTGCACATTTCAAGTAACCATACATTTATTTTGGCAAGTCAATTAGGGCATCTACTTTGTTCACATCAGTGGTAATAAAAAAATAGATTAGAGACAGATTTATTTCAGTTTTAATTTACTATATCAGATTTCCAGTGGGTCAAAAGTTTACATACACTTTGTCAGTATTTGGTGGCATTGCCTTTTAATTGCTTAACTTGAATCAAATGCTTGGTGTAGCCTTCCACAAGCTTCTCACAATACTTTGCCAGAATTTTTTCCCATTCCTCCTGACAAAACTGGTGTAACTCAGTCAGGTTTGTGGGCCTCCTTGCTGGGACACACTTTTTCATTTCAGTCCACAAATCTTCTATGGGATTCAGGCAAGGGGCAACAACTTGCCTCTATTAGTGAAGCCGTTTACCCCAGTGGCTACAACATGAACTGCAACGCCTGGTTGCAAAATGAACTTGAAACCCTGGCCGCCCAATGTTAAGTCAATGGGGAAAGCCTGAAAAGAGGCCAATTTTCTCTGAGGAAATATAAAGCAAATACATTTTTTACACACGAAATAATGGTTTAACTAGTTAATCCCATCCCTTGTAATGTCTCCCCTGGGTCTGATTTTTTAAAACAATTCCACCAACATTCCCAAATCTGGGTTAATTTCAGTGAATGCAATGCAGCTTGTCCTACTACCGTATGACCATATAAGGATTTCCCCATCCTTGCAGCCAGGCAGAGTGCTTCAGCGGCAGGTGTGATGCTGTGTCATTTTATTCCGATTAGCTAGCAACATACAATCTCATCATTTTAAGTCCAAGGTCCAAAAATGTTGTGTGCTGCATTCAACTGTACTAACCGCTATTCTAAGGATTCTTCTCTCCAGTTCTTTTAGTCAATACATTTGAGATATTTTCAGATAAACAAGGTTCTATGTCAAAACGCAATTTTTGACCATTTCGGGGTTTCAGTTGATTCTCATAAAGTCTCGTCTTTTATAATTTGTATATGTTGTTGGTGAAATCAGATTTGTAAGCCGTTTTGAAGCTTCTTTAAGACGACAAGCTAGGGGGATTTTAAAGCTTACTATCTTGCTATCGATCTATCTGTCTTTCTAGCTAGCTAGTTATCTTGTGATATATCTGTCTAGCTATCTAGAGATCTAAGTTATCTGTCTATATAACTAGCTAGCTAGTAAGCTAGCTAGCTTGCTAGTGATCTATTTTATCTATCTATGTAAATATCTAAACACTAAACGTATTTTGCACAATTAACTTTTTTAAATGTTACGACAGTTGGTAATTCATTGTTGATGTTGCACGTATGTTCATTGTTGTTGTATGTGGACTTTTTGTAGTTCAATATAATCATATTTTTTAGTTTTTCAGTACATAAGTCTTTGTCCCAAAAACATCCAGGGCTGTGGATACCCACAAGTCAGCGAGATCTGGCTAAATAACAGCGAGGGTCCTCTCGCTACGAGCTCTTGACCACGGTTTTGTGGTAGCACCATAGACCGTATAAAAATAGCTATGCTACCGACATAACATTCAAATGTTTACGAGTGTTTGTGCAACATTTTTAACCTGAAATTATTGCTGGTCTGTGTGGGTACCCTCAATACAAGTCAGCGAGATCTAGCTAAATATCAGCATTTCAGCACGGTTGTACTAGGAGGATCCTCTCGCTATGACTCTGCTGTTGATTACGGTTCTGTGGTTACACGGACACGCTCATATTCCAGACGTGGGTGTGTCTAATTACCATGTAAGGTAGTCGGGGTGGAGTTTCCCATAGTCCTGGACTCCACTGAGCTTGCGTTGGTTGCAATGGGCAGTGGCTGCGCCCTAGTTTGGGCTTCATGCACCAGTGAGCACTAACCATCGCAAATCAGTGGGTGACGTCATGATACACTTCGTCCATATCTTTATATGGTCTATGGATTCAGGTCAGGGCTTTGTGATGGCCACTCCAATACTTTCACTTTGTTGTATTTAAACCATTTTGTTACAACTTTGGAGGTATGCTTCAGATAATTGTCCTGGTGGAAGACCCAATTGTGACTAAGTTTTAACTTTATAGGTGGTATCTTGAGGTGTTGCTTCAGTATTTCTAGATAATCGTCCTTCCTCATGATGCCATCTATTTTCTGAAGTGCACCAGTCCCTTTTCCAGCAAAACACTCCCACAACATTATGCTGCCACCCCATGCTTCACAGTGTTCTTTGGATTAAAAGCCTCACTCTTTATCCTGCATATGACCATTATACCAAACAGTTTAATTTTTGTTTCATCTGACCAAAGAACACTCCTCCAAAAGGCTAGGTATTCGTCCTGGTGATCACCTGCAAACTTCATTCTGGCTTCTTTATACCGGTCTTGGAGTAGGGGCTTCTTCCTTTGCGTGACAGCCTTTCAGGCTATGGCAATGTAGGATTATCTTAATGGTGGATGTAGATACTTTGGTACCTGATGCCTCCAACTCCTTCACTAGTTCCTTTGTTGTTGTTTTGAGGTTCAGTTGAACCTTTTGGACCAAAGTTCATTCAGTCCTGGGAGTTAATTTGTGCCTCCATCCTGAACGATGCAGTGTCTGTGTGGTCCCAAGATTTTTATATTTTCCTACAATTGTTTGTCCAGATGCTCGTGGTACCTTCAGTTGTTTGGAAATTGCTCCTAAGGAGGAACTGGGCTTGTGGAGGTCCACAATTTTTCTTCTGAGGTCTCGGCTGAGTTGCTTTGATTTTCCCATGACATCAAGGGTAAAAAGGCAGTGGCTCTAAAAGTAGGCCCTTAAATACAGCCACAGGTGCCAATTAACTCAGAATTCACTCCTAATTATGACAATTGGCTAATGAAAAGCTTATGTAAAGTCATTACATCAATTTCTGGAATCTTCCATACTGTTTAAAGTGACAGTCAACTTGGTGTATGTAAACTTTTGACCAACTGGAATAGAAATTCTTGCAAATTTATAAAAAATAAAAAACTGAAATATCACATTTATATACGTATTCAGACCCTTTGCTATGACACTCAAAATTGAGCTCAAGTGCATCCTGTTTCCATTGATCATACTTGAGATGTTTCTATAACTTGATTGGAGTCCACCTGTGGTAAATTCAATTGATTGGACTTGATTTGGAAAGGCACACACCTGTTTATATAAGGTCCCACAGTTGACAGTGCATGTCAGAGCAAAGACCAAGCCATGAAGTACAAGAAATTGTCTGTAGACCTCCAAGACAGGATTGTGTCAAGGTACAGATCAGGGGAAGGATACAACAAAATTTCTGCAGGGACTCTAAAGGTCTCTTAGACCATGAGAAACAAGATTCTCTGGTCTGATGAAACCAAGATTGAACTCTTTGGCCACAATGCCAATGTCTGGAGGAAAACCAGGTACCGCTCATCACCTGGCCAATACCATCCCTATGGTGAAGCATGGTGGTGTGGGGAAAAACACCTCTACGAATTGTAGATCAGTAAGGACAAATAATTAAAACTTATCCATTTTAATAATCCTCACAAAGTATAATCATAATTAATCAATCACATAAAATTAAATCCCGATTATGTATTTCAATATTAAATATTAAAACAATAACCAATGATATCTTGCATAAGTTCTTTGAGGAGGTAAGCTCAAGCATTTATCCGAATAATAATCAGACCAATGGTTTAATAAAATAGAATTTATTTAACAAATAACAAACAATCTAAAACAAGAAACAAAACTAAAATAATTAAAGGCTAAATAGAAAATGAAATAAAAGCAGGACTAGACTTTTCTGCGTGTGTCTAGCCATGTGTGCTCTCCAGCACACGTAGGGCAGGGAACAAAAGCTCCTCTGTTGGAGCGAACCTATGAATCAGCTTTTAGCATGTGCTGCTAAAAGCTGGCCTGGAATTCAGGGGAACGGCATGGATAAAAGGCTACTGCAGTTAGCTACGTCTAGCTAATTTCAGAATACCTTTGAATTCTAAATGTAAGAGACCATATATTGAATGAGTATGTTAGTGCATGAGAATGACATGCACAGATCTCCGGTTAAAAGGATGACAGACTGTAAGCTAATGTTAGTAAGGGTATGCACGTTAACTATGCAGGCTAGGCAGCTACAGCTAATTAACAAGAGACGATATCATCTACACACAACTTTGCATACACTCAGTGACAAAATTCCTTAAACGCAAAGAACAAACAGAAATTTCCTAAGCTAGTTGGTGCCTGGATGTTTGTCAGTCTTACTGCTTGAGCGCAGATGGTTCCGTATGGTGCAGGCTTGTCCAAGGAAACTCTTGACTTAGGCACCTGCTGTGAATCAATTGCGCTGTAGAAAAGCCAGTCCTCGTTTTGGTTCTCTTTGTCCTGGAGCTGGAAGCAACTGTTGCTTTCTGTGGCAGGAAAGTACATAAACTACACACGTTCAACTCGTTGCTATGTTGCAAAACACTAGCAAGTGTAAAGTTGGTAAACGAACAGATCCCTCGATGGATCAGTTTCCTTAGCTTACTTGCAGTACAGATAAAACGTTTACTTTTAGTTACAAACGCCGGTCGTGGCTACAACCAGAGAGAACCAGTGCTTCTCTCAGCATGTTCCTGTACAGGCAGGCCTTAGCTTTCTTTAGGCCCGTGTCCTTAGAGAGAGCCTTGTGCACCTCTCTTCAGCTCGGCAGCAAAAAGCAGAAGGGACAAGGAGAGACAAAAAGGACCTCAGACTGGGGTGAATGTTCACCTTCCAAAGGACAGCGACCGTAAGCACACAGCCAAGACAATGCAGGAGTGGCTTCAGAACAAATCTGTGAATACCCTTGAGTGATCGAGCCAGAATCTGGACTTGAAGCCAATCAAACATCTCTGGAGAGACCTCAAAATAGCTGTACAGCAACACTCCCCATCCAACCTGACAGAGCTTGAGAGGATCTGCAAAGAAGAATGGGAGAAATACCCCAAATACAGGTGTGCCAAGCTTGTAGCTTCATAGCCAAGAAGACTCAACGCTGTAATCTCTGCCAAAGGTGCCTCAACAAAGTATTGTGTAAAGGGTCTGAATACTTATGTAAATGTGATATTTCATAGTTTTGTATTTTTAATAAATTTACAAAAATTTCTAAAAAACTTTTTTCACTTTGTCATTATGGGGTATTGTGTGTAGAATAAATGAATTTAATCAATTTTAGAATAAGGCTGTAACGTAACAAAATGAGGAAAAAGTGAAGGGGTCTGAATACTTTCCGAAGGCATGTAGGTTTACGGTAAACTAAGCATTACTCACTAAACATTACTCCTTTACTTGGTAGATATCTAGCTAGTTGCAATAAGTTGCCATATACACTTCACGTTTCCTTGACAGTGAAGTCTCCTCTCCCCACCAGCACAAACCACACACACACACACACACACACACACAAAAATAGGTACTTTTTTTTTTGGGGGGGGGGGTGGGTGTGCACTCTGTGCCCTGACAGGCTAGAGTTTGCACTGCCTGCATTAACACAGTGGTTCACCATTCTAGCTAGCCATGAAATGAAAACTGTAAGGCTAACTGGCTAAAACGATTGACTAACAAGTGACCTACTGCGCTCTGGTAGGGTCAGGCAAAGAATGGACTTGTTACTTCACAACCCGATATCAAAATTTTATTGGGGGCGTGGCTTAGAATGCCTACTTTTTACTGCATTTTGGCCCATGTGGCCTACATTTACATTTATTTTTAAAAATCCAAACCATCCTCTCCATGAGCTCAGAATTGCACCCATTAATACATTTAACCTACATGTTGTCCTTTAAGTAGCAGAAACTTTGTCATAGTACAATAGCTCTCATGAGTCACTCACAATACATCTGTCCAGTGCACAACAGGTTTTCCTCACACCACTACTTAATCTATTGGCGTGTGCCGTTGTTTTTTGTCATCCTTGCCTGTTCCCGGTCCCTTGGGAGCCTTGCAGGCTCAAAGTATTGGCAAGAGGATTTTATACCTCATCCAGTCTCCACAATGTTGAGATTGAGATTCATCTTCCTGTTAATGCTGCTTACTTAGCCATTGATCATAGCTCTCGCTCTGTTCCGACTTCCCTATGTTACGTCATGTTCGATTTCCCCTGATTTGAGGTGGGCGTGGCCAATCACGTTACAGAATTAAGCACAGATGTCATTTGTGTTTTTAATTTTTTACTTTAGAATCCCATTGCTACATTTTCCCACATATTAAATCACTGGGTATGCCAACCTAAAAGTTGCCCTTGAACTTTATTTGACTGGTTTTATTTACAGTGGTTTAGGGTTTCAGTTGGTGCTGCCGCCGTGAGAGATCTTCCCGGCAGAGGCAAATTTGGTCCATATTTTTTTATTTCCATAGGAACTACTTGTTGTTTACAAGATCACCACCTGGTGGCAAAAGTAAGCACAAACATTTCTGACAGGCTAAATCTTCAACCGTGGGACTCACAAGCAAACTAGAACAGTGGCTTCCGTCAAATTACCACTGCTCTTATTTTAACGGGAAGGGAGAGGAAAATACTTTTTAGTGACAAGCTGTAAATAGGGACATGCTTGTTACCCATCACATTTTTGTGTGCATTTGAGTGAAATGTATGTCTATAAACGGTTATTCAACAAACTTCATGGGCAGACTGCGAAGCTTAACAATAGCCTAGTCAGATAGTATTCTGCACAGTATAACCTCATCCATGTTAGTTTCACTAAGGATATAGGGGAGAGTCAGTAAAAATAAAACCCTGTCAATAACTTTTTGTACACTGCTGCTAGTCGCCATTTGATTGTATACATGCAGTTCAGTCCTATATACCAAATGATTAATGGAAAAGAAACTTGTCACATTTCTTTGATTTATAAGCACGCACCTGATTGGTCTGTAAAGTAGACTATGCTTTTGCTATTTAGTTTTGTATTTGTTTTAATGCATAAATAGGCTGTGGACAAATTAATCAAACTTTTCATTTTTTTAATGTAAGATAACCTAATCTTAGTCGAAATGTAATGGTCTGTTGTCAATGAGATAAATGCATCCCTTTGCAACGCTGTAAAACAATGAACATTACTTCATTCACAGGTTGGAATACTGTCTTACAAGAGCCTACATGGACGTTTTTCTGTAGGCTAATTCATGGTAATGCTAATAAACATCCAGCATAAATTATCTGACATGATTAAGTTATGAACAACTGAAATGGGAGATTACTGACATGCCAGAGCTGTTTGAAGTAAAATTTCACAGTGCACGGCTAAATATTGTCTAAGAAAATGAGCAAAATTCAAAAACTGTTGCATTGTTACCGACTCACCCCAATGTCTGATCTGCAACAAGTAGCTATACAGTAAAATTGTTTTAATTTACATTTTATTAAAGATAAATTGCCTGAATTATTGAAATAAACAATTGTTGTTTACCATTTTAATGTGTGGAATTATTATTTCAAGGCATCTTTGAGAGAGACTGGAAAAAATGTGCAGAAAAGAGACGCCAGCAATAAGCAAGCAAGGCGAAAGTGAAACCTGACACCATGATGTTTTGAATAAAAATGAGCCTAGTTGTTAGGTTTGTATTCAATGGTTTTTACTGGCAGTTGCATTAGTGGGGGTTGGGGGGTGCGGTGGCACCCGGGACCCCCTAGGGTTAAGTAAGGGGGCCCCTAAATCCCAAGTTTGCACTGGCACATAGATTTTAATAGTGCTGACATGAGTTGCCTATGTACTTAACAGATTTGCCAGCTATGTACCCAACAGATTTGCCATAATGTAGCCTATAGCTGTTGAGATCAATGTATGGTGTTCTAACAATCTTGGAAAATATTCCTATTCGGCACGGTCACTGTGGAATCAACGGTAGCAGTTCTCCCTCAAGGGGCCCCTCTCATATGGAGGAATATTTTGGACAAAATTAAATAAATAATGTGGCGTGGATCGGGGCATGCCCCCGCAGGGCCCCTCCCAGCCTGGTGGGCATCAGCTAGAACCTACCACCAGGCCAGCTCTTCAGGACCCAGGACAGCGCCACACTGTGAAGCCCAGCCACAGGACCCTGGAGAGCGGCAGAGTGGAAATTCCCCAACTCCCTGCTTTGCACACAACACACCTGTCAGCAATAAGGCAACACAGCTGCCGCCACTCCAGGGAATTGGCTGGGAGCTTAAAAGGAGGCCTTTTGTCTCCCTTGAGGAGAGGGGTTTTGGGCCGCAGGAGAGCTGGTAAAACTGTTTCTAACTATTTCAATATTTTTCAGAATCCGGTGAAGACTCAGGACTACATCCCTCTCCTTGCGTTGAAGAGGGATCCCCTCAGCGGTCTCCCGGACGCCGCTACTACTAATTTTGGTTGCGGTACTTTAATCTAAGTCTGACAAAAGACTTTAGTTGTTGAGTTTGGTTTTTTGGGTTTTGTGTCTAATTTTTGTTAAATAAAAGGCCCTGTTGGGTTATTTTTCCCCAAACCTCCGGTCTGTGTATTTCTGTGCCGCCCCGCCTGCACCGTCACGCCCAGTGCGGTGCCACAATAAATACATCATGAAATGTGAGCATAAATAATTAAATGTGGCACGAAATGTACATATGTATTTATTTATTTAATTGTTTATTTATTTCAATAACGATACGTGATGGAACAGTTATTTGTTCACTGGGCAAGGCGGGCTTATGAATGAATACCATTCCATAGCTACTGGCTAACATTAATGCAATGCAACTAAGCGCTGAATGTTTCGTAATACAGAGAAAAATAATTAGAAGCAGCCTCAGTGGCTCAGAATGGTCAGAAGTTCTCAGAACTGATCAAGTGACTACTCATATAGCTGCCTCAGTGAAGTGTGTTTCTTGTGGTCGGCCAGTTAACCTCTTAGCGCAAAGCCCCTAGTGGTTGGCACGCCAGCGTGCCGAGATTACTGAACTCAGACATTCAGTGCTACTGCAACCAAAGTACGAGTTAAAAACATAAACGCGTTGTTTTAGTTTCATTAGTAGATGATAAACGACAACTATGCCGAATACGGAGTTTCGCTGCGCCACCATTGTCGCTCTGGTCGCTCATTTAACACACACCCCCTCCCTGGCGTCTCATCTAGAAAACACCCCCCAAGCTTGACATAATGGACAATATTGTCTATCTTGGCATTCATAAAAATATTCTTTCACCACTAAAAAATCGTATTCCGTCATAGCAACAAGATAAACCCGACAATAGCCCTAAGATATGCCTATACAGCAGTGAAAACGCTGCTCACTGAATAACGAAATAAACGAGAAATGTTTTAAAAAATGATACCATGTCATTCTACAGTCAATATCTGGGACTAAATATTTAATAAATATACAACCTCACCATTGGTTTTACGCATAGAGATGTCCCTTTTGAGACTGAGTGGTCATATAGTGTCTTGGACAATCCGTTTGGGAAATATACGCGCATGTGTGATGCCTGGATACCTTCCAAATTAGCTGTGCGTAACACCACACCTGTTGTTTACGGCGTCCACGCCCTTTTTAGTACAGTCTGGCTTGATTAACAATTCATTTATTCAGTAGGTGAGAGTATAAGCTTTCTAACGATGTATAACGTCTAATTTTGCTTTTGGAATAGCGTTTTATAGGTCAGCGTAACCGAAAATATTCTTATCATCGCATTCAATTACGCATTCTCTGTGGTAGCAGTAAAACAAAGACGCTGCTAACAAAATGTTGTCAACGATTTTTCGTAAATTCTTGGAAAATACTATTATTACTGAGGACTTCTGAGCATAGCTAAGCCATATGTTTGCTGATAGACCTAGCCAACATCGTTTTCTGGTGTAAGACTGGAGCGGATAGAACTATATCATTGATTTCCTGTCTCGTCTCTATCTACTGAAAACAGATAAGATTTCATCATTGCTATGTAAGTATTACTGCTGAAAATATTTCGGTTATATACGTTATTTTTGAAATTGAGAGTCTTTAAATAGGTTTGTGGTATTATATAATGTGGATATTTCACACTGTAGTGTAAGCGTTAGTTAGGACTGTAGTGTTTGTGAAGCATGCAACAGTGATGACGTAAGAGTTGGAATATTGCCAAAACGTGGTGGACGGTTGAAATTTGTTTTCACGTCGTCCCATCCCCATACAAAAAAACATACGAGAGCACAGAGTATAGAAATACATACAAGAGTTAATTATTGCACATTTAGGTACTGTACCGCATTGTGTGACAATATTTTTGCATTATTTTTTAATCTGATAGCAATGTTCCATCTTAAACCTTCATTTGTTCATTATATGCTTTATAATGAACAAAAAGCATTTTATTCAATTTTGGAGAGATTTTGGATATGTTTCTGGACCCCTAGATATTTTAGACCACTGTACTGACCGAAAGCTTGTAATTCCCACTTGAAAATTATGCAACAGTGATTTTCTTGAGTCAAAACAGTTGATTTGTAGTGAAATACATGAATATGTTGTGATTTACAGCAATGTATAATTTAGATAGATTTGGAGACGCTGGGTACACTGCTTAGTTTTTGCTTTATACATTTATAGTAGTTCTACATATCCACCCTTAGATTTAATGAATTTGTGGTCAAGAAGTTTTTGATCTAGCACATGTATAGTTTAACCTGCTGTATATATGCAATCTCTCAGTATTTCTTTGCAAACTTAAAAATTGCAAATTTATTTTAGATTTTTTGTCAAAACAATTGCATTTGTGGCACTTTATTTCTTCCAAAATTATGAATATAAACTAATCTGCATTAGTACTGTAAATTGTACAAATGTCTTGTTTCATTTAAGCCATTTTTCAAGTCTCTGTGGTGTTCACATCTGGAGTTATAAAGCTTTAAATAGGGTACCCCCTAAATGGGCAAGGATTGGCAAGATTTGGCTTGTGCGCTAAGGGGTTAATGTAAAACTGTTGTTTGTTATTTTGCTGCATTGTCCAGGTCACACTGACACAACAGCCCTTGAGCCAGTGTTGAGAGTTGAACATGAGGCTGTGGTGGGTGCTTTCAAATGCCTTTACTGGCTGGTGAAGCATGAAATTGCCCACCACACCAACTATCCAGCTCTACTTGAGCTAGCAAAGCTGCTGGGTTGCGATTATTTTGTCAAACTTAAGGTAACTACATGCTTATTAATATCTAAAGCAACTCTGTCACCCTTCTTATAATTTGACTAATATCACATCTATTTAACTATTAGTATTTATTTTTTCAAAGATTGGAAAATCAACCAACTACAGGTCCCATCGCATGGTAGATGAAATGCTCGAAATACTGGCCAGTATTATCGAAGCACCCATCCTGGAACACATCAGAAACTCTCAGGCTGTCGGGCTTGAACTTGATGAGAGCACAGACGTTGCTGTTATTAAACAGCTAGATGTGCCTGTTCGGTAAAGAGATATATTTTTTATATGACATAAAACATGGATTCACTTAGTTTGATATCTAAAAAATACTTATCATGTCACGAATACTAAAAGATCAAGTTATTCAATGTGTATCTGTCTAATTTTCAAATAATTTTCTTTCAGATACCTAGATAAAGAGGGAGCTCTTTTGTCAATTTTTTGGACTTAGTTCCACTGCCTGATGGGAAGGCCAACACAATTGTGACTGCCATCCATGACATCACCGATCGGAAGGGCATTCCCCAGGTCAAGAAATCTGGACTTGGGACAGATGGTGCAGCAGTGATGACAGGTAAATTTACTGCATCCTTCTACACACCAAAGCACTTTATATATTTATTGTGCTTTAATTTATTGTGTTTGTATAATTAAACTTTTTTTTCCTCTTCCCTTGTCTTTTTTTAAATAGGATGCCAAAATGGAGTGGCAAAACAACTCTGTGTCACCATGCCATGGCTAGTTACAGTGCACTGTGCTGCCCATCGTTTGGCCCTGGTCTGTAAAAATGCTTCAGAGACAACACCGTACATGAACACCTTCACGGGCCACCTGCAGCAACTCCACCTGTACTTGAGAAACAGCGTCAATAGAACAGCAGTCCTGAAGGCAGCAGCCACAACCCTGGGCATCTGTGATCTGAAGGTGAAGGTAAAACTAATCTTCATTCTTTCCAGGAGAATTAGAGATCATAGACATCTATATTTAGGGTTAATAGTGCTTTATTTGTGCCAGAAATGTACTAATTATTTCCCCACAATATTTTATAGGAGGTCAAAGACAGTTTCTCAGCACCAGAGTGTAGCCAATCTGTGCAGGAATCTCCATGCAGTACTAACGGCCCTGGCAGAGGAGGTGGAGCACAACAAGTGCCCTGTGGCAAAAGGTCTTTACTCCTTTTGTGCCACATACCGATTCATGGCTATTCTGGCTGACGTGCTGCCTCATCTGGCAAGGTTGTCAAAAGTTTTCCAAAAGGAGGATGTTAATTTCCTTGCCGTGAAAGACCAAGTAAGATTATTCCCCCTCCTTTTTTTTTTTTTTTTTACTAGACAATTGATTTGATATTTATGGAGAAGATTTAGGTGTGTGGTTGTCACATTGCGTACTAAATTGAATTTGTGTTTTTTTCTCAGGTGCCAGTCACAATTGAGACAATCCACAAAATTAAGGAGGCAGGTGACCATCAGCCTCCTGGCTCAGCCCTGTCTACACTCCATCGCGATCTGGACAATCCCAATGGGCTGGGACTGTTGAACATACAAGCTGAAGAGGAGAGGGGGAGGAGAGGCCAGCGGTCCAATAACCCTGATCAGGATATACCAGTAAGGGATGTATTCTGGGAACAATTTCACACTCAGGTATTTACAAGTATTTGGAATACTAGCATAGTATTTGTCATTACTGCCAAAAGAAGTCTGCAAATACAAATTTAAGATTTGTACCAAATAAATGATCAAGATGACAAGATATTCTTATCTTAAACAAATTAGGTGATAGAGCCATATCTAGAACAACTAACAGATCAGCAAAATGAACGGTTCCATCAACTGCACATCATGGGTGCATTCAGTGTCCTGGGTCCACAACCAGCCAGGAACCCAGATCAAGGTGTTCCTGTGAGTCACCTGAAGACCCTTGCTGCCAAGTTCCCCCCCATGTTTGAGGAGGCACTTTTGGAGGAATGGCCTTCATTTAAAGAACATCTTCTGACTGGTGTGGTGAAGGTGAGAGACATTTTACACAGCTAGCTTTGTCCATTATCACGTATCTTATTCATGTGCCTTGTCTTCTGCTGTATCTAATTGCAGGACAAGACTAAGTTAGCTGTCATGAGGGAGCTGGCATTACAGTATGATGAGCTTGTTCAGCTCTATCCCTGCCTGAGCAAGCTTGCTGCCATTGCGCTCACCGTTCCTGTGGGAAGTGTGAACTGTGAACGTGATTTCTCCACCATGAACAGGGTACCGGATTTACGAATTTGCTAATAAAGACAAATCTTTTAGTAGGTGAAAACAGACCTCAGGAACAGGCTGCAAGGAGAGTACTTGGGGGCCTGCATGAAGACTTGGGGGCCTCCTGTGGAAAAATTTCCATATCATGATGCCATGGTGAAATTTTTCTCAAAGCCAAGGAAGATAAAGTGCAGCAATGAATCATGCACACTGTGTTCATGATGTCCTAATGTTTTGCAAAGGTCATAGGTTAAACAGCTTATTTTTATGCAATAAATGCAGCTTATTAAGTCATCCTCTCCTTGTGATCACTTTGTTTTAAGTCTTGAATATACCGAGCAAACAAATCTGAACGCAGATATAAATTGCAGACCGCCTGAAAAAAATTCTAGGGGAAACACTGAATCATTATCACTGGGGGGAAAGGCATCATTGTTTGTGCGACTTTTGGTTTCGTTTCTAAGTTCCTCAAGCCGGGCACCCACCGCACGCGTATCGACCGCGAGCGCACTACGCGCGTATTACGCGCGTAACTGAAGCGTAGTTGAAGTACTGTTATTACAACGGCAGCGGGCGACGTCGTCTCCACCAGACGCGAACGCGTCGCGAACCGGCTGCGAAGCTCGCGCGACACAAGCGAACTGAAGCGTAGTTTTTCGCTTCTGTTCTATTTTTTCGGCTTGTCGCGCGTCACGATGGCCTGTTTATACACAGAAATATGCTCTAAAATGCTAGGTATACATGCTCTGATTTATATTTCATCCTTATATGACTGGGGGGGTGTCCCTAGTTACCTCCCAGATATTTTATAAGCAGCTAAAAAAATACAAGCCTTTTCGTTTTTGTATTGTCCTTGCAGAAGAAAAAACTGGAACCTGGGGAGAAGGCAAACTTAGTTTCGCTATCTTATTTTGCGGAGGGGGTGGGGCAAATTTGAAAATACACCACAGAAAGACGTAGCCTATTGAATGACGTAGAAGTGAATGCACCGAGCAGCGGTTTGTTAGCTCGAGTGTTGGAAGGTAGTTTTTAACCAACCATTGCTCAGCCTATTTGACTTCTCCGATGTCTTCGTTCGCCGTGATTAGCTGATTATACTAAATCTGATCCTATAAATGTTTTGACGTGAATGACAAGACGACACGGGAATTCCCAATGGTTGATTATGGATTATTTATTATTATTATTATTATGATCATTACATATTCTTCGTGAAATTGGCACGCTTGTTAACCAAGCAAATAAATTAATACGGTTTGAGATTGATTATTATGCAGGCTACGTTGCGATTTAAGCTTATGGTAATTCTTTAAAGCGTTTACTTTCTCACGTATTTACATGTGTTAAAAAATATTACCAAATTAACAGACTGAAAAAGGTCTCTCACCAAGTATTCATTTACCCATAATCAACAGTCCTGAACAAACGTGAAATACACGATGTAATCCCACTGCAGACTGCGAGAGCTACTAGGAATATAGAGCTTTAAGCACGCCTTTGCGCGACACAAACGGAACCAGTGGAGACAGGCTACGCGCCCCGCCGTGCTGCTTCGCCGTGCTGCTTACGCGACGCTTACGCGACGCGTGCGGTGGGTGCCCGGCGTCAGGGTGCTGGCAGCTTAACATTTTAGGACACCTAAATATATGAAAGCATGAATACATAATAACCGAGTAACGTGTAAAGCAAGTTTTTCTTCAAAAATAATGTGTAATAATACCTTCAATGAGGTTAGATTTTTTATAATGACCCAAATGATTTTGGTGCAGCATTAGGTACAAGCACAAATGTTTGTAAACAAAGTCAAATGGCCTGTTAAAGTGAGCCCAGACGCCAATTTTATTTTAATGTTCAAGCGTGGAATGCCCGTGAATGCATTGCAGGCAGAAATTGTCACCTCCCTCTGTAACTACAGTGATTACACAGGAAGAGGGAAGTGGATAATAAATCGTATTAAAGAAAACAGCCATTATTTTCTGACCAGTGAGGTATTTCTCTCATGAAAAACATATTTTTAACGTACAAGAATGTTAAGTTACTGACACACAAGGTAGCTAGCATTAAATATGCTGAAAATGGCGAAAGTGGAACTGGTTCATTTTTCATCGCTGGCAAATTGGAAGTGGGTAACTTTTTGGCAAGGTCAGGCTTATCCGTTTCTCTCTCTCTTTTCTGATATTTCCTAATGAGGGGACATACCGCTACTCAGAGTGGGGCACCAAACCGTTGAAGATATAAATAAATATCCTCACAGGTGGTGCCAGCATACAATAATCAGTCTCATAAATTAAGTGTACAAACTATAAATTGGCAACTTAAATTAATAATTAAATTATTATTAAAATTACACATTCATAGTCAATCTTAACCAAATCATAATATACATTCAGCTACTACTAAATTAATATAATATATGATTTAGCTAAGGGGTGAAGGTATTCTATTAAGTTCTTTGGATTAGCAGCGGCAAGGGTAATATAAATTCAACACAAGGGTAATATAAATACAGACAACCATGTAAATATAATAAAGTTTATTCAACACAAAGTACCGAAAAGGCAAAGCACAATTCTCTATGATGATGTATAACAAACTATGAGTGTGCTGGCGTTGTGTGTGCGTGTGAGTATGTGAGTGAGGAGTGTTGGATGTTCTCCTACGTGGGGGGTTGTATACCGTGGACACGTGTTCATGGACAACAAAGGAACAAGATGGAGTATGAATGGAGGGGTTTTTGAATCTAGACAATGCTAGTGAGAAACAATGGTGTATGAAGTGTACCAAACAGATACAGGGTAACTGAATAGCTATCTTATAGCTGCGTTTCCACCGCAGGAACTTTTCCCAGAAACTAGGAACCTTTTGAGGAAATCAGTGCATTTCCACCGCAGGGACCAAGGTCTAAATTAAGTTCCGGGGACTTTATTTACCCCCAAAAAAGTCCCTGGGTATACTTTCCAAAGGTACCGGAACTTTTGGGGTGCGGCGCAAGCGCAAACATTTCTAATTGGTCGAGTACTCGCAGCATTTTCTTTCAACCGCCATTTTTAAAAGCCTGCAGCCGCAAGTCCGATTTATTATTTTCAAAATAATACCTTGAATTCAAACTTTTATGTTATGCGGCGCAGTAGCCTACTTTTGGTTATAGCCTGCCAACGTTTACAGATGAGAAATTAAGATTGAGGATTATAACGTGTGCTCTTCTTTTCTTACTTTATCGTTAAGTCTGTTTTATAAAATATTAAACATTTGTGCTGGGACAGCATATTATGTACCAAAACATTCAAACGGTTTAATTCGGTTTCTGAATATTTTCATCCGGATTTTCTTTGTTAGCCTGTTACAACTGACTCAAAACGCTTGACACAGTTATGTGAGATATGCGGTAGTTCTGCGTAATTTACATCGGGATACAGTAAAAGCAAACAGGAAAAAATCACCTTCTACACTTTTTGTCAGGGTAAAATAACAGGTTAAGTCTAGTAATCATCCCTTTTGCTTTTTCAAACTGCCATAATTTTACTCTGCGATTCTTCAATTCCACAAAAAGACCAGGAAGACTAGACATGGACTTATGGTGCATGGTTCGCATCTGGAGGGCAAAGTAAACGGTGGCTGTACCACTGCAATATTAATAAAAATTTTCACGCAAGTCTGAGTTTTCATTCTATTTATTCTTGTCATTTTGCGATTATATGGAAATGACGATGAGAGTCGAATTAACCAATTCAACCGCAAACTGTTTAAGACGTGTGCATGTTTTCTACTATAAATGTTGTTACCAGTTATTTGTGGAATGTGAAGGCATTCTGTCGCCTCGGATGTCAAGACATGAAAGTGAATGTTTGTATAAAAACATAATGAATGTGTTTGAGAGAATATATAAAACAGTTACAATCTGTATATTAGCCTGTTAATTCCTGTTTGTTGAATAACAATGGTCCAAGTCGAACTACCAACAAAAGTTTTGCTTGACAACGGTAAAATAATATGCCCAAACGGCTGCGGAAGAATATTTCAATTTCAGGTGATTAAAACGATAAAAACCAATAAATACTAAAGTAACCATATTGGGATGGCAGGTATGCCATCCCGCCAAGTTACGCCTTGGCGGGGGCATGCCCCATACCTATACAGCACCGAGAGTTTGGCACTTTTCAGGGTTCCCCACAGAAATAACCACAACAGCCACAGACACTCAGCCCTTAAAAACATTAAATTTTGTACATTCTGACCCCATTTCAACAGACAGATTTCATAAACAACTTCACATGTCCACATAATAAAGCTAAGGGGATTTTGCGTTTTCTCCTTCTTCTTCTTCTCTTTCTTCTTCTTCTTCTTCTTCTCATTCTTATTTTTCCTGCCGCCTATCCCACTAACAACATGTCTCCCCATTGGACATTTTACCGACATCAGCCAAATCCTCATCCTCACGACCCAATCAAAAACTCGCTTACACACGCAAAATACTCATACCTTTTTACTCTGAAACATTTCCTGTGGCCTAGTGGGTAAGGTTACAGTCTTGGGAACATGGGGTCATAGGTTCAAGCCCAGCTAGGGACATGTTTCTTTAACCTGCTTTTACCCTCACTAATAATTGTCTACTACTTTTCAATTATTGCTTTTGCACCATATCTACCCGCCGTTCACCGAACGTATACACTGCATTATGACGTACCGTCTGCATGTTCAGTTATTAACCAGCTACAATATTGCAAAGCCATATGGATTCAACGGGAGTTCTTCTGTGCTTACTGGCCTGTGTTCTTCTTTAAAACCACGGACAGGTTTGCCAATGATATTTCACGCATTGCATAGCTATGTCATGGTGCTGCACTAACAAAGTCACAGACTGGTAAACCTCCGGTTGAAGGATTGAATACCGCCTCGCCCTCAGGCAGATAATTTCCTCCTTTACACTAACGTTTTCTTACGCTTTTATATTTGCTTTCCCAAAACTCACTCACGGCCACCCATATGCATTTCATGACGGCAAATGTATTCATTTTATTAAAAAGTTACACCGGTTCACCACTGTGCCATTTCTACTAACTATATTTCTTCACTTGGCTACCATACAAAACCTTCTTACCAGCAAACGCCACGTTTCTACATTCATGTTACCTCGCCCTGTTCTCTATCTAGCCACATACAAACAATTACTACGTATGTACGTTCTGCGACTCCCCATTAAAACATTACATTTAAAATCATGATTCACTCATAAGTATAACTACTAGTACGGAACATGAAAAAAAAGCACATCAGTGCAATAGATTTCACACGTTACTTAACCCTCCGCTTCAACGGGTGATACTTTACACCGACTATTATATATACCGTCCCATAAGGAAACTAAGCTCGCTCATGGTCACTTTATTTACTCCGCACTATAGTCTGTGATCATCTCAACCTTCACCTACATACCCATTCTGCTAAAAACATATTGTTTCAACTACGCAATTTCATCATTTCGTCCTAATTTCTCTCACGCTGTTGTTATTTTCTCATATGCAAAGCCTGCTGGGACATATGCGTCTGCTTCTATTCTCCACTATCAAGTTTTCCGGTTCTAGCTTAGCAAAACAGTGAACAGGATTCCCACCTGCAGATAAGCCTATCAAAATGCCTTATAAACCTTACAAACACTAAAAGTGCATCTCCACGAAATAACAGACAACGGAGCAGGACAGCACGGTACACAAGTTGCGACCTAGGCAGCTCTAATTCTATGGGCTTGCTGATTCTTTTCTCAGTCAAGGCTCATTGGATGGCCGTCAAATCCGTGAGTACATACATACACTGGCCATATTTCACCTGCGTTTCTGTTGCGTTTATGCTTACGCCACTGCACCCTTTGTCACAGCCACTGTTTTACATATATAACAAACCGAAACTGCTAAACAGTACATGCATCATACTGTACAAATTTAGGATAGCCATAATCCACAACCGTTTCTTACAGGGTCACTTCGCATTTCTCACTCTCATAATAAAACGCTTTGCAAAAAGAAATGATATCTCATAAAAAACACGTTTTCAATGTACAAAAATGCCAAATTACTCAAAAGTGTTGATATCAAAATGACGCCGAGTTACGGTACTACAAACAATATAGGCTATCTTGCCTCACCGAAATGACATAAGATGTATTTCAAAGCAATGCTACCCAATATTTCCTCAATTCTTTCAAGTCATTGGCCCTGTGTGTATGAGCATGCACTACATGGACAGACCAAACATATGTGTGGATGGCTCTCTCACAGTCAAGATTGATTGAATAGGCGTGTATATGTCCAATTTGTATTGGTATGTAGGCCTATGTATTTCGCTGCCCAGCCTTTCTGTTGTGTGAATGATAGTATGTTTCTTGGTATAAGTGTGTGTTCGTAAATGTGAATGTAACATGCTGCGAGGGAAATTTCCCCATGCGAATAAAGAAGTTCTCCAAGTGTGTATGTACAATATGTATTTTACATGCAGTATTTATTGTACGTAGCAAATATACAATAACTTGTACGTGTACTCAAATTCAGTTCAGAAGCAAGTATAAACATGTTTTCTGGAGATATATGCTTCCTGTAGGTTACTCAGCAGCAGTTTTGTACATGAATTTCAATGTGTTCTATGAGGCAATTCGAAATATTTGACTCTTTGATCTGACACAAAGTTTGCATGACATTGTAAAATGGTAAGATTACAAAACACAGGGCCAAGTGACTTGAAAGAATTGAGGAAATATTGGGTAGCATTGCTTTGAAATACATCTTATGTCATTTCGGTGAGGCAAGATAGCCTATATTGTTTGTAGTACCGTAACTTGGCGTCATTTTGATATCAATACTTTTGAGTAACTTGGCATTTTTGTACATGTTTTTTATGAGATATAGTCATTGTTGGTAACCTGTTGTATAAGTGGAATAAATACCCTTCGGGCCGTCCCGTTATTGGAAAATAACGTAGGCTACTTTGGTGGTAGTACTGAGTTACAGAAGAAATCATACGACTTTTTCATATGTCAGCGGACTAATTTGCCTAATCTTCGTGGGTTTTTAGCATAGACCGTATAAAAATATGGACGAAGTGCTTCATGACGTTACCCACTGATTTGCTATGGTCAGTGCTCACTGGCGCATGAAGCCCAAACTAGGGAGCAGCCACATTGCCCGTTGCAACCAACGCAAGCGCAGTGGAGCGAAAGAGTGGAGTCCACGACTACAGGAAAATCCACCCCGGCTACCTTACATGGTAATTAGACACAACCACGTCTGGACAACAAGCGTGGCCTTGCAACCACAGAACCAAATTCTCATAACATTTCCAAAAAGTTAATTGTGCAAGATACGTTTAGTGTTAAGATATTTACATAGAAAAATAGATAACATAGATCACTAGCTAACTAGCTAGCTATTTATATAGACAGATAGATAACAGAACTCTAGATAGCTAGACAGATATATCACGAGATAACTAGCTAGCAAGTTAGCTAGGCAGACAGATAGATTGATAGCTAGACAGTAAGCTTGCTCCCCCTAGCTAAGTAAATCCCGCTAGCTTGACTTCTTAAAGAAGCTTCAAAACTGCTTACAAATCTGATTTCACCAACAACATATACAAATTATAAAAGACGAGACTTTATGATTATCAACTGAAACCCCGAAATGGTCAGAAATCGCGTTTTGACATAGAACCCTTGTTCATCTGAAAATGTCTCAAATGTATTAACTGACAGAACTGGAGAGAAGAATCCTTAGAATAGCGGTTAGTACAGTTGAACGCAGCACACAACATTTTTGGACCTTGGACTTTTAAATGGTGAGATCGTATGTAGCTAGCTAATTGGAATAAAACGACACAGCATCACACCTGCCGCTGAAGCACTCTGTCTGGCTGCTAGGATGGGGAAATCCTCATATGGTCAAACGGTAGTAGGACAAGCCACATTGCACACACTGAAATTAACCCAGATTTGGGAATTTTGGCAGAATTATTTTTAAAAATCAGGCCCAGGGGAGAGATTACCAGGGATTGGATTAATAAGTTAAACCATCATTTCTTGTGTAAAAAATTTATTGACTTTATATTTCCTCAGAGAAAATTGGCCTCTTTTCAGGCTTTCCCCATTGACTTAACATTGGGTGGGCGGGGTTTCAAGTTCTTTTTGCAACCAGGCGTTGCAGTTCACGCAGTAGCCACTGGGGTAAAAGGCTTCACTCATAGAGGTGAGTAGTTGCCCCTTGGTTTTTAGACTGCAGTGGAAACGCAGACAACAATGGGCTGAAAGAACCTTTTAGTTCCTTGAAAATAGTTCCTGGGACTAAAAGTTCCGGGTACTTTGGGTGGAATGCAGCTTATGTGTGTTTCATAGAGATCAACATACCATGTTATGACCAGTTAGTAATTAAAATAGATCACATGTAAGATATGTTCTGTGCGTGACATATATTAAAACTAATGCAGCGTGGTGGATGGCTTAGAGCCAACCGAACATACGGAACATTTACATTTATCATTAAAACACACTAACAGTCAGTTACGTACATCCAATCATAAATGTGATTACATTCGGTCCGTTGCTAATTATACTAAGCCCAGAGTTACAGCCTTACTTCAGTGTTCTTTGCTCTGGTGCGGTTTTAGTGATTTGGAGGCCCCAGGCAAAGACCAATGTGAGGCCCTTCTCCATTTCACTTAACGCAATCATAGCTAGTGAACAAAAACTATTTGGAGGCAGCTCTTTTCAGTTAACAAATCCACAGAACTAAAGGACAGACCCAAATGAGAATTCTAACTGAAGAACTTCAAATGACCTTCAGTTAGTTAGAAGAAGACAATATGGCAAAAAAAATTATAAGTATATAATCTTTAATTCTTTCAAGACAAAAGTATAGTACATGCTTTTTGATAAAGCATTTGAACATCGACTAGGGGTAAAAGTCCCAGTACGAGCGGGTGTCTGGTTTGTGGTGGGCTGCTGCTGTCTGTCGGTGTTGCCTCTGACACTTTCCTCCCACACTGTAGCTAGTTCACTGCAACCAGCAGACACAGTGCTAGAAGTTGTAGTAAGTGCGGTGGGTGCACAACAGGCTGAGGCACTAGTAAGGCTGCTAACGTTAGCTAGCTCAGCTTCTTCAACTAACGTTACACCTGTTGTAACGTCAGCTAGAGTGAGAACACCTATTAGCAGCCAAGTTCGTTCGACAGACAGGAAAACGTAAACTGATTTGCAACTATATGGAAAAATAGGCAAAATATCGGTAACAACCTGTACCTAGTCATGTAGGGAAAATGTCCTCGTTATCCTCCAGTGGTTATTTTTTTAAAGTACTTACGCGATTTTTTTATGTGCCGGCAAATAACTCAGAGGTGGTCCAGCCCTAGCTTTTGGTTGCTAAGGGGACTTGTATCGACCACTCCATATAAATGAATGGAACTTATATTTGCTAGCATACTGTATAAGTGTCCTGTCTTGTGTATTTGAGGTTAATATGAGAAAGGGTGGTCGTTATCAGCATGTCTAGGAATTCGTACATATTCACTGTTGTAACTCAAGTCGCAGGACACAAAATAGCCGTGAGGAAAGCAGTTTGAAATTATGACGCAACGTCTGCGCCATTGGATTTAATGGGTCACGATGAGATAATTCCAAGCGTGTTGCTGGTCTTAAAGTTGATATAGTAAAAAAAAAAAGGCTGTATTAATGTTACTAAATGTATATGTATGAAGTTGGTTTTTTACATTTAGACAATTTATTATGTGTATTTTTACAGGACTTACATTTAAATAGGTAACAATGTCCAGTTCTAATAAATACAAAGTAAATACACTAGGTATAATAGGTGCTCTCACTCTACTTGTTTGCTCCTCCGTCGTGGAGTCTCTGGCTCTTTTATTAGAATGAAAGAATTTTGTCAGTTTAGGCAAACTTTCCTTGAACTGGGCATCTTCCTTCTTCCTCTCTCAAATCCAATTTGAAAACGCTTCATGGTAACATAGTAACATCTGCCTCTGATGGCAACTCGAATTTCTACGTCATTGATTAGGCACAAATGCAGGGAGGTCAAGGTGGAACAGTCCATTAAATGTGAAATGTGGGTGATAATAAATATTGGCAAATATAGATATTTAATTGGATAGGCCCCCTACGGAGCGATTTTAAAATGGCTTTGTCCTCATGATCATATGCTTTCACCCAACATATCTACTGAATATCATGATGATCGTATAAAATATTGATGACTTATGGCCAATTTTGTGCTAAGAGACGCTGTTGGATGACTCAGTTGCGTCGCCATGGATGTGTCCTGGCCGCTTCCCATAAAGGGAACACTTTCGTAACACTTACATGGCATGTTGTAACACTTAGATGGCCTGGCGTGTATGCACAGCTGCAGTGTTTCTGCGTCGCAACTAAAAAAGGCGTCACACTAGTGTTGTCACGATACCAAAATTTTGACTTTGATACTAATACCAGGTTGAGTATTACGATACTCAATACTGAAATAATACTTGAAACTTAAACGATGCTAATTCGATACTCGGTACCTAACAATACTGAAATTACCTTAATAGATCAGAAACGTAATGTCCACAAGGGTTGACCTCATTTTCGAATTCATAGTTTATTAACAACCTGGTTCATTAACAACCTTTAAGTTGAAGCCTCTTCAACATATTAATATGCATAGGCCTATAGTGTTACAACACTGAGCAATAGAAAAATATGTTAAATATATTTCAAAAATTAAACAGTTGTAAACTAAATAATCTTTAAAACAGGTCTTTAACCTTTAAATAGATTTTAAAACAGCATATTTTAATAACAATACAGCATCTATCTATAATAAAATATTTCCAAATTGGAACACCTATTGCTACTGAAGTGACCTGAGTCAAAGCTTGCGCTGTATAGCCGCGTTTCCACCAAATTACCCGGAACTTTTAGTCCCAGGAACTACTTTTCCAGGAACTAAAAGGTTCCTTCAAACAATGGTTGCCTGCGTTTCCACCGCGGTCTAAAGTTCCGTGAAGATTAGGCAAATTAGCCCACTGACGTATGAAAAGCGAAGTTGTCGTCGCCCCATCTGTCCTATGATTTCTTCTGTAACCCCATACTACCACCGAAGTAGCCTACATTATTTCCTAATAACCAGGACAGCCCGGAGGGGTTTATTCCACTTATATACAACGGGTTACCAACAATGACTATATATGGTTACTTTTGTATTTATTGATTTTTATCGATTTAATCACCTGGAATTGAAATATTCTTCTGCAGCCGTTTGGGCATATTTTACCGTTGTCAAGCAAAACTGTCGTTGGTAGTTGAACTTGGACCGTTGTTATGCAACAAATAGGATATAACAGGCCGATAGTCAGATTGTAACTGTTTTATATATCCTCTCAAACACATTCATTATGTTTTTATGCGAACATTCACTTTCATGTCTTGACATCCGAGGCGACAGAATGCATTCACATTTCCAGTATAACTGGCAACAACAGCAGAAAACATGCACACGTTGTAAACAATTTGCTGTTTTATTACTTTCGCATCGTCAATTCCATATAGGCTAATTGCAAAATGACAAGAATAGAACGAAAACTCGGACTTGCGTGAAAATTTTAATTAGCAGTGGTACAGCCACCGTTTGCTTTCCTTCGAAGTTACTGCTAGCCGAGCAGCGAAGTGTGCCCTCCAGATGCGAACCATGCACCATAAATTAGCCCATAGTCTTCCTGGTCTTTTTGTGGAATTGAAGAATGGCAGAGTAAAATCACGGCAGTCTGAAAAAGCTAAAGGGACGACTACTAGAATTAACCTGTTATTTTACCATGACAAAAAGTGCGGAAGGTGATTTCCAGTTTGCTTTTACTGTATCACCAATGTGAATTACGCAGAACTACCGCATACCTCACATAACTGTATCAAACGTTTTGAGTCAATTACAACGGGCTAACAAAGAAAATCCGGAAGAAAATATTCAACAACCGAATTAATCCGTTTGAATGTTTTGGTACGTAATATGCTGTCCCAGCACGAATGCTTAGCATTTTATAAAACGAATACTAAAGCAAGAAAAGAACAGAAGAGCACACGTTATAATTCAAAGACGTTGGCAGGCTATAACCAAAAGTAGGCTACTGCGCCGCATAACATACAAGTTTGATTTGAAGTTATTATGAAAATAAATCGGTTTGCGGCTGCATATTTTTAAACATGGCGGTTGAAAATAAACACAAAAAAATGCTGCGAGTACTCGACCAATCAGAAATGTTCAGCGCTGCAAGCTCCACCCAAAAGGTTCCTGTACTTTCGGAAAGTACTACCCCCCGAGCAGGAACTTTTTTGGGGGTAAAATAAAGCCCCCGGAACTAAATTTAGACCCTAGTTCCTGCGGTGGAAACGCACTGAGTTCCTCAAAAGGTTCCTAGTTCCGGGGTAAAGTTCCTGCGGTGGAAACGCGGCTTATCAAGCAGCTGAGTGCACAAGCGCAAGTCATCTCACTTGGCAACCATAGTTGCTACTGCCATCTAGCGAAGATTCTGACAAATTACACTTTTCATCCTCCAAATCAGTAATGCGGGAGACAATTTTCCCTGGCTTTTACATTTGACTCCAAACTACTGAATGTCGGAATATTCTAATACCGAACCATTTATTTATTTTTTTTTAAGTACCGAGAAAGTGCTGAAGTTTTGGTATACCGTGCAACACTACGTCAGACACATATTCCAATCCATTGTTCAGCTTAGCAGAGAATGCACATTTCAGAGCACCACAGAGACAGATAGAATAATAACACATAAATACATATTTCAAATAATAAATACGACATCGAGAAAAAACGAAAAAAAAAAGACGAAATATCAACTCGCAATCTGCGTGCTGCGCGCAAAGTAGCCTACCGTTTTATTTATTTAGACATTAGCAGATCAGAAAAATTTTGGTTACGTTGACCTATAAAACGCTATTCCAAAAGCAAAATCAGACATGTTATACATCGTTAGAAAGCTTATAATCTCACGTACTGAATTGTCAATCAAGCCAAATTGCACTAAAAAGGGCAACAATGCCGTAAGCAACAGGTGTCGTATTACGCACAGCTATTATTGAAGATAGCCGACCCAGGTGTCACAAATGCGCATATTTTTCACAAACGGATTATCCAAGACAATATATGACCACTCAGTCGCAAAAGGGACATCTCTACGCGTAAAACCAATGGTAAGATTGTATATTTATTCAATGTTTAGTCCCAGATATTGACTGTAGAATGACATGGTATAATTTAAAAAAAAAATTTTGTCTCGTTTTTTTTGTTATTCAGTGAGCAGCGTTTTCACTGCTGTATTGGCATATTTTAGGGCTAATGTCGGGTTTATCTTGTTGCTACGGAATATTACATTACATTACAGGCATTTGGCAGACGCTCTTATCCAGAGCGATGTACAACAAAGTGTATAATCATAATCAGGAACAAGTGTGTCGAAAACCCTAGAGAGAAGTACCGTTCCAACAACCGCACAGCGGGAACAACCGCATAGTTCAACTTGGACCCTGTAGGTTAAACTGATTAACACTAACACAAACAAGAACAGCAAAAACGCAGTCTATGCAAAAAACAAGCAATAGTTAAGACGAGTTAAGACTAAGTCACCTACGAAACAACTACTTAGTTACAACCCTAAGCTTACAGTCAATTTAGAGATTAAATTGAGAATACGATGTATCTCAGCATAATGACAGATTTAAAGACTGAACGAACTCACCCGATATTGTCTTCAAATGGACCGTATTATTTATTTAGACATTGGCAGAGTACAGCATAATTGCGTCTCTTGTTTATATTCAATATTAGTAATTGCAGCAAGAAACTGCAGCTGTAGACACAAGATAATGTGTTATGTTATGGTAGCAACGGAACGAAGCGGACTACATATGTATTACCGTCATTGTTATATTATACCAGCGTGTTTTCGCGTGTTTGCACAGAAACTCAAATACTATCAATAAAATGGTTTAGCTATTTCTCAGCATAATGACAGATTTAAAGACTAAAACTCACCCGATACTGTCTTCAAATGGATCCATGCCAAAGAAAAGTATTCATCCTCTCAAAAAGCTTGTATTAACAAACCTTTAATAGCCTAGCATGCACTCTGGCTGGCACTGTCGTCCATTGCTTCCCCAACGTTCAGACTGATAAAAACTAGACCCTACAGTGTCGGATTACTTGCGTCGCCATGGATGTCACTTGCCGTAAAGAAGTTAACTAGATGTCGTAACTGTTTAGATTTGGAGCTCCAGCTCTTCCGCACCCCAACTAATAAAAAAGTCCAAATGGCGGGCAAACAATATGGCGGACATAGGTAGTCCCAATAGCAAAGTTGTAGAGCAACTTTCAGATGCATTGGTCGATGAAGTTTTGTATTGATCTGACTTATGGTGTGGGAGTTATGACCTTTTAAACATGACCTTTTGTTATAGCGCCACCATCTGGTCGACATAGGTGATTTTTAGGGCCTGAGTAGTGGGGGGCCATAGGAACCCACCTACCAAATTTGGTTGGTCTACAACTTATGGTTGCTGAGCCTCAGACATTTTAGCGGAGAAAGCTTCCATGCCCCAACGAAAAAGTTAAAATGGCGGGCAAACATTATGGGGGACATAGGTGGTGCCAATGGCAAAGTTGTAGAGCACGTTCAGATGCATAGGTCGATGAAGTTTTGTGTTGATCTAACATATGGTATGGGAGTTATGGCCTTTTACGCAAAACCCTTTGTTATAGCGCCACCATCTGGCCGACATAGGTGATTTTTAGTGATAGGTGAGTAGTGGGGGGCCATAGGAACCCACCTGCCAAATTTGTTTGCTCTAGGACTTATGGTTGCTGAGCCTCAGACACTTTTAGCGGAGAAAAATAATAATAAGAAGAATAATAATAATAATGATAATAATAATAATAATAATCCTAACAGATACAATAGGGTTCCACCAGCTTCGCTGCTTGGACCCCTAAAAAAGGAAACACAAATTCACGACGCCCCAAGCAATTGCCTACCTATAACCTATGGTAAAACCGCCTATGTCTTTGCTTTGGGTTAGTTGTTAGAAAATGTTTCCTGGGTTCCAGTGCAAAGTCTGTGGAGGTTGTGGTGGAAAGGGGAAGCTGGTCGCCCTTTCTGTTCCAAAACACGCAACTGGATCCTCTGCTAGTCACTTGTTCTTGGGACTTGCTCTGCAGGATGCGTCGGTCATGCGTGGCTCTCCTGGATCTTCAACCACCTCTAATCATAGTGCTTCGGGCGCCTCGTTCCTCCAGCAGCCGGTAGCCAAGGATATTAGGATATTGCTCTGTTGCAGGCATTGCGAACTGTTCCTGGCGTGTGGACTCACACGAGTGGGAGATGGGAGAAGGGTGGCGAGTCCAGGGAAAGGAAAATGGTAACAGAGAGAGTGAAACAACGGCAACCTCCGTTTTATTGAAGGCTGCGCGTTTCGAATTTACAGTAGGCCAATCCTGTAACAGGAGAGCTGCGGAAGGGGGGCGTGGTTAAGTGAGTCACCCTGAGGTGGACATATGGGATTTGGACATCAGTGTCTGTTGTAGGCCATGATACCTACACTAATCAATTGTTTAATGTTTTGTATAATGTCTTCTGTTTTGTAATTTAGAAGTAGTGAGCCTGCATTCAATAAAGAATGTATGATTTCAATACATTAATCTAATAACAGCTTTGTATTAAATTAAATGATTTAATCTTAAAACCTGATATAAAGCTTGTTTTGACTTGGTTGATTCCACCAGTTTTCTGTAGACAGACCTATCAATGAATTTGGTGATTTAATTGCTAATTCTCATTTTAAACATAATTATTAAATTAAATCACATAAAATACATTTTATATGTAGGTTAAGTGAGGGGTTCTAGCATGCAATATCGCTAGTGTTCAGTATTACATTACATTACATCTATTTAGCAGATGCTTTTATCCAAAGCGATATACAAAAAGTTTGTATCATGGTCATAACTACGTAACACAGTATTCAGAGTGCTGAACAGTTTAACAAGGGCATTGACTTTTGGAACCGCTGGATCCTTGCTTGTCCCACAACTGTCATAATAAGTTTTCTGACATCCCCAATTAGGCTCCTACACTAGGTTTCATGTTCTAAACTGTAATAATATGCTGGTATATGTTACTGGATTCATAAAAATATCTGAATGGCTTCTATGCTGATACCAGCCCAACATTAGCTGGTATTAGAGCTTTATTTTTTCCCAAATACTAATAATCTTCAAATCACAAAGCTGAGCATTCATCTTAAATTAGCAAATCACCCCAAAATACAACATGGCCTGACTTCAAGTACAACCCAAAATCAGAAAAAGTTGGGACGGTATGTTAAATTAAAATTAAAACTGAAAACAGTGATTTGTAAATTATCTTTGACCTGTATTACATTGAAAACAATACAACAGCACATTATTTGATGTTTTACCTCATGAATTTGATTGTTTCTTCAAAATAAACACATTTCAATTTTGATTCTTGCAACATATTTCAAAAAAAGTTGGGACAGTAAAGCATTTACCACTTTGTAATGTTGCCATTCCTTTTCACAACACTTAAAAGATGTTTAGGGACTGAAGACACCAAGTGTTGAAGCGTTTCAGGTGTAATTTTGTCCTATTCTTCCTGCAAACAAGTCTTAAGGTGTGCAACAGCACGGGGTCTTCGTTGTCGCATTTTGCGTTTCAAAATGTGCCACACATTCTCTATTGGGGACAGGTTGGGACTACAGGCAGGCCAGTCCAGCACCCATGGCTCTTCTTCCGCAGCCATGCCTTTGTAATGTGTGCAGAATGTGGTTTTGCATTGTCTTGTTGAAATATGCATGGGCGTCCCTGGAAAAGATGTCGTCTTGAAGGCAGCACATGTTGCTCCAAAATCTCTATGTACTTTTTGGCATTAATGGTGCCATCACAGAAGTGTATGTTACCCTTGCCAAGGGCACTGACACAACCCCATACCATGGACAGACCCTGGGCTTTGGACTTGTTACTGGTAACAGTCTAGATGGTCCTTTTCTTCTTTGGTCAGGAGCACACGGTGTCCATTTCTTCCAAAAAAGACGTGAAATACTGATTCATCTGACCACAATACACGTTTCCACTGTGTGATGGTCCATCCCAGATGCCTCCGAGCCCAGAGAAGTCGACGGCGCTTCTGGACATGGTTAACAAAAGGTTTCCTTTTGGCACAGTAAAGTTTTAACTGGCATTTGTGGATGTAACTACGTATTGTAGTGCTTGACAAAGGTTTGCCAAAGTAATCCTGAGCCCTTATAGATGAATGACGGTTCTTGATGCAGTGCCGTCTGAGGGATCGGAGAGCACAGTTAGTCAGCTTAGGCTTGCGCCCTTGCCCTTTATGCACTGAAATTCCTCCAGATTCCTTGAATCTTTTAATTATGTTATGCACCGTAGAGGGTGAAATATCCAAATCCCTTCCTATCTTTCTTTGAGGAAATGTTTTTAAACATTTCAATAATTTTCTCATGCATTCATACTTGTTCCTGGTTATGGTTATACACTTTGTTGTACGTCGCTCTGGATAAGAGCGTCTGCCAAATGCCTGTAATGTAATGTAATGCATTTGTTGGCAAACTGGTGATCCTCGACCCATCTTCGCTCCTAAAGGACTAGGCCTTTCCTGGATGCTGCTTTTGTACCAAATCATGATTACAATCAACTGTTCACATCACCTGTTTCAAATCACATCATTTAATTATTTTACCTCATTACTAGCCCTAAATTGCCCACGTTGCAGGCCTGAATGGCAGGAATGGATGTATATTTACAAATGAAATGAAGTTGACCAGACAAAACATGAAATATCTTGTGTTCATACTGTCTGCAATGAAATACAAGTCAAAGTAAATTTAGAAATCACTGCTTTATTTTCTGGGTTTGTACAATGCAGATTTATGGAAGCTCTCCTTCTAAGATAACATTGCATTCTGCTGCCCTTTACTGTCAGAACCCCACAAGCATTTCCATCTGGCTGGCAGAACCTCTCCCACAGAGGTAAATGGATCAACTGAAACCCTAAACCACTGATACAGTAAAACACCATAATACAAGTGGACATTTTGTTAGATATACAGCCTGCTGCTGTATGCTTAGCATATTATTACCATTTATAAAGCAAAGCAACCCAGCTGCCAGTATTTTACCTTAAAATGTACATTTTTTATAGCGAACTAAACTCCTGGTGGGGCAGAGGTTACTATGGTCAAGGAGCACTTACCTAAAGTGCTGCCACTGGGATCTTCGGGATCTGGGGTACTGCTGCGCAAGCTGTGCATATCTCCACGCCGCCGCTGCCTGTGCTGTCTTCGGTACTGGAACTCTGCATACTCCTGGCAAAAAATAGGTGACAGGCCTCTCAGCACAGCTTCTATATGCCACAGAGGGTCAGAATCCATCACAGTGCCTAATAGTCAGAAATACCCACTGCGACGGAACTCTAAGGATGGCATAGCACCTTTCAGGCACACACGGCTAAGATACAGCATTCCAGAGAGCAACAAGAGCGAATCCGCAATAGCTGTGTATCCATATGTGCATGCATTCACGCACACACCCTCACACAAACATGTGACCTCTGCTTTGGTTCATGACCAACCTTTCCACAAAATCTTGTGCAAATCTGTGAATCCATTCGGGAGTTCTGCGCCTTTTTGTGATAGGCCACACCCATCGCCATGCCCCCTCTTGGTCAATCAGCTTTGAAAGTTACTCATCTCTACCTTCGGCCATGACCAACGTCCATGCCAAATTTCAGCCTCCTGGGGCGAAAACTGTGGCCGCTACGGGGTGGGACACTTTTTGTGGACCAACCGACCAACCGAACGACTGACCAACCGACCAACCGATCGACAGACAGAGCTATAGAGCTGCAGTCGCAACTAAACAAGGTGGTATTAAATGCCTCAACACCACCTCTGCACACAGACATGATTTTAACAGAAATTTTTATAATTTTGGAATACATATAGCAAATGTAATTCATGCAATTCCTAAACAAAAATCATCCTTTATGTATGTAAATACACACAAATTAAAGCTGAGAGTCTATACTCTAATCTCACATTTATTGCTTTATTTCAAATCCAATGTGCTGGAGTACAGAGCCAAAATAACAAGAATTGTGTCCCAGTACTATTGCACTTAACTTTAGATGAAATTCACATCAATCTATGTCTAGTTGGGTGGGGACATATCCATTCAAACATTCACTGCCATATTTCAGCAGGCCAAAGCTGTGGCTTTTAAGGGTGCCAGTATAAACTGAACTTTATTAAACAAAAATACACAGTGTTTTAAGTTTGTATGGCACAATGTGTGCAAGCCCACAGGGCAAACTGTTCGCAAGCAGTCCACAAGTTTGCAGACCTCCCCATCTGCAGTTGGCCCATCCAAATATCACAAGATTGGTTGCGTCACAGTTGACTGGCCGGGGGCAGAGTTAAACTTTATTTTTCTGTTCATCTTATCACTGTACTGTCCCGTAGCAGGTTGTGTCTAGATGGGATGGCGATTTCATGAAATGGTGTCCTATCCTATGGAAGAATTAAATCATGCCTTATTCCTCTTACCAGGAGGAAAGTTTGACCTAATTAGTTAGCCAAACTAATGATACATCATTTGGACAGAAAAGCAGCCAAATAAGAGATGGGGAAACTTTCAATGCTAGTTAATAACTAGCTACCTTATTGCTAGTTTCCCTATTTTTATAGCTAGTTTCCTCATTGTTTATTTGGTTATCATTGTTAATTTGACAAATGACAAATTGATTTAATTCTTCTATTATGGTGAACCCATCAGATAGGACAAAACCACCTGAAATTTTCTGTATCCCATCTAGACATGACCGTGATAGCATTGTGCCATAGTGACTGTAATACTTTCGAGATTGATACTTCTGTTGAACTTGTGCAAGGATATAGTCATTTTTATGATCAATCACACAGAGATTTTGCATTGAATTTCCATGAAGTTGGGCATTGCAGCAGCCAATAATGTAATAACTACTGTTAATGTAATAACTGCCAATAACGTAATCATTTTTCCGTTCTTAATGTAATAAAAGTCGATAACGTAATAACTTACCAATAATGTAATAAAATTTCTGAACCAATAATGTAATAACTTTTTGCACATAATGTAATAAGTTATTAGATTATTGACTGGTTATTACATTATTAGCTGGGTTAAAAAAATCATTAAAAATGTAATAATAGGAGCCGATAATGTAATAATATACTTGTATCACTATGTATAAGTTTTATTTATTATCAAGTGTCAGACTTCCATAACACTTAGTCCTACCGTTACTGTTTCTTCTTTCAAATAGCTGCTCAAAAACTTGGCCACACGCGCGCGCACACGCACACACACACACCTACTCTCTCTCTCGGAATTATGACTATTTATTTGTTTGTGGTGCTTGGTTAGACTTATCTCCAGCCCTGCCTTCTACTCCTTAACCATTTGAGTACCAAATGAAGTGCGAGCACATATGTTTGCAAACACAGACAATTGTGTTTGCAAGGGTAAATTATTACATTAAGAACGGAAAAATAATTACGTTATTGGCAGTTATTACATTAACGATAGTTATTACATTATTGGCTGCTACAGGCATCAATGATCACAAGTTGTGCAAAGCGACATGGAAATATCTGAGCGACAAGTTTGTGAGCCCCATAGCGACGTGGAGTGACATAAAAAACAAAAAACAGCATACTCAACTCATATTGAGTATGCTGAAGAAAGGTGTTTGGCGACATGTTCGCTGGGGGTTGTTTTTCTAAAGATTTGAACATCATTAGGAGTATACGGCCTACTTTTTTTACAAATTGAGCAAATCCTTACAGCAGGCCAAATTTAGTCCAACAAATAAACACAGTACAGAAAATCAATAAATCAATAAAAAATGATTTTTAGAATATTTTTCCACACACTTTGAAAGAAGCTAGCACTAATTATATAAATTCAGATACACTTTCTATGATTAGGTATTTATAAGAGTTGTATATACAAGTTCGGGCACCCCTAGTCAAAGTGTTATAACAAATCTCAGTCACATAAAATTTCCACCACAGTAAACCTGGTGTAGTCGGCAGGATCGCTAATTTAATTCTTTCTTGCAGACATGCAAGCAGTTTGGAATCTGTGCACAGCCGGAGTCTGGGACCCGGAGCTTGAACGCTCTTCCGAAAAAGCCGTAATTGAAGGCATCAGGAGAAGAAAATGAGTGCCTGTATCCACGGTTCCTGCAGGTTTCAACAAGTTAAATTTAAGACTTTTTAAGACCTTTTTAAGACCGCTTTGAATAAATACCTATTTCATGGCCATACTGGAAAAAGTATGAAGAAAAGTTACTATGAAAGAAGAAAACCCACAAAATGATGTGGGTCGAGGCATATCCACTAAAGCCTAACCAAGCTAAGGATGCAGTATAATGCATTGTGGAATTTTTCTATAGGATTCTCACCAACTGAGGAGGGAAATTTGGGAATAAGGTGCTGTCCTATCATCCTACTACTTGAATAAAGAAACTTTGACAAGTTGGACCCCATAAAGTTTTATAAGCACACTAATATAGCATTCTTTCTTAAAATAAGAAAGCCTACTTTTGAACAAGTATAGGCCTACACATCAGGGAAATATACTTAAGATTATATTTCTTTCAACATTTAGTACACCAAGTATTCTCAAGCAGACTGCAGAATTTATACTAAAATGCTTAACTAGTAGTAAGACACTAGTGCTCAGTGGATGTTTAAGTTACTTCTGAGGTTTATAAACTAAAACTTGAACCAGTTAAATCACAAAGTTGTCAAAATCAGACTAGTTGGCCTATATTTAAAGTTAACGAGTAGCCTACAGTTTTTATTGTATTTTATTAAGGGGTGGTTTTATGGTTTTAAACACTCCGTGCTATGATGACATTAAACACAGATTGACGAGCGTTTTTATATTTTTGTGCATGGTAGGTTTGACAAAATTCAGTTACAGAATGTAGGGCTTTTTTCCAAAAATAATATTTCTCGATGTAATTGTGTCACCGTGTTAACACATTTCTACAGTTGCGGGTCAGACACTTTTCACGATAAGAAGAAATTTTAGGATAGCGCTTCTGATATTGCTTGTGTCGAAAGTGCTGCGATGAAAACAACGATAGATTTACCCAGGAGCCACATCTGTTCAAAATGTAAACAAGTAAGGCATTCTTCACGGTTGGGAAAAAATTTATGGCAACGCTACATTGGACACACTTGATGCTCTGAAGCAGGGGCGAACATGGAAGAGATGGCAGGAGTTTGTTGTTGTTTTTCCACTTGGGTCTTGTGTTTCTCTGACTGACCATGCGATTCTAAAGCCTTTACCCCCAATGTACCTAGTTTAACTGTTTTCTTGCATAAGGTGCAGCGGGCTTCAAAACCGTTCCCCTCCACTGGTTTCAACCAAGCACTAAATGTGCTTTTCTCCAACCATGTATTGTTAAACTTACACTTCCGCATAGTTCCCCATAAAGTTACAAAAGTAAAGATTTTAAGACATATTATCGTGACACGCTAGCAGAATTTCTCTTTACCTCAGGCTCTGACTGATGCTAGCTGGGTGTTCCAATAAGTTCTCATTGGGGGCTGCAAAGTTAGTGATTATTGGTTCCATGTTGATTTATTTCCATACAAATTGTTTGGGGGGAACTGGTTGTTATCGTACTGCTTGATTTGCAGCCCGGACATTTCCCCCAAACACATTTAAACGCGATACAGAGAAGTTATTCGCAACATAGAAGTAACTTCCTAATCCAATAAATTTTTAAGACCTATCAAAATCATATTTAAGACCTTTTTAAGACTTTTTAAGCCCTAAAAGTCTGATTATTAAATTTAAGACTTTTTCAGACTTTTTAAGACCCCGCGGGAACGCTGGTATCAAATGGTCTGTTGGAGTTTACTAATAAATCTGGGACTATTGGTTGAATTAATTGCCGAATGGGGAGTTTGGGACTCCAAAGAATGAGTACTCTGAGTCAGGGACTCATATACAATAAGTAAAAGTAAAAACATTGAATAAAACGTGTAAATCCTGAGATAATAATTGAGAAACATGGGTTTGTGCACCTTCAAACAATCAAAATGTACTTCTCCAGTCTTTGAAGGACCGGCAAAAATTATGTATGTATGATTATGTATGTATGTATAATTTTTCGCCCGCTCAGTTAGAAAGGCTTAAATCTGAATTAGAAAAACAAGATAATAAGACTAAAGGCAGACAAGGAAATAAACATTGGGCACCTGATTGGAAGGCGTATTCAAGGACAGCGTAGGTTGCAGAAGGCAGAAAAGAAGTAGAGAATGATCACCTGGGACACCACTGCCGCCGCCATTAAATCCCACAGCACAAACACCGATCACACCATTGTACCTACAACTAATCATGCACAAACTAGATATAGATTTAGATTGTCCAGCCTGTCCATTGAACCGGCTTCCGCCTCCCTATGACCAAGCCGCCACTGTCTAACCATCTGCTGGAGGGGAACCAGCTGCGGCAGCCACAACGTCTACAGAACAAGAAACCCGCCCAAGTTGACACAAGGGACCCGCCAACACCACACCAAAGCCCCAGGCCCAGGATCACCATTACCACACCCGTCAAGCAAGAAAGAGAGCCGATGAGGAGGCTCCTCTATATCCCATTATCTAGTGCCCAAATCCACGCAGAGGTGAGCAAGACTAACCAGATGTCGTCTACTTGCACAGACTATTCAAGCTGAGTGAGATGAAAGCCCTCATCGAGGACTTGCCCGATCTCATGAAGACCGGAGGGGACAGGTACTGTGCCGCCATACAACAAATGGTTAACCAATGTAGACCAAACACAGATGAACTTGCCACCATATTACAGAGACACTTGAAATGAAAATGGGGCGCTGTACAAGGTGATTTTCTCAATCAAACTATACAATGGTCAGAGAATCCTGGTGATTACCAAACTGCAATAGAAAACCTACTCAGATTTACGTGACCATTTTCCCATCTGAATGGACTGGGGAAAAGTCAGAGAGGTGCAGCAGGGGCCCACTGAATCTGTCGTGGCAGGCTCACCGAGTGTTTCAACGACCACAGTGGTCTCACACGTCCAGCGCCAGGGAACAACGACTCCTTGGGAGACGCAGCTGACCACCTGTTTCATCAATGGACTCAAGAAGGAGGTGAAGGACATGGTTGTCTGAACCTGTATCGGCTACCAGACCCAGCGCCTCGAAGAAGTCAAGCGACACGCCAGCAAAAGAAACAGGAGAAGCAGTGCCAAGGTACAAGCCCAGCTTCAACTCGCCCAATTGCAAGCCTTCGGCAGAGGTTCAGGGAAAAATGTTGCAATTCATAGTAGATTCGGGAGCTCTTATGTTCAGAAAGTGAATGGGGAAACACCCCGCCTAAAATGAGTGGCAGAACCATTGTAACGCATGATACTGAGGGAGAGAAAATGAGAGAGAAGTTTACCGCCCCATTTGCAGTTCGAATAGATGATGAACAAGGCTAAAGCATTCGATTTTGTTCTCTGAATGTTGTCCTGAAAATCTGTTAGGGAGAGATCTGATGTGCTCGGAATCCAGATTGAATGTTTGAACAAAAGGACTGTGTCATTAGAGCTGAACATTTTACCCCACCTAAATCATCACAGTTAGGAGACAGATTATTTACCTATATGTGGATGTTGTCAGGAAAAGTTCAAATGAAAGATTTACTTGAAACAGCTAATCGTTTGTGGTATGGCAAAGTTGACGTGATATCTGAGAAAGAGTTGCATGTCACTGCTCGTGTAAGAAGAGATAGAGATGAGGACTGGGACACTCAGTAAGATCTAGTAAGAGGGAAAACATTGTATGCAGGGATGTAAGAATTCTGTGCAATGCCTGTACAAATGACCCTGACAATCCAAGAATTTTATTGTGTAAATGACAGCATGCCTCACGTGTCACTATGCAAAGCCTTCAATAAAGTAGAAATACCGCCTCACGGTTGTATGCCTCCACCAAGGCAAAAACGTGTTTTGTGAGGTCACAGTGACCTTGACCTTTGACCACCAAAATCTAATCAGTTCATCCTTGAGTCCAAGTGGACGTTTGTGCCAAATTTGAAGAAATTCCCTCAAGGCGTTCCTGAGATATCGCGTTCACGAGAATGGGACAGACGGATGAATGGACGGACAACCCGAAAACATAATGCCTCCGGCGACGGCTGTGCCGTCGTGGAGGCATAAAAATGGAAGGACACAGGACCGTGGATAAAAGAATGTTGCCTCACAACCGATTGGGTAACTAGACCTGATGGCAGCCAATTTTTGCCATCTCTGGGCATCATGGCATACCCCTACTCCCTCGAACAATGAACGGATAGAGGAATGTACGTGCAAAAAGTAATTTTTTTGTGAAAAATGTGTTATTTGTGTAACCCACAACGTCGGTAGGGGCCAACCAGTTCCCAGGTCCAGTCATCCTGCTCCTACCAAACCATTTGAACATTTAATGATGGATTTTCATTAAACTAACACCAAAAGAAGGAAATAAATTTGCCTTGTAATTGTTGACGTTCTCTGAATGGATTGAAGCTTTTCCCACAGCTACGGCAGATGCATCAGCAGTCGCAAAGGCCCTGATCTCAGAAATACTGCCCAGGTAGGGAATCCCAAGAAGAATATCGTCTGATAATGGATCACACTTTGTCAACAAAGAACTAACCGCACTCTCTGTTTATTTAGGGATTGACTTGAAGAACCACTGTGCCTATCATCCACAGAGTGGAGGAGCGGTAGAATGTGCAAAAAACAAATTGACCCTAAAAAACAAATTGACTAAAGTTATGACTGAAACGGGACTGGGTTGGGTAAAAGCCTTACCCCTGGTGTTGCTGGCAATGAGGGGACGCCCTCATGGAGCCACTAACCTTTCTCCCTTTGAAATTTTAACAGGGAAACCAATGAAAATGGGAGTGTCCGTGCCCAGACCTCTTAGCCTAGAGGCAGAAGAAATGAGCAACCAGATGCTAGAATACTGTGTGCAGCTAACTAAATCTTTCCAGTATATTCATGTACAGATAAAAGAGACACTACCAAAACCGACAGAGGGACAACTACACAACCTCAGGCCAGGTGATTGGGTAATGATCAAGGACTTCTTGAAGCAAGCACTAGCACCAACCCCGATGGAATGGACCGTTCCAGATGCTACTCACTTCCAAAACAGCAGTGAAGGTCGAGGGCTGCACAACCTGGGTGCACGCCAGCCACTGTAAACAAGCACCACCCCTGCAGGAAGAGGAAAAGATAGACTGAAGGCGTGAAGCCTAAAGTCCAACAAGACAAGTGCTAGTAACCTCTGTCTCCAACAATGCCTACCCAAACTTGGCACCCCATGCCTAGGGTGCGGCCTGAGAGGGGGGGATTTGCTGCTTCATCCTCATCTCTGCCGCCATCATTCTCCCACTTACTTGGCTGGAGGATAATGTCCAAGCAACCAACAGCAATAGCAGTATGACCCACAACCGTACCAGGAGGTCAACGGCTCAGGGAAATGAATCATGGATGTAGGACAATGAATGGCATAATTCTACTGAAAACAATATGTGGTATAGGTTTATGAATCATTCAATAAGTACAATTAAGAAACCAAATGAATCATGTTATGTATGCTCCTTGATCCCGCACTCCACCAATTCCCCTACATTACTGATCCCCAAACTTATTAATTATACTGCCTCCATGTGTTTAGGGTATACCCTTGGGACAGAGGCATCCAAAACTGATCCAGGTACAGAATACGTAATATCAACAAAGACCCTAGCATCAGCAGGAAACACCACCAAAGAGCAAAATTCTCTGTTCGACCTGATCGTAAAGTGTCTGGTAGATAATCATGGTAGGGAGAAGGATTTTCTCATATACCCGAATCCAACAAAAATGGCCGTCTGAGTTCGGCCGGAAACTTGTTTTCCCCTCTGTTTCTCAAGCCAGAGGAATGCTCAAAATGAAGTTCCTGTGGGGAGCATAGGGAATTGTAATGCCACTTCTCCACAGAGTAAACACACGCTGGAAAATGCATAAATACATATTGTATATATATCGGGGGGATGTGAAATCACTTGGTAAAATCCTTCTTACATTACATTGTTATGAAATGTTCTACTGCCGTTCCATTTTCAATTTATACCGCTAGTTCCACGATAGGGGATGAATAACTTAATTCCGAAAATAACGTTATTTATCTTACATTACATTACATTACAGGCATTTAGCAGACGCTCTTATCCAGAGCGACTTACACAACTTTTACATAGCATTTTACATTGTATCCATTTAATCCATTTATACAGCTGGATTTATACTGAAGCAATGCAGGTTAAGTACCTTGCTCAAGGGTACAATGGCAGTGTCCTTACCCGGGAATCGAACCTGCGACCTTTCGGTTACAAGCCCAGTTCCTTACCCACTGTGCTACACTCCGTCCTCCTCCGACCTTATCTTAGATAAACATTGCATCGTGTGGCCTCCCCGCGTGGTCGTGTGGCCCCCCCTAGCGGTTGTGGCCCTAAACAACCGCATAGAGCATTTATGCCACGAGCTGGCCCTGTCCAGCAAATTTCAATGCATGATTACTATACATTTGCTTTTATTATAGATTTAAAATAATACATTGAAATGAAAGCCGCAAGCGGCGTTGGGAGGGGTCCAAGTATTGGCTCCATCGTGCCCCCTATGGAGCGATTTTAAAATGGCTTTGTCCTCATGATCATATACCTTCACCCAACATATCTACTGAACATCATGATGATTGTATAAAATATTGATGACTTATGGCCAATTTTGTGCGGATGACTTAGTTGCGTCGCCATGGATGTGTCCTGGCCGCTTCCTGTAAATGCTTTTACGCTGTCGTAACACTTAGATGGCATGCCGTAACAATTAGATGGCCTGGCATGTATGTAGAGCTGCAGCGCTTCCGCACCGCAACTAAAAAAGGCATTAGACTATTGTTGTCACAATACCAAAATTTTGACTTTGATACCGATACCAGGTTTAGTATCACGATACTCGATCCTGAAATGATACTTGAAACTTAAATAATACTGATTCAATACTCGGTACCTAACGAAACTGAAATGACCTGAAGAGAACAGAAACATAATGTCCACAAGGGTTGAACTTATATTTGAATTTTGAGGTTTATTAACAACCTTTAAGTTGAAGTCTGTTCAACATATTAATAAGCATAGGCCTATAGTGTTACAACACTAAACAATCGAAAAATATATTAAATATATTTCAAAAATTAAACAATTGTAAACTAAAAAATCTTTAAACAGGTCTTTCACTTTTAAATAAATCTAAAAACAGCATATTTTAATAACAATACAGCATCTTCCTATAATAAAATATTTACAAATTAGAACACCTATTGCTACTGAAGTCAACTGAGTCGAAGCTTGCGCTGTATCAGCGAAGTGAATGCAAAAGCGCACGTCACCTCACTTGGCAACCTTAGTTGCTACTGCCATCTAGCGAATATTCTGACAAATTACACTTTTCATCCTCTCATTAAGTAATGCGCGAGACGCATTTCCCTGGCTTGTACATTTGACACAAAATTACCAAACGTTGGAAAATTCTAATACCAAACCGTTTCTTTTTTTAAAAAAAATAATAAATACGACATTGAGAAAAAACGAAACAGAAGACGAAATATCAACTCGCGACCTGCGTGCTGCTCGCAGAGTAGCCTACCGTATTATTTATTCAGACACTGGCATATAAGAAAATTGTCAGTTACGCTGACCTATAAAACGCTATTCAAAAAGCAAAATCAGACATGTTATACATCGTTAGAAAGCTTATACTCTCACCTACTGAATAAATGAATTGTAAATCAAGCCAAATTGTACTAAAAAGGGCAACAATGCCGTAAGCAACAGGTGTGGTATTACGCACAGCTATTTTTGAAGGTAGCCTGCCCAGACATCACAAATGCGCGTAGCCTATATTTCACAAACGGATTGTCCAAGACAATATATGACCACTCAGTCGCAAAAGGGACATCTCTACGCGTAAAACCAATGGTAAGATTGTATATCTATTCAATGTTTAGTCCCAGATATTGACTGTAGAATGACATGGTATAATTAAAAAAAAACTTTGTCTCGTTTATTTCGTTATACAGTGAGCAGCTTTTTCACTGCTGTATTGGCATATTTTAGGGCTAATGTCGGGTTTATTGTGTTTATTGTGTTTAATGTACGGAATATTACATTACATTGCAGGCATTTGGCAGACGCTCTTATCCAGAGCGACGTACAGCAAAGTGTATAATCATAATCAGGAACAAGTGTGTCAAAAACCCTAGAGAGAAGAACCATTCCAAGTGCAGGGAACAACCGCATAGTTTAACTCGGACCCTGTAGGTTAAACTGATTAACACTAACACAAACAAGAACAGCAACAACGCAGTCTATGCAAAAAAACAAGCAATAGTTAAGACGAGTGCATTAAGTCACCTACGAAACAGCTGCCTAGTTACAACCCTAAGTTTACAGTCAATTTAGAGATTAAATTGAGAATACGATTACTCTCAGCATAACGACGGATTCAAAGAGTAAATGAACTTACCCGATACTGTCTTCAAACGGATCCATACCAAAAGTGATGATTCATCCTCTCAAAAAGCTTTTACTAACAAACTTTTAGTAGCAAAAAATGAAATACCAACTCGCCATCCATGCTACCTACGCGCAGAGTACCGTATTATTTATTCAGACACTGGCAGACTACAGCATAAATTGCATCTTTTGTTCATATTCAATATTAGTAATTGCAGCGAGAAACTGCAGCTGTAGACACAAGATAGTCTGTTACGTTATGGTAGCAACGGAACGAAGTGGACTATATATGTATTACCGTCATTGTTTTATTATACCAGCGTGTTTACGCGCGTTTGCACAGAAACTCAAATACTATCAATAAAATTGGAAAAAATAGGCCCACATTTACATGTAGATAGATTTATTTTTATCTATTACACATTATCATTCCATTGGAGTGACAAGAAAGGAAGAATGTTTTATAAATTTAAAAAAATTTTTAAAAAAAGGAAACACAAATTCACGAGGCCCCTTTGGCGAACGAGGCCCCAAGCAATTGCCTACCTATGACCTATGGTAAAACCACCTATGTTTCTCTTGTAGAGTAGAGCAGTTACCAATCAATGTAAAATGTAGGGGAGAAGCAGCGCAAACGAAAGCGCAGCATGCCGAAACATGGACAAAAGGACATTTTACATAGTTGCACTAGAGCAAGAATTATGTGGTTCACTTATGTATTATAGCAAAGCACTTCTTCTGCGTGAGTGGTGGGATGATTTAAAAACTTTATCAAGAGATATTGACAACATTTTTAGCATCATACAAGTATTTGTTTCACTAGTGTTTTCGATTGGTTAATGATGTGTGTATGGCGCTGACTCCCGACATATGTCCTTTAAAACTATGATAAAAACAAACAAATACTTTATTAATAACTATTCAAGTACAAATGTTTTCTCATAAACTGAATGATTAGTTTACAAGCTATCGGTAGTCTGCTTCAAAAGCGTAAGTGACATGAAATCTCAATGTACCAAACACAGTTTGAGAATAACAGCAGGTTTTATATTGCCTGTAGAACAATGTTTATATATTGCAAAGTCTGTAACAGTAAATAGCGGTAGAATATATAAGTAGCTAGTAACATTCATATTTTATTACATAAAAGACATGTAAGCTATTAGAATAGCGGTTTTCACGTTGGATTCACGTCATCCTCGATTGAGTCCATCGCATGGAAACACTGCATGAAAATAAAAATCCTCATCTCAAGAAAGTGCACTTTCACCTCCTGAACCGTCATCTTTCTCAATAGAATGAAATATGACTTAAACTGTTTTAATCAAAATCTCTCGTGTGGCTTTGTTCATCCACTGGGGAGACTGCTTCTTCAACTTTCCTTACCTTAGGAATAAATTTACTTTGTGCTGCAAAAATAAGCCTTTTGAACCAGCCCCACTTTTCATTCAGTCTTGCAATCAAGATGCACCCAGTCTAAAATCCTTACATTTTTTTGATTCATGTTAAAATTGGCTCATCTAAAATAAAAAAATTCTGGCTGTGGAGGAGGCGTTGTTAGTTTGCCAAAATATATCAAAACTAACTGCAGAATGATCACTAGTCCCAAGTGGCTCGATTATCTCTATGAGGAAAATTCTGTCAGGATAATTACATAGCAGCAGATTCAGAATTGATTTTGAAGGGAGAAGAGTTTTCTCTAGCATAACTAGAATTACGGTGCCACACGAAGTGCCACTCTAAATTCCTAGGCCTTGCAGCAGGGTCCCACTGTCTCCAGGCCACAAACCTACCAAGGACAACAAGTTTTAAATATAGCTTATTAGTGTATCTATGCGTGTGTGTGTCTCTTTTCTCTGTCTTTTTACATTTTCTAGAAACCAAAACTGGGTGGCTTGGTCTTTCACCTCATTCCCCCCCCCCCATTTCCCTCTTGTAGGCCGACTGAGAAACTGTGCAAAAAAAGGTCATTTATAACATACAAAATTCTTCCTCACCTTTTCCTTTTCTGGTCATCAATTGCCAATTTATAGTGGGGTAATCAAAGTCATCCATAATAATGAAGGCAAACTATCTAACCACAATTATATTTTGCAACCACACTAAAAAAACTCTGGTCAGCAAGAAGGTGGCTGAATTGGCTAACCGGCTAGTTTTCTAGCTGTCTTAATGTCTTACCTTACTTATAATATGGGTTTTAAAAACGAGTATCAAATACATACTTGAAAGCGCAATACAATCCTGTAACAAACTTCTCCAAACTCCACCAGATGCCTTCCTCTCTCACTCTCCACCATAAACAGGAAGTTTGTTTCAGACACAGGCAATCAAGCAAGAGCAGCAGAGCCAACAGCCAGAGTAACAGAGCACCCCCTAAAAATAATGTGATTGTTATTTTGTTTTTCATTTTATATAGGCTACAAAAACAAAAAATTGAACGAACAAACTTTTTTTTCAGTTTTAGCCTTGAAAAAAAAATTAAAATATGACATTTCAAATGTGGTTCTTCTTTAGATTGAATTCCCATTGAGAAATGAAAAAATGGCCCGTTTTTTCATTTAATTACTTGCATAACAGAAATTAAATAATGAATGAATGAAATAAGAACCAGCTGGATATGCTGCAGTGCCACTCAATCATACTTAACATATTTTTAGATGTGTGCACTTCCTTTTAATGAATGTTGTGTTGTGTGGCTTTATAAATGACGCATTTTCATTGCCATTTTTATTTTTAAATTTTCAAATTTGAAAGTATAAATTTCTTGATATGAACAATATTAATAATGGCTTTAGAAATACCTGCCGCTGGATAACTGAATTTTGACAGTGCTCTTCTCCAAGTACTGGTTGATTCCTCTGGATCATTAGGTCAGACCTGACTAAGACTGAGTGACCTTCAGTCACCAACATTGCTAGGTAACTCAAACATGCACTTACAATAGTAACAGTCATTTGAGTCGTATACTTTTTTCAGAGAAAATCAAAGGAGCCTTGCCATTTTATAGAAAACACAATGAAATTATATCTATAGTTACCTCAGGAGAAGCGAAGCCCAAGTACTCCCAGTCCCATGTCCCACCGGCAAAACTGAAAATACAAAAAATAATGCACATCATCAATTACTGTCTAGAGGAACATGTGGCACATAGGGCAGCTGATTGTTATCTCACAGTAACTCCCCCATGTGGTCAGGGGTCCAATTCCCTACAATGGCATTAATATTTTCTATTTCTATTATGTGGGAAGTCTAAGGTATCTAAGTATCACTTCTTACTATTTTATGAGTGATTTATTGTTAAATGTTTTATAATTACCAAATGTGGCTGCCATATTGTGGTCCAATCATATGCTATAGGCATGACCACAGACATGGTTTTATTCAGGAATTTGCAGAATTTATTCATAACTTAGTTGTAAGTAACTTTATTACAACCTCGAAAGTACAGATGACTGCTACTTGATACAATTTTGGAATTCATTGATTTTACACAAAACATTAGCTCCACACATTATCTAACTACTTTGGAAGTACAATTTAATGGTCATTAAATGAAATACAGACAGCATATAAAACACACAATTACAAAATTAAAAAGTCTGATCAAAGTATTTCATAAAAATTTAATTAAATACTTTGACTATATACTTAGCTGCCTCAACTAGTTGCATGGTGCTAACAGATGAGAGAGGAATATAACTGGCAGATGAGAGAGTAATATAATTTTGATTCTGTCAAAGATCACGGTTATCTATGGATGTGCCCCCACAACCTTATTTTGTTCCTTTTTAACTTGTTGGTGCAATCCACTAGAGGCCATGACCGTGGCGTCCTGAGATGACATCATGACATCATGTTCAGTTAAGCTACTACAGGCGACACAAAAATACACATTTAATGTAATTATGAGATCACTTAACAATAAATGTCCACAGATTACCAAGCCATCACAAATGAGCAGTTTTGATATATTTCTTTGCTATTTGCCGGGCCAACGTTAGCGGTTTTCGTTACTTTTTAGTAGGAAAACAGTAGGGTTAACTGCTAGCTACCTCAGTTCCTAACAGTAGCTGCTGCTTGTTGGAATGGTCAACACACAGTGTTAGAAGAGTAATTATTTGCTAAGTGTAGCAAATGAGCTGGGATCTTTTTTAAAAGCTTAAAAACAAGCCTGAAAGGAGTTTTTCCGGTTCCGCCACTGAGAGGATGACAGCTTCATTTTCAAGCTCCCCGATGGTTTTGTGAAATAACCCCAAAAAAACTTTAGTTTTGTCAATCCCAGTGAATATTTTGTTTAATAACGTAGAAAGGGGTTACTACTAGAAGTAGGACAACCACGAACCTGATAGAAAACGAACCAGAATTGAGGCAAGGCAGCCGAAGCAGCTCTCTGGGCTTGTACCCACATTGCCCCGAAGTTAGCCTGCGAGGTATTCAAGTGCAAACTCCGGGAGTTCAGAAGAGACAGCAAGGTACAGTTCTCCAACATTAAACAAGAACTGGAGAGAAAATGACAGACTGGACGAGGCAGAGGGGAGAATTGATGAAACGGAGACCGTGCTTCAAGCAATATCAATGTTAATCAAGTGGCTAACGCAGCGCCAGGCTAAACTGGAAGCCAGGCTGATAGACCAGGAGGGTCGAGCGCAGAGATAATTTAAGGATTTATGGAATACCCGAAGATATAGAGGGCACCGATATGGTTGGTTTTCTGGATAACTTGTTGAAAAGCGCGTTCGACTTTCCCCTTGACAGGGAGCTCAGAATTGAGCGAGCACACCGAGCACTGGCACCAAAATCCAACAGTTTGCAGGCAAAGCCCCGATCTATAGTGGTCAAGTTCGGGAGCTACCGAATGAAAGAAGAGGTGCTCCGGAGAGCATGGCAGAAAAAAGAAGTGTTCTGCAACAATGTTCACTTCTACGTTGACTTCCCCCTCGAAGTGCTTAAGAAACGTGGTGAATGCGCTGAACCCAAGAAAGTGCTGAAAGAAAAACAAATAAAGTTCCAGGCGCCGTATCCTGCAAGGATACGGGTCTTCTATGATGACGTCACCCGGCCATTCCAGGATGCTGCGGAGGCGACGAGGGACATGGTTTCACGAGGGTTTCCAGTTACTGTGGTGAGATCCTCCGCTGCTCGTCTCGCAAATGCAGATAAGTTTTATTTGATTCCCGAGTGATACACTTCATCTTTGTTTCTTGTCCAGAAGACTGCCATGCAGTTTTACATACGTATGATTCCTACAGTTCTATTTTCTATCTAATTAAAGGAGTCAGGACTTGTCAATTGGCGAGTTATCCTCGATTTGTTTTATTTTAACTTTAATTGGACTTTGGCTAGCATGCAGCCACATTTAAGGGCCCCACCATTGACGCGACATGGGACTTTCCCTTATGGGGGCTATGGATGGTAAATGAAATGCAAATAAAAAAAAAGCAGTAATTTGTAAGTTTACTTTGACTTGTATTCAAACAAAAACAGTATTAAGACAAGGTATTTCATGTTTTACCTAATCAACTTTTTAAAGATATACATTTATTATGAAATTTATGCCTGCAACACGTTCCAAAAAAGTTTGGACAGGGGCAATTTAGGACTAGTAATGATGTGACAAGTTGAAATAACAAGGTGATGTGAAACAGGTGATGCTAAACAGGTTAGGCAATCATGTTATAGTATATAAGGAGCCTCCAAGAAAGGGCTAGTCCTTCAAGAGCAAGAAGGGGTTGAAGCTCACCAATTTGCCAACAGATGCGTCAGCAAATAATCCAGCACTTTGAGAACAACGTTCCCCAAAGACAAATCGGTAGGATTTTGGGCATTTCACCCTCTACAGTACACAATATAATTAAAAGATTCAAGGAACCTGGTCAAATCTCGGTGCGTAAAGGGCATGGCTGAAAACCACTTCTGAACGCGCGTGATCTCCGATCCCACAGACGCCACTGTCTTAAAAGTCGCCGTGCGTCTGATATCATGACATGGGCTCGGGAATACTTTGGTAAACTTTTGTACGTCAACACCATTCACCGCTACATCCACAGATGCAAGTTGAGGCTTTACTATGCAAAGAAGAAGCCATAGTCCTACATCAATACTGTCCAGAAGCACCGCCGATCCCCTGGGCTCAGTCTTATCTGAGATGGACAGTAGCACATCGGAAGCGTGTTTTGTGGTCCGACGGGTCAACATTTCCAATAGTTTTTGGACAAAACAGCCGTCGTGTTCTCCAGACCAAAGAGGAAAAGCTGTTATCAGCGTCAGGTCCAAAAGCCAGAGTCTGTCATGGTATGGAGGCGTGTCAGTGCCCATGGCATAGATAACCTGCACATCTGTGAGGGCACCATTAATGCCGAAAGATATGTACAAAATTTGGAGCAACATATGCTGCCATCCAGATGCTGTCTTCTCCAGGGACGTCCCTGCATTTTCCAGTAGGACAACGCCAAACCACATCCTGCCCGGATTACAAGTGCATGGCTGCGTAAGCAGAGAGTGTGGGTGCTAGACTGGTCTGCCTGCAGTCTTGACCTGTCTACAACTGAGAATGTGGGGTGCATTATGAAACGCAAAATACGGCAATGAAGGCCCTGTACAATTGCGCAGCTGAAGACCTGCAAAATGGAAGAATGGGAATAAATCCCACTTGCTGAACTTAACCAACTGGTGTCTTCAGTGCCCAAATGCTTAATAAGTGTTATTAAAAGAAATGGTGATGTTACACATTGGTGAACAGTCAACTTTTTTGGAACATGTTGCAGGCATAAATTTCATAATAAACGTATATCTTCAAAAAACAATGAAGTTGATTAGGTAAAACATGAAATACCTTGTCTTTATACTGTTTTTATTTGCATACAAGTCAAAGTAAATTTACAAACTACTGCTTTCTGTTTTTATTTGCATTTTATTTACCGTCCCAACTTTTTTTAAATTGAGGTTGTACAAACGAAGCTGTAAGGGCTGCATTGACCGAGCTTGACCAGCTCGTAAAATCTTTCCAACAAGCTCAAGCTAGGACCGATTCATTACAGGCTGGAATGCGATCTGATAAACAAAACAATGAAGAAAACAAACAGCAGATTGAAGATCTGAAAGCGAAACTGTTGGATTTGGAGGATAGGAGTCGGAGAAATAATGTGAGGCTGGTCGGTCTGTCTGAATTGTGTGAAGGATCGATTTCCTGAGGGCGAATCTCTCAAAATGGATCCCGGTGCTGAAAGGTACGAACATTGAAATTGACCGTGCCCACCGCATCTATATGCCTGTTATGGCTCGCATCAAATTTAAGACCTTGGTGCTTGCATACCAGGCAGCTAAGGGGTCAGCACCTGGATACATCCAGAGGATCATCAGACCCTACACACCAGCCAGACCTCTCCGTTCTGCCACTTCTGGACGCTTGGCACCTCCCCCTCTTCGTGCCTGTACTTCCCGCTCCCGTCTGCTGTCTGTCCTGGCCCCGCGCTGGTGGAATGACCTCCCCGTGGCGGTCAGAACAGCAGAGAATCTAACTACCTTTAAACGCAGACTAAAGACTCATCTCTTCAGGCTGCACCTCTCCCCACCCCTCCCTAGCCTGTAGTTTAGCTCATTTTACCTAGTTAGGCTAATTCGAGCATGTTAGTTCTTATTTGGCAGGATTGTTTGTCTAATTCTGATCAGGAAATTGTGATTTCAGTGCTAGTTTGTATTTGGCAGGGTTGTTTGTTTGCTGAACAGGTTACTCTACAGGGTTGGAGTCCTGATCTGTGGCCACTACTGGCACTACAATCTTTATTTCGCTCTAGTATGTTTCTTTTGTACCTCTGCACCTGGAACTAATGCACTTGTTGTACGTCGCTCTGGATAAGAGCGTCTGCTAAATGCCTATAATGTAATGTAATGTAATATAGCGGTAAAGCTTAATAAAGTGAGACCCTCCACTGTGCAGGCATGGATAGAGCTATGTTCTGGCATCTCAGACTTTATTTTAAAATAGCTAATGTTAATTGTTTTCTATATACTTTATATGTTATTGTGTCCAGTGTATATAACATGTATCTCAATGTGTGCTGGCCTTATCTGCCTCCCCCCGACCATTTTTGTGAATAAATACAAAATATTGATCAAAAAATAAAATACAATAATATATTATATTATCCAGTTGAGGCCAAAAGTTTACATATACCTAGGCTAAGAAATTCAGTTTTTCACAACTTTGCACATTTCATGTTACCATACATTTCTATTGGCAAGTCAATTAAGGCATCTACTTTCTTCACATTATTTTAAAACAGTTGATTAGAAACTGATTTATTTCAGGTTTAATTCGCTATACCAGAATTCCAGTGGGTCAAAAGTTTAGATATACCAAGTTGATTGTCTCTTGAAACAGTCTGGAAGATTCCAGAAATTGATTTAATGACTTTTTAGAAGCTTCTGATTGGCCAATTGTCATGATCAGTTGGCACTAATTGGCACCTGTGGCTGTTGTGACCTCTCTCAGCCAATGGGAGGTTGAGTGACGGAAGCCCAGAAGAACCAGAACGGTGAGACTGAGGTAGTGGTTAACAAAAAGTTCTTTAATCGTTGTAACGAGTGGGGGTAGGGGTAGGGGGAGCCAAAACAACTAAAGCGTCTTCCCGGTTTGGGTATCGGTGCTCCACTCCAGGTCTTCACACGCCCTTCTGGAGAGAAACGAGAAACAAATGGGTTAGGGGGGGAACAGGGCGTGGTCAGTCCGATCCGGGTCTGGTTCCGTGCGCCGGCTGGTGATTCTCCGGTACCCAAGGGGTGTAGGGGAGAAGGCCTCCCTCCCAGTGAGGTAGCACTCCACTCTTCCCCAGCTCAAGTTCTGAGCTGTTCCTGTCGTTGCCCCCTTCCACACGGTCTACAGGAATCACTATTACTCTTTATACTTTACACTTCTCAGGTTGTCACAATTATTCCTCGGCTTTAAGAGAGTTGGCCCACGGCTGCTTACAGTCTCTTCCAGGGGTGGAGAGTCGTCTGGCGTAGCTGCGACGGAAGCCCCAGCAACTCTGCCATTCCTGTGGTTGTGCTGGTCTACAAAAGCCTGCATGCTCGTCAGTGCAAGCAGCTTCAGGTGGGCGCCGGCAGCCAATCCAGCAAGCAGCTTCAGGTGTGCTGCAGAGTGGAAAATTCCACCTACCTTCCCTCTGCTGCAGCCCAGTCCATGGTGCTGCCTAGTGTCACCTCAGTTTGTCTGCCTGGTGCTGTCCAGGGTCCTGAATGTCTCTAGACTGTGGTTTGGTAGGTAACGCCCACTCACAACTTTTCCTAGCGGCCGCCGGTGTCGATGGGCTCGGCCGTCCTGGTGGTCTCGTAAGGAAGAACCGATAAGGGATCGGGGCGCCACACTGTATTTAAGGGCCTACCTTTAGAGCCACTGCCTTTTTGCCCCTGATACCATGGGGAAAATACAAGCAAGTCAGCCAAGACCTCTGAAAAGAAATTGTGGACCTCCACAAGTCTGGTTCCTCCTTAGGAGCAATTTCCAAACAACTGAAGGTACCATGAGCATATGTACAAACAATTGTATGCAAATATAAAAATCTTGGACCACATAGGCACTGCATAGTTCAGGAAAGAGGCACAAATTAACTCCCAGGGCTGAACACACTGTGGTCAGAAAGGTTCAACTGAACCCCAAGACAACAACAAAGGAACTGGTGAAGAAGTTGGAGGCATCAGGTACCAAAGTATCTACATCCACCATTAAGAGATCCATAATGATCAATGCCACATATGGAGGAAAAAGGGTGAGGCCTTTAATCCGAAGAACACCATCCCAACTGTGAAGCATAGGGGTGGCAGCATCATGTTGTGGAGGTGTTTTTCTGGAAAAGGGACTGGTGCACTTCAGAAAATAGATGGCATCATGAGGACGGAAAATTATCTAGAAATACTGAAGAAACACCTCAAGACATCATCAGTTATAAAGTTAAAACTTGGTCACAACTGGGTCATCCAGCAGGGCAATGATGCTAAGCGTACCTCCAAAGTTGTAACAAAATGGCTTAAAGACAACAAGACAACAAGTGAAAGTACTGGAGTGGCCATCACAAAGCCCTGACCTGAATTCCATAGAAAATTTGTGGACTGAATTGAAAAAGCATGTCCGAGCAAGGAGGCCCACAAACCTGACTGAGTTACACCAGTTCTGTCAGGAGAAATAGGCAAAATTAAAGCATGGTGAGAAGCTTGCGGAAGGCTACCCCAAGCATTTGATTCAAGTTAAACAATTAAAAGACAATGCCACAAAATACAAACAAAGTGTATAACTTTTAACCCACAGAAAATCTGATATAGTACATACAAGCTGAAATAAATCTGTCTCTTAGCTATTATTTTGAAATGACCTCTTATGGAAATAAAATAGATACCCTAATTGACTTAACACAGGAACTGTATATGCCACACACCAGCATAACACCCCTGGAATGGAGATGCGGCAGGTGCCGGGGAACACTGTTGGTTGCCGCATGGAAAGAGGGAGAGAGAGTGCACACACATACATGAAATAAAATAAACAACCCACTTTACCCTTCCCCCACACTGGTTTTGCCAGGTTCAGCTCCTCCAGCATCCCAGCTGAGGATTACTTCTTTATCGCCTCAAACACAATTCCAAAATAAAACAAAATGAAAATCATAACTGCGCTCTCGGTGTGAGCTCCCAGTCTCGGCCGCAAATGTCACACACAAGTGTGACACCCCTGGGAGGGAGTTTCGGCAGTATGGTAACATGAAATGTGAAAAATTGAGTTTGAATGTCTTTAGCCTAGGTGCACGTGATCTTTTGGCCTCAACTGTATGATATAACATATTTTTTCTTTTTAGTATTCTTGATCATGAGTACACAATATTTTAAATTCTGGCAACACAGTTCGCAACACTTAAAGACTCACCCAGAACTAAGCTGAAATGTAATCTAAATGTAGGCACAGCATTTACAAATGCAGCTAAATGTGATAAAGACACCATGGCTAACTTCAGCAATTGATATTATTATGTCTATTTGAGCAGGAACACGGTAGGGTGCTTAATTCCACTATATTAGCCAGTTAGCTAATGCAATGGCATTCATCACCCTACCTTGTTCAGTGAAGAATTAACCATTCCTTCACAGGAGAGTTCATATGGATATTCTGCACATACATCTACATGAGATGTAAGATTATCTGGCAAAATATCACTTTTGTCTCTGGTTCATTCATTGCCATTTTTCGCTGCTCCTTGTAAGCCACATCTGTCTGCTCTCTTTGGCAGTAGGCAGTCGATGTAAAGACAACAACCAGAGGGAAGAGAGCATTGAGCTTTCTTGATGGTTTATGATTTTATATATTTTTTTCCACTTATTTCATTATGTTTGGCTGTAGTGGCAGCCGCGAACTGCCGCGAAAGTGTTGTCCCAGAAGTCCTCAGAGACATTTTACTAATAGAGTAGAAGTAATTTCATCAACTAAGTTAAAAAATATTTCTGTAAATCATAACATAATAGTATATTTCACCACACACAAACTCATGAAACAGACTATTGCATCATTTTCAAGTGAGAATTACTATCTTACTATTACTATCTTTTCACTATTGTATGTTTTACTGTACTCTACTCACTATTGTAGGTTTTCCTGTACTCTACAGTATGTAATCATTTGTTGCATGGGGATGGGAGGAGAGTTTGCAAATGTTAGTATTTATGATCACTCCAAGGGAAATTTCGCATTCATCTAACACATATCAACACAGTAAATTTGAAATTATAAAAATTATAGTTATTTCCATACCCCTAAGTGACCCCTAAGTATAGCCCTGTGGTACACATACCATAATATGTGATCATTCACACTTGTATGATTTTCTGTACTCAATAGTACAGAACTCTATCTTTTACTGTACTATATCTTTTGTTGTATGGGGATAGGATGACATATTACTATTATGATCATTACAAGGGAAATTTTGAATCTGTGTGTTTGATGGCAACGACAATGTCCCGATCAGTAACCAGCTCCGGTCTCCACCGTATTCGGTGCAGCGACAAAATACGTAGCAGATTATTTTTGTTAAATTGCTGGTTAGTACATTGCTGAGTGGTCTGCATCAAACAATGAGGGTTCTGTAGATAATTGGTTAAGTTTTCAGGGAAAGCACAGTCTTTCTAAAAGAGACGGCGGTCACCCGCGAGATGCTCTTCTATCTAGAGACACAGCCTCTAGTTTGAATTCTCAAAATTTGCTATTCGGAGCCAAGGCCTGGTCGCAGACACTCTGCAGAGTAGACTTCACCCTACCGAGACTGTGTCTGTCCCCTGTATTCTAAATCATTTAAATTCTAAAATCCATACATTTTGACAAGAAAATCTGATCAACATTGAGACAAAACATACTATTATTAAACCAAAAAATAATACTTTGAAATTTAGACTACTAAACATAAGACCCCTTAATGTGAATGAACTAATCACAGATTATAGTCTTAATGTATTGTCTCACTAAAACATGGTTGAAAGTGGACGAGAAATTTTCTTTAAATGACCAGATTAGAAATGTGATTCCTTAGAAGTGCTATTTATGAACCTCTCTCAGCCTGATGATGGTAGGAACAGCCTTTTTTCTCAGCCCATTGTCTTGGTGACTGTCTACAGGCCCATACACTAGCTTTGTTCATGACTTTGCAGAATTTCTCTCACTTAGATATAAGCCATGACAAAGTGGTGTTGGTTATGTGAAAATTCCATGCATATCTAAAACCTATGGCTTTAGGAAATAGCCTATGGTACGCACTCAACCTTCTCCTCTGGAACTTTCTAACCAGTTTGTCCCAGTCAATGACACACCGGTCCAGGAATAGAAACCTGAAAAACCATTAATAATTGTTGACTCCACAGCCCAAGATGAGAGAGTTTTTAAACCAGCAATAGTAGTCAATTTTATTCCTGGTGCTAGAGCAACCGACATCTATGCAAATCTGAAAGTGCTGGCTAAGGGTATATGTCAATTTTTCTAAAATTGCTATTCACGCCGGCACTAACAACATCCGTATGAGGCAATCAGAGGTCACAAAAGCTAATTTTTTGAGTTTGTGTGCTTGATGGCAAAGACGATGTCTTAGTCAGGTACAGTGATTTATGGTTTCAGTGCCTATGCGATAGTGGTTCTGCCGGCCAGAGGGAAATGCTTGCAGGATTCTGACAGTAGGCAGCAGCAGAGTGTAATTTTTCCTCATAAGGACAGCTTCCATCATTCTGCATTGTATGTGATGTCATGTCGCATTGCATTTCGGGGGATTTACTATCTTAAGATGAAATCTTAGCTTTGTGATTTGAAGATAACATTAGTATTTGTGACAAATAAAGCCCTAATATCAGCTAATATTGGGTTGGTATCAGCACAGAAGACATTTGAATATTTTTTATGGATCCAGTAACTCTCCTGTCATATTATAACAGTTTTCAACATAAAACTTGTGTAAAATGTCAAACTCGTTCACATAAAGATGCTAAACAATAATTTTTTATTTCAATTATTCGGGAAATTCAAAATTAAAACAATTTTAGTGTATAGCTATTTGTTGCAAAGCAGACATTGGAGAGAGTCAGTAATAATGCAACCGCTAATTTTCTCAGAATATATTTAGCCTAGGACTGTGAAACTTTACTTAAATAGCTCTGGCAGGTCAGTAATCTCCCATTCACAGTTGTTCATAACTTAATCGTGTCGGATAATTTATGCAGGATTTTTATTACCATCACCGTAAATTACTGTAGCCTACATCAAAACTTCCAGGTACTCTACAGTTGTAAGACAATGTACTGACCTGTGAATTAAGTTATGTTCACTGTTTTGGCAGCATTGCAAAGGGATGCATTTATCACATCGACAAAAGACCACTCAATTTCGACTAGGTTATCTTAAATGAAATAAATGAAAATGGGGCGGCAGTGTAGCATAATGGGTAAGGTCGCAGGTTCGATTCCCTTGATACACTGCCATTGTACCCTTGAGCAAGGTACTTAACCTGCATTTCTTCAGTATATATCCAGCTGTATAAATGGACACAATGTAAATGCTATGTGAAAACGTTGTGTAAGTTGCTCTGGATAAGAGCATCTGCTAAATGCCGGTAATGTAATCTAATGAAAAGTTAAATTAATTTGTCCATGGCCTATTTATGCAGTAAAAACCAACACAAACTAAACAGCAAAAGCAAATAGTCTACCATACAGACCAATCTGGTGTGTGCTTATAAATCAATGCAAGTGACCAGTTTCTTTTCCATTAACCATTTCGTATAGGACTTGCATGTATACAATCTTCAAATGGCGACTGTAGCAGCAGTATACAAAAAGTTATTGACTGTGCTACATTTATGATGCATTACATTTGTACCGACTCTCCCCTATAAGTGAAACTAACATGAATGATGTCAGACTGCGCTCAAAACTACCTGATTAGGCTATTGCAAAGTTTCACGGTCTGACCATGAGGTTCGTTGAATAAATGTTTATAGACGTACATTTCACTCAAATACACACAAGAATATTACGGGTAGCAAACATGTCCCCATTTACAGCTCTTCACTAAAATGTATTTTCCTCTCCTTTCCCGTTAAAATAAGAGCAGCAGTAATTTGACGCAAGCCACTCTTCTATTTTGATTGCTCACATTTGCCACCTAATGGTGGTTTTTCGAATTAGTTCCTGTGGAAATACAAAAAATATATATGCAAATTTGCCTCCGCTTGGAAGATCTCTCGCGGCAGCAGTGCAAACTGAAACCCTAAACCACTGTATGTCCTCCAGTCTGTACCCTATTTGGTGCAGTGACTATATCTACAACAGATTATTGTGATTAAATAGCACGCTAGCTGAATGGTGAGTATCAAACAATGTGGGTTTTATAGATGGGGAGGGTGGTGATGCTACTATTTGCCATAACCTTATTCACGCAATTCTAAAACCTGATTATAAATCTGATTTCTCATCCTCCTGTCTAAAGATCTCCTGGCCCATAGGCTTTATTCATGACTTTTCAGAATTTTTTTCTCACTTAGCTATAAACTATGAAAAAGTGGTGATGTTCGGTAATTTTAACCTACACTACAGATGACCCTCTTACATCTGTATTCATGAATATTTTAGAATCAACTGACTTTACCCAAATTTTCTTGGTCCCACACGTTATTGCAGTCATACACAACATTTACAAAAGTATGGGGATAGCCCTTCAAATTCCCCCTTCACTAATTAGTGGTTTTGGCTATTTCAGCCATACCCATTACTAACAGGTGCATTAAATCAAGCATACAGCCATGCAATCTCCATTGACAATCACTGGCAGTAGAATGGGTTGTATTAAAGAGCTCAGTGACTTTCAATGTGGCACTGTCATAGGCTGCCACCTTCTCAACCAGTCAGTTCTCCAAATTTCTGCCCTGCTAGAGCTGTCCAAGTCAACTGTAAGTGCTGTTATTGCCAAATGGAAACATATAGGAGCAACAACAGCTCAGCCACGAATCGGCAGGCCACACAAGCTCAAAGAAGGAGACCGCCGAGTGCAGAAGCGTGTAGCATGTAAATATCATCTGTCCTCGGCTGTAACAAACTACCTCCTAACAACATCAGAACTGTTCATCAAGAGTTTCATGAAATAGGTTTCTATGGCCGAGCAACCATACACAAGCCTAAGATCACCATGCACAATGCCAAGCGTTGGCTGGAGTGGTGTTAAGCACACCACCATTGGACTATGGAGCAGTAGAAATGTGTTCTCTGGAGTGATGCATCACACTTCACTATCTGGCAGTTTGTCAGACGAATTTGGGTTTGGCAGAATGCATAGCGCCAACTGTACTGACCCAAATAGTGCCAACTATAAAGTTTGGTGAAGAAGGAATAAAGGTCTGGGGCTGTTTCTCATAGTGTGGGCTAGGTCCCTTAGTTCCAGTGAAGGGAAATAAACAAATATACAAACTTTGTTGATACACTTCTGGACTGCTTTAATTTAGACATTTCAGCTTCCTCCTTGTCTGTCGACGATCTGGCAGTGAGATTGGATACTGTGCAACGTAAAACCCCTGATGTAGTTTCTCCATTAAAAAGTAAAAAAGTTATTGAGAATAAACTTGCCCGTATACGCAAGCTCTAGTGGTGTTCCACTAAACTGTAGGTATTTCAACTGGCCTAGAATGACCACCATTCTCTCATCAATTCGAGGTCTACTTGCTTTTCAAAGCTTATACAAGAGAATATATTTGCCTCCACACTAGTCAGCAACAGCTTTATTAATATGACAGACGTGCCTCCAAAACACACAGAAAGACTTGAAGCCTTTACTCTCATACTTCTGAGCAAACTAGTCAAATTGGTTTCTTCTTCCAAATCATCCACCTGTAGTCTCGACCCCATACCCATAAAGCTACTGGAGCAGCTACTTCCTGTTCCTTGCAATCCAATTCTTCATAGAATTCATTTTTCAGTGTTATCTGTCTATGTTCTCATACCCTTTATGATGACAGAAATCAAGCCACTGCTCAAGAAACCAAATTTTGAATCCTACAGACCTGGCTATCTATAGGCATACCTGCCATTTCTATCAAAGATCCTTATGGAATGTATAGCACAATAGCTCTCTTCTTTCTTACAGGATAACAACATGTATGAGAGAAGCTCTTTCATGAGAGTGCATGGACATTGTATCAAACAGAATGTAAAGGAAAATGTAGGTCTAGTTACCTAAATCAGCAGCGAATGTGTAACAATCATTTAGCATATCCACAAGTGTGTCATTAATCAATAAATCAATGACTCAATAACAAATCACAGAAAGGGCTTTTTCGCAGATACACATCATTTCAGACCAGCAGATCATAGTTGCCACTTCACTGTTGTCAGGGTAACTGGTTTTTTCTAGTTGCATTAAGTTCTTCCTGTAGTTATGGTGCAGATTTACAACAGTTTCTCTTGCTAGACAAGACAAGATATTTGTCTTTTGCCTCTTGATCTTCCGTCTTCTGTTCTGTTAATTACTGTCCATCAGCTAGAACCTTCTAAGTGTGTACTGAACACTGCACCTGGAAATATTAAGCTTCTTTGTAGGAATAACCTCCTTGCCACAATGTTACTTGAACCCGCACCTCTAAGCCTAAATCTTTTTTAAGTTCATCTCCTGTAAAAAGATGGTTTTCTCTCTTCAAGTAAGAGAGGAGCAACTGCCCCAGGTGGAAGAGTTCAAGTATCCTGGGGTCTCATTCGTGAGTGAGGGAAAAAGGGATTCAGAGATCGACGGCCCTCTAGGTGCAGCGGCCGCAGTAATGTGGGCGTTGTATCGGACGGTGGTGATGAAGAAGGAATGAAAGGAGTCGAAAGCTAAAGTTCTCGATTTACCAGTCGATCTTCGTCCCTACTATCACCTATGGTTACGAGCTATGGGTAGTGACTGAAAGAGTGAGATCACAAATACAAGCGGCCGAAATGGGGTTTCTCTGTAGGGTGGCAGGCCTTACTCTCCTTGATAGGGTGAGGAGCTCAGCTATCTAGGAAGACCTCAAAGTAGAACTAAAGCGCCACTGGTTTGAAAGGAGTCAGTTGAGGTGGTCCAGGCATCTGATAAGGATGCCTCCTGGGCGCCTTCCTCTAGAGGTGTTCCAGGTTCAGCCACCTGGGAGGAGACCCAGGGGCAGACCAAGGACATGCTGGAGGGATTATATCCAAAGGCTGGCCTGGGGTCACCAGGGGATCCACTGGGATGAGTTGGCAGAAGTCGCTAGGGAGTGGGACATCTGGGTTGCTCTGTTCACCCCCTTACCACCGTCACCCTGACTTGGACTAAGCAGTTAGAGAATAGATGGATGGAGTTAAAACAATGTGTGCAGTGGCCACATCGATAAAAACCAGCTGGGGAGTTTGGCAAGCAATGTGTAGGCATTGTCCTGGCATGATGCTCTTTATCTTTAATGTTGCGGGGTCTTCTGAAACATATCTGAGGGAAGTTTGATACGACCTCTTTAAGAGACGGTTCACTTTAAAAAAATTTACCAGTGTTTAAGAATATGCTTGGTTTTTCCTGCCACTGGATTGAACTCTGTGGAAAACCAAATTCGTTGGGGTGTTGTATCTTCTAATTTATTAGAACTTTTAGATAGTAACAATGTTCTGTCTGTGTGTTACCTTGACTACCTGCTTTTTTGATATCATGCACATCATAGCCTCTCTCCGAGCTTTTCATGTCAAAAGCTCAAATTTTATATCCTGTGAGGTTACTGCAGTTCCATCTCAATTGCAGGAATTTCCCTACAGGTATATTACGATTCAGATGCTATGAGTGGTTTCTGTCTGCTCGCAGTTGTGGGAGTTGTGGCTCAGGGGTTTGTAATAGATGGTGGTTGAGGCTATTCAGGTTATTTTTTAGAATAGTGAGGTCAAGGAATTTAATGTTAGTAAGACTGCTCTTCAGTGCGTGACAAATGCGCATTAACAGAATTAATTTACTCCAAAAAGAAAGAGAGGTCCTCTGTAGAACCATTCCAAATCATAAATATATCATCAATATATCTACACCTCAGCAAGATTTTGGAGAAGAAGGGATTATATTGAGGTTTATCTATGAATCTCCCTTCCCCAGAAGCCTATAAATAAATTGGCATAGTTGGGGTCAAACACTGCTCCAATGGCTGCGCCCTGGGATTGGATATAATAAGCATATAAGAAATACTTTTTCGTGAGCGCCAATTCAGTAAGAGTAAGAAGAAATTTGTTTTAAGGGAGAAGACCACCCAAATGTATGGAGAGAAAGTGTTCAAGGGCATTCAGATCACCAGTGTGGGGGATATTGGTGTATAGACTTCTAAAGTAACTAGAATGGCATTGACATCGACTTGGAGCTGATCAACAATACTAAGAAGATCTGTGGTATCACCTAAGTAGGAGGGCAGATTGGGAATCAGTTTTTTAATGAAAAAGTAGGGATGGGAAATGAGAACCGGTTCCCGTTGGGAACCTGTTCCAAGTTGTCCTATTCTTTGGAATCGTAAAAGCCTCCAAGCTTATCGATCCCGCTTATCGATGCCAGCATGTTTTTACGACAGCTGCGCATTGCAAAACAGTGACGTAACGCCTTGGGGGAGGCACGCACGCAGGCAGAATGCTGCCTCTCTCAGGTGTTTGTTTTTGACGGCAGCTGTCACAACAAATTTGATCCAGGCTGCAAAAATGATCCGGGTGACATACTGACATTCTAAAACAGCTGTTATACCCATTGTGACGTACTAAAAGTTTCATTACAGCGTCTGTTGCTATGCAGACACTGCCAGCCTTGATACATTCTGTTGCCATAAAGATTGTAAGACAACTCAGCAATTTCTCTGGATTAACGGGTTATTTTCTAGCCTGAAATGCAATCGTATCACTAAATGGCGATACATGTCATGTAACGTGCAAGTAGTTGGCTATCTCCCTGGATGTAGTAAATGTTTTTACCAATAAATAATAATAATAACTGCGATTTTATCCATGGAAATAGCTAAACAAAAAGGCAAAATAAATGTTATGGTTGCGATTGCCATCATAGATGTCAGAAGGAAATGTCACTGACAAAAAAAAAGTTTGCTCTCTTTACAGTGGTTTGGGCTGGAAACAAGCTGTAAGAGCGGGATATGCACAAAACTGCGTACTGATTGTAGATCAGATCGCTGTGAGGATGCTTTCCACAGAAGATTTCAGTTGCATGCTCCCATATTACTGAAATGCTGTAGCAGTGGCTAACTATAAGTGCATATCAGCGTATGACGAGTGCTGTGTGCGTTGTGTTGATAGAAGCGTACCACTGGCTAGCGCTAGAAGCTAGCTAATTGTTAAATAGTCTACTTACACCACTATATCACCAGGGTTCAGAAAATGTAAGCCCGTGTTTGGTTAATTTTATCTCATAAAAAACACATTTTCAACGTACAAAAATGCCAAGTTACTCAAAAGTATTGATATCAAAATGACGCCAAGTTACGGTACTACAAACAATATAGACTATCTTGCCTCACAAAATTACATAAGATGTATTTCAAAGCAATGCTACCCAATATTTCCTCAATTCTTTCAAGTCACTTGGCCCTGTGTTTTGTAATCTTACCATTTTACAATGTCATGCAAACTTTGTGTCAAAAAGAGATATCATTTCTTTTTGCAAAGTGTTTTATTATGACAGTGAGAAATGCGAAGTGACCCTGTAAGAAACGGTTGTGGATTATGGCTATCCTTGTGTAAATTTGTACAGTATGATGAGCGTGTACTGTTTAGCAGTTTCGGGTTTGCTATATATGTAAAACAGTGGCTGTGACAAAGGGTGCGGTGGCGTAAGCATAAACGCAACAGAAACGCCGATGAAATATGGCCAGTGTATGTATGTACTCACGGATTTAACGGCCATCCAACGAGCCTTGATTGAGAAAAGAATCAGCAAGCCCGTAGAATTAGAGCTGCCTAGGTCGCAACTTGTGTACCCTGCTGTCCTGCTCCGTTGTCTGTTATTTCGTGGAGATGCACTTTTAGTGTTTGTAAGGTTTATAAGGCATTTTGATAGGCTTATCTGCAGGTGGGAATCCTGTTTGCTGTTTTGCTAAGCTAGAACCGGAAAACTTGATAGTGGAGAATAGGAGCAGACACATATGTCCCAGCAGGCTTTGCATATGAGAAAATAACAACAGCGTGAGAGAAATTAGGACGAAATGATGAAATTGCATAGTTGAAACAATATGTTTTTAGCAGAATGGGTATGTAGGTGAACGTTGAGATGATCACAGACTATAGTGCGGAGTAAATAAAGTGACCATGAGTGAGCTTAGTTTCCTTATGGGACGTTATATATAATAGTCGTGTAAAGTATCACCCGTTGAAGCGGAGGGTTAAGTAACGTGTGAAATCTATTGCACTGATGTGCTTTTTTTCATGTTCAGTACTAGTAGTTATACTCATGAGTGAATCATGATTTTAATGTAATGTTTTAATGGGGAGTTGCAGAACGTACATACGTAGTAATTGTTTGTATGTGGCTAGATAGAGAACAGGGCGAGGTGACATGAACGTGGCGTTTGCTGATAAGAAGGTTTTGTACGGTAGCCAAGTGAAGAAATATAGTTAGTAGAAATGGCACAGTGGTGAACCGGTGTAACTTTTTAATAAAATGAATACATTTGCCGTCATGAAATGCAAATGGGTGGCCGTGAGTTAGTTTTGGGAAAGCAAATATAAAAGTGTAAGAAAACGTTAGTGTAAAGGAGGAAATTATCTGCCTGAGGGCGAGGCGGGATTCAATCCTTCAACCGGAGGTTTACCAGTCTGTGACTTTGTTTGTGCAGCACCATGACATAGCTATGCAATGCGTGAAATATCATTGGCAAACCTGTCCGTGGTTTTAAAGAAGAACACAGGCCAGTAAGCACAGAAGAGCTCCCGTTGAATCCATATGGCTTTGCAATATTGTAGCTGGTTAATAACTGAACATGCAGACGGTACGTCATAATGCAGTGTATACGTTCGGTGAACGGCGGGTAGATATGGTGCAAAAGCAATAATTGAAAAGTAGTAGACAAATATTAGTGAGGGTAAAAGCAGGTTAAAGAAACATGTCCCTAGCTGGGCTTGAACCTACGACCCCATGTTCCCAAGACTGTAACCTTACCCACTAGGCCACAGGCAGATTAGCTGTTTAAACTGGAAATGTTTCAGAGTAAAAAGGTATGAGTATTTTGCGTGTGTAAGCGAGTTTTTGATTGGGTCGTGAGGATGAGGATTTGGCTGATGTCGGTAAAATGTCCAATGGGGAGACATGTTGTTAGTGGGATAGGCGGCAGGAAAAATAAGAAGGAGAAGAAGAAGAAGAAGAAAGAGAAGAAGAAGAAGAAGGAGAAAACGCAAAATCTCCTTAGTTTGGGGCTTTATTATGTGGACATGTGAAGTTGTTTATGAAATCTGTCTGTTGAAATGGGGTCAGAATGTACAGAATTTAATGTTTTTAAGGGCTGAATGTCTGTGGCTGTTGTGGTTATTTCTGTGGGGAACCCTGAAAAGTGCCAAACTCTCGGTGCTGTATAGGTATGGGGCATGCCCCCGCCAAGGCGTAACTTGGCGGGATGGCATACCTGCCATCCCAATTATGCCAATTCATTTAACTGAAGGTTTCTACGACGGCGATCGTGACTACAACATTTATTTTGCCTTTTTGTATAGCAATTTTTGTGGACAAAATCGCATTCATTATTTTATTTTCTCTTAAAAACATTCTATTCATATCCAGGGAGATAGCCAACTACTTGCACATTACATGACATGTGTAGCCATTTACTAATATGGTCACATTTCAGGCTGGAAAATATTTAATAAATATTTTTGGATCAATTTTTAGGGTCCTAATTCCATTTTACTAAGTGGGATACTCACAGTGATGGCACATCGACCCCCAACTAAGAAACAGATCCAGACTGCAGGGAGCAGATGATACCTGCCCTGTTCACAGAATCCAACAGGGTAATGGAACTAAAAAGGGCGTGTGGGAGAGATGCTACACTGCACATACACATCACACTTGTAGCTCCCCCAGGCCTAAGACTCGCGCTAAAGAACTGCTTGTTGAAATAACCGGACACAACAGGGCTCCAACATCACCCTTAACACAGCACAATGCCTAGAAAACTTCTTCATCACAGGTACAAACAGGACAAAAAGCAGACTTTCAGTTAACACGATGACTGGACATATCTGTTGTTGGGACATGTCTCCAGTACACTGCTGGAAAACCAGCACAGACTGCTGGTCTTACTTCCAAAAAGATGGACTATAATTTCAGGACAGTAATCAAAGATGAACACTCTTATCTTGAGATTGATTGTAATAATTGAAGCAAGCACTCTGTAAATGTCAATATCTGTTTGTGTCACATTTTGTAATGACCCACCGTTTGTCACTAGTTTTCTGCAAATTTAAGTTTCTTCCCAGAGGCATAGGGCATGTTGGTGCGAAGAATTTATCACCTACAGGGGTGAATTAATCCCTTACAGAGAGGAAATGTCAGGAATCTCAAATTCACCATTTGCCACTGTGGACCCTTGGAAACTTCAAAGACAGGCGATAAGAAGCAAGAACTGGGTGGGGGGGGGGTCCATTTGAAGTGTGAACGTGTGTATCTGTGTGTGAGTGTGGGCTGGGATACACCATGTTGGCAGCACTCGTAGAAGACCAAAAAATTGGTGAATGAACCTAAAAGCATGGTGTTGGATTTTCTGGGCAGACCATACCAGAATACAGCAGAAGTCAGTGTCACTCCTGAATTTGTAATTTAGTTAAATTGTTGCCTGACCTAATGTCTCCATATAGAAGCTCACAAATATTCCCATAATAGCCAAAGCTGTCACTCCCAAATAGATCTCAAAATATAGATATTTATGGTGTCATCATGATGTTTACAAGGAGAGGGTCAATTTCCCTATAACCTTAAAAAGATATGCTGTATTGTAAATTGACCTGAACCAATAATAATATATAAAAGGGAAATAATCAGCACCCCTTAGATCCTCCCTGATCATTAAGTAAGTATGCACAGGCCAGGAGAACACCCCTCGGTTTCTGTAGATAAAAATGTGCGCCCTCCTTTTAGTTTAGTGTTCGGATATTTCATTAAAGAATTAACAGCCTAGTTAACCAGTGTACTTCCAACTATTAAGTGTATGCTAACACACACCCCTCCAACCAGAGCTTCAAGTGCAATAAGAGCAAAATCTAGAAGGCTGAGAGGCTATGACATAACAGTTCACGCTAACAGATTCTGTTGCAGCCTCCAACATTTTCAAATATATACTTTTGGGGCAATAAAGTTGTTTACCAAGTTGTTTAACACAAGGAAATCTACAGTTTTGCAAACAGTTTGTAAATCGCATCAAGCAGATATGCTACGCTCAGAATTCAAAATTCTGTAAATGTATTGGGACGTATCAGCCGTAGTCAGAATTAAAATCTCTTAAACAGAGCAACAAGAATTTATCCTTATTCTTATAAAAAAAAGTTTGCAAATACAAACTTGCAGCCTAAAACTATAATCTTACTGTGATAAATAATTAACTACGCTATAGGATGCATACCTAGATCCAGTGGCATATGGGCAAAATCAAAAGTAGGCTACTCTGTAGCAGTGAGTACCAGCCCAATTCAAACACTGGTTTTGGAATAAAGGAGAGCGCTATTTCAAGATTGAAGAGGACATGGTTGAGAAGTGATGCAAACATACCGGTTGATTATGTGCATTCAAAAAAATTTCAGTGCATGAGTGCGGAAATCTCTTCCGTATGCGGTACAACTCTAAGTTTTATGTGTCCTGTGTCTGCATTACGATTCTTTGCACAATCACGACTGGGGGATGAAAAAGGAGTTGACAAGGGGGACGGGTGAGGTGAGGGGACTGTGGTGACTCTGGTCAATAAAGTTAATCCCGCGAAACTGAAGTGAAGCTGACAAGAAACTAGCTGTTTGGGAAAAATAAGAGAAATAAAGGAGGCCATAAAACTAATAACATATTACTTGCTAGTTGTGTGTGATTGTTATTACCAGCCAGCTAGCTAACTAATAAATGCCTCCAATTCATTTTTTCTAAATTAGATAATGAACAAACAATAAACAAAATGTTTTTTCTATAGCCTCTGAATAAGACGAATGAAAAAATGATGAAAAAAAAGCATCAGAGAAATCTATAGAGAAAACCCAAGTTATGATTCCAGCCAAGCCTAGTCGTCTATTTGAAGGGCAACCATGGTAACCACTAAGCCATTGTCTATATCTCTGACAGGGACATAGAAAGTACATGAGACAAATTTGCAGATGATATGAAACAGGTCCAGCTTGGAATACTGAAGGGGAGATTTGATTGAGGCTTTTAAATTCATAAAGTGCATTAACAAAGTGAACTAAAAGAGATTCTTCAGGTTGAGTTCTGTTAGTAGAACGAGGGGACATAAATTAGTGAAAGGTAAATTCCGTACAGACATTAAAGAATTTTTTCATGCACAGTCATAGAGGCAGAAACTGTAGGGATTTTGAAGACCAGGCTTGATACAATGTTAAATACTATCTAACCTGTAGGTAATCAGCACACTACGTATAATTTAGTCAGAAAAATGGTGAGCACTGTTGGGCTAAATGGCCTGTTTTTGTCATTATATTGTTATGTTATGTCATTGGAAAGTCAACAGCGAGCCAGGCCTAATCGCCCAATCTGTGGACGACCTTACTGACAGTACTCTGGCTGAATGGAAGCAAATCCCTGCAGCAATGCTCTAACATCTAGTTTTGAAGAAAGGGTGGACCAACTCCATATTTAATCCCATATGGTTGTCAGGTGTCTCATATTTTTGGCCAAGTAGCGTATTTACAGCAAGTTCCAGTGAACAAAACCCATAGTATTTTAATCCCAAAACGTGCTAACTCAGCGAAACATCATAAACTGTCCATTGTTTACTTATCATTCTCAGGAAGAATTATCATTGTTAGCTTCGCCATTGTATACACACTGAAAGTACTAAGTACACGGGAAATGTTATTGCCGGCTTGTATAGACTCCCTAGAACAAGACGAGCCCAAATAAAAGGTTCTCAGACTAGTACTGACCAAGAAGTCCTTCAGTATAGCCAATGGGACCTGCCATGTGCAAGCAACAACTCCACACGAAAAGCTTAATTTCTGCCCCGTACACAGCTAGTCAGAGGCAAACAATTTTAGTGACGACTGAGAAGAAAATTTAAGCACTGGAAATCATCTGAGGGAACCCATAGTGGAAGAAACGTCCAGGTTAGCCTACAAAAAGATGTCAGCACTGTAACACTCTATTCACACATTCATTATCATAGCCAATAAATATATCTCCTTTATTTCCAAACCATTGTTGTGTCTATGATATTTCACTAAGTTGGGCTCTACAGATGTACAGAATTATGACTGGTTGTTGAACTCAGTAGTTCTGAGTAAACCTGACCAGCCCTCACTACAGAATCCATTCGAAAAAAAAATCTTTCAGGTGAGAAAAAAACTTCCACTGCGTTGAGCTTCTTTTACCCTCTTTCAGTAATATCTAGAGAAAACAAATTCCCAAGGGTTACCTTTCTGAAAAGACCAGGGCTGCGTTTCCCAGAGTCTCCTTAGTGCTATGTGCGTCGTAAGGTATACCTTAAGGGCTTCCTTCATGTCTCAAGCTGTGTCCCAGCGCCTCCTTAACTACGGTATAGGCCTACCTTCTGAAAGGTATACCTTTAAAAGGGTGGTCTGAGGCACTAGTAAGCTGTACTTTAGCGATGCGCTCCGCTAATCCTGTCAGTTTTAGCCTTATTATGCCAACATTTTGCTTTTCAAATCGACAGTTGTACTACAGTGCGCATCTAGTAGCACATCTGCATGTGAAAATGATATAGATAGTTTAATATTAACTTTATGAAAATGAATTATTCAATCAACGTTTCTGTCCATGTCCACAGCACGTCATGAGAATGTTGTCGTTTCACCTGTCTATTCCCATCATGATGGTAATTAAGCATAAGGCCTATCCATAATACTAATACAATTTGTGAAAAAAAAAAGTTTTTTTAATTTATACGTAGTGTAGCTAACTGAGGATATGGCTTTTCTGACTGCATACCCTGTAGATATTAGTTTGTTTGTGTATGAGTCAATGATCACACTGACTTGGAACAAACCGCAGGTTTATTAAGAGTATAAAAGCCGTGTGAGCAAAGCAGACAGTTTACCTGCATGACTGAACTAGAGGGAACTAGAGCACATTGATTGGCCTAGCCATAAACCCACATACAGGTATGGTGGCTCATAATGAACAAACAGGACAAATGATCTACATCCCTTTCCTTTAGCTCACACGTCCCATATAAAATAAAATAGCACTGGGTAAATATCAACATTACAGAACATTTCTTTCTTACCATGTTGTTTTACAATTTTCAGTGAACAAACCAATAATGATATTCTTGGTTAAACCTAAAAGACTATCTAACAGCAAATCAAGGTGGAGGAACATATCAATTTAACAGGTAGGCCTATTCATAAGGCATACCTGGTATAGAATTAATCATGATCAACAGACGCGCTTTTGCCTTTCATCTACAATCATTTTTGCACTGCAGAAAAGTCCGCGGGAATCAGTGGATATTGCTGCTACAGTTGCCTATATATTATTGTGTGACAAAAACAAATTAACATTAGACCTTTGTTTCAATAAGAACGAAATAATTCACCCATATGTAGCCTAAATCCTTTTTCCTGGGCTTTCAAGAAGTCCCAGACTATGGCGTATATGTCCTGATTGATGCTCTTTATTTTATCTTTTGTAGCCTATATGTACATATTTATTGAAACTATCACAAGGTCTCGTCTTGACTCTTAAAGAGATTAGCAGATGATTTTTAGTAGGCATAGCATCCTCTTCTGCAATATTATATTGATGTAAAATGATTATGACAACACTTGTTATATTAAAACGTCATTCATAAGCCTTTACAAGTGAGACAATCGATTCGCTTGGCATTGATTTATAAACTTTTCAGCACCACAGTGAAGGCCAGCTCCAATTTACGACGTACCTTTGGACGTGTCCCTTAAGGAAACTGTTAAGGTATAGTCTGGGAAACACTCGTAAAAAAGCGGTTTCCCTTTGAAAGGTATACCTTAGAAACCTTTGTAAAATGTTAAGGTACATCGAAACTTGGAAACGACTATGCCTATAGACAAAAGGATTGACAAACTGTAACCATTTTATTTTGGGTATGTCATATTCAGGCTTGTGTCCCTTTCCGCAGATGGAAAATTAGTCAAATCCTTGCCCATTTTGGGGGTACCCTATTTAAAGCTTTACAGTATAACTCCAGGTGTGAGCATCACAGAGACTTGAAAAATTGCTTAAAATTGCATTTGTCCCATTTAGATTTGTATTAGTTTATATTCATAATTTTAGAAGAAATAAAGTGCCACAAATGCAGTTATCTTGGCAAAAAAGAAAACATGAATTGATTCATTTTTTAGTTTGAAATGAAAAACTGATGTATATAAATCAGGTTAAAAACTATGCATATCCTGGATCAAAAACTCCTTGACCACAAGTGCGTAAAATCCCAAGGGTGGATATGCAGAACTACTAAATCTATGAAGCAAAAAGTAAGCAGTGTACCCAATTATGCATTGTTGTAAATCACAACATAATCATATATTTCACTACAAATCTACTGTTTTGACTCCATCAACTCACTTTTGCATAATTTTTAAGTGGGAATTACAAGCTCTGTCAGCACAGGGGTCTAAAATATCTAGGGAACCAGAACCATATCCAAAATCTCTCCAAAAATTAATAAAATTATTTTTGTCTATTATAAAGAATATAAATTAGCCCCTTATGACATTTAAGATGAAACATTGATATTAGATTTCTTTAAATAATGCAAAAAAATTGTGACACAATGTGGTATATACACACCTAATTGTGTAATCATTAACTCGCGTATGTTTTTCTGTACTCTACTGCATATAATGTTTTATTGTATGGGGATGGGATGACATTAAAACAATATTCAACCGTCCACTGAAACATTCTGGCTATGTTTCAGCTTCACATCAGATCCAGTGCATGAAACATAAACATGACTGAGCTACCAACAAATGCTTACGCTACAGTGTGAAATATCCTCATAATAAAATAGCACTAACCTATGTAAAGAGACTTAATTGAAAAATAACATACATAACGCAATATTTTGAGCAGTAATACTCAGATATTGGGGAGGAAATCTTATCTTTGTTCAGTAGAGAGAACCATGCTGTCATTCTCTTCTTCTAACTTAATCCAGAAAGCAGTATCAGATAGGTCTATCAGCAAATATATAACTTAGCCATGCTCAGAGGTTTTCAATAATAATAATAATATTTTCCAAAAAATGATGGAACTCGATACCTTTTTGCCAGGTGAAGTGTCTTTTACTGCTATCACAGAGTGTAAGACAAAATGTTTGGTTACGCTGGGCTATAAAACACTATTCCAAAAGTAAAATTAGACATGTTATACATTGTTAGAAAGCTTATACTGTCATCTACTGGATATAAATAATTGTCAAGCAAGCCAGATTGTACAAAAAAGGGGACAACAGCATAAACAGCATGTGCGGTATTACGCACAACTATTTTGGAAGGTACCCAGGCGTCACAAATTAGTGTATATTTCACAACGGATTATCAAGACAATATATGACCACACAGTCTTGGAAGAGACATCTCAACACATAGAACCAATGGTAAGGCTGTATAGAGTTGTTTACAATTCATTGGACAGTGACACATTTTTTGTTATTTAGGGTCTGTACTCTAGCGCTTTGGATTTGAAAAGAAAACAATGACAATGAGGTTGAAGTGCAGACTGTCAGCTTTAATTTGAGGGTATTTTCATCCATAACACCCCCTCCACCATGTTTCACAGATGAGGTGGTATGCTTCGGATCATGGGCATTTCCTTTTCTTCTCTCCACACTTTCCTCTTTCCATCACTCTGGTACATGTTAATCTTTGTCTCATCTGTCCACAAGACTTTGTTCCAGAACTCTTGGGGCTCTTTTGAGTGCTTTTTAGCAAACTGTAACCTCGCCTTTTTGTTCTTCAGGTTTATCAGTGGTTTGCATCTTGTAGTGTACCCTCGGTAGCCCTGCTGGTGTAGTCTTCTACGTATGTTAGACTTTGACACATCTACACCTGCATCCAGGAGAGTGTTTTTCATCTGTTGGGCTGTTGTCAGGGGGGTTTTCTTCACCATAGAGAGTATTCTCCGGTCATCCATTACAGTAGTCTTCCTCGGTCTACTGGTCTTTTGACATAATTGAGTTTTGCCAGTTGTTTTTTTTCTTCTTAATAATGAACCAAACTGTTGACTTGGGCATGCTCAGGGTTTTTGCAATGTTTCTGATTGATTGATTTTCATTTCTGAGCGTTATGATGGCCAGCTTAATTTACATCGACACAGCTGTCTTCCTCATGTTGTCACACCGCAACAACAATCTCCAAAGGCAATTGACCTTATGCACGCATTACTTCCGCAAATTCGATAGGCCAGGCCAACAACTGCAGGTAGCTAGCTAGATCATACTATGGCAGCGCTTTTTACAAAGAGTTTAGGCGATCTTCCCAAAATGACAATTAACGACGTACATCGGATTCTGTGTTGCTGTTTTTCAAGCAAGAAGGAAAATGGATTCAAATTGTGCGTTTCGAGCTACATCGACAATTACGAAGGTAAGGTTTATCTAACTCACTCAGTACAAGTATCACTATCTAGCTTGGCAGACGTTAGCAGTAACATTAGCTAGTTAAAGGCAGTAGGCAGGGAGAGGCTGAAAACTGGTGTTGAGTTACCCTTTAACAATGTATTCGATTATCTGATTGTCAGCTTGCTTGCTGGTCATTGATGTTAACAGATAACTTAAATAATAGGTCTGTCATATTTGTTCCCTGTGGATAATGTAATGTTACAGTGTCATAATGTCTTTTTCAGTTTCTAACAAAGATCAGGAAACAGGAGAGATCTCCGTGAGGGCAACCTGTTATCGGTCGATGAAAAAAAGCGAGAAGCCGCACAATCTGAGTGTAGGGTTAAGAGAGCAATGAAGTTTAGCTAAGAGTTAACATAACCTGTTCTGGTTATTAAAAGTCATGTTTCTGGGAATTAATGCCGATTTGCTGTGTCAAACAGAATGCGGTAGGGTAACGGGTATCTAAATGCCGAACGTTACAGTTCATTTGAATAGCTATATCAACTCTGGCACACGATGTAACATTGAACCATTAAACCAGGACCCATTAACCAGATGGTTGTTCTGTCAGCTAGACCAAAGGAGAGAAAAATGGTGGAAGGACTGAAGTAAGCAGTTATGCATACAAATATTTAATTAATCTGCCAATGTATGCATATTACAATTAAACAAAGAAAAATTATGTTTGTATATATGTAGTTTTATTCAAATAGGAGTAACCTATACAAAGGTGTCAGCGGGGGACCTGCCTGATCTCTCTATACTCAGAGTGTCTGAGGTGTACACCTCCTTCAGCAGTGATGTGGCACCATTGATCACCACAATGGGAATGTCTAGTGAGGTCCCATTAGTGGATTCGATCTTTGGTAAAGTCTAAGTAGGGAGTGTTCTGTCATATCAGCTACCTGCAGCAAGACCACACAAATGCCCCCCCTAGACCACCTCTGCCACTGGAAGGCTACCACCTGGATCCAGCAGGCTGTTCATTTGTGTTGAGTGAACACCAACAACTCCACATGAACTCCCTGGCAACACCACTTGATATGGCTCACAAAATTGACATGGCTACACGAGAGCAGAGCTCATCTCTGGAGTGGCATCGCTTACGAAAGCCACGGATCACATCATCACGGTTCAGAGAAATATGCCATGTCAGAGGGCAGACATCTGCTGAAAATCTGGCAGAAAGAATTATAGAAAAGAAGTATACAGATAGCAGACATGAAGAGGGGTGTACTCCAGTACTCAGCTGTGGAAGAGTACTGTCAGCAACAAGAGGTTAACCACTATCCTTGTGGCTTCCTTGTACATCTGGATGCTCCATGGATGGGGTCATCCCCAGATGGACTAATTTATGACCCTGAAGCACAGCCAGTATTTGGCCTACTGGACATGAAATGCCCCAACGTCAGGAGTTATGTGGACTGCCCCTACATCAAGCTGCAGGATGGCACACCAGGGTTGAAACTTACACATGCATACTACTGGCAGATCCAGGGCCAGTTGTTGATATCAGATTTGGAGTGGTGCGACTTTTGTGTACTCGCAGGAGGACCTGTTCATCCAGCGACTCCAGAGAGACAATGCGGTTATTAAAGAAATTGGGGAGAAGGCAGACTATTTCTTTTTTTATGTCTACCTTTGGAAGTTTCTGTCTTGAATCTCAGTGTGTATTCTGCATATGTGTTCTGTGCCTTGTGTGATGATTGGAAGAGGTGTTATCTGTCTGCCAGCTTATGTAGGGTGCTTAGGGGTGACAGAACACAGTGTTTCTCAGCACAAAACTGATGTACTGAATTGTAATGAAAATATGATACACTGACACTTGAATGTTGCAGTTAATAAGGCTGACAACAGTGGTGCAAGTTTTCAGGTTGTTTTATTTAATTTTTTTTTTACCACCTACGCATTTTCACTTGAAAATTAACACAATTGCAAATTTGTTTCCAGCATCATTATTAACAATGTCAATGTGATGTTTCAATAAAAAAAACTGATTGGATTTACCATTGGATTGTGTGTATGTGCATGGCTGTGTGTGTGTGCACGCATTTACAGAACTATTTTGCCCAAGCTTTGATCAGTGGTCCACTTTCGTAGTTGAGGAGGAGACATGCAACTGTGTACAGCTGGTTGAAGTTCCCAATGGTGGAGAGGGGGATGACACTGTCAAACAGCTTGTGCTCCTTCAACCTGCAAATCAGTCGCTCAACGTGGACTCTCAGCTTTGCAATTGCTTCGGTCTCCCTCACATCTGATGCTGGCATCTGTATTTTCTTGTACAGAAAAGGTGGTCTGTAGACTTTACAGGGCACAAAGTAATTTACAAGAAAACCTTTGTCCACCATTATTGCCATTTCCGGCTTCAGCAAAGGAACAATTCCAGACTCTTTCAGAATCTGCTTGTCGCTGACAGAACCAGCATACAGGGCTGAAATAAAGGTGACTGCTCCATGTGATGCCATGCCAATCAGGCAAACCTACGAGGATTAAAATATAGGGTTGGTTAAGCTACTTTGAAAATGTAGCTAGTTGACTACTATAAAATGTAACTGAACTAAGCTATCAATACACACTATTCATAAAGGAAAGCATGCTAACGTTTGGTAATGCTATCGATCTAGCCAGCTAACAATCTAGCTGTTCATTCGGCACCAGCTTTGGTAAATACGTTTACAGACAAAGTATACGTTTTCGGAGTATTAAAGTGTCACATATTATTATGAGTTAAAATAGCTTACCTTGTGTACAACCGAATGTCATCATCTGAGCCAATAAATTGCTGCAAACCAAAGCTTTGTCTGACATTCACCGCTTCAATTTGTCTCCTTAGCTCCCGGTTCTCTTCACGGAGCTCTTTATTTTCAATGAGGGCCAGATCGACAACGGAGGGGTTAGGGGCTGCACAATAATCATGCTCACTCCAGCCTTCATCCCGCGGGAAATCTTTCTCTTCAACCTCCTCAGCTGCCACTGGTCTCTCTCTCCTCTCCCATACTCCAGGTCTTGGTGTTTCCGTGGTGTAGTTGTTCCAGTGGAAGAGTGTAGGGATCGCTCTTTTTCTTAGTCACCGTCGTCCGCTGGGTGTGGCTGGCTCTGACAGCTCGTCAGGTCTAAAGTGTCGGCTACAGACCCGTGTGTGGTCTGTAACCTGGAATTGGTCCCTTCTAATTTTGACCAGCCACTTCCTTCTCAGGTCTTCCTTTGATGGAAATTTATGGAAGCTTAGCACCGTATTAAATATGGCAGAAGCCTCACATTAGGGTACACAACAATGTCCAGCTGTAAAGCCGGCACGTTTTTGAAATTTAATTACTTTGGTCTTTTTCGAAATCATGTCTAAATAGTAATCGGTTAATTAATTAGTTCACTAAATGTCGCTCGTCAGTCGTCGCTTGCTATCGCTTGACACTTCACCGGTAGTTCTAGACCTGGCCTATTTTTTAGCGGAACTACGTCATCACCGTCGTGTGCATATCATCAATTGCAAAGTCTAGAATCAAGAGCAGACATCAACAGCTCTCTTCTACATTCGCTAACGACACAAATGAATATACCTGCCTAACAAAACACATCTGTGAAGCCAATTCAACAAATAGTTGTAGTACCTTAAAATGGGGGGACCATGTACAAAAGGTGCTCTCATTTCTAAACGGTTCATCCGATATGTATGAAAATAGCCTCAAATTAAAGCAGTCTGCACTTCAACCTCATTGTCATTGTATCCTTTCAAACTCAAAGTGCTAGAGTACAGAACCAAAATAACAAAAAATCGTAGGGCTATTGTTGGGTTAACCTTGTTGCTAGGACAGAAAACAAATATTTTGTGGTAAAAGACTATTTTCATGAATGCCCAGATAGACTCTCTTGTCTAGTGTGTCATGCCTGGGGGGTGTAGTTGCAGATAAGTCTGCAGGGAAGGGGTGCTTGGTAAATGGACGACCGGCACAACAATGGTGGCGCTTAGAAACTTCATCTTTGGCATAGTTGTACTGAATCGTCTAATAAAGCTAGAATGCAGTGAGTTTGTGTTTTCAACTCATAGTTTGGTTGCAGGAGCACTGAAATCTGAGTTGAATGATCTCAGGACACCAGTGTCATGGCCACTAGGGGATTGCACCAACAAGTTAAACAATAAAGTGAATTTCATCCACAATTTTTGTTCATATTTATTTAAGATGACAATAATTCTGGAGGGCACTGTATGATATCAATATTTGCATTGATTTCCACCCCTTACATATCGCAGCATCCTGCTGGTCTTTCATTTCATTTTTTACTACTACAACACAATGCATGGACCACAATAGACCTTGATCAAAATCCCAGTGCCTAATTTTTCAAATTTTAACTTGCAGAACATTTCTATAAACTCCTTCATCAAAATTATAAATGCAAATAAAACCGAGGCCTCAACTCCAAACCTTGTGGGACTATTTTCCACTGTACCTTTTCCATCCCTTCTACTTGTGTGTTCTACCATAAAGCCAATTCCAAACTCACTCTGAAATAACTGTTGTAAATTCCCACCAACTCCATTTTGACAATGAGTCATATACTTCATCAAATGATTTATGCTTCATGATTTATTAAGTTGAATTACTAAACATCTTGAGATTTGAATCAAGCCACTTTGTAGCTTCCTCAAGAAGTCCAATGCATGACCTTCTCCTGCAAAAACCAGGATACCTTTCGACACAGTTTTACATGGAATAAATACCTGCGACGAGGGGCTTCGGGAGAGTCATTGGGAGCCACACCCCGAGCAACAGATGCTAAGAACTCTTGTCTCTTCTGTTGAACCAGACAGGCAGCACGGATAATTTTATGGTGTGGTGTGCGGAGGTAAGGGCGGTTGACTTTCTGAGCAAGGTCCTCTGTCACTATCTCCAGATCAGTCTGAAAGGGGCAAAAGTTTGCATTACTTTTCTCATGGTAAAAACACACAAGACACAAATATGTACAAACAAATGATATGTGTCTCATCACTGTACCTGCATAAGTTCAAATATTTCTTTCTTTGTGCTTTTGGGTTCCAGAAAGAAGCCATATGGGTAAGAGCACTTGAGGATGCGGCGAGTCTTGAGAAGCTCATGTACAGCGTCTTCAATGAACATGGTGTCAGGTGCAGTGCCCTCCCCTAAGGCAACAGGGACCAAGATGACCACTCAATTAGTTTGCATACTGAAGGTACGAACTGTTCGATACATTCTTTACTTCTCTTAAAGTTAGCATGTGCCATTACCAACTGTGCCAATAATAACACAATATAATAATACAATATTTTTGTTATATAGAATTACCAAAGTGAATGAGCAGTCTCCATTTTCCTCCTCTATTACTCTTTACTAAACACAGACCTAACTGTATCAGCATATATACTCTTAATTATCTCTTATTATTTAATATTTAAATTAGTGCTATATTATAATGACATTTAAGCTGGAATTAATGTATGAAAAGTGTTTGTCATTTATTACTATTATTATTAACAGAATAATATGATGAATAATAATACATGGATAATGATGCAATAATAACAGTACATCAATAACTACTACTACTACTACTACTAATAACAATAATAATACAGTATGTAAGAATAAATAGCTCAGTCATATTAATCATGAAAAGTAACATGAAAGGAGGCAGCGCTCTAACCCAATCATAGCTCCCTAAAAAGATGGTCAGGTTAAGCTATAGCGTTTGATTGAACAACAGCAGTTGAACTGTCAATTGAAATTCCCTCCATTTTTGATGTTACACAGTTGTCAAGATCAACTGCTAGTTGACACTGAGAATGAATGAGACAAAGCTGGGAGTACCAGCAGAGCAGTTACGGATTTCATTTATAGGTTTATTTATTTAATTTCTCTTTTATTTAACCGGTTGAGTCCCATGGGGCTATCTATCTATTTTACAAAGGAGCCCTGGCTATGAGAACAACAAGCACATATTACAACATAAAAAACAATCCAAAAACAATGACACAACATATTACATTATACATTCTCAAATAAAACTGCTGGCTGCAAACCTGTTTTAAGGTCTGCAGTACACTTTTAAAATCACGCAAAGAGATGAAATGTTCCAGTTTTGCTTCTTTCTGGAACTGATTACAGGACCATGGAACATAATTACTAAAAGCTGTTATTCTAAATTCCGAGAAACGGCAGGGGACAGAGAGAACTGGAAAGTTCTGATAGCGCAGGTTTTAAGAACATGTATTGCAATTAAAAAGACATTTAAAATAGCCAGGGAGTTGCGCTATTATGGCTTTGGAAATAAAAATGAGCCAAAGAAACCATCTACAGTAAAGAAGTCAGGCCTGCCTTTTTGTACAATGACAGTGATGTGTGAGAGATTTAGCATTTAAAATGAAACGTAAAGCTTCATGGTAAACTTGTGTCTACAGCCAGAAGAGTGGTAGCAGAGGCATGCATATAAATGATTTCACCATATTCAATCACAGGGAGAAATGTAGTTACAACCAGTCTTTTCCTCATGACAAAATTTAAAAATGATTGATTTCTAAAATAAAAACCCAAATTAGTCTACAGTTTTTTTAATGAAATTGTTAATGTGTGTTTTAAAAGTAAGCTTTTCATTCAGCCACATTCCATTTGAATTTGGAAGATGGTGCTTGCTCAATACACTTACCATCAGTAGTACAGATGCCATAAACCAAAAGCTGGGAGCATGACCTATAAAAATACCTAAGTTCGTTTTGTCCAAATTAAGACCAATCTGAGATCAGTAAAAGCAGCCTGAATGGAGTTAAAAGATTATTGGAGGTCCTGGACAGCTTTAGACAGGGAGGCGGGCCAGGAGTAGAAAATTGTATCGTCTGCGCATAAATATTAAATAGGACTAGACCAGAATAGGGAGCACCGCAAGAAATTATTTATGTATCAGATGATGAGTAGTGGGGCAGCTAAGTGCAAATTTTGGCAGAATCGTTCACTTTGTGATGCAAGCACCAAATTTAGAACAGGGACTCATCAAGGGTTAGTTGATATAACAATAACGTTAGCCACTTGAAAATCAACCTGTAATGGTAATTATATGAGTGAATGTCATGCATTACCAGGGCACACTGGTGACATCACTGCTGTGAAACTCAGCATGAAGTTCAGTGTCAGCTTCTGTCAAGTAATACAGTTAAGTGTCCCAAATGATATCTAATTAGCCCCCACGTCAGTTAGATATCCGCACCGGAATTGACAGTATGTGCCAGTGCGGGAGAGCTGAGCCAAGGATGATGGAGCTTTAGTCATCCGGGTGGTGTACAGATCGCATGGGACTTGAATGACACTGGATGAACGATCGGGCCAGGTGTAGGTGTAATGCATGAACCTAATTGTATTCCATACAAGAAAGTGCATATAATCCCGACAGTGCTGCGTTACTAGCCACACACTATGAGAAAGGTACATGTCAGTGTCATGCATTCATGAAAGCACTTGAATCTGAGGTTCAATGCACATTTTACCAGCCAATTAAGAAGAACAAAGTTGACTTTTTCAATAAAGAAGCACATTCAAGCAGCTCTACTCAAAAGATGCTGACGGGTGACTCCCATCTTTTCTCTCAACTTTTCATCTCTTGTCAAAGAAGGGAGTATGACTTAATAGAATTCTTTCAGCATGAAAACAATCATCCCTGCCTCTCTGAGTGATAACTGACAGCTTCATGTAAGAAATCTCTACTGGCTGAGATCCTTGAATCTAAAGTCAAGACGCTAGATCTTGAACCAGTGACAGATACTGTTGTCATTGATGGCTCAGCATTAGTGAATTCCTTGACACCCCGAGCATCAAAAACTTTCGGTCAGTATGCCATGCAAGATGTTATTCCTGCAGTAAAGGCTTATGCCACAAAGTACAAGCTCTCAGATATAGTTTTTGATGTTTACGTTCCATCTACGCTGCGGCTCGTCTGGTCTTCAACCTCCCCAGACACTCCCACGTCACTCCCCTGTTCACCACCCTCCACTGGCTGCCTGTTATAGCTCGCATCAAATTTAAAACATTGGTCCTAGCATACCAGGCAGTCAAGGGGTCAGCCCCAGCACACCTCCACAAGATATTCAAACTCTACATGCCAGCCAGATCCCTCCGTTCTGCTACCTCAGGACGCCTGGCACCTCCCCCTCTTCGCACCTGCACTTCCAGAACACGTCTCCTGTCTGTTCTGGCCCCACGATGGTGGAATGACCTCCCCGTGGAGGTCAGAACAGCTGAGACACTGACCCATTTCAAGCGACGACTGAAGACTCACCTCTTCAGGCTGCACCTCTCCCCATCCCTCCCTACCTCCCTGTAATATCTTAAATGACTGTAAGCTTAGGGTTGTAACTAGGTAGCTGTTTCATAGGTGACTTAGGTGCATTAACTCTTAACTACTGCTTGTATTTTTTCCATAGACTATGTTGTTGCCGTTCTTGTTGTGTTAGTGTTCATCAGTTTAACCTTCAGGGTCCAAGTTGAACTATGCGGTTGTTCCCTGCACTTGGACTGGTACTTCTCTCTAGGGTTTTTCGGCATACTTGTTCCTGGTTATGGTTATACACTTTGTTGTACGTCGCTCTGGATAAGAGCGTCTGCCAAATGCCTGTAATGTAAATGTAATGTAATGTAATGTAATCTAGTCTGAAGGCTGAGGCAAGAACAAAGCGAGGGCAACAAATGAGGAGGGTGACAGACTTCACTAAAACACCCAATAATTGGCACAAGTTTCCGCGAGACAACACCAACAAAACAGAGCTCTTTCATTTTCTAGCAGACAAAATTGCTGGCGTCCAAACAGCAAATGCAATTGTTGTGACCAATGGGGACAATGCACAGTCCAATCAAGCAATGTATCTAAACAATGTATCTCCCTGTACTTATGAAGAAGCAGATACACGAATGTTTGTGCATGCAAAGGATTCAGTGCTAAATGGCAACAAGGTATTGATGATTAAAGCAAATGACACAGATGTGATTGTAATAGCAGTATCGTGTTTTCCATCCCTGAAAGAGCTGGGTCTTGCAAAACTGTGGATTGCCTTTGGTCAAGGACGAAGCCTGAAATGGATCCCCGTTCATGGGCTAGAAAAAACAAGAGGAATCCTGTTCTCCCATGCTTTTAGTGGTTGTGATGTAGTGTCAGCATTTCGAGGCAAAGGAAAGAAGTCTGCTTGGGACACTTGGAATGTGTATGATCAGGCCACAGTCATCTTCTTGAAACTTAGCCAACATCCACCAGTCATTGATGACACTGATATGCAGACTTTAGAGAAGTATGTAGTCACCATGTATGACAGGTCCAGTACTGCTGTAGGAGTTAACAAGATACGACTGGCCTTGTTTGCAAGAAAACAACGGATATATAACTATTCCACCAACTCAAGATGCCCTTCTTCAACATGCAAAGCGTGTTTCCTTCCAGGCAGGACGCGTATGGAGTCAGGAAACTGTATGTAGGCCACAGTACCTGAATACTAGTGACTGGGGGTGGACAAAGCATGGCGAGGGATGGAAGGTTTGCTGGACGACTCTCCAACCTATTGCAAAGTGTTGCCAACAGCTGACGAAATGCGGATGTTAGACCGAATGCCATGGAAGATGCAAATGCTATCGGTTTGGCCTGAGCTGCACTGCACTTTGTAGCTGTGTGTGCCAGTTCTAAGGTTCAATAAATACACAATAATGCATCTAGATTACCACGAAAACTGAAACTGAAACAAATTAGACAACTGAGACATAGAATGTCTTAAACTCTCCAAAAATGATGAATGAATCCATCCTACAAACCCAGATGTTGCGAAAATAGAATCTCCATGTTTCAAAACATAGGAATGTTGAATGTTAAATATATTTAAAAAAAATAAAATAAATTATTAATAATAATAATAATAATAATAATAATAATAATAATAATAAAATAAAAAACCTGCATCCATTCATGTAAATGAATATAGCAAAGATACGGTGCAGGCGGAGCTAAGGCCATTACATATTTTGGCCAATGAGCACTCTTTGTGAGGCATGAATTATAAGGTGACAGCTCCTAATTAAGGGGGTTATAAAAATGACGTTTAAAAATTGGCAAAAATCGGCAAAAACTATCAAAAAACATAGGAATTGACCCCTCAAATATTAATTTTAGACAGTTTGTTTTGATTATATGAAGATAATTGCATCCAGTAGCCATAATTGGGCAGCCACCTTGTAAAATGGCAGCCATATTGGATTTTCGTTTGGCTAATGTTAATTTCTTAATAAGCAGCCTAAAGGTGAATCACATGCAAAATTTCATGCTTGTATCACCATCTGAACAATTTTGCACTTACCTGCCCCACTAGAATGGTGATTGTTTGAAAACTGAATGTAGGCCAAAATTTTACATACATCTAGGCTAAAGATATTCAAACTCTGCACACTTCATGTTACCAAACATTTCTTTTGGCAAGTCAATTAGGCCATCTCGTTTGTTCACATCAGAGAACATTTTAAAACAATCAATTAAAGACAGATTTATTTCAGCTTTAATTCACTATATCAGAATTTCAATGGGTCAACAGTTTACATACACCAGTTTCCAGTCTCTTTAAACAGTCTGGAAGATTCCAGAAATTCATGTAATGACTTTTTAGAAGCTTCTGATTGGCCAATTGTAGTAATTAGGAGTTCATTGGCACCTGTGGCTATATTTAAGGGCCTACCTTTAGAGCCACTGCCTTTTTGCCCTTGATACCATGGGAAAATCCAAGCAACTCAGACCTCAAAAAAAAAAAAAAAAAAAAAAAAAAAAGTCTGGTTCCTACTTAGGAGCAACTTCCAAACAGCTGAAGGTACCACAAGCATCTGTATAAACAACTGTATGCACAGACACTGCATCATTTAGGAAGGAGGCACAAATTAACTGCCAGGGCTGAACAAACTTTGGTCCAAAGGGTTCAACTGACCCAAAGACAACAACAAAGAACTGGTGAAGGAGCTGGAGGCATCAGGTACCAAAGTATCTATGTCCACCATTAACAGAATCCTACATCGCTATAGCCTGAAAGGCTGTCACGCAAGGAAGAAGCCCCTACTCCAAGAGTGGCATAAAAAAGCCAGAATGAAGTTAGCAGGTAATCATCAGGATGAAGACCTAGCATTTTGGAAGAGTGTTCTGTGGTCAGATGAAACAAAAATTTAACTGTCCGGCCATAATGATCAGCGCTATGTATGGAGGAAAAGGGGTGAGGATTTTAATCTGAAGAACACCACCCCAACTGTGAACCATGGGGGTGGCAACATCATGTTTTGGGGGTGTTTTGCTGGAAAAGGAATGGTGCACTTCAGAAAATAGATGGCATCATGAGTAAGGAGGATGATCTAGAAATACTGAAGCGACACCTCAAGACATCAGCTAGAAAGTTAAAACTTGGTCACAACTGGATCCAGCAGGACAATGATTCTAAGCATACCTCCAAAGTTGTAACAAAATGGCTTAAAGACTACAAAGTGAAAGTATTGGAGTGGCCATCAGAAAGCCCTGACCTGAATCCCATTCAAAATTTGTGAACTGAATTGAAAAAGCGTGTCCGAGCAAGGAGGCCCACAAACCTGAATGAGTTACACCAGTTCTGTCAGGAGGAATGGACAAAGATTTCAGCAAAGTATTGTGAGGAGCTTGTGGAAGGCTACCCCAAGTGTTTGATTCAAGTTACGCAATTAAAAGGCAATGCCATCAAATATTAACAAAAAGTGTATGTAAACGTTTGACCCACTGAAAATCTGATATAGTACATAAAAGCTGAAATAAATTTGTCTCTTAGCTATTATTTTGCAATGACCTCTTATGAAAATGAAGTACACACCATAACTGACTCAACACGGGAAATGTATGGTAACATAAAATGTGTGGAGTTGTGAAAAATTGAGTTTGAATGTCTTTAGCCTAGGTGTATGTAAATGTTTGGCCTAAACTGTAAGTTAAAAAAAAACACACCCTCGTAATCCCATTAAAGGCAAAAATTGGTCATGTGCAAACATCAGCCATTCATTGCTCTCCGCAAATTTTTCTGGCCCACGTGTGTGGTCCCTCTCCTCAAGGCACAATTAGCCAAATAATCCAAAAGCAACAAATATGCCAGTGTGGGGGTGGGCTGCACATTTGTGGGTGCTTATATATTATTATCAATCATCATACATTACTTTTATCAATAAAATACATGAATTACATGCATTCCCAACTAGGTTACTGTCATAAAATTAAACTAAGGGGTGAAGTGCATGAGGGAAAAAACAGTATTATAAACTGAAATACAAATAAAAACTGTTTTTGATAAAGTAAACTGAAAGCCACCAAACATGTTCTTAACCCCTTTGCGCACATGCCAAATCTGGCCAATCTTTGCCCATTTATTTAAAGCTAAATAATTTCCTATTTAAAGCTTTATAACTCCAGATGTGAGCATCACAGAGACATGAAAAATGGCTTAAATGAAGCAAGGCATTTGTACTATTTACATACTACCTCTGCCTAGATTAGTTTATATTCAGAATTTAGGAAGAAATAAAGTGCCATAAATGCACTTGTCTAGGCAAAAAAATCAAAAACATTTTTTTTTAGTTTGCAATGAAATACTGAGAGATTGCAAATATACAGCAGGCAAATATACAGCAGTATACGTCCTGAATCAAAAACTACCACAAGTGCGTCTAAGGGTGGATATGCAGAACTACTAAAGGTCTATTAAGATCTATGAATAAAAAAGTAAGCAGTGTGCCCAGCGTCTCCACATCTATCCAAAATGTCTAAATTATGCATTGCTGTAGATGACAACATAATCATGTATTTCACTACAAACTGTTTGACTGAAGAAACTCACTGTTGCATCATTTTCAAGTGGGAATTACAAGCTTTCCATCAGTACAGTGGCTTAAAATATCTAGGGGTCCTAAAATATATCCAAAATTTCTCTGCGTCTTATGAAGGTTTAAGGTAAACATTGAAATCAGATTAAAAAAATAATGCAAAAACATTATTGGGATGGCAGGTATGCCATCCCGCCAAGTTATGCCTTGGCGGGGCATGCCCCATACCTATACAGCACCGAGAGTTTGCCACTTCTCAGGGTTCCCCACAGAAATAACCACAACAGCCACAGACACTCAGCCCTAAAAAACATTCATTTCTGTATGTTCTGACCCCATTTCAACAGACAAAATTCATAAACAACTTCACATGTCCAGACAATAAAACCCCAAACTAAGGGGATTTTGCATTTTCTTCTTATTATTTTTCCTGCCGCCTATCCCACAAACAAAATTTCTCCCCATTGGACATTTTACCGACACCAGGCAATGCTTCACCTACACGACCCAATCAAAATCTCTCATACACACTCAAAATAACCATATCTTTTTAGTCTGAAACTAGTCTTAACAGCTAGTCTTTTCGTGGCCTAGAGCTCTTCTATTATCACCCAAGAAATTTCCTAGTTTCAACAGCTAGTCAGTTTGTGGCTTAGTGGCAAGTCTCAATCAGTGCATTTACATGCACAGTTGAAATCGTTCTATACTAATAGCTTGATCTGGCCAAAGATGAGATTTAATTGGATTATTGTCATTGTCCCAATGTACATGACGCGGAAAGAATCAATTTATTGACCGAGGTGCGTCTGACGAAGGCTTCTTATAAATCCAGCTTCCTACAATTTTGTTGCAACTTTTTTTGAATAGTTTGCCATTCCGCGTTTTTCTTGCATACATGTATTTTAGGATATTTAACTCCTTTAGTTGCGATAGCGTGAAGTTGGTCTCCTTGTCCATCCAGAAATATGTTTTTTTTCGCCATGATACTAGGGAGGACAAAACGGAGCTTTAGAATGTCACCAGCACTGTATGCGCGTGAACTCGACAATGCATTTCTCACAGAAAAGGTCTGTCGCCTTTTTTATTACAGTGGTGATAGAAGGGACAATAATTAAGTGGTACTGTGCTGTTAGCCTTTATTGATCGCCGTACAAGGTTAATGTGAAGTAGCCAACACAAACGGACAGCACTAACCCATAAAAATGTACTTTGAATGGTACTTGCTCAATAGAACGGTAAATGTGAAAATTTTTTTACTGTCGTCAAATTTTCTGTCACTCCCTCAATAAACAGCAAAAGTTCCAGTAGAAGATTGAATTAAATCTTATAAAGTTATATATTTTCTGAAACGTTATCCATTCCACTTGGCCACCGTGAGCGTATAGTTGCTATGTAAATTACGGAACATGCGCAGAATTCCTAGGGCAATCTTTGGCCTATTGAAGTGTATACATGCCGTAGTAAATTGACCGCCAACCGCATTATCTAGATATGTTAGTCCGACTCTGAAAAAATCGACTTCGTACAATTTCAGTTGGACTACAATGTTTACATGATTTTAAAAGGCCAGACTAAAACAATAAATCGACTTTTTCAAACATCATGTAAACCCACCGACTGTCTACAGATCATAAAGACGCAGGTTCAAGCCCAGCCAGGAACAGGTTTCTTTAACCTTTTTCCTCACTAATAATTGTCTATTACTTCTCAATTATTGCTTTTGCACCACATCTACCCGCCGTTCACCGAACGTATACACTGCATTATGACGTACCATCTACATGTTCATTTAACCGGCTACAGTATTGCAAAGTCATACGGATTCAACGGGAGCTCTTCTATTATCACCCAAGAAATTTCCTAGTTTCAATAGCTAATCAGTTCGTGGCTTAGTGGAAAGTCTCACTGTCTATGGATCATGAAGTCACAGGTTCAAGCCCTGCCTCAAGCAACTTTAGCCACGTTTCCACCAAAAGTACCTGGAACTTTTAGTCCCAGGAACTACTTTTCAAGGAACTAAAAGGTTCCTTCAGCCCATGGTTGTCTGCGTTTCCACCGCGGTCTAAAGTCCCACGAAGATTAGGCAAATTAGCCCACTGACGTATGAAAAAGCGACGTTGTCGTCGGTCCATCTGTCCTATGATTTCTTCTGTTACCCCATACTACCACCAAAGTAGCCTACATTATTTTCTAATAACCGGGACAGCCCGGAGGGGTTTATTCCACTTATATACAACGGGTTACCAACAATGACTATATATGGTTACTTTTGTATTTATTGATTTTTATCGATTTAATCACCCGGAATTGAAATATTCTTCTGCAGCCGTTTGGGCACATTTTACCGTTGTCAAGTAAAACTGTCGTTGGTAGTTGAACTTGGACCGTTGTTATGCAACAAATAGGATATAACAGGCCAATAGTCAGATTGTAACGGTTTTATATATACTCTCAAACACATTCATTATGTTTTTATGCGAACATTCACTTTCATGTCTTGACATCCGAGGCGACAGAATGCATTCACATTTCCAATATAACTGGCAACAACAGCAGAAAACATGCACACGTTGTAAAAATGTGCTGTTTGATTACTTTCTCATCGTCAATTCCATATAGGCTAATCGCAAAATGACAAGAATAGAACGAAAACTCGGACTTGCGTGAAAATTTAAATTAGCAGTGGTACAGCCACCGTTTGCTTTCCTTCGAAGTTACTGCTAGCCGAGCAGTGAAGTGTGCCCTCCAGATGCGAACCATGCACCATAAATTAGTCCATAGTCTTCCTGGTCTTTTTGCGGAATTGAAGAATGGCAGAGTAAAATTACGGCAGTCTGAAAAAGCGAAAGGGAGGATTACTAGAATTAACCTGTTATTTTACCCTGACAAAAAGTGCGGAAGGTGATTTCCAGTTTGCTTTTACTGTATCACCAGTGTGAATTACGCAGAACTACCGCATACCTCACATAACTATCAAACTTTTTGAGTCAATTACAACGGGCTAACAAAGAAAATCCGGAAGAAAATATTCAGCAACCGAATTAATCCGTTTGAATGTTTTGGTACGTAATATGCTGTCCCAGCACGAATGCTTAGCATTTTATAAAACGAATACTAAAGCAAGAAAAGAACAGAAGAGCACAAGTTATAATTCCAAGACGTTGGCAGGCTATAACCAAAACTAGGCTACTGCGCCGCATAACGTACAAGTTTGATTTGAAGTTATTATGAAAATAAATCAGTTTGCGGCTGCATATTTTTAAACATGGTGGTTGAAAATAAAACACTGCAAGTAGTCGACCAATCAGAAATTTTCAGCGCTTGCGCCCCACCCCAAAGGTTCCGGTACTTTTGGAAAGTACTACCCCCCGAGCAGGAACTTTTTTAGGGGTAAAATAAAGCCCCCGGAACTAAATTTAGACCCTAGTTCCTGCGGTGGAAACGCACTGAGTTCCTCAAAAGGTTCCTAGTTCCGGGGTAAAGTTCCTGCAGTGGAAACGCGGCTTTTCTTAAACATGCTTTTTTGCTCACTAATAATTCTCTATTATTTCTCAACTATTTGCCTTTCAAATTCAAATTAAAAGAACTTTATTGTCTATCACAGTGTTAGAAAATTGTCTTAGGTTAGGGGCTCACAAACATAAATACATACACCCATGAAAGGCTCACATAAAATTACATTAAAAACACAATTACATTAAAAACACAAACAATTACATTAAAAACACAAACAATAGTTGTGCAAAGCTGCATTAAAAAGTAGTGACAGTCTATTTGTCCTTGTTTAAAATGGATATTGCAGTGGGAATGATAGAGTTTTTGTGAGTTTTCTTTTCGGCCAGAGGTGCTCTGAAGCGGCGGCCTGATGGGAGTAGCTGAAAGGAGTGGTGAAGGGGGTTTGAAGGGTCCCTAGTGACAGAGTCCGCCTTTCTTTTTACTGCGTGACTATAAAAGTCTGAGAGTTGGGACTAAGTGGAGCCAGTGATTTTGGTTGCCTGCTTGATGATTCTTGAGTTTTTTCTTACTTTTCTCTGTGAGGAAGTTGTACCAGGATGCAATGTTGAATATGAGGACTGATTCGATGAGTCACTGGTATACTGCTGTCTGACATTAAAACACTTCAGCCTCCTCAGGAGAAACATGCACTGTTGGGCCTTTTTGTAGACCCCGTCTGCATGTTGTGTGACGGACAGGTGGTGGTCGATCTCAGTGCCCAGGTACTTAAAGTCAGGGGGGCCACCAGGGCCATGTCATCTGCATATTTAAAAAGTGACAGTCCGTTGCTATTGCAGGTTATTTCATTTGTGTATATGGAGAAGAGGATGGGTGACAAGACACAGCCCTGCGTTGCTGGATTTAAAACCATTCACTCTGACATGTTGGGGTCTGTCCTTTAAAAAATCCTTAATCCATAAAACCAGTGTTGTGTTGACTTGTAGTCCTTGGAGGCGGTGCAGAAGTGTGTTTGTGTTTACTGTATTAAAAGCAGATGAAAAGTCCATGAATAAAATCCTGACATATGAGTTTGGAGAGTCGAGGTGCCTAGCCACTGTATCGAGAAGAGTTATGCTGGCATCCTCAACTCCCCGTTTCGGCTTGTAGGCAAACTGGAACGGGTCCAGCCTCTCGCCCACCATGGTGGTAAGCTCCCTAGTGACCACCCTCTCCATGCACTTGCAGAGGATGGAGGTGAGTGACACAGACCTGAAGTCGTTCATGGCTTTGGCATGGGGATTTTTGGGAACAGAGATGATGGTTGTCTCCTTCCATGTCCTGGGGACGAAGCTGGCGTTCAAGAACAGCTGGAAAAGCTGTGCCACCACACCGCCCAGCTGAGCTGTGCACTCCTTTAGTATGCGGCCCTTCAGCCTGTCCGGTCAGGGAGCTTTCCCCGGGTGTAACTGTGAGAGGATGGAGACGACCTTCCACTCCTCCACGCTGATTGGTGCAGGGGCATAGCTGGTGTTGGTTGGGGTCCACTCCTCCACGGGGTCAGTCCTGTTGAACCTGGCGTAGAAGGTGTTCAGCAACTCTGCGAAGGAGGTGGGGTCTGGGCACTGTATCTGGGCTGGTTTCTGAGCTCTGCCCATCATGGTGTTGAGATTCTGCCACGCCTCCCTCGCATTTCCCCTGGTGAACCTCTCCTCCATCTTATTTTAGTAGCAGAGCTTGGCCAGCTTGGTTTTGTGCTTCAGCCCCCTTTTCAGTTCACTGACACGTTTTTTGTCTCCCTGTATAAATGCCATTTTTTTGAGGTTGAGACAGTGTTTCAGCTCTCTGGTGACCCAGGGCTTGTTGTTAAGATAGAGTCAGACCTGTTTAGTTGGAATGACACTGTCAGTGCAGAATGACATGTATGAGCAGATGGAGTCATTGAGCATGTTCAGGTCACCCTCACTACTCTGGAAGAACATCTCCCAGTCAGTGAGCTGAAATCACCCCCTCAGCGTTTTCACAGAGTCATTATTCCACACCTGGTTGGTTTTTGAGTGGATCTTATGTGTTTTCAATTTTTGTCTGTATTTTGGCAGCAGTAATATTACATTATGGTCTGAGAAATCAAGGGGAGGGCGGGGCTTGGAGACATATGCGCCGGGTATATTTCCGAAACATAAGTCCAGTCGCGTTGGAGATGTGACATACTGCTCCAACTGTGGGAGTAGCGCAGTGACATCACAACTGTTGAAATCCCCAAGCAGAAAGACAGGCTGATCAGCTGCTCTGGAGACAGCGTTGTTGTAGCTGTCTGCAATGCGTTCGGCTGCGAGCGTCTTGTCAGGGCCAGCGACATAGGCAAGAGTCACAGTCAATTGTGTGAATTCGCGAGGTAGACAGTAAGGACAAAACGACACAGTCATGATTTTGTGATGCTGTGAGCAGTCGGTCTCACGAACTGTGAAGTTAGTTGCCCATTTGTCATTTACGGCCATGCAAAGCTCGCCCCCAATTGATTTTTCAGTTTTTCTAGTGTCCCGGTCAAAACGTATGAATCCATCTAAACTCACTGTAATGTCCTCAGACAACCACGTCTCAGGGAAACAAAACATGCTTGTGTTCCAGTAGTCAGAGACAAATTTGATCAGTGCAGAGAGTTCATCCAGTTTATTTTGTAGTGAGCGCACATTTTACAGAGTAAAAACAGGTAATGGGAGCTTACTTCCTTGTCTCCTCAGCCTGTTTCTAATTCCTCCTCTTGATCCCCTTATCCTCCGAATGCGTTTCCTTAACAGACGATCGGGGATTAGATTCAGGAGTGGCGATGCTTGTATTAAGCCATATTCCAAAGCAATGCTACCCAATGTTTCCTCAAATGTTTCAAGTCACTGGGCCCTGTGTGTATAAGCATACATTACATGGACAAGCCGAACATATGCGTGGATGGGTTTGTAAGAGTGAAGATTCACTGAATAAGCGTCAATATGTCCAATTTGTATTGGTATGTATGGATTTGGCTGCCCAGCCTTTCTATTTCATGAATGATTGTATGTTTCTTGGTATAAATGTTTGTTCATAAATGTGAATGTAATATGCTGCATTTGAAATTTGCCCATGGGGATAAAGAAGTATTCTATGTATGTATGCAGAATATGGATATGACATGCAGTATTTATTGTAAGTATGAAATATACAAGAACTTGTACATTTAGTAAAATGTTTAGAAAAATGTTGACAATCAAGTATATACATGTTTTTTGGAGAAATATGCTTCCTGTAGGTATTCACCAGCAGTTTTGCACATGAATTTAAATGTGTTGCATGAGGCAATTAGAAATATTTCACACTCTGATCTGACACAAATTTTGAATGACACTGTAAAATGGTAAGATTAAAAAACACAGGGCCAAGTGACTTTTGACAATTAAGGGAACATTGAGTAGCACTGCTTTGGAATACAGCTTTCATTTTGGTGAGGCAAGATAGCTTATATTGTTTGTATTACAGTAACTTGGCGTCATTTCGATATCAATACTTTTAATGGCAAGCCTAGATTTCGTCAGTTTGAATGAATGAGTTATAGACAGTGTATGTCGTGTATGTGTGAGTAACTTGGCATTTTTGTACGTTGAAAATGTGTTTATGAGATCACACTATACTGTACAGTACCTAAATGTGTAATCATTAACTCTCATATGTTTTTCTGTACTCTACAGTATGTGATGTTTTCTTGTATGGGGATGGGACGACATTAAAACAATATTCAACCGCCCACCACGTTTTGGCAATGTTCCAGCTGAGATCACATCTGGTACATACATTAAACACAAACCACTAAGCAAACCAATGAACGCTTACATTACAGTGTGAAATATCCTCATTATAAAATACCACTAACCTATTTAAAGACACTCAATTTCAAAAATAACATATATAACCAAAATATTTTCAGCAGTAATACTCACATTAGGATAATGAATTCTTATCTGTGTTCAGTAGATAGACACAGAGACAGAATGAATGCTGTCGCTCCCCAGTTCCAACTTAGCCCAGAAAACGGTATATCAGCTAGGTCTATCAACAAACATATGCCTTAGCTATGCTCAGAATTTCCCAAGAATAATAGTATTTTCCAAGAAATGACGGAAGTCATCGATAAAATTTCACCAGGCTGCTACCACTGACTAAATGCGTAATGCAGCTATAATGAGACAAAACTTTTGGTTACGCTGAGCTACAAAACGCTATTCCAACAGTAAAATTGGACATATTATACATTGTTAGAAAGCTTACTCTGTCACCTATTGGATCGATTAACTGTCGATCAAGCCAGATTGTACCACAAAGGATAAAAACACCGTAGACAATGTGTGATATTAAGCACAGCTCTTTTTTGGAAGGTACCCAGGCGTCACAAATGAGTGTATATTTCACAAACGGATTGTCCAAGACAATATATGATGACTCCGTTTGGAAAGGGACATTTCTACACGTAAAACCGACGTTAAGGCTGTATATTTATTCCATATTTAGTCGCAGATATTGACAGTAGAATGACATGGTATAATTTTTGAAAAATTCCTCTTGTTTATTTTAGTGTTCAGTGAGCAGCGTTTTCCACAGCTGTACTGGCATACCTTCGGCTATTATTGGCTTTATCTTGTTGCTACAACGGAATACAATTTTTTTGTGGTAAAAGAATGTTTTAATGTATGCCCAGATCGACACAATTGTCCAGTGTGTCATGCATGGGGGGTGTAGTTACGGATGAGATTGCAGGGAGGGGGTGCTTGGTAAATGCATGACCAGCGCGACAATGGTTGCGCTGCGAAACTCCGTAGTCAGCATAGTTGTCCTGAATCATCTACTAATAAAGCTAGAACACCAAGTTTATGTTTTTAACTCATAATTTGGTTGCAGAAGCACAGAATGTCTGAAATGAGCAATCTAGGCACGCTGGCATGCTGACCACTAGGGGGTGTGCGCTGTTTAAACTGAACAAAGGTAAACTGAAGTTGAAATCAAAAGCCAGTTAAAAATTCTGGGTTATTCAAATAGATTAACCTCTTAAGGCACAGCCCCTAGTGGTGGGCACGCCGGCGTGCCTAGATTACTAAACTCAAACATTCGGTGCTACTGCAACCAAAGTGTGAGTTAAAAACAGAAACGCGTTGTTTTAGTTTCATTAGTAGACGATACACGACAACTATGCCGAAAACGGAGTTTCGCAGCCCCACCATTGTCGCTCTGGTCGTTCATTTAACACGCACCCCCTCCCTGCAGTCTCACCTAAAAAACACCCCCCACCCTTGACATAATGGACAATATTGTCTATCTTGGCATTCATAAAAATATTCTTTCACTACTAAAAAATCGTATTCCTTCATAGCAACAAGATAAACCCGACAATAGCCCTAAGACATGCCTATACAGCAGTGAAAACGCTGCTCACTGAAGAACTAAATAAACGAGAAAAAGTTTTTAAAAATGATACCATGTCATTCTACAGTCAATATCTTGGACTAAATATTGAATAAATATACAACCTTGCCGTTGGTTTTACGCGTAGATATGTCCCTTTTGAGACTGCGTGGTCATATATTGTCTTGAACAATCCGTTCGGGAAGTATAGGCGCATCTGTGACGCCTGGGTATCTTCCAAAATAGCTGTGCGTAACACCCCACCTGTTGTTTACGGCGTCGTCGCCCTTTTTAGTACAGTCTGGCTTGATTCACGATTCATTTATTCAGTAGGTGAGAGTATAAGCTTTCTAACGATGTATAACATGTCTAATTCTGCTTTTGGAATAGCGTTTTATAGGTCAGCGTAACCGAAAATGTTCTTATCATCGCATTCAGTTACGCATTCTCCGTGGTAGCAGTAAAACAAAGACGCTGCTGACAAAACGTTGTCAACTATTTTTCGTAAATTCATGGAAAATACTATTATTATTGAGGACTTCTGAGCATAGCTAAGCCATATGTTTGCTGATAGACCTAGCTGACATCGTTTTCTGGAGCAAAACAGAACCGAATAGAACAGTAGGCCTATCATTTATTTACTGTCTCTGTCTCCATCTACTGAACATAGATAAGATTTCATTCATTGCTATGTAAGTATTACTTCTCAAAATACTTCGGTTATATACGTTATTTTTGAAATTGAGAGTCTTTAAATAGGTTCGTGGTATTATATAACGTGGATATTTCACACTGTAGTGTAAGCGTTAGATGGAAGTGTAATAGAAGCATGCAACTGTGATGACGTCAGAGTTGGAACATTGCCAAAACGTGGTGGACGGGTGAAAAGTGTTTTCATGTTGTCTCATCCCCATACAAGAAAACATACGAGAGCACAGAGTATAGAAATACATACAATAGTTCATTATTGCACATTTAGGTACTGTACCGCATTGTGTGACAATATTTTTGCATTATTTTTTAATCTGATAGCAATGTTTCATCTTAAACCTTCATAAGGGGCTCATTTATATGCTTTATAATGGACAAAAAGCATTTTATTCAATTTTGAGAAATTTTGGATATGTTTCTGGACACCTAGCTATTTTAGACCACTGTACTGACTGAAAGCTTGTAATTCCCATTTGAAAATTATGCAACAGTGATTTTCTTGAGTCAAAACAATTGATTTTTAGTGAAATACGTGAATATGTTGTGATTTACAGCAATGCATAATTTAGACATTTTGGATAGATTTGGAGACGCTGGGTACACTGCTTAGTTTTTGCTTCATACATCTATAGTAGTTCTACATATCCACCCTTAGATTTTATGAACTTGTGGTCAAGAAGTTTTTGATCTAGCACATGTATAGTTTAACCTCCTGTATATATGCAATCTCTCAGTATTTCATTGCAAACTTAAAAAGAACAAATTTATTTTTGATTTTTTGTCAAAACAATTGCATTTGTGGCACTTTATTTCTTCCAAAATTATGAATATAAACTAATCTGCTAGTATGGTACATTGTACAAATGTCTTGCTTCATTTAAGCCATTTTTCAAGTCTCTGTGGTGTTCACATCTGGAGTTATAAGGCTTTAAATAGGGTACCCCCTAAATGGGCAAGGATTGGCAAAATTTGGCTTGTGCCTTAAGAGGTTAATGTAGTTAAAATCAATATCATGTTTAATTTTAATATATTAAATTATTATATGTAATCTAATAAATTATATATTATATATTATTATATAATATAATTAAAAATAATATAATTCAATTATTAATACAATTATACTTGAAAGCACTCTAAAGAGATGCATATTTTGCGTATGCCTTTACACATGTTTCTAAACATATGGAGATTTAGATCTCACCAAAGAACAAATTCCGATAACACAAAAAATATGAATGCCAAAATATTTGTAGAAATGTTTGTAAGCACAGTTAACAATCAAATTTGATTGTACACGTTTTGTGAATAAGGCCTATTGTTTCCATAATTTGTGCCAGCACTGTGTGTAGACAGTAGTGTGAGCACATGAGCTAAACAATACTCACAGAAAACATAGGCTAGTTTGTTGAATTTTTTTCCTTCACTGTAGTGCTGAATCTTCCCAGGAGATTCCCAGAAGAACATCCAAAGAACTGCAGGCCTTGCTTAGCCTCAGCTAAGGTCAGTGTTCATAAAAAATAGGCTGCGTGACAATGGGATTTATACGAGAGTAGCAAGGCAGAAACCACATTGTTTGTCTCACATTTGCAAAAAAACAAACAAACAAACAAAAAAAAAACAAAACACCTGGATGATCCCCAAGCATTGTGGGGATAATGTTCTATGGGTAGATGATAGTTCAATTATCATATTTTCTCATTTAGAACACGCTGATTGACCCTCACCAGTCTGGTTTTTTGGAAAGAGCCTCACCCCTCTCCTCTGTCCTGATCCTCCTAGACCAGTCAGCAGCATTCAACATTGTCAACCACCAACTACATCATCTCCATGTTGGCTGAGATGGGCATTTCTGGTACTGCCCTCTCCAGGTCACCTGGATGGGGTCTGTCTCTGAATCTCATCTTCTTGTTACAGGAGTCTATCCCTGGTACAGGGATCTATACTGGGGCCTGTACTGCTATTCTCCATTTACATCAAATCTCTTAGCTCAGTTATTGATTCACATGACTTACCACTGTTATGCTGATAATATACAACTCTTATCATCTTTCCCGTCCTCTGCCATACAAGTTAATGAGAGAATATCTGCCTGCCTAGCTGATATCTTGACATGGATGTCCAGGCATCATCTGAAGCTCCAACTCAACAAGACTGAGCTGCTGTTCATCCCTCACAAGACCTCCCTACTAAGGAACCTCTCCATTACTGTCAATGGTACAGTGACGGCCTCTCACTCTGAAAAAGAGCCTGGGGGTGGTCCTGGATGACCAGATGGACTTCAAGGAGCACATTACAGCAACATCACGGTCCTCCAGATTCCTCCTGTACAAACAACATCACATACTCCATCCAGCTACTCGTCCAGGCTATGGTAATCTCCCGTCTACATTGCTCTCTCCTTGAACTCCCTCCTTGCAAGCCTGCCAGCTTATGCCATACAACCACTATAACTGATTCAGGACACTGCTGCCCCTCTTCAACCTTCCTAAGTTCTCACATGTCACTCCCCTGCTGAGGTCACTCCACTGGCTACCAGTCACTGGCAGGATCAGCTTCAAATTCCGGACCCTGGCCAACAATGCAGCCAACAGGACAGCCCCCGCCTACCTGCAGGACATGATTCAACCCTACACGCCAGCTCCACCACTCCGCTCTGCTGCAGCAATGTGACTTGTACCCACTGCCATCCGGGTGAATGGCTCTCGCTCGTCCTGACCACGCAGCTTCTCCACCCTAGCTCCCCAGTAGTGGAATGAACTCTTCCTCTATGAACCACTCTGTCATTGCCCATCTTTGCCATAGTCTAAAGATGCATCTCTTCAGACTGCACCTGGACTAGCCACTCTGCAGGGCATTCCCAATCTAAGATCACTCAAATCACTTGTATCCTTTGATCTTGTTTCTCTAGCATTTTCATGTCTCACTTGTACCTCCATTCAGCACTTACATTGCACTTGTATCATTATCTTGATGTTGTAACTCGTCATACATCCTAGTTTGACTTACCATAACTTTCTGACCTAGCTTATGCTTACTGTATAAAATTAACTTAATGTGTTCATGGCTATGGATAACTGTTACATAATGTTATCAGACCGGTGTTTTGTAGTTGTTCCAAATGATTTTGTAGTTGCTCCCAAATGAGCCTGTGTCTGTTACTTTCAACATTCCAACACTATCTTCCACTTCCTTTCAGGATCGCCAGACCCCTCATGCCAGATACTCATAATTCTAAGATCCAAGCTATAGATGACACTGGGGGGGGGGGCGGGTTTAACAACCTCCTTGCATGTAGCGGAATGGTGTGTCTACGTCTTGAAGTACTGACGGGCTCGTGTTGGGAGTACAGTGTTGCCGATCAAGCTGGCCTGTCCCAAGCTGCATTTTCCAGCTTTGAAATCGCGTGCTGCCTCAGCTGGGTCTCGAGGATCACTTTCTCCTCCCTCTTTCCTCTCTTCCTCCCCTCTCCACACTCCGACTCGCAAGTAACGCCATAATTCGAAGTTTAACCTACCATTAGCTATTTATGCATACATTCGTACGGAGCCAGCAGTAGCAAGATAGCAGCTAGACTGTAAACCTAACTGTATGGTTAAAGAACTTTGTGTTATGAGTCAAGTGTAACTTATTGTTGTCTGTCTCATACTAATCATAGCCTACGTGCGTAAATTGGTATTAATTCATAGTGAGTTTCTGTGTAGCGGTACCCAGCAACCTTGTTGATTGATTGATTGATTGATTTTATTCAATAATTTTAAAAAAGGGAAAAACATGCATCTGAAGCCAGCTTCTCATAGACATTATTTAAAATAAGACTATCAAGGATAGACACAATAAAGCTAATAGCTTATTTCCATTGTGGTCCTTTTTTGGAAGGGGGTGTGTGTGCGTAGGCAGCAGGTAAAAAGTGTGTTCAAGCAGCATAAATTACAAACACAACATCATTAACCAACAACAACCAACACATCAATAACATCAGTAGATCACCACCGAATCAAACTACCTATCGGCATCAGTTTACATAATCCTAAACATCTCAAATTGCACAGCCAATTAGATTAACTTAATCCAATGTCAGCACCTAAAATGCCATAGAAGGCCATTGTGCCCACCGGTTAGACATATCATCATCATCATCATCACTATCATTATCAGCATCATCTTAACATCATCATCATCATCAAAAACAACCTATAATACAAAATAATGACTAATACAGTAAGGCATGTACACAGCCTCCTCCTTTTTAAAGATCGCCTCTTATCCATTTTTTCAGACAGGACTTGAATCTATTTGCATTTCTTGTTGTTTTCAGATCTCTAGGCAAACTGTTCCAAAGAACAGCCACAGAATATAAAAATGACTCCTTTCCTATACAACTTCTCAAGCTAACAAGCATTGCTTCGCCATGGATATCGCTTGCCGTAAAGAAGTTTACTAGATTTCGTAACACTTAGATTTGGAGCTCCAGCTCTTCCGCACCCCAACTAATAAAAACGTCCAATTGGCGGGCAAACAATATGGCGGACATAGGTGCTCCCAATGGCAAAGTTGTAGAGCACAATCAGATGCATAGGTCGATGAAGTTTTGTGTTGATCTAACTTATGGTGTGGGAGTTATGGCCTTTTACGCATGACCCTTTGTTATAGCGCCACCATCCGGCCGACATAGGTGATTTTTAGTGCCTGAGTAGTGGGGGGCCATAGGAACCCACCTGCCAAATTTGGTTGCTCTAGGACTTATGGTTTCTGAGCCTCAGACACTTTTATCGGAGAAAAATAAGAATAATAATCCTAACAAATACAATAGGGTTCCACCAGCTTCGCTGCTTGGACCCCTAATGACAGACAACAGTACACACTCAGGCCTGTTCAGCAAGGCCTATTGCATGGTGGAGGTAGTGTTATGGCATGGGCATGTATGGCTGCCACTGGAACTGGTTCCCTTGTATTGATTGATGATGTGCCAGCTGACAAAAGCAGCAGGATGAATTCTGAAGTGTATAAGGCTATATTATCTGCTCAGATTCAGCCAAATGCTTCAAAACTCATTGAACGGCGCTTCACAGTGCAGATGGACAATGACCCGAAGCATACGGTGAAAGCAACCCAACTCTTTTTTAAGGCAAAGAAGTGGAATGTTCTGCAATGGCCCAGTCAATCACCTGACCTGAATCCAATTGAGATGACTGCGCTGTCTTAGCACATAGCCCAGAGTCCATGCAGCATGCCCTAAACACAATCTCTGGCCTATACCAGTCCTTTTGTCTCCAGGTTAACATTCAAAAAACTGAAGTTATGGCACAAGTTACTATCTAACCTCCTTCACCCCTCAGCTTCCAAATCAATGGTGTTCCACTCAAAGTAGTGGGCCAGTTCACCTATCTTGGCTCCTCACTTTCCTCAGACTGCTCCCTTGACACTGAAATAAACAGCCGCATCAACAAAGCCTCATCAGCCTTTGGGTGACTCCGCAGAAGGGTTTTTGAAAACAAAAACCTGAAGGTCAGCACCAAGGTTGCCGTATACAATGCGGTATGTGCATCCACTCTGCTCTATCGGGCAGAAACGTGGACCCCATACAGACGGCACATCACGAACTTGGAGGCCTTCCACATCTGATGCCTTCAAAAGATCATCGGCCTGTCTTGGGAAGATCGAATCCCCCATACTGAGATTCTTTCCATGACCAACTCCACCTGCATGGAAGCAGCAGTGGCTAAAAAACATCTTCGCTGGATAGGGCACACCATCCGCATGCCTGGCCACCGCCTACCCCACCAAGCCCTCTATGGGCAACTCAGCGCTGACGGACAAAAGAGACGCTACAAGGACTACACCAAAGACCTCCTGAAGCGCTGCAACATAAACCCCATCCAACTAGAACCTCTGGCACTCGATAGACCGGCATGGCAGGGCACCTGTGCCAGGGTGGCTGAACAAATACATCACACCATGCAACAGAGGAGGACCGAAAGACGTGCCCAACGACACCAGAGGGCTGCCGGCATTACCCCAACATCTGGGCTCCCTTGCCCCACCTGTGGACGAGTGTGTGGCTCACACATCGGCCTCCACAGCCACATGAAGTGGCACCAGCGTCAATGACGCTGAACCCCCCCCCCCCCCTCGGAGCAAGCGTCAACATCGGACACGATGGACAGCTAAGAAGGTTCAGGATTGCAGGCAATCATTGACTGCGAAGGATTTGCAACCAAGTGTTAAAAATGACAATTTCATTTTATGATTATGTTAGTTTGTCCGATTACTTTTGAGCCCCTAAAATTGGGGGGGGGGGGGGGGGGGGGGGTATGTACAGTCCCCTCCAAAAGTATTGGAACAGCAAGGCCAATTCCTTTGTTTTTGCAATACACTGAATACATTTGGGGTTGAGATAAAAAGCTGAACATGAGACAAGAGTTCAGAATTTCAGCTTTTATTTTCTGGTATTTACACCTAGATGTGTTAAACTACTTAGAACATAGCACCTTTGGTGTCAGACCACCCAATTTTTAGGTGAGCAAAAGTATTGGTACAGCGAGTATTTAAGTAAATGAAAGCAAATAACACTTAATATTTGGTAGCATATCTCTTGCTTGCAATAACTGCATCAAGCCTGCGACCCATTGACATCACCAAACTGTTGTATTCCTCTTTTGTGATGCCTTTCCAGGCTTTTACTGCAGCCTCTTTCAGTTGTTGTTTGTTTCGGGGGGGTTTTCCCCTTCAATCTCCTCTTCAGGAGGTGAAATGCATGCTTAATTGGGTTAAGGTCTGGTGATTGACTTGGCCAGTCTAAAACCTTCCACTTTTTCTCCCTAATGAAATCCTTTGTTGTGTTGGCAGTGTGTTTTGGGTCATTGTCTTGCTGCATGATGAAGTTCCTCCCAATTAGTTTGGACGCATTTCTCCGTAAGTTGGCAGAATGTTTTTGTAGACTTCTGAATTCATCCTGCCGCTACCATCATGAGTTACATCATCAATAAAGATTAGTGAGCCCACTCCAGAAGCAGCCATGCAAGCCCAAGCCATGACACTTCCTCCACCGTGCTTCACAGATGAACTTGTATGTTTTGGATCATGAGCAGATCCCTTCTTTCTCCACACTTTGGCCTTTCTATCACTTTGGTAGAGGTTAATCTTGGTCTCATCAGTCCATAAAACTTTGTTCCAGAACTTTTGTGGCTCACCTCTGTACTTCTTTGCAAATTGTAATCTCGTCTTCCGATTCTTACTACTGATTGGTTTGCATCTTGTGGTATAGCCTCTATTTTGCTGCTCTCTAAGTCTTCTTCGAACAGTTGATTGAGATACCTCCACCCCTGTCCTGTGGAGATTGTTTGTGATGTCACTGACTGATGTTTTGAGGTTTTTCTTCACAGCTTTCACAATGTTTCTGTCATCAACTGCTGTTGTTTTCCTTGGTCGACCTGTTTGATATCTGTTGCTCAGTACGCCAGCGGTTTCTTTCTTTTTCAGGACTTTCCAGGTTGTCGTACAAGCTATCCCCAATGCTTGTGCAATGGCTCTGATCGATTTCCCCTCTTTTCTAAGCTTGCTTTTCTCCCAAAGACAGCTCTCTGGTCTTCATGTTAGTTTATCTTTTATAACACAAATGCAGTTTTCACAGGCAAAACCCAAGGCTAAAACCAAGAGTAGACATTCAGACCTATTTATTGTTTAACCAATCAATCTAACAGGACACATCTGGGCAACAAGAAACACCTGTCCGTCACATGTTCCAATACTTTTGCTCACCTAAAAATTGGGTTGTCTGATACAAAAGGTGATATGTTCTAAGTTGTTTAACAAATCTAGATAAAAATACCAGGAAATGAAAGCTGAAATTCGGATCTGTCATCTCATGTACATCGTTTTACCTCAAACTCAATTGTCTTCAGTGTATAGCAAAAACAAAGAAATGGACCTTGCTGTTCCAATACTTTTGGAGGGGACTGTATAAAAATGGTTGTAATTCCTACATTGTTCATACAATATTTTTGACAAACCCCTTAAATTAAAGCTGAAAGTCTACACTTAAATCACATCTTGGTTGTTTCAGTTCAAATCCATTGTGGTGGTGTACAGAGCCAAAATGATGAAAATTGTGTCACTGTCCAAATACTTATGGACCTGACTGTATGTACTTTTCCCCCCCTGTTTATTACACATGTAAATGTAATGAGCCTTTTTCCAATAAACTGGTGTTAGCCAAGAGCAGATGGGCTCCCTCCTCTGAGTCATGTTCTGCTCAAGGCTTCTTCCCATTACCAGACAGGGAATTCTTCCTTGCCACTGTAGTTCTAGCCATGCTCTTGTGGGGTTCAGGCCCAGATCTCTGTGAAGCTGCTTGGTGCTAATGCCCTTTATAGAAGGTGATGTACTAATTCAGGAACTCTGTGATCCTAACAAGAGAGCATGGACAAAAAACCCTGAGGAATGTCTCCAGCACCTTCTTGAATCTATGCTGTGAAGAATTCAGGGTGTTATGGAGGCAAAAGTGGGTCCTGCCTGGTACTAAATAGGTAATAATAAGGTGGCCAGTGAGTGAGTGAGTGTTTGTGTGTGTGTGTGTGTGTCTGTGTGGGTGATATGTGAGTAATACATATACACAATATACACATGTCAAATGGATATAACTAATGGAACTAAGATAATGAAATTAATCATTAGCAGAAATTACTTCTCAGATGCCCAGTTAAAGCGGAACAGCTGCAGTGGGACGACTGAGAAGGTAAGTTACTTACTTCCACTGAAGGCTTTGCTCAGCTGTTCCATCTTTTCTTTGGCAGTTTTCAGAAGACGTTGCTCTAGCTGTGTGAAGAGCAGACAGAATTAACTGGTTCCTTGGGGTCTGAGTATGCAGTGAATGCACTCACCAGAGTTTCCCTGGCCCTCACCTGGTAGCTGTGCTCATGGTTTTTGTAGCGTGTGTAGTAGTGCATGAAGCGGTCCAGTTCCTGAAAGCTTTTGTGCTTCTTTTCAGCCTGAAATAATACGTAACACTGTCAAAATGGTTCATTAGGACTCAATGGTCGACTACAGAGAACTAAAATCTGTATGCATAACAAGATGCTCACTTTTCTTGCAAGATTTTCACTCTAGTGACAATTACATTCACTCTAATATCCCCAATACACGATCCTCCGTTGACAAAGTGGCAACACTAAATTACAAAGCTGCTAAAATCTGTGAAAATATTTGTTGATTTCATCAGTTCCTTTTAGGGCTGTCAAAAAATATTCGAAGTTCGAAAACTATTCGAAAGTCTTTCTTTTTTTAAAGTTTGAACCTAAATTTGAGCATTCGAATATTAGTTTTGGATCCCGCGCATTGTAATTAACATGCAGGCTTTAATTTCAGGCGGCGAATCATGTTCATGCATGCAAAGTTCATTTCCTGTGCTAACATTACTTCCTCTGTCAACAAAAAACGTTCTGCCCTGGACCCAGAGCAAGTGGATTGTCTGGTTTTCCTTGCCAATAGCCTCCGGTGATACTTTCAGCTCCATGGACACCTAACATTACTGGTCAGCTAGCCTCGCGAGCCAGTCTGTTTTTTCACTTCGTTCAACAGATCTGGTCGGCTAACAATTTAGGCTAAATAATGTTCCCATGGCAGGCTATGTTTCCCTTCTTTTCTGAAGATTTTGATAAAATTGGATGATGAAAGAATTAAACAAACTAAACAGAGTAAGTAATTTATGTTGTTTTAGGCTACAGGTATTAGCTGTTTGAATAGTTTTTGTGTTAAGAAATAAACAGGGATTTCCTATAAACAATCATTTCCCTATGATTAATAAATGCCGATTTGTGGCAAATTACACCACGAGAAAGTGCTTTATTCATTTGCGCATTAGGCTATAGAAACTGTAGGGGGCTCATTTATAAAATGAACTTGTGTGCATACATAAAGTGAAGACCTGACGTAGAGCCAGAACCATTTCCGCGGTCAAATCAAGTCATGTTGAAATTTTATAAATCAGTACTTTGACGTGATTTTCTATGCACGCGCCACACAGTTGATCTAAAATAGGCTACGTTTTATAAATTAGGCCCCAGATATATTAGCCTAGTATTAAAGTTCACCAATGTCCTCTATTCTACTGCCCGCTTGTGGAAAATATTAGTAGGCCAGTTTAGAGGGAGCGTCACGTGCATATTGCGCCCGACAATAAGCAGCTTATTTTTGTGAATTATAGGCAAATGATATTCGAATATATTCAAACTCTAACTAATTACAAAAGCTAATATTCAAACTCAATTTCATGGCACTTTTTGACAGCCTTAGTTCATTTAAATGATGTGCTGCTTGCTTGGAGTGAACGCTTGCTGACATGAATAACAAAATTGCATTGTGTGCACGTTTGTGATCATGAGCACTACAACAACATATGAGTGGGTATGGCTGAGTATGACAGCAGTCTAAAGGTGTGTGTGTATAAGGTTTGTGTATGTGCCTGACAGCAGTTCTAATGTTTTTTTTGGCTGCAGTGTAATAGTGTGTGTGCATGTGTGTTTGACAGCATTGTACAGCACCTCCACTGTCATCTCCTTGGATTGTTCTTCCACCTGCTGGATGACCTCATAGCGGGTACAGCGATAGTACCCCCCTGTGGAGGAGCTGTGTTTCTTCCACTCCTCCAGACAGATCCAGCAGAAGTCATATTTGCACTGTGGAACACAGAGACTCAATCACAGACTCAGAACAGAGAATCAGTGACACGATCAGTGAGTAGAGTGGAGATTAACTCGGTCCATCATAGGCCCGATTCATACTTGCCTTTCGGGGCTGAAGAATCAAAGGCGCTGTTCAGACCTGCCATTAAATTGCGTCTTGGGTGATCCGATCACAAGTGGACAGCTCTACAGGTGTGAATGCACCCAAGACGCATTGAGGACACATTCGATCACTCAGGCCCTGTTCACACCTGTACTTTGTATCTGGATATATCCAGATTGTGTCCAGATTCAGACGAGACGGATGTCAGTTCACACCTGGCATTAGAATGCGTCTCCGCAGGTGCTTCTCAATACCAAGAATGCAAAGAACAGACTTGTGTTCTTGGGGAGAACGTTCTTGCTAGTCGTTCTTGGAAGAATGAACTAGGCAAGCTCACAAGGACAGAGAACGCTGTTATATGTTTTTGAGATACCATGCGTGCTTGTGACGTGTGGTTACGCTATCTGACAGTCACTGTCCTCGGTGTATTCTAGTTTCTTTCAAAGGCTTCTTTAGATTGGTTTGGGGGTATAGTTTTATTTAAATTGTAATCTAGCGTTAATTGTAGGCTACTTAAAAAATCAAAGTGAACAAAACGTCTCTTTTATCCTCTGTTCTCCAGCTACTTAATACATGTTGGTTGCTTAATTCACAATTGCGTTCTATAACGACAAATCTGCCTAGCACTTTCAGCAACAAGGGCAGGCTTGGATAAACCGAAGCAGCCAACCAAGCGTCAACAAGTTAGCCAAGCCATTCCGATCATTTAAAATTGCTCTGTATATCAGCTAACAACTTCAAGTCAGCGTTTGCGACAGCACAGAACTCCGCTTACCTTGATGCATCCCCTACAACAGAGGCTAGTACTGGCTATGAGCCGATACTTATTCACAGAAGCTTTATTTAAAATGAGTAAAAATGCAGCTATTTTAACACCTATTTATCGCCTTATTTTCGCTTGTGGAACATTTCAGTCACATTTATTAGTGAAATAAAAACTAAAAAAGTTTAATTCGGCTAGGCTAACACGTAATAGGCTACTATCCTCTGGCTATGAGTTGGTCTCTAAGGTTACAGATTAAACAGAATTAGAGCCGAATGAAATGTTTTTAGTTATATGTTGTATGGTAAAAATGAGCTGAAATTCCGTTATTATACACAGTATATATTTCTCGCATCATTTTCATTCTTAGAAGGATTTTCGTAACATTTATTAGTGAGAAGAGAAAACAAAAAAAAATTGTGACCGTTCAGTGGTCTCGTCCGCCATTGCGCAATGAATGCTGGGATATTTGTGTTGTCAAGTTCATACAAGTTACCAACCGATGCACCCTTGGTAAAATGGGCGTGTCAACAATTTTAACCGTTCTTAGCGAAATGCGAACTTGTGTATTGGCTCAGTACTTGGGCCACAAAAGATGACGTTTCACAAGGACACAAGAACACAAGTACAGACAAGAATGCGTATTGAGAAACACCCCACGTGTCTGGAGTGATCACTTGTGATCGGATCTCACTTCCCCGCTCAATATGCAAATAAACACATACATCATTTCCGTTTGCAAAGATCAAATGCGTTGTTGTTTTTAACCGGCAGGAGGTTAAGAACACCCGGTATATACTGTATATGTTTTTAACCGGTATATTTTTATACAGTCTATGGCAGCAATGCACTACCTGTGCCTAGTCTACCGAAAATTAAAAGAAGAAGTTTGCGAAGACCTTAAGCGCGCGGGCAAAATCAAAACAAAAACAGACTGGGTCCATTACTTATACTTATAGCGTGTTCCAGGCAAACCAAATCGCCCAAGATGTTTGACGCACTCGTAATATGTCTCTATGCGCTTCTCAAAATTTTCGAACATCGTGGACAGTCAGCTTACGCAATTTGAGAACCCACCAAAATTATACAGTTCTATCCGCTTCTCTTTTGCTCCAGAAAATGATGTCAGATAGGTCTATCAGCAAACATATGGCTTAGCTATGCCCAGAAGTCCTCAATAATAATAGTATTTTCCAAGAAATTACAAAAAATCATTGATAACTTTTCTTTAGGTGCAGCTAGTACCACAGAGTGAATGCGTAAGTGAATGCGATGATAAGAACATTTTCGGTTACGCTGACCTATTAAACGCTATTCCAAAAGCAAAATTAGACATGTTATACATTGTTAGAAAGCTAATACTCTCACCTACTGAATAAATGAATTGTCAATAAAGCCAGATTTGACAATACATTTTACAAGAAAGTATTTTATTATGTTCTCTATTTTTGTTATTTTGCAAGACATTCTAATAGAGATGTTACATAGCTGCCTACCTTGGTGATTGGAGTACTAACAGCTCCAACTTGTGGAGTATCTTGAGCCAGTATAATGTGAGGTGTGTTGCACCAGGTGCTTGATTTTTACATAATAATACCCAGTGACTCTTTGTTGAGTGGTTAATTGAAAAAAAAAAAAAAACTAATTGGGTGTATTGCATCAGGCACTGTCAAGAACATAGAGGGACAGAAAAATAAAGAAAAATGATAATACATAGTCTAAGAAAAAAAAGTTGTGTAAAATTGATCTTTGGCAATGAAAAGTCAGGGGGGCGGGGGCCCACACCAATATTCTTTCAGGGGGCTCAGAATTCCTAGCAACGGCCCTGACAATTGCCATTGTGATATAATGTGCATATAAAAATGGTTTCAAATGCTTTGACGTGCAATATTTCTGAGAACATACTTCAAGTTTTAAATGTTAGACTATGTAACAGTTAGTACGATGATTAAAAGTATCTTATTGATATCAGCCTATTTACTTTAGGGGCTAGGCTTACAGTAAATAGCTTGTTGGATAAATAGGTTTAAGCCTGCATGATGTTAACTAACATAATGGCAAGCTTGACCAGTACTAGCCAAGCAGTCCCTCAATATAGCCAATGGGAGCTGCAACGACCCAACATGGACAGGATAACTTCTGCCCAGAGCACTGCCAGATAGTAGTAAGCTATTATAGTGATGACTGAGAAGTATTTCAGATAATGAAATTGCATTTCAAATGGCATTTCCGTCATTGGGTCTTCATGAGGACACGCGTTATGAAGGACCTGCTTCAACAAACCATTTTCAGAGTGCATGCAGAAAACATTACACATAAGCCTCAATGTTCTTGAGACATTATGTCTACAAAAGCTGTTTTACAACAAAAGCAGCTTTTGTAGACATAAAACATTTAGCAAAACCTAAGTCTGAACAGAAGACTCAAGGTCTTGGAAGAAATCACTCATCTGAGTGAATATTTCTGAGAAAAGTGAAAGTGGTGAGTATTTAAATACTCTTAAAATATTTTTTATTATTCAGTACACTATAAATATATATCATGAATAGGGTGTATCATAAATTAGATGTAATGTATTTATTTTCTGTTATTTATCTTCCAGACCTGCTGCTTCCAGAAGTTGCAAGATGAGAGAGGAGGGAAAGAAAAAGTGGGAGGGGGAGGGAGAGGGGGAAGGTGACAGGCAGGGGTAAAACAAGCCAATACTTCTTCCATGATCATATAATATAATGTTTATGGGATTTTACACCTCTGATAACCCATAATAACATTTGGTTACCAAGTTTCCTCTTGGAGTCTCCTAATGGCTTTTTTTGGAAACCTGTCAGAACATAGCTCAAAGAAACAATGCTGAATGCTCATTTTTGCTGGTATCGTCATGAAATTTAAACCAGGATTTTTCAAGCATTGTGGCTGTGTCTGCATCATGTTTCTTAGCCCACCAGGCACAGCCTCCAGCATCTGTATGCACACAAAAATGTTGAGAAAAAAACTTGCACTTCCACTCATAGAACCTGTTACTTTGTTTCAGCAATATAAAAAGGGGAGGTGATAAATAAACAGTTAATAAATGTTAAAAGACAAAATACTCAAAAGCTAAAGCAACTAGATGGTTAAACTCTAAAGGCCCGGGGCCAAAATAACCTAAATTCTGGAATTATGGGACAAAAAATGACAAAACAGGACTTTGCTAAGATGCTTGTAATTTTGGTCAATTCAAAATTGCAACTATAACGAGGCTTTTATTAGCCACAAAATTCAGCCACGCACTTACCAAACACAATTAGTGCTTTCTGTGATTTTTCGGCAGTTTGGATGGTGATAGGTTTGAACATTTAAGTTGCTTTCTGTGTCTTAACTTCATTCTGAATACATACTCACACTCTGTAACTGTTTCCCATTGTTAGAGACAAATGGCCACAAATAGAGTTCAATCACTGTTTGTAAGGATATACAATAGCCACAGATCAAAGGGGTGTCACTGGCAGCAGACAATTTGGGTGTTCCCGGGAAGTCTGGTGCAATGTATATTCCTTCCTGGGAACGTTCACACTAGGCAATCACCCCACCTCTCAACAGAATACTTAAACCTTCACTTGTGGCTGTCTCGTTGAGATTCGTATGGAACACTTGTGGAGGCACCATGGTGAGTCTCCTTTTGCGCATCAAATTAAAACCTCTTCAATTCTGAAAGTGGTCCTCATTGTGTTACTTCACCTTTCCCGACTTGGTTCCACACGGTAGAAGATTCCCAACAATGGTAACTGCCAACTGTCAACCTTACCATAGCCTATGGTGTTATTTGTATAGGCCTATGCATTTTAACAATAGCCTCTTGGCAAATTGTGGGGAGAAACAAAGAATGTATACAGATTCTGGAATGTGCTGGGATCAAGGTTCTCCTCCTTGTCAGTTGATTCAATCAGATGTTTGCTGCCCCCTGCCATCAGTGTTCAGCACTCCTTCCCCCATTTAGGTTACATCAGTTACAACAGGCACAATGCGTACAACATATTGGTAAATTGTAAATGGTAAATGGATTGCATTTATATAGCGCTTTTATCCAAAGCGCGTTACAATTGATGCCTCTCATTCACCCATTCACAAACACACTCACACGCCAACGGTGAAAGGCTGCCATGCAAGGCACCAATCAGCTTGTTGGGAGCAATTAGGGGTTAGGTGTCTTTTTCAGGGACACTTTGACACGTCCAGGGCGGGGGATCGAACCAGCAACCCTCTGACAGCCAGACAACTTACCTCCTGAGCTATGTCGCCCCATATTGTACTCCACATAACAAACTTAAAAGAAATAAAAACTGACACGTTAACTGTGTCTCATCTTAGTAATGCAATTTCAGCATGCTCTACACTACATTTCCTAAAGTATGTGGACACCTCTTCTAATTAGTCGTTTCGGTAATTTCAGCCACACCCATTGCTAAAAGGCGCATAAAATCAAGCATACAAGCATGCATTGACAAACATTGGTAGTAGAATGGGTTGTACTAAAGAGGTTGTACTAAAGAATATTAAAGACTTTCAACATGGCACCAAGTCAGTTTCTCAAATTTCTGCCCTGCTAGACCTGCCCCGGACAACTGTAAGTGCTGTTATTGTTAAGTGGAAGTGAAAGCAGTAGGCCACAAAAGCTCACAGAATGGGACCACCGAGTGCTGAAGTGTGTAGCATGTAAAAATGATCTGTCCTTGGTTACAACACTCACTACAGAGATCCAAACAACCTCTGAAAACTGTTCAACTGAGCCTAAGATCAGCATGCGCAATCCCAAGCGTTGGCTGGAGTGGTGTAAAGCACACCACCATTGGACTCGGGAGTAGTGGAAACGCGTTCTCAGGAGTGATGAATCACGCTTAACTATCTGGCCGTTTGACGGAAAAATCTGGGTTTAGCAAAATACATTGTGCCAACTCTATTGGCCCAAATCGTGCTAACTGTAAAGTTTGGTGGAGGAGGAATAATGGTCTGGGGCTGTGTTTCATGGTTTGGGCTAGGCCCCTTAGTTCCAGAGAAAATCTTCAAGGGAACCCTGCCTGTTAAGACTTGTAGGCCTTAATATGGTGTAAATGCCTTCAATTATATAAATATGTCATAAAAACCACATGAAATAATTTAATTATTTTGAAAATGAAAATTTTTTTTTGACTCGTAGGTCGGCATTGTTATTACTGTCACAATGCACTCGGGGTAAGGACGTAAAATGGTTGCTCGGGTCTTGGTCCATTGCTCTTGTCTATTGAATGGCATTAAAAATGTCTTCAGATATTTTTGAAACCCCGCCTTGCAAAACTGGATTCCAAAAAATATACACAAGAAAGTACTCAGGCACAACAGTCTTTAAGTTCCATAGAACACGATCCAAAAAACTTGTAAACAAGGAAGGCCAAAAAACTCATAGAAAATGAAACTAAACACAAGAGAGTTTGCAAGCACAGCAACAGTCCAACAAAAGAGAGCACAAGGTAGCACTTACTCAAGGTAGATAGGACAAAGACTGAGTAAAGACAGCTACAAAACGGGCAACTTAAATACACAATTAAGACACAGGTGGAACATATTACAAAGACACACTCAAAGACAGAAAAAAAGGAAACCCAATGTCTACAAGGATGTGGTTGCCAAAAGGATGTATTAGAGTCCAGATCCTGACAAGGCTTCATGATATCCTCAAAAACAGCTATATAAACACAACAAAACCAATGATCACTATTTTATTCAATGCTGAAGATCTCTAAAAAAAATGTGATACATCTGTGGGTCAAATATGACAAATGGGTCAAATATGACCTGGCAAAGAATATTGACTGTTGATAGTATGGCATGCAGCACTGAAAAAGTTGTGGGTAACTCAAACAAGATTCACCCTTGAGTCTAGACACCCCACCTCTCCCCTTCCTCCCCAGGAACAATTATTTTCCTGCAGTATGGACTTGTACTCCCAATCGCTCTGGCACCCCTTCGCCGACGGGAACAGAAAATTTCTCGCTGAATATGGGCACTGACACACACACACACTTACACTCACACACACATCCCCTCTCTTCCTTCCCGGTAACAACATTATTCTCGCAGTATGGATTTGTGCACCTCTCCTACCCCCACAGGAACTCAACCGTTCTCACAGAATATGAATGCGCACACACACACACTAAAAATGAACTTAAACATGAACACACACACACACACTAAAAAGGAACTTGAACTTGAACACACACACACACAAAGAGAAAGAGACATATCCTCTTCAACGGTAAAGTGATTCTTCAAAAAGATAATCCTGTATTTCAGAGGTGGGCAATGAGGGCCGTATCTGTTCCTGCTTTTCATGCAACGTCTGGCCTTAATTACTTAATTAGCCCTGACAATTATGCCAAATGACATTTTAGCTACATTTATCACTAATCACACAAATAACAGCCAATGATTGTTCTTGTGTCCCTACTGTTGATCTGTAATCTTCGAGTGAACTAGTGCTGGTGTATGCAGCCAATTCATTTATTTAGCCAGGATAATTGGTGGAAACAAAAACCTGCACCCACACCGGCCTTCCAGGATTGGAATTGCCCACCCCTGCTGTATCTGGTATTGCCTGGTTATGAATATAATTGTTCAGGGTTTCTCACAATGTTGTCATCTGGACTCCCCCACCACTGCGGTCCAGCCAATCTTTCATCGCCACCACCACTCTGCCCACTTCCATCTCGACCTGCCATTCCCCACCACTGCCACTCGGCCCCACCCATCATCTGAGCCACTACCTCAGGATTGTCATTCAGCTGCCACTAATTTGATCAATGTGAACATTGACTGAATGAACATGTTGGTCATCTGGCTACGCCCTGAGCCAACCAAAAGAGGGAAGAGGATGGGTGCCCACCTAGAGCCTGGTTCCTCCCAAAGTTTCTTCCCATCTGCCACAGGGAGTTTTTACTTGCCACTGTTGCTTTAGGCTTGCTCCTGTAGGGGTTTAGATCAGGGTTGTCTATGAAGTGTATAGAGAATTGTTTGTGAAATGTTCTATATAAATACATTTTGATTTGATTTGAAATCTTTTCCCAGTCACTGTGCTATAGCAGGAGACCCGGGTTGGGGGTTGGTGAGAGACCTTACTATTTTGAGCCTTCAATCAAACCTTGTGTAACCTGGCAAAGAGATGTTATAGTCAAATATTTGATTAGGCCTTCTAATGAGCTTTGAGTACGAATTATTATTCAGACAAATAACAGGACATTCAGCTTTGTTTAGTAAGTTGGACTGCCTTGACTACATATGATTTGAGAAACCCTCTTGTTCATATTCAATTTGAATTTGTTATTTTGAACAAAATAAAGTTTGGTTTTAGGAAAAAAGGAATACTTTACCTTTTCCTAACATAGATCTATACGGATCAATTCTGACCCATATCCCCACAGATGTCATTATGGTTAATAATGTAAAGTTATTTTAAAAATCCACAAGCATTTTTTTCTAGAAAAGTGTGTTCTAATATTAGTCTATTAAAGTCAGATAACATAATTATCCATTGTCTTCACTATAAGAAATATAATGAGTGCATTTAGACTTTTATTACTGAAAACGAGTGGTATATAGTGGTATTACAAGATAAATGGTCTTGTGACCATGACATTTAAAAAAAAAAGTGATTGTATGGTTATGAATGGATCATAGTTAGTTATGAGTTTAAAAAAAACCAAAACAATATTGGTTGAGTGTTTTGTGCTCAATATGCCATACCTCCTTGCACTCTGCTCCTGCCGAATGGTTGAAGCTAAGCAGGTGTGGGCTTGGTTAGTACTTGGATGGGAGACCACCAGCGAATACTGACTTGCTGCTGGAAGTGGTGTTGGTGGGCCAGCAGGGGGAAATCTTCCCTCTCGTCAAATAAACCCCAATGCCCCAGTGCAGTGACGGGGACACTGTGCTGTAGGAGATGCTGTCTTTTGGATGAGAGTTAAACCGAGGTCCTGACTCACTGTGGTCATTAAGATCCCATGACACTTATCGCTAAGAGTAGGTGGTTCCCCGGTGTCCTGGCTAAATCCCAGATCTGGCTCTCGCAAACTTGCCACCAAAACCATCCCCAAATTTAATTGGCTAAATAAATGTTCTCTCCCTCTCCACCTTCGCTAATGTGTGGTGAGCTTTCTGGCGCAAAATGGTTGCCATGCATCACCCAGGTGGGTGCTATACATTGGTGGTGGGTGAGGTGAGTTCCCCTTCACTGTAAAGCACTTTGAGCATTCGGAAAAAGTGCTATATAAATGTAAATGTAAGGATATTCAATAAAACATGGGTCAAATTTGACCTGCCAACACAAAAGGTGCCTGCAATGCATTCTGAACATGTTAGGAAGGTTAAATGAAGCAAGATTTGTACCATTTACAATATTCACTTTTGCTTCATTTTCATGTGGGCATTACAATCTTTCTGTCAGTAGAGCGGCCTAAAATATCTAGGGGCCCAGAAACATATTCAAAATCTCTCCAAAAATGAATAAAAGGCATTTTGTCCATGATAAAGTATATAAATGTATGCCTTCTGAAGGTTTAAGATGAAAAATTGAAATCAGATTAAAAAAATAATGCAAAAACATTGTCACACAATGTGGTGCAGTGCCTAAATGTGTAATCATTAACTCTTGTATGTTTATCTATACTCTACTGTATGTAATGTTTTCTTGTATGGGGATGGGGTGACATTAAAACAATATTCAACTGTCCACCACATTTTGGCGATGTTCCAGCTTCACATCAGATCCAGTGCAGGAAACACAAACTCTATTGAGCTACCGACAGAGCTACAAAAGGAATGCTTACGTTACAGTGTGAAATATCCTCATTATAAAATATCACTAACCTATTTAAAGACACTCAAATAAAAAAATAACGTATATAACCAAAATATTTTGAGCAGTAATACTTACATATCAATGATGAAATCTTATCTGTGTTCAGCAGATAGACAGAGACAGAGAATCAATGCTGTTATTTTCCTCTTCTAACTTAATCCAGAGAGCAATATCAGCTAGGTCTATCAGCAAACATATGCCTTTGCCATGCTCAGAAGTTCTCAAGAATAATAATATTTCCAAAAAAATGATGGACCTCATCGACAACATTTCACTGGGTGCAGTGTCTTTTACTGCTACCACAAAGTGAATGTGTAAGGCAGGAGATGATGAGACAAAACTTTTGGTTATGCTGGGATATCGAACAGTATTCTAACAGTAAAATTAGACATCTTATAGATAGTTAGAAAGCTTATACTGTCACCTACTGTATAAAATAAGTGTCAATCAAGTGAGATTGTACTAAAAAGGACAACAACATTACTACGCACAGCTATTTTGGAAGGTGCACAGGTGTTACAAATGAGTGTATATTTCACAAACGGATTGTGCAAGACAATATATGACCACTCAGTCTCCAAAGCAATATCTCTACACGTAAAACCAATGGTAATATTATATATGTATTCCATATTCAGTCCCAGATATTGACATTAGAATGACTTGGTATACATAATTTTAGAAAAAATGACCTGTTTATTTTGTTACCGAGTGAGCACTGTGTTCACTGTTGTATTGGCATATCATATGACTATTGTTGGGTTTATCTTGTTGCTATGACGAAATAAAACATTTTAGTGGTGAAAGAATATTTTTATGAATGCCCAGATAGACACTATTGTCCATTGCATGCCCTTGTTGTACGTCGCTCTGGATAAGAGCGTCTGCTAAATGCCTGTAATGTAATGTAATGTAATGCATCATGTGTGGGTCTGTAGTTGCAGATGAAACTGCAGGGAGGGGGTTCTTGGTAAATGGACTACTGGCGTGACAATAATGGCGCTTAGAAACTCCGTCTTCGGCATAATTGTCCAGAATAGTCTACTAATAAACCTAGGACACAGAATTTGTGTTTTCAACTCACAGTTTGGTTGCAGGAGCATTGAAAGTTAGAGTTGAACAATCTCATGACGCCAGTGTCATGGCCACTAGGGGGCATGTGCAAATGGGTTAAATGCATAATCCCTAATGATAATACCTGCTTAAACACGAAGATCTCTAGCTATTGAATCCATCCTATTCACAGTGTATCACGTCACACACAAATTCTGAGGCACTGTATTGATATTTTACACTAGTAATAACCGCCTGACAAAACAACTGAGTTAACTTCCAGTGCAACCATGTTACATCACCTACCCAAAGTCCACTGTGCGTCTAAAATAATGGTGATCTTCATTGGTCAAAAATTCTATTAACCTCTTAGTGCACACCCCCTAGTGGTCGGCACGCCGGCGTGCCTACATTACTAAACTCAAACATTCGGTGCTACTGCAACCAAAGTGTGAGTTAAAAACAGAAACGCGTTGTTTTAGTTTCATTAGTAGACGATACACGACAACTATGCCGAAGACGGAGTTTCGCAGCCCCACCATTGTCGCTCTGGTCGTTCATTTAACACGCACCCCCTCCCTGCAGTCTCATCTAAAAAAACACCCCCCACCCTTGACATAATGGACAATATTGTCTATCTTGGCATTCATAAAAATATTCTTTCACCACTAAAAAATCATATTCCGTCATAGCAACAAGATAAACCCGACAACAGCCCTAAGATATGCCTATACAGCAGTGAAAACGCTGCTCACTGAACAACGACATAAACGAGAAAAAGTTTTTAAAAATGATACCATGTCATTCTACAGTCAATATCTGGGACTAAATATTAAATAAATATAAATCCTTACTGTTGGTTTTACGTGTAGAGATGTCCCTTTTGAGACTGCGTGGTCATATATTGTCTTGGACAATCAGTTTGGGAAATATAGGCGCATCTGTGACGCCTGGGTATCTTCCAAAATAGCTGTGCGTAATACCACACCTGTTGTTTACGGCGTCATCGCCCTTTTTAGTACAGTCTGGCTTGATTGACAATTCATTTATTCAGTAGGTGAGAGTATGAGCTTTCTAACGATGTATAACATGTCTAATTCTGCTTTTGGAATAGCGTTTTATAGGTCAGCGTAACAGAAAATATTCTTAGCATCGCATTCACTTGCGCATTCACTCTATGTTAGCATAAAAATACGTTGCAGCTAACGAAAGGTGGTCAACGATATTTCGTAATTTCTTGGAAAATACTATTATTATTGAGGACTTCTGGACATAGCTAAGCCATATGTTTGCTGATAGACCTAGCTAACATCGTTTTCTGGAGCAAAACAGAAGCGAATAGGACAGCGTCATTGATACTGTCTCTGTCTCTATCTACTGAACATAGAGGAGATTTCATCATTGCTATGCTCGTATTACTGCTCAAAATATTTCGGTTATATACGTTATTTTTGAAATTAAGTATCTTTAAATAGGTTAGTGGTGTTATATAATGTGAATATTTCACACTGTAAATGATAGCGTTAGATGGTAGTGTAATAGTTTTTGTGAAGCATGCCACAGTGATGACGTCAGAGTTGGACCATTGCCAAAACGTGGTGGGCGGTCGAAAACTGTTTTCATGTTGTCCTACCCTCATACAAGAAAACATACGAGAGTACAGAGTATAGAAATACACACGAGGTAATTATTACACATTTAGGTACTGTACTGCATTGTGTGACAATATTTTTGCATTATTTTTTAAATCTGATAGCAATGTTTCATCTTAAACCTTCATAAGGGGCTCATTTATATGCTTTACAATGGACAAAAAGCATTTCATTCAATTTTGGAGAGATTTTGGATATGTTTCTGGACACCTAGCTATTTTAGACCACTGTACTGACTGAAAGCTTGTAATTCCCATTTGAAAATTATGCAACAGTGATTTTCTTGAGTCAAAACAATTGATTTGTATTGAAATATGTGAATATGTTGTGATTTACAACAATGCATAATTTAGACATTTTGCATAGATTTGGAGACGCTGGGTACACTGCTTAGTTTTTGCTTCATACATCTATAGTAGTTCTACATATCCACCCTTAGATTTTATGAACTTGTGGTCAAGAAGTTTTTGATCCAGCACTGGTGTAGTTTAACCTCCTGTATATCTCATATCTCTCAGTATTTCACTGCAAACTTAAAAAGTGCAAATTTATTTTTGATTTTTTGTCAAAACAATTGCATTTGTGGCAGTTTATTTCTTTCAAAATTATGAATATAAACTAATCTGCGTTAGTATTGTAAATTGTACAAATGTCTTGCTTCATTTAAGCCATTTTTCAAGTCTCTGTGGTGTTTACATCTGGAGTTATAAAGCTTTAAATAGGGTACCCCCTAAATGGGCAAGGATTGGCAAAATTTGGCTTGTGCCTTAAGAGGTTAAAGGCTGAGTGTTTTTTTAATAACTGAAATCTTGTGTGGTTTTTACAACATATTTCCATAGTTGAGGACATTTACAATACATTAAGCCCTTCAAGTCTTAACAGGCAGGCTTCCTTTTTGTAGGTGTACCCCCTACATCATACAGTGACATTCTAGAGAATTCTGCACTTCCAACTTTATGGCAGTAGTTTGGGGAAGGCCCTTTCCTGTTTCAGCCTGACTATGCCCCATGCACAAAGCAAGGTCCATAAAGAAATGGTTGGTTGAGTTAGGCAACAGCAAGAAACCAAAACTTATATCAAGTCGAGGTCACTAACGGTAAGAAACCACTACGCAAACCAAACAGCAGAAGTACTGAGTGGTGAAGGAACACATGTAGTCTTACCTGGTGCTACTGAAACTTGATTAATTTGATGTTATCTCAGTTATCAGACTCTAAAAAAAATGTTTTAACCTTTCCTCTGTGCTAACAGTTATGCATAGACAGAGGAGAATGCTGTCCGCCATTAGTGTGGCTTTATACAAATCGCTATCTAACTTGGTAGATGCAGACATATCTTTGGCTTGTGTAGCCTGCATAAATACAACTGTGTATCCTGCTACGACACCAGTGTATAGACGAGTGACCACGGGGTGCAGATATCCTAAGTTCTATGTGTATGCTAGGACCTTAAACCTTCTAGGTGTGCAGTGGTAAGAGTCAAAGAGGAATGTCAGGTTTAAATTAATGTAGTTCATTGTTCAATGTGTCCAGTAGTAATGACAATATGCAATAGTGCAAAATGTTAGTGGTCAAATGGCTATATGCATAAATGGCTTATACATACAGGAGACGTGTTGATGAGTCTCCTCGAACCATTGCACTTCTCTCCTTATATACAAAAAGATCAAAGCAAAACACCAAGTCATCAGATAAAGACACAATCATGACAAAACAGTATAGATCAATAATCCTGCTTGCACCCCCTCTGTAAGCATATCATACTCGATTAACCTTTGTATCTGGCTGGGTGCTGACCCATAGCAATCAAGATCTTTAGTCAGCACCCCACGGCCAAAGACACCAACTTGTTCCGCATGACATCAGTTTTCCAACAATGCAAAACATGTTTACATTGTATTATGGAAAGCCTAAAGTTCACATAATGCTGATCCAGTCAGATGTTTTGCAACTGAGCACTGTCTCTTCATCACAATTGCTGACTCCCTGTCAGTACAGTAAACAGTCTGTTTTACATTGAGGGTCTGATAAGAAGCAGACTTCTGCAAACTGCCCTACAATATTAATGCCCATGGTTTTGGAATAAGATGTTCAAGATGTATTCTGGGGGGTTAGGCCCCTGACCCCCCTACAGAGTTGCAGTTCTCAGGGTATATACATTTCAACCGCCCAATATTCAAACTAAAGTTATCATACAGTATAATAAAATTGATATCTGATAACAAATGTTATGTTTGCTAATGTCATGACAAATATTCAACTGCTTCATCATCAGCCTTACAATAGATTGTTCGCATACCACAGTAAAAACAGGTCTTACCTTGGAAATAAAAATAAATTCAGATGACAGGTACACTAACGTTACCCCTTATAGCTAGTGCCAAAAAGAGAACTGATATGTGCTGCCTGCAGTGAGACCGGGAGACCTGAGATGCACACAGGCAAAGTACAGGAGCCACAGTTTCAGTCAAACAGGAGTAGTTTTCTGTGCAGGTGCAATTCTCAGCTGCCAAGCATACAGTAGTTTAGGGGTTCATTTGGTGCTGCCACCGTGAGAACCAAATAAACTAGAAGAGTGGCTTGCAGTCAAAGCTTTTTTTCGATGGTAAAGGAGAGGAAAATACATTTGACACAAGCTGTAAATAGGGAGGGCGGCACAGTGGTGCAGTGGGTAGCACTGTTGTCTCACAGCAAGAAGGTTGTGGGTTTGAATCTTGGCTTTGGGGCCTTTCTGTGTGGAGTTTGCATGTTCTCCACGTGTCCGTGTGGGCTTCCTCTGGGTACTCCGGTTTCCTCCCACAGTCCAAAGACATGCACATAGGAGATTCTAAAACTCCCATAGGTGTGAGTGTGTGAGTAAATGATGTGTGTGCCCTGCGACAGAATGGCAGCCTGTCCAGGGTGTATTCCTGCCTCTCGCCCAATGGACGCTAAGCCGGTATAGATAATGCATGAATGGATGGATAGATGTAAATAGGCACATTGGACTATAATTCAGGATGAAGAGGGCTAAGCACAATAAGTTAATACCAAATCCTCATCAAAAGAAACACAACAAGCTCAGTTTATCACAAATCAAATGAGTTTAGCTTGAGTTTCGTTTCGAAAACGTTTGTGGTTGAACATGACAGCACCACGATTGCCAATGGGTAGTACTTGTGTATATGTACTTTGTTTACAGTCTTAACACCACATTACAGTGATAGCTAACTAACGATAGCTCGCTAGCATTTCCTGTCTTATCTATGGACTGTTTCTGTCCCTCCCAACTGATGCACCATGCCATTAATGCCAAACTGTCGAGATATTTATATGTTGTATCAGTTAAATTTTCCTTTTATTCTTCTTAGTGCATTCCCAATGTCCATTTTTTGTAGTAGTAATGTTGTGATAGTGATCAGTATTTGGCCAACTGTTAACTAAAACAACGTTTCTTAACCTCTGTGTTTAATGGGTACCACGGTATATGCAGGTTTTTGATCCAACCACAACTGCAATCCCAGAATTTTAACAAGTGAATTTTTCTTACTTAGGTGTACTTTATGTTTAGACGGATTATTTGCCCCTTTAAGCCACATTATGTCAGAAATAGCTATGCATGCCACAAAGAATAAAAGTCCCATATTCAAATTGTAGTATATTGCAAACAATTTACACAAGAGAAGTGTTTTAACTGATCAAATTAAAGACTGAGTTTGAATCAATATGCTCCTAATTGGCGAAAGCATGGACACATGGCCACTGAAATGAACCATTTGTAGATAATGAAGAATTAAAAAGACAAAGCAAATAATAACAAGCAAAACCTCCAATGTATTAATAAGTTAAGAAAAAAATGAGCCAGTCTTAGCTTAGAGCTAGTGGACATGATAACATTTCTGCATTGCAATGCTGTGGAACCACACTAGGTTCATAGTCCAGCATTAGCCTCTTGTTAAAACTATTTGATGTGCTGTAGCTATTCAATGTAGAAAAACCTGTTAACATTTTGTGTTTCATGTTTTTATCTACATTATTCATCTAAACAGTTGAGCTCCTTTTAAACTGCTGACTTCAAATAACATTTTGTCTTTGAACATTATAAAGACATTCTGCTATATGCACTTTATAAAAACCTTTATTATTATGCACAGATGCTTTATAGCATACATTTGCATAGCATACTTGTTTTTGCTTCATAACTTTCATCTTCTTAACAGTTGAATATAAATTTCTCGATTATTTCCAGAAACAAAAGTAAACGTGCCGCAAACCAAGTAATCAAAATGTACATATATAAACGGTTATTCAACGGACTTCGTGGTCAGAATGTGAAACTGAAGAAGTCAGATAGTTTTGTGCAGTCTAATGTCACTGGGATCGACGACCCCCTGGGATCCAGTAAGGGGGTCCCTAAATCCAGAGCTTGCACTGCCATATAGATTTTAATAGTGATGACATTAGGAAGCCTATTTACTTAACAGATTTGTCAGCTATGTACCTAACAGATTTGCCATAGGCGAATCTACATAGCCTATCTTCTGACTACAATAAATGTTGGGATATTTACAGGCTTTTTAGGATGGCTGCTCAAGCTCCAGAGGCATGTCTCGAAGGGAGCAAAGAAGGGTGCCTCAGTGCAAAAAGTATAAAACTGGGCTTACTTCAATGCAGATTGTTCTGTACTCCAGAGGCATGTGTTTTAAAAGAACAACATAGAGACTTGACTAACAAACTGCTGACTGAAAACATTAAGTTCATTCTCGCTTTGCTATAGCCTCGAATAATAGTGTGAATTATTGTGGCCCAATTGACCCTAACATTGTAGACGGTAGGCTACTACACAAGAGATCACTAAAAAACATACATTGAAAACGTCTCATTTTTAACTGGCAGTAGAACTAGTAATACTGCAAATTGATTTCTCAGATCCACATAGTTCTGTATTTATTTAAAGTGACAAGTAGAGCAGATCATGTTTCGCTGTTGATGTGTACTTTAGAAAGGCAATGAAAAATGGGAATGAATTACCAAGAAACTTGATGTTTTGTAAATTTATTGAAAAAACATCAAGTTATTCGTTCACTGAGCCAGGCAGGCTTATGAATGCGCAGAACGTGTCAAAATACAGAGAAAAAAAATTAGAAACAGCTTCAGTGGCTCAGATTGGTCAGAAGTTCTCAGAACTGATCAAGTGATTCCACTGCCTCAGTTGCCCCTTGCTCCACCAAGGCATTTCGAGGGCTGGTTCCAAAGCGGCACCAACACTGGGCTGGTCTAGAACCAAGAACCTCAGGGGCTGGGGGTGGGATTATCGTGACCAACCAAGACCAACTAAAACTTTGTGACCGCCAGGTAGAGTGAGAGCACCTATTATCGACCACCTTCGTTCGACAGACAGGAAAAAGTAAACTGATTTACAACTATATATGAAATAGGCGAAATATCAGTAACAACCTGTACTAGTTATGTAGGAAAAAATGTCCTTGTTATCCTCCAGTGGTTATTTTTTCAGCACTTTCGCGATTTTTTTCTGTGCCGGCAAATAAGTTAGAGGTGGTCCAGTGCTAGCTTTTGGTTGCTAAGGGGACCACTACCCCATATAAATGAATGGAACTTGACATAAATTTGCTAGCATATTGTTTAAGTGTCCTGTCTTGCGTATTTGAGGTTAATATGAGAAAGGGTGGTCGCTACCAGCACGTCTAGGAATCTGTACATATTCACTGTTGTAACCCAAGTTGCAGGATGCAAAATAGCCATTAGGAAAGCAGTTGAAATTATGAAGCAACGTCTGCACAATCTGATTTAATGGGTTGCGATGAGATAATTCCAAAGCGTGTTGTTTGTCTTAAAGCTGATATAGTAAATAAGGCTGTAATAATATAACTAAATGTACATGTATGAAGTTGTTTTTTTTTAACATTTAGACAGTTTATTATATGTATTTTTACAGGACATACATTTTAATAGGAAACGATGTTGCTGGGAAAGTGGAGACGTATACAGACATATACAGTGACATAATGATGTGGCTCTCTAGCCCGTGGAAAAGCAAACCAGTTCTTAGGAGGTTCGCAAGCTGAACCAACTGCGAACCGGCACTAGCACCAGCCCAGAACCAGAACAAGGTTCGCGTTGGTGGAAAAGGGGTAAGAGAGGTGTGTTTCTTGTGGTAGGCCAGTTTAATGGATATCCTTTTTATCATCAAATTCAATATTAATTGTTTGTGAAACAGGTAACTGTAACAACTTTGCTTACGTATTTGCTAGCTGATAGGCTAAGAACATAAGAACATATCATATTCATAAGCAAATTGCTTCATGCTAGCTTTTAAAGTTTACTGGTTGTACAAGCCTAGTTCATGCAATGCATAGCTGTCATATCACATCATAAACATGCATTACAGGGCTTGACATTAACAGTAACCCCAAGCTACCAATCCATCACAAATGAGCAGTTTTGGCTACATCATTTTGCGTACTGGTTGCCGGCCAGGTCAGACCAATGTAACCAGTTCCAACCGCTTTTTTATTAAGCCTGTAGTGTTCAAAGGAGAGACCCTGAACTGGTCAATTAGAGGACAGTGCAGTGCAGCGCAGATATGAACGCAGTTTCACACCCGTGCTTAAAATGTCGGGCATGTGACGCTTTACAATTGTGCGCCTGTTATTCCCTAACCTAAATGCAGGCATATAATCGAAAAATGCAGCTAAAAGAGTAAAAGGCACAATTACTTCAGCAATTAATCACCTTGTCTGTTTTGAGTATGAATACAGTAGCTAGGGTGATTAAACAAAGAAACAAAAACAACTTAAAATTTCTCTCACGAAAGAGTTGATTGGGCAATTGTCACCAGCCGTGTTTTGGTCTGTGGCCATCTTGGCAGGGTTCTGTATTTTCAGCCATTAAAGGACTACAGGTGATACCTATAATTCTGTGTGTTAGAAACCTTCTTTGTTAGCCATTTTTGTGTTACAGCCTTGCTCTGCGATTGCTGTGGTCATAGCCTATCAGCTAAATTTCTTTAACAAAGTTAAAGAAATTTATATGCCGATATGCAGATACAGATGCGCATCGTTGAGTCACAGCGATATTTCTAAAATAATCGGGTCATGCACTGGCTAACCCCCCCAAAATGCCTCCACACCCCCTGTCCTAATACCCAAGCTTCACCACTGTGCAGTGGTCAAAGAAAACTTTTTTCATGTGAGCAATTTTTAATTGGCAATAAATTACTTATCGCCTTTTTTCATCACAAAACCCCCCCGAGACAGCAGGTTTTGGTACCCGGCCAGGTGCAAATGTCTGCTCTCTCCTCTGGCATGCGTTTGAGTCACTGAATGACTAACATTTTGATACGAATTTCTCAAATTGTTTCACACATATAATCATACAAAATTCATTCATGACAATTGTACAACAAAGCTGATGAAGACTTTAGGTTGGGGAAGAATAACTGTTTGAATTGAGTCAGCTGCGTGCTTTATTTCAAGAAAACAAGTTTTTCAAGTTTTGCAACATAGTCTATTGTATCATAATGTATATGAAATTAGGTTGCTGCGGGAGCAAAAATCTATGCAGTAATTTTGGACGGTAACAGGAATGAATAAAAACATGGCCTTTCGAATATTAAACGACCACATATTCGTATAAAAACCCATAGAAACATTTTTTAAAGTTCTGTTTGCTCAATGATTTGCAAGAAAACAAACGAAAATTTGTTTCACTAAATTTCATTTGGAAATCTCCGTTCACCCGGCACCATGCAGGTTACTTTTGGAGGCGTGAATTGGACAATCTGTCATCAAAGAAATTGATGAAGATTCTTACATTAGGCCATCTATTGCTTGAAGAGATATTGATAATCAGGCATGTAGTGTGGTGCTCATTATCTGGGCTTCACCAAGATCTTGCCTACAGTGTGGTATAAAGCATTTGACCTTTACAAATGGGCGTTTCTTGAAAACTACAGTGAAAAGGAGACTTTCTGATTCCCAGTTCCCAACCTGCTGCCAGAGTGCGATGATGCATATCCCAAGGGAGGTTAAAACTGTTTTGACGATTTTTCAGATAACATAGTTTAGACATTTATTTTTCATGCATAATGGCATAAATGCAACAGTATAATCAAATAACAATAAATAAACTGCTGACTTTGCAGAAAATAAGTTGTTTCCTTTAATACGATGTAAAACCGGCTGCTTCCCTCGGCATGTAATCACTATCACTGGGGGGAAAGGCATCATTGTGCGACTTTTGACTTTTGGTCCTAAGTTCCTCAGGATGCTGGCAGCTTAACATTTTAGGACACCTAAATATATGCAAGCATGTATACATAATAACTGAATAACATGTAAACCATTTCACAGCAAATGTGTGTAATAATACCTTCAATGAGGTTAGATTTTTTTATAATGACCCAATCGATTTTGGTGCAGCATTACAGTAGGTGCAGGCACAAATGCTCATACACAAAGTCAAATGAGCTGTTAAAGTGAACCCAGATGCTAATTTTGTTTTAATGTTTGTACATGGAACGCCCCTGAATTACATTGCGGGCAGAAAGTGTCACTTCCCTCTGCAACTAGAGTGATTACACAAAAAGAGGGAAACAGATAATAAATTGTATTAAATAAAACAGCTCTTATTTTCTGACAAGTTAGGAATTTATATGTTATTTGATTAGCAGTAGCATTTATGACATGAAAACTGTCAACAAAATAAACGCCAAAACGGGTTTCACATCCCTATTAGGGTTTTACACAAGTTTTATGATGCAAACTGTTATAATATGACAAGAGAGTTACCAAATCCAAAAAATATTTGAATGGCTTCTATGCTGATACCAGCCCAATACTAGCTGGTATTAGGGCTTTATTTTTCCCAAATACTAATATCTTCAAAGCACAGATCTAAACTATCATGTTAAGACAGCGAATCACCCCGAAATGCAATGTAGCGTGACGTCAAGTACAATGTGGAATGATGGAAGTCGTCCTTATGAGGAAAAATGACACTCTGCTGCCCCCTACCGTCAGAATCTTGCAATTCCCTCTGGCCGACAGAACCTCTATCGCAGATGCAAATGTGTCAGCTGAAACCCTAAATCACTGCACCATTACAACCCATTAATTAGATTGCATAATAAGTGATGTCTTAGTCTGTGAAATGACAAAATGGCGTGCTCAAAAATGAGAAAAGTTGACCAAGAAAATCGAGCGTTCAAGGATGAATGGACAGACCAATATGTCTTCATTCTTCCTGCAGACCGTCAGAATCCTGCAATTCCCTCTGGCCGACAGAACCTCTATTGCAGAGGCAAATGCGTCAACTGAAACCCTAAATCACTGCACCATTATAACCCATTAATTAGATTGCATAATAAGTGATGTCTTAGTCTGTGAAAGGACGTCTGAATCACACTACTGTCACCAGCATCATGTCATATGTTATTGATACCTTTGAATAAAATGCTCTTTAGTTGACTGAACTCCAATAGAAGACATAATTCTCTGTCATGCACTGTTCCAGTGATGGATGGCCTTCCTTCCGGTAAGACTGGAATGCCTTGGACTGCCACGCATCAGGAATTATGATTCTATCGATAATGGATCGATATAGAGTGTATTGGGATGGCAGGTATGCCATCCCGCCAAGTTACGCCTTGGCGGGGGCATGCCCCGTACCTACACAGAACCGAGAGTTTGGCACTTTTCGGGGTTCCCCACAGAAATAACCACAACAGCCACAGACACTCAGCCCTTAAAAACATTAAATTCTGTACATTCTGACCCCATTTCAACAGACAGATTTCATAAACAACTTCACATGTCCACACAATAAAGCCCCAAACTAAGGGGATTTTGCGTTCTTCTTCTTCTTCTTCTTCTTCTTCTCCTCCTCCTCCTCCTCCTCCTCCTCATTCTTATTTTTCCTGCCGCCTATCCCACAAACAAAATGTCTCCCCATTGGACATTTTACCGACACCAGCCAAATCTTCACCTACATGACCCAATCAAAAACTCGCATACACACGCAAAATACCCATACCTTTTTACTCTGAAACATTTACAGTTTAAACTAATTTACAGTCTTGGGAACATGGGGTCCTAGGTTCAAGCCCAGCTAGGAACACGTTACTTTAACCTGCTTGTACCCTCACTAATAATTGTCTACTACTTCTCAATTATTGCTTTTGCACCATATCTACCCGCCATTCACCGAACGTATACGCTGCATTATGACGTACCGTCTGCACGTTCAGTTATTAACCGGCTACAATATTGCAAAGCCATATGGATTCAACGGGAGCTCTTCTGTGCTTACTGGCCTGTGTTCTTCTTTAAAACCACGGACAGGTTTAATGATATTTCAAGCATTGCATAGCTATGTCATGGTGCTGCACTAACAAAGTCACAGACTGGTAAACCTCCGGCATCGCCCTCAGGCAGATAATTTCCTCTTTTACACTAGCGTTTTCTTATGCTTATATTTGCTTTACCAAAACTCACTCACGGCCACCCATATGCATTTCATGACGGCAAATGTATTCCTTTTATTAAAAAGTTACACCAGTTCACCACCGTGCCATTTCTACTAACTATATTTCTTCACTTGGCTACCGTACAAAACCTTCGCATCAGCAAACGCCACGTTTCTACATTCATGTTACCTCGCCCTGTTCTCTATCTAGCCACATACAAACAATTACTACGAATGTACGTTCTGCAACTCCCCATTAAAACATTACATTTAAAATCATGACTCACTCATAATTATAACTACTAGTACTGAACATGAGAAAAGCACATAGATTTCACACGTTACTTAACCCTCCACTTTAACGACTAAGACTTTATACCGACTGTTATATATACCGTTCGATAAGGAAACCAAGCTCGCTCATGGTCACTTCATTTACTTCGCACTATAGTCTGTGATCATGTCAACCTTCACTTACATGCCCATTCTGCTAAAAACATATTGTTTCAACTACGCAATTTCATAATTTCTCCTAATTTCTCTCACACTGTTGTTATTTTCTCATATGCAAAGCCTGCTGGGACATATGCGTCTCCTCCTATTCTCCACTATCAAGTTTTCCGGTTCTAGCATAGCAAAACAGCGAAGAGGATTCCTACCTGCAGATACGCCTATCAAAATGCCTTATAAACCTTACAAACACGAAAAGTGCATCTCCACGAAATAACAGACAACGGAGCAGGACAGAAGGGTACACAAGTTGCGACCTAGGGAGCTCTAATTCTACGGGCTTGCCGATTCTTTTGTCAATCAAAGCTTGTTGGATGGCCGTCAAATCCGTGAGTACATACACTGGCCATATTTCACCTGCGTTTCTGATGCGTTTACACTTACGCCACCGCACCCTTTGTCACAGCCACTGTTTTACATATATAGCAAATCGAAACTGCTAAACGGTACATGCTCATCAGACTGTACAAATTCACACAAGGATAGCCATAATCCACAACCGTTTCTTACAGGGTCACTTCGCATTTCTCACTCTCATAATAAAACGCTTTGCAAAAAGAAATGATATCTCATAAAAAACATGTTTTCAACGTACAAAAATGCCAAGTTACTCACACATACAAGACATACACCGTCTATAACTCATTCAGACTGCCAAAATCCAGGCCTGCCATTAAAAGTATTGATATCAAAATGACGCCAAGTTAGCCTATATTGTTAGTAGTACCGTAACTTGGCGTCATTTTGATATTAATACTTTTAATGGCAGGCCTGGATTTTGGCAGTCTGAATGAATGAGTTATAGACAGTGTATGTCTTGTATGTGTGAGTAACTTGGCATTTTGTACGTTGAAAACGTGTTTTTTATGAGATATAACTGTACACTCAGGTATTATTACAAAACGTTTTACAGCAAGTTGCAGTAAATGTTTATTATCGAAAAAAAGACAGGGTGGGGAGGGACCTAAAGACTCCACCTTACCTTGGCACACTGCATGTGGTTGCAGCCTTCATTCTTCTGAATTGGTGACTTGCAGTTGGCACAGGGTTTGGAGTTGGTGAGTAACCACAGGCAATTGGCAGCATCCTCATAAGCTTCACTCACACCAGCCACTTCCGAGGAAGGAGAGAGTAAAATTTTATTAAATTTCCTCACAATGTTGTTCTGGAGACTGTGTACATTTGAATATCAGACTACAGACAAAACAAAAAAAAGGATAAAACCACAAACATCCATACACTAATATTAGGTGTGAGAAGAATACATTACATTGGCGTGAAAAAGCATTTACCCCTTCCTGATTTCCTCTATTATTGCCTATTTGTTACATTGAATGGTGTCGGATCCTTAGAATGAATGCAATATTAGACAAAGGGAAACTGAGTAAACACAAAACACATTTTTTTAATTATTTCATTTATTTAATGAAAAAAGTTATCAAAAACTCATACCACCCATGTGAAAAATTAATTGCCCCTTTAAAATTAATAATTGGTTGCACCACCTTTAGCAGCAATAACTGCAACCAAACCTTCCACTTTTAATTTCAGGCTTTCACATTGCTGTCGTGGAATTTCACGACACTCTTGTCTTTGCAGAACTGCTTTAAGTCAGACAAACTGGTTGGTTTTTGAGCATGAACTTCTCATTTCAGGTCATGCCACAGCATCTATTGGGTTAAAGTCAGGACTTTGACCAGGCCACTCCAAAACTTTAATATTGTTTCTTTTCAAAGCATCCACATACCATCACACGACCACTACCATGTTTGACTGCTGGTATGATGTTCTTACTGTGAAATTTTGAATTTGCTTTACACCAGACATAGGAAGGGGGCAAATACTTTTTCATCGCACGGTATGATGTACACAGGTCACACTACCTCAACTACTACAAACGTTATTTAGGGGCTACCTGAATACTTTGATTTAGTCATTTCAGCAAGCTCCTTGTCTACCAATAATCTGGAAGATTGGCTATGGCTCTGCATAAAATACATTCTGTAGAAGCTCCTTTGAAAAGGAATGAAATAAAGAACACATTTGTATCAATCCCTTGATCCTATGGGAGTCTCACTCTGTACACATACAGGACATATTTATTTAGAAAAATAGTTTTGGGTTCTCTTTATTCTGTAGTGATTATATGTATACTTCTGATACTGGACAAAAACAAATGTCTTTTTCCAGTCGTACCCCAGGATGCATACAACACCAGGATAAAAGTCTGGACAGGATTGAACAAAGCAGTAAAATTTGACATGCGTTTTCCAAAGGTGGGCCCAAATGTCCCGACAACCTCTCCAAATTGGAATATTGCATATATCTTTTTACCCAGCCATATTCCACTTCCATAAACTAATTCCACTGAGGGTGGTACCCTCTAGAACAGGCTTCACTAATTAGTGGACCTAGGTCCGGGTCCAGACCGAGTGATGGTTCTATCCGGACCGCGAGACATTTCTGATAAATTGAGAAATTAATAATAATGTTGACAGGGTGTTTTTTTAACGGGTGCAGCTTGTCCAGCTTGTATGGCGCTGGCTCAGCGGAGCTGGGAAGCCCCAGACCAATCACATGCGTTATTTAAATCACTTCATGCAACTCAGCCAATCAAAGTGATTGTTTACCGTGTATTGAAGGAGACACTCATTTTCGAAAGCCTCGCTAGATAGACAGAGAGGGAAACGAAAGCAGGAGCAAGTGGAGAGATGACAAAATGGCGTGTTCAAAAATGAGAAAAGTCGACCGAGAAAATTGAGCGTTCAAGGATGAATGGACAGACCAATACGTCTTCATTCTTCCCGCAGCGATTACCAAACCAGTCTGCCTCATATGTTCCGAGACCGTGGCAATTATAAAATGCGGCAATGTGAAACACCACTATGAAACAAGGCACAGCTCTTTTGAGCAAACATACCCACAGAAGTCAGAGGTGAAGGCACAAAAAATAAACAAACTCAGAGCCCAGTATGATCGGTCCACCAGAATCCTCTCCCATTCATTCATGGCCCAGCAACGTGCAAACGAATGTTCATTAAAAGTAGCATGGATTCTGGGTCAACATAAAAGCCATTTACTGACGGGGGGGTTGTTAAGGAGTGCATGAATGCTGTTGCTGAAACATTACTTGAGGGTAAACAAAAAATCAAGCAAATCCCAATGTCAGCTTCAACAACAACAAAAAAGACTGAAATATTAACAGAGGATGTACAGCTATTCAGAGTGCACCATGCATAGCCTTAGCTGTTGATGAATCTACAGATGTAACTGATAATGCCCAACTTTTGGTGTATGTTAGATTTTTCCACAAAGAAAAGAAAGAATTCTGTGAGGACCTGTTAGGTGTAACACCACTTGAGACACTTAAAAGAGGAGAGGACATATACCTGGCCATAAAAGAGATGCTGGGAAAGAGGGGGATAGATCTGAAACAAGTGGTCTCAGTCACCACAGATGAAACCCCTGCCATGGTAGGAAAATTAAATTGGGAGTGAGTAACACTTTGGCAAGGTCTGGCTTATCCGTCTCTCTCTCTTTTCTGGTATTTCTAGATTAATTGTTTAATGTTTTGTATTATGTCTTCTGTTGTGTGATTTAGAAGTAGTGTCCCTGCATTCAATAAAGAATGTATGTTTTCAATTCATTATTATAATTGACTGCTTATTATTGAATTCAATTATTTAATCTTAAAACCTGGTAGAGTTTGTCTGCACTTGTTGGTTGATTCTGCCAGTTTTCTGACCTATCAATGAATATGGCGATTTAATGGATAATTCTCATTTTAAATAATAATTATTAAATTAAATTAAATCAAATAATATATATTTTGCATGTAGGTTAAGTGAGGGGTTCTAGCACGCAATATCACCTGAGTTCAGTATTCAGAGTGCTGAATGTCTTAACAAGAGCATTGATTGTTAGAACCACTGGATTCAAAAAATAAACATGTTCTTAATTAATCCTTGCTTGTCCGACAAACCCTAACAAAGCCCACCTCATTCAACAGCTAGAGATGTCACAGCCTTTCTTGTATATATATATTATGGCGCCCCGACCTACATTCGGCGCTCCACGGACACGCGGACATTAGGAGAAGTAACTGATTACAGGTATTTCCCACGTGAAATGCTGGCTTGTTTCCGCATGGCAGAAGAGCGCACGGGAGAAATGCAGAGCACACCTGGAATCAGTTAAACCTAATGGCCCAACTCCTCTCATAAGGGGAGGAGTGCAGGTGAGAGGAGAGGAGAACAGCTGGCGAGAACAGCTGGCGAGGAAAGCCGCAGAGTGAAGGGAGAAAGACGGCGACTTCACTATGGCGCGAACGTAGTTTTTTAAAACTATTAATCCACGCAATATAAAACATTTACTTTTTTCTTCCCTCTGAGACTACGGGCGCTGTGAGTCCCGTAACCATTTTCATGTGCCTTATCGTTTGTGCCGGATAATCTCTTGGTTCCTGTTACAGACACTGAGGGAGACCTACGGAGGCAGAAGCCGTTTTTTTTTTAATAAGAGTTTTTTTCCTGCTCTTTTTCCGGCACCCCACGAAGGGGAGTTCTGTTCAAAATAAAAGTCCTTCAATTTTTTTGTTCAAATGTGGTTCCTGACTCTCTGTTCCCCGCTAAATACTGGTCACACCCTGCTGCACGGCAGTGTAGCTCACATATGGTGGAGAATGTGGGCATTCTGAGCCTACGCTGCAACGTGTGAACCAGATGAAGGGAACTGAGAGTGGTCAAGCGATGGAGCCCAGGATGGAAGAAGCTCTTGCTGCCATCATGCAGGCGCAGGGCACCCTCCAGAAGGCGGTTACCGAGCTCTGCCAGAAAACCCAAAGGGACAAAATGAAGCGGAGCCCCCATGAGATCCTTACCAAACTCACCAGGGATGACAATGTAGAAGCCTACTTAGAGGTCTTCAAGAGGACAGTGCAGAGGGAGCAGTGGCCCCCAGAAGAGTGGGGAGGCATCCTAGCGCCCTTCCTCACGGGAGAAGCACAGAGGGCGTACCGGGACCTGACCAGCCAGGAGGCCGGCAGCTATACCACCATTAAAACAGCAATACTAGCTCAAGATGGCTACAGTTTACCGGCTCAGGCACAGCGTTTCCACCAGTGGACGTACGACCCTGCTTTACCCGCCCGGGCCCAAGTGGCAGCACTGACCCACCTGACCCGCAGCTGGCTGGTGGAAGGAAAGGGACCCTCTGTACTGGAACGAATTGTGCAGGACTGGTGCACCAGGGCTCTACCCCCAGAGGCAAAGAGGTATGTCACCCAGCAAGGGCCCCAAAGTTGGGAAGTATTAATTGCCTTATTGATGAACCACCAGGTCATGCAGGAGATGATGTGATTGGGCCGCCCTGAGGCCACAAAGGAAGCAGTTGGCCCCAGTTGATCCGTGAGAGGGAGACAGAGGAAACCCGAGACCTGGAACTGTCGGGAACCAACCCCTCTTAAACCGCTGATGGAACGAGAGAGGCAACGCTGTTTCAACTGTGGGGGTGAAGGCCACCTGGCCCGAGACTGCCCTGGAAAAGATGAACCCATGCCCACGGCAGAAACATCCGAGCCCACAGTCTACCCCTGTCGCTACCTCACCACGTGTTGGGCTCATGAAGGGACAGTGGCGCCACAATTTCCTGTGAAAATTTCCGGGAAGGATACGGAGGCCCTGCTAGACTCAGGCAGCATGATCACCCTGGTGAGGCCCGAGTATGCCGGCCCGGAGAGAGGTGAGACCGTTGAGGAAATGCAAGCTTCTATACCATTCTAAATGGTCCTGGTAATTTCTACCATGTTCTAGAGCATTCTAATCAACTATAAATTGAGAACAGCTGATGGACAGCAGAAACCCAATCCAAATTTCCAACAAAGATTGAAGACCCACCTCTTCAGACTGCCCTATGTCCCTATTTAGGTATCCTCTTTCATTCTTTTTGAATTTCCTTTTGGGAAAATAATGTTATAGGTATAGCTGTGTTGTAGCATTTACTTTTGTTTATAATACACACTTCCAGTTTGTTTGACTAACATTAGATTTATTGGTAATATCAAGTTTTAGCATTCCTGAGACTAAGATTAATGTTCTCCACTTTTGTAAGACACTCTGGATAAGATTCCCTGCTATACGAAGGTAATGTAATGTAAAGGCACTGAAGGCTGTCAGTAAAAGCCATGTGTTGCCTAATAGCAGAAGTATCAGCAGTTCTTGCTCGGTACATTCCCTGCTTCAGAGAACATAAAGCTTACATTCTTCTGGCTTCATCTCGGTCACTTTCTGGAGCCACATCTTCCAGGTTTGACAATCACATGGTTCATGGGCATCTCCTAGACACTCCCTGCATGAAAACAAGAATTTAGAGGTAAATAATGACATTCACAGCAGGAAAACTAAAGGGGTGAGTGGTGAGTTCTGGCTCTGCTTTTGGGGGATGAGGGGTATGGCAGGTACGGCACAGAAAGTGTCAAAGCTCCAGGATGGAGAATGCTGGTCAAGCTCTGTTGTAGCTGTGCACCTGCCGCAAGGAAGTGAATCACAAAAATGCACCAATGAAAAAGAAATATATAAACGCACACACAGCACCAAACAACAAACTCAAACAATGGGGGCTGTTGCTATGTCCAGACATTTCTTTTGCAGTGGCAGCAAGGCTCAGTTGGGGGCCTTTTTTTTTTTTTTTTTTTTTTTTACAAATATGGGGCTTTATTATTTTAAATGTATCCATTATATGTTTCTTTCTAATATCGCCATTATGTTAATTTATTATTAGGAACATTAGAGATGGTTTTCTAATTATATGACAACTTCATACACATGATCGCATATCTATTCAAAATGCATAAGGTTCATACAAACGCAATACATAACATTCCTTCACCATACAAAAAAAAAAGACCATACACATAACTCAGCACCCAACATGCAGAATAAAAACAAGTTGGGTCAAGAGAAGAGATCACGACATTAAATGAAACAGACACATGGTATTTTTTTGTTTACATTTGAATTCTGCATAAAAGGCCAGCAGGACCAGGGGTTGGGAGCCACATTCCATAGATTAGGGCTAATTTTACTGCTTCCGGGGGCCCACCTCTCCCCCTTGCCTAGGGTCAAGCCACAGGCTATCTTTTTGGGCTTGCCCCCTCAGGCACTACAGTAAGGTGATTGGGGAGGTTTATTGCCCGGCAACTGGCCTCAGTAGGCTCCCACCAATCAGCACGGGGCACGACGCACAATAGTTTATGGTCAATCTCAACCCCACCCCAGTTAGTGGCTGGATACTGGAGTAAGAGACCAGAGGGGGATGCTTATCTGGTAGATAAGAAGGAACCATGTTATAGGAGTGCATGCATGTCCAAAGTATGTGCCTGGACATTTGTTTAAGCTGGGGGACAGCATATTCTTGTAATTAGGGGCTCAAGCAGTGAAGCTGCTGGAACACGATTGTATCTGTTAGGATTATTATTATTATTATTAGGGGTCCAAGCAGCGAAGCTGGTGGAACCCTATTGTATTTGTTATGATTATTATTCTTATTATTTTTCTCCGCTAAAAGTGTCTGAGGCTCAGCAACCATAAGCCCTAGAGCAACCAAATTTGGCACGTGGGTTCCTATGGCCCCCCACTACTCAGGCACTAAAAATCAACTATGTCGGCCAGATGGTGGCTCTATAACAAAGGGTTATGCGTAAAAGGCCATAACTCTCACACCATATGTTAGATCAACACAAAACTTCATCGACCTATGCATCTGAACATGCTCTACAACTTTGCCATTGGCACTACCTATGTCCGCCATATTGTTTGCCCGCCATTTTGACTTTTTCATTGGGGGGTGGAACCTTTCTCCACTAAAATGTCTGAGGCTCAGCAACCATACGTCCTAGACCAATCAAATTTGGTAGGTGGGTTCCTATGGCCCCCCACTACTCAGGCACTACAAATCAACTATGTCCGCCAGATGGTGGTGCTATAACAAAGGGTCATGCTTAAAAGGCCATAACTCCCACACCATAAGTCAGATCAGCACAAAACTGCATCGACCTATGCATCTGAATGTGCTCCACAACTTTGCTATTGGGACCACCTACGTCTGCCGTATTGTTTGGCTGCCATTTTGACTTTTTAGTTGCGGTGTGGAAGCGATGCAGCTCTACATACGCGCCGGGCCATCTAAGTGTTACGACATGCCATTTAAGTGTTACAACATAGTAAAGGCCTTTAAGGCAAGCAGCATGGAGACATCCATGGTGACGCAACTAAGTAATCCAACACCGTCGGGTCTAGTTTTTATCACTGAGGGGAGGGTCGGAACTTTGAGTGGCATGTATCTTTAGTCATTCAGGTGAATCTATGTACTTTAACTATGTCAACAAAACACACGTCGGGGGACCAATGGAAGACAGTGCCAGAGCGCATGCTACTAAAAGTTTGTAAGTAAAAGCTTTTTGAGAGGATGAATAATTACTTTTTCTGCCTTACCCAAAAGTCCCTCCGTCATCTTCAACTAGGACAGAATGTAGCAGCTCGGCTTTTAACTGGCTCCAAAAAATTTGACCATATCTCTCCTATCCTAGCATCCCTACATTGGCTGCCAGTCTCTTTTAGAATCGATTTTAAAATTTTACTCATCACATTTCAGGCCAGGTCTGTTATAGCACAGACATACATTTCAGATCTACTCTCCCGCTATGAGCAAACCCGTAGCCAGAGATCCTCGGGCAAAGCACTGTTGGTCATTCCAAAGTCTAGGTTAAAAACAAAAGGAGACCGGGCATTTGCGATTATAGCTCCTAGACTTTGGAACGCCCTGCCTGAGGAGATCAGGCTCACTGAGTCGGTGCCTAGTTTTAAATCTCATCTTGAAACACATTTTTACAAGGTTGCTTTTAGTGTTTTAGCCTCTTAATACCTTTTCTATTCTTATTTTTATATATTTTTAACATCCTGTTATTTACTATATTCTTTTAACCTTGTATCTGTATCTGTTCCTCTGTTTGGCCCTCTTTCATGCTGCTCCTATTTTCATGTTAATTTATTCATATACTTTGTTTTAATGTGTCCCTTAAGCTGTCGTCTACATCTTGTATTATTTTATTTCTTTTTATGTGTGTAAAGCACTTTGTAACTTTGTTTTTGAAAAGTGCTATTCAAGGTTTTTTATTATTTATTATTACTTTTCTTTGGCATGGATCCATTTGAAGAAAATATCGGGTGAGTTCGTTTAGTCTTTGAATCCGTCATTATGCTGAGAAATAGCTAAACCATTTTTATTAATAGTATTTGAGTTTCTCTGCAAACGCGCAAAAACACGCTGGTATAAAAAAACAGTGACAGTAAATATATATATATATAGTCTGCTTCATTCTGTTGCTACCATAATATAACAAACTTTCTTGTGTCTACCGCTGCAGTTTCTTGCTGCAATTACTAATAATGAATATAAACAAAAGACGCAATTTATGCTGTAGTCTGCCAATGTCTAAATAAATAATACTGTACTCAGTGCGCAGCATGCAGGTAGCAGGGATGGCGAGTTGACATTTCGTATTTTGTTTCGTTTTTTCGTTTAGCTAGATGGCCTCCCAAGATCCTTTCATTGAACCTACCCAAGATGGCTGTCTAATGCCGTAGGCTCTATGGCTTCATCTGGTGGCGAATAGCAGAAAGGCAGTCAAATGTTAAGCAATTGACCATAGTAACAAGCTAGTACTCATAGATAGATTTTGCTTGTGTAGAATAACAGCAGTGGTGTTCTAATTTACTGTTCATGTCACTCAATATTTTACCCCTCCCCTTTTAGGACCACACCAGTTCACACAGGATCACACCTTATCATAGTAGAGGATTCAGGAAAACTATGCTCAAGACAAAGTTTCTCAGCGCTGGCAAAATGCTATCAAAGAGTTTCGTCATTTTTCGGAAAATACTATTCTTGAGAACTTCTGAGCATGGCTAAGTCATATATTTTCTGATAGACCCAGCTGATATTGTTTTCTGGACTATGTTAGCAGAGCAGAGGAGAATGAAAGCATTGATTATCTGTCTCTGTCTCTATCTACTGAACACAGATAAGATTTCATCCTCAATATGTAAGGATTACTGCTCAAAATATTTTGGTTATGTACTTCACATTTTTAAATTGAGTGTCTTTAAATAGGTTAGCGCTATTTTATCATGAGGATAGTTCACACTGTAATGTAAGCATTCGTTGGTAGCTCAGTCATGCTTATGTTTCAAGCACCTGATCTGACAGGAAGCTGGAACATTGCCACATGTTTCAGTGGACAGTTGAATATTGTTTTAATGTCATCCCATCCCCATTCAAGAAAGCATTACATAATGTAGAGTACTTAAAATCACACAAGAGTTAATGATTACACATTTAGGTATGTGTACCACATTGTGTCACAATGTTTTGCATTATTTTTTTATCTGACATCAATGTTTCATCATAAACATCATAAGAGGCAAATTTATATGTTTTATAATAGACAAAACGCATTTTACTCATCTTTGTAGAGATTTTGGATATGTTTCTAGACCTAGATATTTTAGACTCCTGTACTGATGGAAAGCTTGTAATTCCCACTTGGAAATGATGCAAAAGTGTGTTTCTTGAGTACAAACAGTTGATTTGTAGTGAAATACATGATTATGTTGTGATTTACAGTAATGCACAATTTAGACATTTTGGATAGATTTGGAGACATTGGGTACACTGCTTACTTTTTGCTTCATAGACCTTTAGTAGTTCTGCATATCCACCCTGAGATTTTACACACTTGTGGTCAAGGAGTTTTTGATCCAGGACATGTATAGTTTAACCTGCCATCTATATGCAATCTCTCGAATTTCACTGCAAACTAAAAAAATAAGTTAATTTATTTTTTTGCCAAGATAATTGCATTTTTGGCACTTTATTTCTTCAATTATGAATATAAACTAATCTAAAGTAAGTATTGTAAATGGTACAAATTTCGTGCTTCATTTAAGCCATTTTCACAGTGGAAATAACAAACTTTGTGTTCTAGGTTTAATAATAGACGATAATCAACAACTTTGCCAAATACAGAGTTTGTAAGTGCCATCATTGTCACATAAGTCGTCTATTTGACAAGCACCCCCTCCCTGCAGTCTCATCTGCAACTACACCCCCAAAGCATAACACTCTTAAAAATATACAGTATATATATAATTTAAAAAACACCCTAAAAAGTATAGCTAACTGTAATTACACTTAATTATGGGAGATTGTTAGACATGATAGTGTCTATCTGGGAGTTCATAAAATTGTTCTTTCTCCACCAAATATCTGTATTTCGTCATAGTAACAAGATAAATCCAACAACAGCCCCAAAGGTATGCCAACACAGTGGTTAAAAGCACTGCTCACTGAATAGTGAGACAAGGCTTTTTTGTGTCATTCTACTACCAATATCTGTGACTAAAAATGGAATAAATACACAAACTTATATTGGTTTCACCTGTAAAAATGTCCCTTTCAAGATTTAGCGGTCATTTATTGCCTTGTCTCTTATTTTTAAAAATTTATATTCACATTAGCCAGAAGACACAACTGTTAGCCTTTGCAAATAATGCTAATCACATCTGAATTGGGGGCTAACAACAAGCCTAGCTGTTAGTATGGAATGGAAATGGCATGGAAAATACTTATTCAAATTTACCGTGCGCTGATATGTGCTAGAGGAATGTAACATTTCCCTTGGAGTGATTATTACATTACATTACATTTATTTGGCAGACGCTTTTATCCAAAGCGACATACAAAAAGTGCATTTCATGGTCATAGACAACTGCTAAACACAGGTTCAGTAAGGTACAATGCTTATTTTGTACAGCTATTTCTAGCCAAGAACACAGTTTAGTTCACACAGTGAACACTATTCAGACCTAACCTCTGCAAAGCCAACTAGGCAGAAGAATAAGCTACAGTATTAGGACAAATACAAATTACCAAAAATTAATTATAAATGGTAACATTTGTAAAAACGTCACACCATCAACATGCAACAAAAAATTACAAACTGTAGAGTACAGAAAAATCATTACAAATGTGAATGATTACTTAGTTAGGTATGTGGACCACAGTGTGTTACAATGTTTTTACATTATTCTTCAATGTGATATCAATGTTTCATATTAAACCATCATAAGGAGCTAATTTATATGCTGTATAATGTACAAATAGCATTTTATTCATGAAGTTTTGGAAAGGTTTTTGGATGCCTTAATATCTTAGACCCCTATACTGATGAAAAGATATTAATTCTCCCTTGAAAATTATGGAAAAGTGAGTTTTAAGAGTCAAAATAGTTAATTTGTTATGATTTACAGCAATGCACTATTTAGACATTTTGGATGATTTGGCTACACCAAGAGACATTACATTACAGGCATGTAGCAGATTCTCTTATCCAGGGCCTTTACATTGAATCCATTTATACAGCTGGATATACAGCAATGCAGCAATAGGAAGCAATGCAGGTTAACCTCTTAGCGCACATGCCAAATATGGCTGATCCTTGCCCACTTAGGGGGTACCCTACTTGAAGCTTTATAACTCCCGATGTGAACACCACAGAGATTTGAATGAAACACTGGGAGATTGCATACAGCAGGTTAAAGTATACATGTCCTGGATCAAAAACGTTGTGACCACAAGTTCATAAAATCTAAGGGTGGATATGCAGAACTACTAAAGATCTATGAAGCAAAAACTAAGCAGTGTACCCAGTGTCTCCAAATCTACCCAAAATGTCAATGCATTGCTGTAAATCACAACAAATTCACATATTTCCCTACAAATCAACTGTTTTTACTCAAGATATTCACTGTTGCATTATTTTCAAGTGGTAATTACAAGCCTATTGTCAGTACAGTGATCTAAAATAGCTAGGGGTCCAGAAACATATCCAAAATCTCTCCAGAAAGGAACATAATGCTTTTTGTCCATTGTAAAGAATATGAATGAAGCCCTTAAGAAGGTTTAAGATGAAACATTGATATCAGATGTATGTATTTCTATACTCTGTACTCTCGTATGACTTCTTGTATGGAGATGGGACGATATGAAAACAATTTTCAACCGTCCACCACGTTTTGGCAATGTTCCAACACTCTCGTCATCACTGTTGCATGCATCACAAAAACTATTACACTACTAACTAACGGTTACATTACAGTGTGAAATATCCACATTATATAATTCCACTAACCGATTTAAAGACACTCAATTTTGAAAATTACGTATACAACCGAAATATTTCGAGCAGTAATACTTGCATAGCAATGATGAAATCTTATCTGTTTTCCATAGATAGAGATAGAGACAGTAAATCAATGATATATTTCTATCCGCTTCTGTCTTAAACCAGAAAACAATGTCAGCTAGGTCTATCAGCAAACATACGGCTTAGCTCTGCCCAGAAGTCCTCAATAATAATAGTATTTTCCAAGAAATTACAAAAAATCGTTGACAACGTTTCGTTAGGTGCAGCGTCTTTTACTGCTACCATAGAGTGAATGTGTAAGTGAATGCGATGTTAAACTCAATTACGCTGACCAATAAAACGCTATTCCAAAAGCAAAATTAGACATGTTATACATCGTTAGAAAGCTTATACTCTCACCTACTGAATAAATAAATTGTCAATCAAGCCAGACTGTACTAAAAAGGGCATCAAGGCCGTAAACAACACGTGTGGTATTATGCACAGCTATTTTGGAAGGTACCTAGGCATCACAAATGCACGTATATTTTACAAACGGACCACTCAGTCTCTTCTTTCTTCTTCTTCGTCTTCCAACCGGGGCATTCGCGCCACCCACCAAAATTTATAACGCAAAAAAAAAAAAAAAAAAACGCGAAAGGCCGTCCCTAGAGAAGTTTTTCCGTTCTGGGCTACTGTAGAAACCTCGCAGTGCAACATGGTGGCCTCTGTAGAAGAGGACCCGCTCCCTATGTAGATATAAAGGGCTCATTCTAAGGTAACGAAAACATAATGATTCTTATTTTAATGGGATTATAAACATAATTAAAACATACTTATGAATATTATATTCCATTTCTGCCAAGTCCATTCCGCTAGATGCCAATAAATTCTACACACTGCACCTTTAATCTAAGAAGGAATCATCTCAAATAACTATGTGCACCCGCTCTGCTATAAATGGAAGATGAATCACCTGCCAAAAACACGATCATGCTCTTTATATAGATATAAAGTGAGCCCTACTCTTTGTGGGATCACGTCAAAATTGACAAAATAAATATTTTTCTCACATGATGTAACCTATGTATGTTGGTTTTTATTTTGTTTTGAGGTTGTAGACCATGAAATAATGGCAAAAGAAAGCAATCATATCAAATCAAGCATAACATAACACAAAATAACAGGTCATTCAACACAACAATGCCCACAATTTGTTAATTATACCTGGTGCTCTGATTACCTACAGGCTAGATAGTATCTAACACTGTATGACGCCCTGGTCTTGACAACCCCCCTGAGTTTCTGCCTATACTACATGACCTTACAGGCTACTCACCACATTTACTACTTTCTGAATGATGAAATGCTTCCTAATGTCTGCGTGGAATTTGCCTTTTGCTAATGTTCATTTATGTCCCCTTGTTCAACTGACAGAACTCAACCTGAAGAATCCTCTGGTACCAATCCTCTTCTAGTTAGCTTTGATCATCCCCTTTATGAATTTAAAAACCTCAATCAAATCACCTCTAAGTCATCTTTTACTAAGCTTGAAGAGATTAAGCATCTTAAGTCTTTCTTCTAAGCTTTTACCATTCATACCAGGAAACAATTTGGTTGCCCATTTTCAGGGCTTCTATATCTTTCTTGAAGTACGGTCCCCAGAACCGCACACCAATACAGTTGAGGCCAAAAGTTACATACACCTATGCTAAATACACTCAAACTAAATTTTTCACAACTCTACTCATTTTATGTTAACATACATTTCCTGTGTTAAGTCAATTATAAAATCTCCTTTATTTCCATATAAGATCATTTCAAAATAATAGCTAAGAGACAGATTTATTTCAGCTTTTGTGTACTATATCAGATTTTCAGTAGGTCAAAAGTTTACACTTACTTTGTTAGTATTTGGTGGCATTGCCTTTTAATTTCGTAACTTGCACCAAACGCTTGGGATAGCCTTCCACAAGCTTCTCCCAATACTTTGTTAGAATTTTTTCCCATTCTTCCTGACAGGAGTAACTCAGTCAGGTTTGTGGGCTTCCTTGCTCAGACAGGCTTTTTCAGTTCAGTCCACAAATTTTCTATGGGATTCAGGTCAGGGCTTTGTGATGGCCACTCCAATACTTTCACTTTGTTGTCTTTAAGCCATTTTGTTACAACATTGGAAGTTTTCTTAGGATCATTGTCCTGCTGGAAGAATCAGTTGTGAACAACTTTGAACTTTCTAGCTGTCTTGAGGTGTTGCTTCAGTATTTCTAGATAATCCTCATGATGCCATCTATTTTCTGAAGTGCACCAGTCCCTTTTCCAACAAAACACTACCACAACATGATGCTGCCACCCCCATACTTCACAGTTGGGATGGTGTTCTTTGGATTAAAAGCCTCACCCTTTTTCCTCAATACATAGCGCTGATCATTATGGCCAAACAGTTCAGTTTTTGTTTCATCTGACCAGAGAACTTTCCTCCACAAAGCTAGGTCTTCATCCTGGTGATCACCTGCAAACTTCATTCTGGCTTTTTAATGCCGGTCTTGGAGTAGGGATTTCTTCCTTGCACGACAGCCTTTCAGACCATGGCGATGTAGAATTCTCTTAACGGTGGATGCAGATACTTTGGTACCTGATGCCTCCAACTCCTTCACCAGTTCCTTTGCTGTTGTCTTGGGGTTCAGTTAACCCTTTCAGACCAAAGTTCGTTCAGCCCTGGGAGTTAATTTGTGCCTCCTTACTGAACAGTGTCTGTGTGGTCCCAAGATTTTTATATTTGCATACAATTGTTTGTACAAATGCTCGTGGTGCCTTCAGTTGTTTGGAAATTGCTCCTAAGGACTACAGTTTTTTTTCTGAGATTTTGGCTGAGTTGCTTGGATTTGCCCACGGTATCAAGGGCAAAAAGGCAATGGCTCTAAAGGAAGGCCCTTAAATACAGCCACAGGTGTCAATTAACTCCCAATTAACTCCCAATTATGACAATTGGCCAATCAGAAGCTTCTAAAAAGTCATTACATCAATTTGTGGAATTTTCCAGACTGTTTAAAGAGATAGTCAACTTGGTGTATGTAAACTTTTGACCCACTGGAATTGTGATATAGTGAATTAAAGGTTAAATAAATCTGTCTCTAATTGATTGTTTTAAAATGATCTCTGATGTGAACAAAGTAGATGCCCAAATTGACTTACCAAAAACAAATGTATGGTAACATGAAATGTGCAGAGTTGTGAAAAACTGAGTTTGAATATCTTTAGCCTAGGTGTATATAAACTTTGGCCTCAACTGTAAATGCATTGCATAAAAGAAGTATAACTTCTTTGGATTTATACTCTTAGTACTTTTAACTACATATCCCAGCATCCTGATGGACTTTTTTATTGCGACAGCACAATGCCTAGAACCTGAAAAGCTGTGATCAATCCTTACTCAATTTTCAAAGTGAGTACATTCCAATTTTGTCCCTCTCGTAAAGTAATCTTGTTATATGTTTTTATTTCCTGCTAGTAGAACTTTGCATTTCGCTATATTCCCACAGATGCCTGCTCAGATAATATCCCTCCTACTACTCTAGATGTTCTACCTTGTAGCCAGTTCCAAACCCACTCTGAAATATCTCCTGTAAATCCTACTGTCTTCATTTTGCTAATAAGTGTATCGTAGTACGTCATCAAATGCTTTTTGGAAATTTAAATATATAATATCATCATTGTTATAGTCAAAGCACTTGGTAGCTCCTTCATAGAATGCCAAAAGGTTTTTCAGGCATGACCTTCCCTTGTGAAAACTATGCTGACTATCCGGTAGGATGTTGTTATTTTCAAGAAACAATTCATCTAAAATGATAGATTCAGTATTTTACACATGACGCAAGTTAACCTGACACGCTTGTAGTTTCCTGGATCAGTACGGTCCACTTTCATATATATTGGTATTATATTACCTTGCTTCCACCCCTGTGGTATTTATCTTTCTAAAGACTAAAAATGAAGTCTAAAATTACCTTTCAGTGGTTTAATGCCAAACTCACCAAACTCTTTGAGTACACTTGGGTACGTGGACCTGCATTATTGGATGTACATAACTGTGATGGTTATTGTGTTTTATTATTAATTTAAACGTTCTGTATGTTCGGTTAGCTCTAAGCCATCCACCGCGCTGCGTTAGTTTTAATGTATGTCATGCACAAAACATATCCTGCATGTGATCTATTTTAATTAGTAACCAGTCATAACACGGCATGTTGATCTCTATAAAACATACACCGATATCCATATATCCATTATCCTTTATCGGTTTGGTACGCTTCATGTGCCATTGTTTCTTCACTTGCTTTGTCTAGATTCAAAAACCCCTCCTTTCATACTCCATCTTGTTCCTTTGTTCCCGTGAACACATGTCCGCGGTACACAACCCCCACCTAGGAGAACAGCCAACACTCCTCACTCACATACTCACACGCGCACACACGAACACACAACACCTACACACATGTGCACTCACACAGTTTATTATATCATCGTAGGGAATTGTGCTTTGCCTTTTCGGTACTTTGTGTTTAATAAACTTTATTATATTGTAGGAAAATTTTGAGACTCCCCATGATTGTGATGACTTCACTATCAAGGTTGGGCCAGATTTGTCCTCCAAACTCTCGATGCGTCATGATAAAATATCACAAGTATAAACATCTACTCATATAATCAAAACAGTAGCCTTAGAAATCTTACTATCAGTAGTTGTAGATAAGCTTTTTGAAACGCAAGAAACCACAGTATCCACTGTAGATAAAGAGCATGAGAACGCAGTAGCCTTAGAAATCCTATTTACATATTTACTCACTCAGCAGAAAAGAACTAGTCACTGAACAGATAAACACTAACTAGAAAACTAATATTTTACAGTGACCCATATGTAAACTTGTATGTTTAATGAAAAAATTACAGAAAGCTGAGACTTATATGCATACTGGAAAAGTACAGAACAAAGACCACTGGATTTTAAAAAGAGAGTTGGTGTAGCTTTCCACACTGACGTTATCTCCTAAGACCCAAGAAAGTCAGGCTGGTGCCAACCAGGTCAGATAAGAGATGGTTAGAATAACACCATGGGGTGCCAAGAAGAACAGGTGGCTGGGATTTACGTAAATGTATAAGGGGTTATGGAGTTTGTGGAGTACATTTTGTGTATAAAAGGATTGTAAAACTGACAGTCGAAGTTCAATTCGGCGGAATTGTTCCGGCTTTGTTGGTCACCGGTGCTAATAAAGTCTAACTTTTCTGAAGAGCTTGCTGTTGTGCTGTCTTTCCCTCGTGAAGTTGTTTTCTACAGATTGGCGATTGGACTCAGAATTCTGTCGTTTTCCTAGACCACGACAATATTTACACAGTTGTCTGTATTTATATTACTCTTGTGTTGAATTGAGTCAGCCGCTGCTAATCCAAAGAATTTAGAATACCTTCGCCTCTTAGCTGAATCATTTATATTAGTTTGGTATTAGCTGAACATGATATTATGATTTGTTTAAGACTGACTATAATGTGTAATTTTAATAATAATTAATTTAATTTACATAATAAATTAAATTAATTACAATTTATAGTTTGTATATTTAATTATTATGAGACTGATTATTATATGCTGGTGCCACATGTGAGGATATTGATATACATCTTCTACATTTTGGTGCCCCACTATGAGAAGTAGCGGCATGTCCCCTACAAACCTCTTAAGTCACTTTTCCACCGCATGGTACCGGCTCAACTCGACTCTACTCGACTTTTTTGGTTTTCCATCGGACAAAAGTTGTGGATAGTACCTGGTACCTGGTACTTTTTATCGTATCACCTCTGTCGAAGTTCCAAGCAAGCTGAGGCGATACCAAAAGGTGACGTGAAAACACTGCAGACCACCATTTCATACAGCGGTGGCGCTATATGACGACCAGCTACATTGATGGGGGTACTAACTGCAGTGGAAAATGAAGTACCTGGTACCAACAGCGAGTAGAGCCGAGTTGACTTAAGCCGGTACCACGCGGCGGAAAATCAACTTTAGCTTCCAGTAGTTCTTTTTTAACCTTAGGATGCACATTGCAATATTCAACCTTATTAAGCTCAATGCTGTCACAGTTTTATACATCTTATACAGTTTTTTTTCTCACTCTCCCATGTGGCTATGTTACGTTAGGCCTCAAGAATAACCCTTTTGAACCTGCCACACTTTTTATTGAAGTTGGACCCAGTCTATATTACTTAAATGTGCTTGCATCTTGTTAAAAATAGCTTGCCTAAAATGAAAAATTCTGGCCTTATAGAAGGCCCTGTTAATTTGCAAAAATATATCAAAAATAACTGCAGAATGATCACTTGTCCCAAGTGGCTCAATTACCTCTATGCTGAAATTCTGTCAGGATCATTACATAGCACATGAACCAGAACTGATTTGTAGAACCCTTTTGTAGGCTGACTGTCATACTGTGCAAAAAAAAGGTCATTGACAACATGTTGAAATTCTTTCTCACATTTTCCTTGCCCTATCATCAACTAATAGCAAGGTAGCTGAAGTCACCCCTAATAATAGTCTCACCTTCCTGACAAGCCTGTTTTATGTTTGCAAAGGGCATTGAATTCACACTACTGTATGAAACTGGTGGCCAGTAACACACAGCTATAGTAAGGCTCTTTTCATGTCCCCCCTATGAGCTTAATCCAAATATCCTCACTAGGCATGAGTTGGTCAATTTCTGGAATTTCTAGTACATTAAGATGTTCTTTTACATAGAGAGCTATACCCCCACTTGGATAGGAAGGAGTTAACTGGAGGTTACTGGACCTAACCTTCCTATCCTTCCACCAACCCACTGTCCCAAGTCATCCTTATTTTTGCTTTAAAAAAATATATTGGTGCTCACTCTATTATAGGTAGCTTTGGCAGCTTCCATCCAGACAGCCTGCACCTCTTTACCGCTTTCACTCTCTACCAACCCTGCCCTAAATCTCTACTTTAAATAATCCTGTGCTACCCTAAGCATAAGTTGGCCCAGTGCAGCGGTACCCCTGGCGGTTCAGTTGCAGGCTGTCACACTTGTACAGGTCCCAAAAGCAGTCCCAGTGCCCCATATACCTGTACCCCTCTTTCCTACACCAGGTTTGTAGCTATGTGTTAAACCACCAAATAAACGTTGCTTCACTCTACTTCCACCAGTGGTACCAGTAATTTTCCAGAAAAAACTACCGTGGATGTACTGTTAATACTCTCCGCTAGCTCCATGAGTTTGTTCTGCATAACCACAAACCTACCCTTACCTATGTTTTTGGTTCCCTTGTGAACCATGGACACTAAACCCTTCCCTGCTCTGGCTAGGAGCTTGTCCACATCCTCCAGAATTTCTCCTACCTGCGCACCACGCAGGTAACACATTGTACCGCATTCATTTTCGTGTGAATAGACTATGCATCCCTCTAATAATGGCGTCCCCACTATCGCCAGCTCCCTTTTCTGGGAGGATGTGGCCATCTGGGTGCCCAGTAGCTCATCAGTCGTCCCACTCTCAGGGTCAAGGGCCAGGTTCATTTCTTGTAAGGACTGGAATCGCTTGGACGCCACAACCTCTGGACATGCCGCCCCTGTGTGGTCACCCAACTATCTCTCCCTGCCTGCTCTGGATTCTCCCCCCTTCCCAGCTGTGGTGTGCACATGCTACTCAGTTCCTGGAACTCTACCAGTTGCAAACTGTGGAGTCTAGCAAGCTGGTCCTCGAGATCGAAGATCTTGCTCTCGGGATGCTCAATGAGCCGGCAACAGTAGCATATGAACTCCCCCTGGAAATCACTTTCCAGAAGCGTGATCATCCTGCAACACTCACACAGCTTTGGCCACATTTTTACTCCCTAACTATCACCCAAGCTCTCCCTAAGTCTAGAGTAAGTTTCTGCCAAAATGGAGACTCCAAGACCACAACTTAAAAATGCTTGAGGTGGCTCTGGACAACTAACAGCAGAAACCAGAGAAGAAAAATACCAAACGTTAAGCATTGAATTAATAACAGAAAAATAACTAATAATATCAAATAATATCAGGTGTGGAATCAATCCGATAATAATCAACTAACTTTACTTTTACTAAATAGCAGTAACTGAAGGAACTCTTGCTAGGTAATATTTAATTTATATTTCAGGACAAAATACAACCAAAATTTATCCAGAATCAGATTATAATAAACTACAGCTAATGTTAGCACATAACAATGAAGGCAAATTACAGTAGTTATATTTCACTCCTTGGCGAACGAAAAACCACAAAAAAGCCTTCCGTCAGCAAGAAGGTAGCTGAAACAGCTAACAGGCTAGTTTTCTATCTGAGGGCTTAACGGAGGAAAAAAGTGGAAAATTCCCTCCCTGTCCCTGGAGAGAATATTTAATTAAATTAAATTTTATATAGAATATAATATTTTTAACCTTAGGAGCAAAACTGTCTTACCTTACTTATAATACGGGTTTTAAAAACTCAGGAACAATATTGGCTATCTTAGCTCACACAAATTAAACAAGCTGGATTCCAAACAATGCTACCCAATGTTTCCAAAATTACTTCAAGTAACTCTCTGTACTTTCATCTTACCATTTGATGAGAATGTGGTCATTCAAAGTGTATCTTTGACATGAAGTGTCAAATCCTTCATAGTGAAATAATCAGCAATCAGCTGTGTTATGTTTTTTTATTTTTTTTTTAAGTACTTGAAAAACTCTAAGAGGACAAAAACTCAAAAAATAGTAGGCTTTACCAGCCATTGATGGTTCACCAGGAGAGGCCACAGACAAGGTTCCTCTCACCACTTCTCTCCCTATGTTTGTTAACAATGGTGAAGACATAGGTCTCCCCTGAGGCAATCACTGGCCTTGATATCCCTCAGGTGTGCTGACCTGCACACAGACTCCAGGAGATTGTAGTTTTTTAGAGGGAGGCCATATATGTAGTAAACCATGGCCACCAGATGGGGACATAGCAGTCATCAGCCACTTAGTTTTGGTGTTGGCTGCAGCCACCAGAGGGGAATTTATCTTCCATCAAGAACCCAACCTCTTGTGGTGTCACAGTATGTATATCTATTCAGTATTTATCAGTATTTATTTTACATTGCAAATATACAATAACTTGTACATTTTGTTACATTAATTTGACAACCAAAAATAAACTATATCCTTTCTGGAGTGTAAGTTCATCAGCTGTTAAAAACATTCATTTAAATGATGTCTTCTTCCACAAGGCAATTTTTTTGTTATTTGACACTTTGATGTGGCACACAGTTTGAATGACCACATTCCCTTCAGATGGTAAGATGAAAAAACAAAGCGCCAAGTTACTGAAAATAACTTGAGAAACAACAGATAGCATGAATACAGCTTAATTTGAGTAAACTAAAATAGTTTGAGTGAACTAAGACAATATTGTTTCTTGTAACTTGACCTAATTTTGAAATCAATACTTTAAATGGCAGGCCTAGTAAGTTTGAATTCATGACTTATACACAGTGCTTAGTATGTGTGAGTAACTTGCCATTTTTGAAAATGTGTTTTCACTTCTTTTGGTACTGTGTTTATTATGAGTAACTGATAATCTGGTAATAGTAATGGATATAAATGTAGGCTATGAGAGAGACATACACATACATGAAAACACACATACACTATATGACCAAAACTATGTGGACACCCTTTGGTCTGGGGCTGTTTTTCATGGTTTGGGCTAGTTCCCTTTGTTCAATTTTATTTGCATAGAAAAAGCACTTCTTGCAACTGTCAGAAAAACGCTTTACTGTGAGGGTTTTGAGGGGAGAAAACCCTCAAAACTCTCACAGTGACAGGATAAAACTCCCCAATGGGAAGAAATCTTGAGAAAAACCCGGCTATAGAGGGGGTGGGGGGGGGGCATCCTCCACTGTCCAGCCTGTTGTAAAGTAACAGTTGAATGGAAAGTAGCAGAAATGCTACAGAAGATCTATCACAGCAAATAAAATGGAGGTGAAGCAGGTTACACTTGAGGTGATAGCAAACAGGAATAATAAAAGACCAAATGGTATAGTTCAGTATAGTGCACTTTAGAGGATAGCTCCAGCCAGGATAGATCTGGAGCTCCAGGCTGGATCAGGGCATAGGCAGGGGAGGAACAGGGCTGAAGCAATCCATGACCATGGAGCAAGAGGCAGGGTTGGAGCGATCCCGTGGACTCAGGGTGAGGAAACAGGCTGGAACGTTCTCTGAACTTATGGCTAGGTGATGGGCGCAAGGCCCATGGAAAGTTCCAAAAAAGGCTAATCTTAATTTAACATTCCAGACGATTCTGTGCTTCCAACTTTGTGGCAACAGCTTGGGGAATGACCTATCCTGTTTCAGTTTGATAATGTCCCCGGGCACACAGCGAGGTCCATTAAAAAATGTTTTTGTCGAGATCAGTGTGGAAGAATTTGACTGGCCTGCACAGAGCCCAGACCTCAACCCCACCCAACGGCTTTGGGATGAACTGGAATACCAACTGTTATTCAGGCCTAGTTGGCCAATCATTGCCCGACCTCATGCTCTTCTGGTTGAATGGAAGCCAATCCCTACAGTGATGCTCCAAAATCTAGTATAAAGCCTTCCCATAAGAGTGGAGGCTGTTACAGCAGCAAAGGGTGGACTAACATCCCATATTTTGGATGATACATTGAATGACAGGTGTCCACATACTTTTGGCCATGTAGTGTACATTCTAGCTCAAAGAAACACACAGGCATGGATTTTGTTATTTTTCCTTTACCATGAATAACAAATAAATGAAAGCGTGTCAAATTTTTAAACAAGAACGTTTTTAATGGGGTATTGTATACACAACAGACAGATCTACAAATGGTATGTCAGTAAACAATCTATAGGGCTAGCTAACATTAATTTACAATGAACAAAAATATAAATGCAATGCTTTTATTGCAGCCATTTTTAATGCGTTTAAATAATAGCTCAAAGATTTGTTCTATGTGCACAAAGATCTTATTTCTCTCAAATTTTTCCCAAGAAATTTGTATATATCATTGTTAGCTAGCATTTCTCCTTTGTCAAGATAATCCATCTCCTGAACAGGTGTGGCATATCAAGATGCTGATTAAAAGCCATGATCACTACAAAGGTGTTCCTCATGATGGGGTCAACCAAAGGCCACCCTGAAATGTTGAGTGTTCTGTTGTTCAACACCATGTCACAGATGCCTCAAGAGTTAAGAGATCATGCAGTTGGCATGCTGACTGCAGGAATGTCCTGTAGAGCTGATGCCAGAGTAATGAGTGTTCATTTCTCTACCACAAGCCGCCTCCGGCACCGTTTCAGAGATTTTGGAAGTTCGTACAACAGGCCTCACAACTGCAGACCACATGTAACCACGCCAGCCCAGGACCGACACATCCCGACTTCTTCATCTGCGGGATCGTCTGAGGCCAGCCACACGCACAGCTGATGCAACAGTTGGTTTACACAACCGTAGAATTCCTGTACAAACTGTGACAAATCGCCTCAGGGAAGCTCATCTGCGTGCTAGACATCCTCACCGGGGTCTTGATTTGTCTGCAGTTCGGCGTCACAATCGACGTAAGTGGGCAAGAGCTCACCTTCGATGGCCACTGGCACGCTGGAGAACGGTCCTCTTCTCTAATTAATCATGGTCTCAGCTGTACAGGGCAGATGGCAGGCAGCGTGTATGGTGTCGGTTGGGTGAGCGGTCTGCTGATGTCAACGTTGTGAACAGAATGGCCCATGGTGGTGGTGGGGTGTTGGTATGGGCAGACATATCGTATGGGCAGAGAACTCAAGTGCATTTTATCCATGGCAATTTGAATGCACAGAGATATTGTGATGAGATCCCGAGGCCCATTGCTGTGCCATTCATCCACCGTCATCACCTCATGTTTCAGCATGACAATGCACGGCCCCATGTTGCAAGGATCTGTACACAATTCCTCAAAGCTGAAATTGTCCCAGTTCTACCATGGCCTGCAAACTCACCGGACATGTCACCCATTGAGCATATTTGGGATGCTCTGGACCAGCGCATAAGACAGCGTGTTCCAGTTCCCACCAATATCCAACAACTTTGTACAGCTATTGAAGACGAGTGGGACAATATTCCACAGGCTACAATCAACAATTTTATCAATTCAATGGGAAGGAGACGTGTTACGTTGCATGAGGCAAATGGTGGTCACACAAGATACTGATTGGAATTCTGTTCATTTCATGGTATCTTCTTTTTTGGGGAATCTGTGACTAACAAATGCATATCTGTATCCCTAATCACATGAAATCTATAGGTAAGCGCTTAATGAATCTATTTCAGTTGACTGATTTACGTTTATTACCTTTGAAATCAAAAAATCTTCAAATTGAAAGTGTTGCATTTATATTTTTGTTCAGTGTAGAAATGTGGCATTTACAAGGTTAGCTACAGTAGCCTAGTGAAAAAGTAGTTAACAGCAGAAACTAGAAATGCCACAGTGGTCAATTTGACCATTGTCACTTTAAGAAAACTGATAAACCTGCTGTCATCAAATACATAGCCTGTGGTTTCCCCTTTATGACTTTCCCTAAACATGATTTGAACATTATGACATAATTTGAATTTCAATATTGCATAAGGAAATAAAGTTATAAACACTTACTTAAATGGCCATGAACGGTGAAACTGACTGTCATTTATCTTACCTGTATGCTTTTGATCACTGTATGTATAACATTGTTGCTACAGCCCCAGAGAATAAGCTTCCACACAAACTAAAAATGGCAACTGAAAAGTTTTTTAAAAATGTGTGCACTTCCTTATATGTGTAACTAAATGTAGCTAGAATTATTGTTTGTGGTACTGGAGCATTAGTGATGATGTAATCAGCAGGAAAAAAAAAACGCAAAGAAGGTCTGGGGCTATATTGTGTGGACGAGAAAAGTTGTTTGAGAATTCTGTCTGTTTACATGATGACAGAAGGAACAGAAGTAAATATTTAAGGACTGAGAGTCTGTTGTCATTGTGGTTATTTCTGTATGAAACCCTGAAAAGTGTGAAACTTTCTGTACTGTATAGGTAAGAAGCATGCTAACTTAACGAGAAGGCGTAACTTAGCGGGATGGTATACCTGCCATCCTAATCCTGCCTGTTGCTTTTATTTTGCTTTATTCTTGTCCTCAAACATGAAGCACTGTCCATTGCTATTTGTGTATGAAACAAATGAACAAATAAAATGCATTATTGGGCTTGTATTTTCAGGATCACAAACAGCATATAAAATGTACTGGTGTGAGGAAGCAGCGCTCAATATCACTTAAGCATAAGCCTAGTTTGCAGGTTTGGGCTTAAGAGTCTGTTTTGGGCTTAAGTAAGCAGTCTGGCTAAATTGTGAACATGCTTAGTAAAACCAAAAATCCTGAGTTTATCCCAAAATGTCGACAAACTAATCGAGTTAACTGACTTAGCCATGTGTGTGAAGCAGGGTCCTGTTTAGGTACATAACTCTGTAGATTTAATTCAGGGTGTTAAGTATGGCGTCATTTTTGTGCCAAAAGTATTGTCCGCGTAGGAAAAAAATGCATGCGTTAAAAAAAAATCGTAGGCATAGATGTGGAAATGCTGTAAACAGCTAGCTCTAGCCTATCATACTTTTATCTTCATTATTAGGTAGCTAGCTTAGCTAACGTTAGCTATGACTGTTAAGGCTGTTTTATACTCCTGCATAGTTCTCGTAGTTTGCGTTGTATGTGGCACTCACGAACGGGCAGATTATTCATACTTGTGCAGCCTGTTGCACAGGTTGCGCAGGCCACGTAATTAGATTTTGCTACTGACCGTTTATAGTTCAAAAGAAAACACCTTCATTCATATTTCCAAACCTACTAAATACTGCACCAATGAACACAAAAATGCTCAGCTAGATGTAACTTGTTGCAATGAAGACATTCACCTGACAAAAGCGCTTTTAGCTGAATATTTAACGTTGCCTATCGGTTTTGTGAATCAACTGTTATAACCTGTTAGCTAGAGCCATATGTCAGTGATCTTATATCAGCAGTCAACCAATCATCTTCTTTACGGTGTATGTGTGCACTGGTTGCTAACTACGCGCTTTTAATTTCTTTAGGAAGTACGAGGCCTCAACGCGGCCGTGGTCTGCAACCGTTGCTCATGCCGCACCTTCCGCATAACCTCTACGCAGGCCCATTTTTACGTGTACTACACAGAAGTATTAAAAAGTCTTGTGATTTAGCGTTAGGGCTCTGTATACTTTGTGGTATAACGCCCTAACGGCACACAGTCTCTAATCTCTGTGCTGACTCAAACCCTGAGAGGTGAGGGTCAAGGCCAGGTTCAAAAACATTAGCTAAGCTAGCTAGTTACCTACCTAATAATGAAGATAAAGGTATGATAGACTAAAGCTAGCTGTTTACAGCAACTCCTTTGGTATTCGCTTGACTAGACATAGTGAACAGCTGGATATATAACTGAGCTAAATAGTTAACTTTAGTAACTTAACCAGCAATCCATCACTTGGTACTTCATTATCCACAATAACAAGTTTAATCGTTAGCTAAATACCTGATACCTGAGAAGGATGTCGTTGCTCTGCCATGTTCCGGCGTGAATGATGATGTGCGTGCCTTCAGTCAGGGGAGGTAAACACGGCGCTTAACAATGACGCATTTGTCCGAGTGACCAATAATGTCGCCCCCTTCCCTTCACCCCACCTCCATGTCAATATCATGCCAAAACCCCAAGCACGAGAAAAACAGAATCGTAATCATAAAAAATGAAATCGTACTCGTAAAAAATTAAATCGTAAATGAGTGAAAAAAAACAATTGCAATTTAATTTTTTACATTTGTGAACATAACTTTTTCATTTACAATTCAGAAAAATGCATTTGATTTAGTTTTTTTTGATCACGAGAAACATTTCCACATCTACACCTACGATTTTCTTTGACGCGTGCGATTTTTTTTCTCATTCGGACAATACTTCTGGCACAAAAATGACGCCATAGTTACTGAACTGTCAGTCAGTGCATTTGGGTTTTACCTCCAAATACTACAATTTAAAGTTAACTTTAATTATGCAAAACGCACAGCAGCCATTTATTTGTTGAGTACTCTTCATGAAAAGAAATGTTAATATTGCTAAAACTAGTGAATGTTCATTGAAAACGGACTGGTCAAAAAAAATTGTAAACATGAGCCTCCAGGATACACAGGTTTTGGATATGGTTGATTTAAACCCACATAAAAAACAATGTGCAGTTACAAGAGGTCTGAAGTATTCCTGCTTTCAGCTACAGGGTTAAGGGAGACAGAAACTAACCAGCAGAAGATATGCCCTTTCCCACAATCCACTGCAGGAGCTCGGAGTATGGGGAAGCTGAGGGAATCCGAGGTAATGGCACCAGCGCCCTGTTGTATAAGTCGCACTGCTCTCTCACATCTCGCCGTAGGGCACCATCGAATCGCAGGATTGTTCTCCACAAATGCCTGAAAAGCCATAGGTTGAACAAATATAAATAAATATTGCCAAAGGGAGTATATGGGAAACTTAATTTTACATTGGACACCTTCATGCTCAAACACCCAGTAATGATTTACCTTGCAATCAACTGGCATTTGTATTAGCCAGAAATTGTCAGTCTGTGCCTGGGAAAATTAATCAAAGTCAAGGAAATGTAAAGCCTTCATGGCATTCTGGTCACCAAAATATATAATTATAGGCTGGAGCCTAAATAATGGCTCTTACATTTTCAAATATATATTTCACTTATTTTGTCTAAAATGCACAGCAAGGTATTTTTCTCAACCCAAATTATCCACCAGCAGGCTAGTAGGCTCTGTAGGTACAAAGCAATGATTTCTACTGTATAAAAACCGGATCTTGAAGCTGGCTGCAGGAGCTTAACTTCATGAACACCGATGACGCCTTTTGGCATCATAAATCACTACCATTCGTTGTCAACGAAGTAATTTCCGAAGCTGACGCGGTTTTCTTTTTTTTAATCAATGACGGGAGGGTCTGAACTTTGAGTGGCATGTATCTTTAGCCATTCAGGTGCGATCTATAGTGCTTTAACCAAAACATGCCCAAAATTTTGTGTCGGGGAAGCAATGGATGGCAGTAGACTTCATGCTACTTAAAGTTTGTTTGTAAAATCTTGTGAGTTTTTTCCATTTTGAATTCATTTTGAAATGGCTCCAAAGATGCGTTTGAAGAGACAGGTGGATGCTAAAAATGCTCTTGAAGCTATTATTACACACAATGAGTGGTTTTGGGATTGTGGTTCTGCAAAAGTGGAATTTTTTTGCAGATCAGAGGATGAATAATTACTTTTCTTTGGCATGGATCCATTTGAAGACAATATCGGGTGAGTTCGTTTAGTCTTTGACTCCAACATTATGCTGAGAAATCGCTAACCCATTTTTATTGATAGTATTTGCGTTTCTCTGCAAATGTGTGAAAACACGCTGGTATATATATATATATAGTCCACATTAGTTCTGTTGCTATCATAATGTAACACACTTTCCTGTGTATGTTTCTCGCTACAATTACTAATATTGAATATAAAGAAAAGATGCAATTTATGCTGCAGTCTGCCAATGTCTAAATAAATAATACGGTATTCTGTGTGCAGCATGCAGGTAGCAGGGATGGTGAGTTGATATTTCGTTTTAGGCTTAGTTTTTTTCAATGTCATATTTATTATTTGAAATATGTATTATTATTCTATCTGTCTCTGAGGCTCTCTGAAATGTGCATTCTTTGCTAAGTTGAGCAATGGATTAGAATATGTGTCTGACGCCTTTTTTCCATGGCACGCAGGAACTGCCGTCGTGGACTATGCATGGCAAATTGTGGTCACTTACTCACTCACACACAGATGACCTTTGAGGGACGTTTTGTGGGACGCATGCGCAGGTGGTGCTTCGTTTAGTAGGATGTTTAGTAGGACGCATGCGCAGGTGGTACGGCACGACATTTTTAAGCACAGCTTTAGCGCCTAATGTTACCTTAGCTAACCCTTACATGTTCGCGTTTCACCTACTTTAGTTAACCTAGTTAGCGTGTACGGATGCTATCCTGCACGCATGAGTAGGAGCTCAGGACATACAGCTACAACCACCGATACAGATGTATGGACACATGGAGGACAACAAATAACATTACAGAGGTGAGGACACGCCATAGCTAGCTAGCTATATAGTTAGTACAGGTGCACCGAGGGTCTAGACGGTTTTATGCTTGTTTTCTCAGGGAATTGCTATCAGCACATCAATGCACTGCCCCGCATCCAATCCCCTCAGCTTTGCCATCAACCCCCCCCCCCCTCCCCCGTTCATGGGAACCACTGCTAACCAAGAGAAACATCAATGTTCATCTCACATTTGAAAAAAACACCTGGATGATCCCCAAGCCTTTTAGGAAAATGTTCTTTAGACAGATGAGGTCCCATTATGTCTGGCGTAAAGCAAATGCAGCAAATTTCACAGGAGGAACATCATACCAACAGTCCAACATTGTGGTAGTATGATGGTGTGGGGATGCTTTGCTGTCGCAGGACCTGGACAATTTTCCATTATTGGAAAAACCATGAATTGTGCTCTGTACCAATTCTTAAAGAGAATGTCCAGTCATCTGTCTATGAACTGAAGCGTAACTGAGCTATGCAGCAAGACAATGATCCAAAACACAAAAGCAAGTCCACATCTGAATGGCTGAAAAGAATATTGAATGTTTACATTTCCTGCCTCATACTTTTTCCTTGGAATCTAACAGTTTTAATGTGTTTGACATATCTCAAATATGTCTTTCAGATTTGCAGTGAACGCATTTTGTTGAACACACTAACCACATAACCCAAGTCAGTGTTCAGTGGATTCAAAAATAACTTATACCAACTCTGATTTTTTTTCAAAATGGGAGATAACATAATACAATGACGAGAACAGGCCGTTCAGCCCAACAATGCTCACCATTTTCCAACTAAATTAGTGCTCTGATTACCTACAGACTAGATAGTATCTAACTAAATCTCCAGAGTTTCTGCCTCTACTACATGACCTGGCAGGCTATTCCACACATTGATTGCTCTCTGTGTGGAAAAAATATTCTTCCTAATGTCTGTATGGAATCTACCTTGTGTTAATTTCCATTTATGTCCCCTTGTTCTACTAACAGAACTCAACCTGAAGAATCTCTTGTAGTTTACTTTGTTGATCACCTTTATGAATTTAAAAGCCTCCAGAAAATCACCCCCGAGTCTGCTTTTACTAAGCTTGAAGAGGTTAAGCATCTTTTGCCTTTCCGCATAGCTTTTATTTTTCATACCAGGAATCAATTTTGTTGCTCTTCTTTGAACTTTTTCCAGAGCCTCTATATCTTTCATGTGTTGGTTCCCAGAACTGCACACAATACTCCAAGTGTGGTCTAACAAATGTATTGCATAAGATAAGTATAACTTCCTTGGATTTCTACTCAATACATCTGGCTATATATCCCAGAATCCTGTTGGCCTTTTTTACTGCTACAGCACAGTGCCTAGAACCAGAAAGGCTTTGATCAACCATTACACTCCCAAGTCTTTTTCAAACTGAGCACATTCAAATTTTGTTCCTCCAATAAAGTAATCCTGCCTAATGTTTTCATTTTCCACATGAAGAACTTTACATTTGGCTATATTAAATTTAATGTGCCAGGTTTCCACCCACTTCTGGATTTTATTTAAATGTTCTTGGATTAGCCAGCAGCCATACCTCCATGCACTCAGCTCCTGCCAAATGGCTGAAGCTAAGCAGGTGTGGGCTTGGTTAGTACTTGGATGGGAAACCACCAGGGAATACTGAGTTGCTGCTGGAAGTGGTGTTGGGTGGGCCAGCAGGGGGCAATCTTCCCTCTGGTACAAATAAGCCCCAATGCCCCAGTGCAGTGACGGGGACACTGTGCTGTAGGAGATGCCGTCTTTCGGATGAGACGTTAAACCGAGGTCCTGACTCTCTGTGGTCATTAAAGATCCCATGACACTTATCGCTAAGAGTAGGGGGTTCCCCGGTGTCCTGGCCAAATCCCAGATCTGGCTCTCACAAACTTGCCACTAAAATCATCCCCAGACTTAATTGGCTAAATAAATGTTCTCTCCCTCTCCACCTTCTCTAATGTGTGGTGAGCGTTCTGGCGCAAATTGGCTGCTGTGCATCACCCAGGTGGGTGCTACACATTGGTGGTGGGTGAGGTGAGTTCCCCTTCACTGTAAAGCACTTTGAGCATTTGGAAAAGTGCTATATAAATGTAATTAATAATAATAATAATTACTTTAGTAGCTTCCAAACTATTAGCTGGGCCTCCCAGTTTTGTATCATCTGCAAATTTCACTAATGTACTTTTTATGTCCCTGTCGAGGTCATTGATATAAATGGAGGTCATTGATATGCAGTATCAGTCAAAAGTTTGGACACACTTGCTTAAACCAGTTTTTTCATGATTAAAAATGTTTTAAACTGTATAAACTTGTCTATAAACACTTAATATTTTATTATATGATATCTGTACTTGTATAAGCAGATAATCATAAGTGAATTGCATTCAAAAGTTTAATTTTTAAATGAAAATGGAAATCTTGTAAGCTCATTGGGGGGAGGGGTGCATTGTTTTGTTATATAAATATCTTGGTACGTACTGGTGTTCATGATGACGTCTATCTTAAGGATCTGTAGAATTTTTCATACTTAAAAAAAAAAAAATAGAGACCACCCGCCATATTTCAAAATGCATGGGATTTATTCCTACATCAGTTTCACCCTTCTAACCTCCATTAGAAATACATGCTACTGCATGTGGTGAAAATGATGTAGGAATATACCTCTTGCATTTTGAAATATGGCGGGTGGTCTTTATTTTTTTTTAATATGAAAAATTCTACAGGTCCTGGGGCACCTGTTAAGATAGATGTGATCATGAACACCAGTACGTACCAAGATATTTATACAACAAAACAATGTAATTTACACAGTACTTCTTTATCCTCTATTTCAATATATGATAAGAGTATGGAATAAGCCTTCCAGTCTATTAGTAACCTCTTCTCTAGTAAAACTCTAAACAAAATAACTATTTAAGGCATCAGCAATATCTTTATTCTAAGAAAGCGATGCTCCTTCTTCATTTCTGTGGCACCTGATACCCTCTTTGATTTTCATTTTCCTACTACAGTATTGAAAGAAACATTTAGGATTACTTTCTGCATCTACTGCAATTTACCTTTAAAAGCGCCTCTTTGCTTCCCATAGTTCTTTTTTAAAGTACACATATTACAATATTCAGCCCTCTCAGTGCTGTCACTTTTATATATCTTATACAGTTTTTTTTTCTTTTTCTCAAACTCTCTCCTATGGCTTTGTTCATCCACTGGGGGGAGTGCTTCTTCAACATACTTTTCTTTACCTTTTCTTTACTTTGCAACCTTTTGAACCTATCCCACTTTTCATTCAGTGTTGCAGTTGAGAAGTCTCACCCAGTCAATATTACTAAAATTTTCTGGCATCTTTTTGAAATTGGCTCGTCTAAAATAAAAATTCTGGCCATAGAGAAGGTCTTGTTAATTTGCTATAATAAATCAAATCTAACTGCAGAATGATCACTAGTCCCAAATTACCTCAATTACCTCTATGCCACAAATTGCACCAGATACAGAACTGATTTCCCTCTTGTGGGCTGATTGACATACTGTGCCAAAAAAAGGTCATTTATAACATCTAAAAATTCTTCCTCACTTTTTCCTTGTCCTGTCATCATTTCCCAATTAATAGCAAGGCAATTGAAGTCACCCATAATAACAGTCTCACAATCCTGACAAGCTTGTTTTATTTTTCCAAAAAGCACTGAGCCTCATTCACCAACCATTCTTAAGAAGAATTTTCTTCTTAAAACCCACTTGCACAGTTTTCACGAAGATTCTGACATTCACCAATGTTTTCTCATTTGGAATTTGTTCTTAGGTAAGAACAGAATCTACGCACATTCAAGAGCACACTTACGCACATTTGAGTGCTGACATGTTTGTGCAAAATAATTGGTTATTGCGTTTTCTTCAATTCTACAGTTGTATAATATTATAGGATTTAAATTACAATAATATTTTTATCATTTATAATATTGTTTAAATTATTATTTTCATTATTTTACAAAGCATTAAGGTGCCAGGTTCCACCTCAGAGGGTGGTTGCCTCAGCGGGAGTTCATCTGTAAATAAATGATAAAAATTAAACCATTGTAGTGAACTTCTATTTTTGGGGGTTTCAATTATGCAATGTTGGTCTATACTGCAAAAGCAAATGTTTAAATTTTGAATACAAACTAAGAACTTAGGTAACACTTTTGAAACACATGGACATGTTGAAGAAGAGAACACCATCAGAGGGGGGTGACACCAAAATGACTGGCAATAAATTTTTTGTGCTGTGTTTTGTCCAGCGACAGGTTGAAACAGCTAGTTTCTCCGATGCAGTTCACTGCCGGTTGATTTAATTAGCGGTATTAATGTGACGAGAAGCGCTTTGTCGTTTGAATGCATAACACGCTATTCCTTGCGCCCACTCCCACCAGCATTTTTTTTACCTCAGATTTGACATCAAACCTTTTTTTTTAACTTCATCACTTGTGCGACCTTCTCCGGACACAGCGTTCACTGAACGAGTAATACCATCCCATGCATTGTTATTTTATATCCACTACTGATGCTAAATATGACACGTCGTTTGCTGTTCACTTCCTGCAGCAGTACCTCCACTTCAGAACTACTGAAGTTTTTCTTACGTTTGGAGTCCGGTGCTCCACCGTCTTTAGATTTTCGTTTGGGCATTCTTGACTTCTCTCTCAACTTTTCTTTTCAACTTCTGTGTGATTTCTGTGTGCGCACACGGCCTTGCAGTCTCATGCCCTTTTATGAGGACTGGCGGGGTGTTTACCTATGCTAATTAGGAACAACTGGCACGCGCTTTCAATTTATGAGGAAAATGGGATTCATCGTTATAAGAACACGTGTGCGAACAATTCTGCGGTTTAAGAACACGTCATGAATCTGACGTAGACTTTTCTTAGCACCTTTCTCAATAACAAATTTAAGAAAAAACCTAGGAAGATATTGGTGAATGAGGCCCATTGAGTTCACACTACTGTTTGAAGCTGGCGCCAGTAACACACTCCTACCGTAAGGCCCTTTTCATGTCCCGTATGAGCTTAATCCAAATATCCTCACTAGGCACACGGTGGTCGAATTCTGGAATGTTCTGCACATAAAAATTTCCTTTTACAGAGAGCTACACCCCCACCTCTCTTACTGGATCTATCCTTCCTAATGAGTTTGTACCCTTCTATATTATATTCATCCCCATCCTCATCTCCAAGTCATGTCTCTGTAATGCCAACTATGTCATAACCCCCCCTATTTACAGCAGCCTCAATTTCCAAAAAAATCTTTTTTATACTTCTAGCATTTAAGCAAAGACATTTCAGATTATTACTTCTACACATCCTCTTCTGTTCCCCCACTGTCCCAAGCCACCCTTACTACAACTTTGCTTGAACAAGACTTCATTAGTGTTCACACTATTATAGGAAGCCCTGACAGCTTCCATCCTGAAAGTCTGCACTTCCCTACCCTTTTCACTTTCTGACCTCCCAGCCCCCAAAGTCCCTAGTTTAAATAATCCTGTGCCAGTTTAAGCATACGCTGGCCCAGTGCAGCAGTACCCCTGGTTCAGGTGCAGCCCGTCGCGCTTGTACAGGTCACCCCTGTCCCAGAAGAAGTCCCCAGTGCCCCATAAACCTGTACCCCTCTTTCCTACACCAGGTTTGTAACCATGTGTTAAACCTCCAAATAAAATGTTGCTTTCCTCTACTTGCACGTGGTACCGGTAGTATTCCAGAAAAAAACTACCATGGAGGTTCTGCTCCTAATCTTTTCTGCTAACTCCACAAATTTGTCCTGCAGAACCTCAAACCTACCTTTACCTATGTCATTGGTTCCTGCCTGAACCATGACTACTGGATCCCTCCCCGCTCTGGCCAGGAGCTTGTCCGCACACTCCAGGAGATCTCCTACCTGGGCACCAGGCAGGCAACATACCATATGAGACTCCTTTTCATGCAAACACACTATGCTATCTACCCCCTAATAATTGAATCCCCCACTCTCACTGACTCCCTTTTCTGAGAGGATGTGGCCACCTGGGTGCCTAGTGGCTCCTCAGTCCTCCCACTTTCAGGGTTAAGAGCCAGATTCAATTCTTGCAAGGGCTGGAATCGGATGGACACCACAACCTCTGTAGATGTCACCCGTGTGGTGTGCACGCCCTCTTCTGCGGCTGCGCCCCACTGTCACCCATGTATCTCTCCCTGCCTGCTCTGGCTTCTCCCTCCTTCCCAGCTGTGGCGTGCACACCAAGTCATTAGAGGACACACTACTCAGTTCCTGGAACTCTGATAACTGTGGAGTCCAGCAAGCTGGCCCTCAAATCTTGCTCTCAAGGTGCTCAACCAGTTAGCAACAGTACCAGACAAACTTGCCCTGGAAATCGCTTTCCAGAAGCAAGATCATCTGCAACCGTCACACAACTGTGGCCACATTTTTAGCCCCTAACTATCACCCTATCTCTCCCTATGTCTACAGTAAGTTACTGCTGAAACAGAAGCACCAAGACCACACTTTAAAAAAACAGGTGACTCTGGACAACAAGCAGCAGAAACTGGAGAGGAATAAATAAATTAATTAAAGCCGCAAGCGGCGTTGGGAGGGGTCCAAGCATTGGCACAAGTGCGCCCCCTATGGAGCGATTTTTAAATGGTTTTGTCCTCATGATCATATACCTTCACCAAACATATCTACTGCATCGCCATGGATGTCTCCTAGCCGCTAGGCGTAAAGACCTTTACTATGTCGTAACATTAAAGGCTGTTTTATACTTCTGCATAGTACACATAAAAATGGGTCTGTGTAGGGGTTGTACGCAATGTACGGCATGTGCGACGGTTGCAGACCATGGCCACGTTGAAGACGCATACCTCCGCAAGAAATTAAAAGCGCATAGTTAGTAACCAGTGCCCGCATACGCCGTAAAGAAGATGATTGGTTGACTGCAGACATGAGGTCACTAGCATACGGCTCTGACTAACAGGTTATAACAGTCGATTCACAAAACCGATAGGCAACGTTTAATATGCGACTAAAAGCGCTTTTGTCAGGTGAATGTCTTCGTTGCAACAAGTTACATCTAGCTGAGCATTTTTGTGGTCATTGGTGCAGTGTTTAGAAGGTTGCTTGGTCCCCTAATTAGGCATTTTTATCTAACATTAACCCTCTGGGGTCGAGAGCTCCGCCGGCGGAGCTCGACAAGATTAAATTTACTTTCGTTGCTATTTGGATGATTAACTTTGCGAGCTTTTATCATACAGACACAACAAAGACATTGACAGAAACCTTAGAATCGTGGCATTCCAATGTGTCCATTGGCAAATAATATGAATTGTTTTAAGCTATTTAAAATTAAATCAAATAGACCATTGCCATGTGCTAAGCCTTTCTCATTAATATGTGATTTTTGCTCGGCAGTAAGTACGCCCAGATCACATTCACAAGATAATGACATGCTAATTGCTATCGATGGCAGGGGAGGAGCGATGCGTTTGATGTGTGAGAGCGCCTACTGTAAACAAGGATAAAATGTCATACAGAAGCATAGCCCACGTCTTCTCGGGCAATCCTTACATTTCATTTCGGAAAATGGCACAAATGACTGGACTCGACGTTCTTCATGCTTTGTGGGAGAGCGACGATGAAGACGCGAACAACTCATCAGGTCCGGACACTGAAGCCGACACTGATGAAGAACGGTGTCATTTCGAACTGCGAACTGATCCAGCTGAGGATCAACTTCATGAGTAAGTGTATTTCTTACGATCATATTGGTAGTGTGTACTGTATTGCAACTTATCTGTGTGTTTGTAGGAATATCCAGTAATATGCGTGTTTGTAAATTCCCACACTACGAACGATTCAATACTGCATCTCAAAAAATTGCACTGTAACTGTATTTTATTTGACCACTGTATGTAAATAACCTATGCGTGGCGTGTATTGGCGTGACTAGGGTTCTAAAACTGGGTGTCCTCGCACAATCGATATTACCATATTGCATGTAAGTTCGGGAAATAAACTAACCATTTAGCTAAAAAGACCTACTTCAGATTGAGGCATTGTTAGTTATTTATGAGTTGCGTGAGTTTAGCTAATGTTGTTTCATTGATAGCTTTTATTATTTGTAAATATGTGTACTGTATTGCAATTTATGTGTGTGTTTGTAGGAATATCCAGTAATATGCCCGTTTGTAAATTTCCACACTAACCGTTGCATCTCAAAATTATAGGCTACCTCTCTGCGTCTGGATGCCTTTGTTCGGTTCTTTGTTTGTATAAGATATAACTGTCACAACTTTTGTTTTCATTAGTCAGTGGTTTGTCCTTTTTTTATAAATCACATTGTTGCTGAAGGGAGTGTGCTATATAAATAAAATTTGATTTGATGTCACATTTCCTAACAATTTTGTTTCTATTATATTTACAGAGATGCTGATCAGGAAACACGGCCTAGTTCACCACCTGCTAAGGGGCCACGCAAGCGTGGCAAGAGGACACCAGTCTCACAAGCAGCTCAGCCAGCTCGGTCATGGAAAACTGAGAAAGCTGCTGGTGTGGCTCCACTGGTGATGTGTTTCTGTCCTGCGCGGGAACCCGGAGCGCAGCTGAGTCCAGCAGAAGCCCACACTCCTCTGGAGTCAAATTAATTGTGTGCTTGAAGCAGAAATAATGGTTTATATTGTGTAAATGCTCTTTTTATATTATGCACTTTGCCTAATAAAGTTGATTCTGATTCTGAAATAACCTGGAAGTGTGTGTGAATTGCATCTCCCATTCATATAGTTTACTTCAATGAATGTACCAAAATCAAAAGATGTCTTTGTTTCTGTCTTCTAAATGGCTCACTGTGTATTGCTTTGTGAAAAGTCTTTGTCTTAGAGGTGGGGAGGCATGCGGCCAGGTGTGAATAGCCTACTTTGCTGGCAGGTCCTCCTACCCAATAAATATTCATTACAAAAAGGCCATTAGCCCTCCCATTTTCACCTGGTGTTGAAAAATAATAGTCACAACACTTACTTTTAGCAATTTATTTTATATTTCTCATTGGATTTGCTAAAATATTTTGTCATATTTTGATACCCAAGACCTTGATGAACACATTTCAGTGACCAAAAATCTTAGTTACAATTGTTTAGTGTGTTTTATTACGACATTCCTGTGCATTTTCAAAACTACTGTTTACAGTTTGTGTGTTTTTAGAGCGATTTACAATCCACACATGATTATGACCTACTTACTGCTGCCATATTATTGTAGCTGACTGTGTGCTGAAAACAAAGACATGAAACACTTTGGAATCACTGTATATAAAGTTGATGAAATTTACACAAATGTCAGAGCATCGCACAATCACCAGTGTGCCTCATTTTACCCCTAGATCCCATAAGGTTAAGGGAATTGGGGCTGCTATGACCAGCATGTCTGTAATGTTCAGCCATTTGGTATTTGTCATTAGAAGTCCTAATGGCATAAACATGCTCAGACACCCTGTCCTTCAGTCTACGTTTAGTTCAACATACATAGAAACAACCACATTTGCACTCCAACCTATATACTGCATAAGTTATACATTCAGTTGACAAATGAATGTATAAAATATGTTCTGGGACAACCAGTGTCTTTGAACATGTTGGATTTTACTATGTGATGACAATGATTACAGTTCCCACATGGGTGGTTGCCTGTGGGTTTGGAGAGCCAACTAGGCTTGGTTAAGGGAGCCAGGTCGCTGCGTACCAACTTGTCCTTTAGGGTAGGTGCCCGCCTATAAGAAAAGGCTGGGGGCTCTGTGAACACTTCACACAAAGTAGGATCACTTTCAATAATGCTCCAGTTGCGTTTTATGATGTCCTTGACACAAGCTGCCTCTTGGCTGTGTTGGGTCACAAAATAAATTTGTTTGGATTTTTGAGGCCCGTGTGACTGTTTGAGAAGACTATCTCTCTATATCCAGAGATTTTGCTTTGGTGAGGGACTGGTTTAACAGACTTGGCTTGTATCCCCGTTGCTGAAACCTAGCGTACATCTCCACAGCCTTCTCCTCAAAGTCATCCTCTCTGTCAAAAATGCGACGCAGTCTTTGAAATTGTCCAAAAGGTATGTTCTTAATCAAACTAGGGGGATGAAAACTGTCTGCCCAGTATAAAAACTTTGTATAAAAATATTTCTGCAGACATTTCAGAAAGATACAAATTGCACTCAATGCTCTGGTGCTGCGCCCGCCCTCCCCCCCCAATTGCTGTTATTATTATTATTATTATTATTATTATTATTATTATTATTATTATTATTATTATTATTATTACTATGTGTTACACCATAATCTGCAATTACAGAAAAACCGCTGGGTAACGTTTGATTAAATTTGGCACAATGGTAGATTCATGGGGACATTACCCTTGAACTTCACCGCAATTGGCCACATGGTGGCACTATAGTGGACAATTAAATTAAAATTTTCAAAAAATTATTACTCCAGCCTCCTTTGTTGAAGACACATGAGACCAATGTCAATAGATCTGTCTTCTCTTGTACTAATAATTCCATAAATCCCACCATTTTGAGTTCTCCACCATTTATAATAGTTTGAAAAACATTTAAAAAACATCTCCTAGAATATATGACATTAACAAGGATCATCAATTTGTCCTTTAAAAAAATTATGCAAAAAAAAAAGTTTATAATCCAAAACACAAGGCCACAGTAAACCAGTAATATCAATGTGGGTGTAGCTAATCGCAAAATATTGAATAACTCCCAAGAAGTTTGACATTCAGTTGAGGCCATAAGTTTACATACACCTAGGCTAAAGATATTCAAACTCAGTTTTTTACAACTTTTTTACATTTCATGTTACCATACACATTTTTTGGCAAACCAGTTAGGCCATCTACTTTTTTCACATTGGAGATAATTTTTAAATACAATCGATTAGGAACAGATTTATTTCAGCTTTATTCACTATATCAGTCGGTCAAAATTTTGCATACACCAAGTTGACTGTCTCTTTAAACAGTCTGGAAGATTCCAGAAATTGATATAATGACTTCTTAGAAGCTTCTTATTGGCCAACTGTCATAATTAGGAGTTAATTGGGAGTTAATTGTATTCAAGGGCCTACCTTCAGAGCCACTGCCTTTTTGCCTTTGATACCATGGGAAAATCCAAGCAACTCAGCCAAGACCTCAGAAAAAAAATTGTGGACCTCCACAAGTCCGGTTCCTCCTTAGGAGCAATTTCCAAACAACTGAAGGTACCATAAGCATCTGTACAAACAACTGTATGCAAATATAAAAATCTTGGGACCACACAGACAGTGCATTGTTAAAGGAGGAGGCACAAATTAACTCCTAGGGCTGAATGAACTTTGGTTTGAAAGGTTCAAATGAACTCCAAAACAACCACAAAAGACCTGGTGAATGAGGTGGAGGCATCAGGTACCAAAGTACCTACATCTACCATTAAGAGAATCCTACATCGCCATAGGCTGAAAGGCTGTCATGCAAGGAAGAATCCCCCACTCCAAGACCAGCATAAAAAAAGCCAGAATTAAGTTTTCAGGTGATCACCAGGACAAAGACCTAGCCTTGTGGAGGAGTGTTCTCTGGTCAGATGAAACAAAAATTGAACTATTTGGCCATAATGATCAGCGCCATGTTTCGAGGAACAAGCGCAAATCCGCAATAGCTGCGACCGCACATGCGCATGCATCCATGCATCCACGCATACATCCTCACACAAACACGTGACCTCTTCTTTGGCTCATGACCAAGCTTTCCACAAAATCTTGTGCATATCTGTTAATCAGTTAAGCAATTAAAAGGCAATGCCACCAATGTTTGAATGTCTTCAGCCCAGGTGTTTGTAAACTTTTGGCCTCAATTGTAAATAGATGGAACTTATTAGATATATTGGCACTCCCATCAATAGCATAAACTTAAAGCACTGGCCCAATTGAAACACATGGTGGTGCTATTGATCACAATATTTTTGAAATTCACAAAAAATCACTGCTGTCTTTTTGCGATTAAAATTTGCTGTAGTGATTTCCTCATCTGGAACCCATATCTTTATCTTATTTGTCGCCACAATCTTGGATAGCCACCATTTTGGAAATGCTATTAGCCATTTTCCCCTGTCCCGATTCTGGCCTAACCACATGGGTGAGACATATGAAACCTGGTGAAGAGGTATCGTGTACCTCCCTTTGGCCACTGTATGATTTTGGCACTGACTGGTCACTTGATAAGTTGTGGATAATTGGCTGTGTGTACTTGGAACCCATGTATTGCTGCTTGAAGCTATATTTTTTTTCTTATATTTGACCTTCTTTCATCATTGTTTTACTGTTATCAAACATTGAGTTAATTGTTCTGTTGTTTACTCTTAAGTTCTGTAAAGCACTTTGTGATGCATCCTATGTACAAAAGGTGCTATGCAAATAAAGTTATTATTATATAAAAACAAGGGTGTCTTTGATGAGATAAACCACACTTTCTGAACACAGCTGATGCAGCTGTGATAGTCCTGTAACACTACATCATTAGTTCCATACTAAATGGCATTTTCTAACAATATGAGCTTTGAAGAGATGGCTGGATGCAATAAGAAAATGTTCAATGGAAGTATACAGTTAACTTTTAAGAAAAACCACAATGTCAGAATCAATAGGAAAAAAACATGATTCCACTCAACATCAGAAACCAATAGACACCCTCAGACTTACCAAAAAAGGATTCTAACTTGACCTACAGTTAAGCCCAAAATTATTCATACCCATGCCAAATTTTCAGTTATAGTGAATTTTTATTTGACGAATAGGTTTCTTCTGGCTGGAAATGACATAAGAAGGTGACAAAAGACGGTAAGACATTGTGTTAGCGATATTAATGAAAAATATAACCAATTTTTTATGTTTTTTTTTTTTACATTTTGACAAAACATTCCATGTCCAAAATGATTCATACCCCTTGAAATTGTCGCACATTTTTGAGGAAATGCAAGCTTCTATACCATTCCAAATGGTCCTGGCAATTTCTACCATGTTCCGATTTAGAGACCCGCACCCGATCACACATTACCGTTATTTCACATTATTTTGCAGCTGTTGTATGTCTACCCAGCACTTGACTCGTCATGGTTAAGTATTTCACTAAATCGCTCCCACATGGAACTTTTCTGCCCTTCTTTTTTTTTTGTTATTAATTCTTTTAAAATTTTCTCTAGGATCTTTTTTGCCTCCATTGCTGCCACAGTTGGCGCAATGGGAGTGTAGTCTGCTAATATTTGCCTGACGAAAAATGAAGCTTAAAATATGTTCACATTTTAGAGAATGTAATTAATATTTTCCTCATTAATGATGTATTATTTCACCCATCCGCTATTAATCAGAATGTTAATTTTGATGACTCGGCACGCCCGATCCCCGGATTAACCGCGGTGCCCGCAGAAATAACTGCGATCTATGCATCACTAATACACACGTGCCTGATTTTTTCCCCCACCCGCAGCGAAGAAGAATATCAGGGTCAGAGCCAATCAGAGGCAGAGTAGGGGTGGGTCGTCGCAGAATACAGGTGGGGAAAAAACAGGCTACACACATACACACACAGAGATAGACCTGCTAAATGTCAGGCGCACCGGTGCGACCAATGAAAATATTTAGTCGCATTTGACAGATTTTTGGTCGCATGTGCAACCAAAATGATCGCAGTCTGGAGCCTTGATGTGTTAGGGTAGCAGTGTAGTATAATGGGTAAGGAGTTGGCCTTGTAACCTAAAGGTCACAAGTTTGATTCCCTGGTAGGACACTGCCGATGTACCCTTAACCCTCTGGGGTCGAGCGCTCCGCCGGCGGAGCTCGACAAGATGAAATTAACTTCCCTTTCTATTTGGATGATTAACGTCACGTGCTGTTATCATACAGACGCAACAAAAACATTGACAGAAACCTTAGAATCGCGACTTTCCAATGCGCCCATTGGCAAATAATATGAATTGTTTTAAAATGCTTAAATTTGATTAATTAGACCATGTATGCTTCGTTAAACTTTACTCATTACTATGTGAATTTCGCTCAGCAGGAAGTCCGCCCAAATCGCATTCACATGTTAACAACATTATAATTACTCTCCATAGAAGGAGACTAAAGGAGGGGCGATGCGAGATCCATGTGAGAAATGCCAAGTCTGCGAAAGCGGGATAGAATGTCAAAGTGTCGCCTAATTCACTTCTTTTGAGGTGAACATTTCGTTTAATTTTGGAAAATGGTCCGTCCGGAAGCCGACACTGATGAAGAGCGGTGTCATTTCGAACAGCGAACTGATCCAACTGAGGATCAACTTCATGCGTAAGTATATTTCTTATGATCATATTGGTAAATATGTGTACTGTATTGCAACGTATCTGTGTGTTTGTAGGAATATCCAGCAATATGTGCGTTTGTAAATTCCCACACTACGAACGATTCAAACTATTGCATCTCAAAATTATAGGCTAGGCTCTCTGCGTCTGGTTGTGTTAGAAGTATCAGGTAGACTGTATGTTTTTCGATCATATTGGTAATAAATAGCCCGTGGCGTGGCTAGGATTCTAAAACTGATGTCCTCGCACAATCGATATTAGCATACTGTAAGTAAATTCGGGAAATAGCAATATAATAACCACTTAGCTAAACAGACCTAGTCTACTTCAGATTGATACGTTGTTATTGATGAGTTGCATGTAGTTGAGCTGGAATATCAATGTTTATTTAGTTTAGCTAATGTTGTTTCGTTGATAGCTTGCATAATTTGTAAATGTGTGCTGTATTACATTCTCTGTGTGTTTGTAGGAATATTCACTAATAATTCTTTGTTTGTATATGATGTAACCATGTCACATTTCAAGTTTTGTTTCCATTAGTTAGTGGTTTGCCCCTTTTTTGTAAAGCACATATAATTTTCACCTGTTGAAGGGAATGTGCTATATAAATAAAGTTTGATTTGATGTCACATTTCCTAACAATTTTGTTTTTATCATATTTACAGAGATGCTGATCTGGAAACACAGCCTAGTTCACCACTAGCTAAGAGGCCACGCAAGCGTTGCAAGAGTACACCAGTCTCATCTCATCTTCCATGCGTATAGTTTGCTTCAATAAATGTTCTGAAAATCAAAAGATGTCTTTGTTTCTGTCTTCTAAATGGCTCACTGAGTCTTTGTCTTAGTGGTGGGGAGGCATGCGGCCAGGTGTGAATAGCCTACTTAGCTGACAGTTCGCCCTACCCAATGCATATTCATTACAGAAAGGCCATTTGCCCTCCCATTCTCACCTGGTGTTGAAAAATAGTTGTCACAACACTAACTTTTAGCAATTTGTTTTATATTTCTCATTGGATTTGCTAAAATATCTAGTCATCTTTTGATACCCAAGACCTTGATGAACACATTTCAGTGACCAAAAGTCTTAGTCACAATTGTTTAGTGTGTTTTATTACAACATTCCTGTGCATGTTCAAAACTACTCTTTACAGTTTGTGTGTTTTTAGAGCAGTTTACAATCCACACATGATTATGACCTACTTACTGCTGCCATATTATTGCAGCTGAGTTTGTGCTGAAAACAAAGATGTGAAACACTTTGGAATCACTGTATATAAAGTTGATGAAATTTACACAAATGTCAGAGCATCGCACAATCACCAGTGTGCCTCATTTTACCCTTAGACCCCAGAGGGTTAAGCAAGGTACTTAACTGCCATTGCTTCAGTATACATCCAAGCTGTATCACTGGATGAATGTAATTGTTATGGAAAAAAGTTGTCTGCTATATGCCTGTGATAATGATGAAGACTTTACAGCTACTTTCAGCCCAGAATTTAAATTCTGAACTGGTAATATAGCCACTGTTGTGCACTTCAGAGCTGACACAAACCTTTATGTCAAACTGCAGATAGCGCTTATCCATTTCCCGGGAAACCACACTCTCTATAACCTCCACAGGAACCAGCTGGAAGCAGTCATAGGCCGGACAAAAGATGTTATGTGCTTCTCCCTCCTGGATCTTCAGATTCAAAAACCTGGCACAAAGACCACAAAGGATAAGAGCACAACTAATTTATGTATACTTATTTCATAGACACTCATAAGTGATCTGCAAACTGCACTACATATGATAAGGGATTAAAAAAAGAAAAGAAATAACCGGTTTTAAATGATGATGGAGATACATTAAAATAAGAACGTGTTTTCCGATGTAAAGTAAATAAAACTTTTTTGCAACCCAAAGGAGAAAAACTTGGATCTTTGAGTTACTCAAAACTTACCCTTCCCAGCATGTTCGGCAGAACTCATGCCCACATGACATATCAATGGGGTCCTCAAACACAGAGATGGCACTCATACAGATGCCGCACTGCCAAAGAGAAACACATCAAGCCACAGTCCTATCAGATGTGATTGACATCCATTTAAACAATCATTGTTCAAATTGCACTTTAAGTATGGCTACATCTTTGAATTAACATTCCAAAGACCCTCCCATTGCACAAGGATCACAATATTTGACTTTTATATAAAGGCAATGAAAGACAATTTGAAACTAAGATTGTAGCATTTTAATCATTTCAAATAGAGTGGTTTTGTGTTTACCTATTAGTACACAAATTATTATTAAAAATATCACTGACAGATAACATTGTTTTCACCCTGATCCTGGCAGGCAATCGCTATAAACAATATTTGTCACATTAGTGAATTTTCTTTAATAAGGCAAGTTGACAGTCATATTAGCATCATGTGCCTTGTGCCAAATATAAAACAGGCAACTTCGGTCACTGAAAATGATACATTTATTAATATCAAATTTTAATACATTGTCCCTAAACAATGCATTGTGAAACAAATTCTCGATTAATATTTTGGAATGAACAGATTGTTAGAAGCCAGCCCTAGATTCCATTCAAAATGGTTAGGGGGAAATGGCAACAGCCCAAATATTGAGTAGACTCTTATAGTAAGGGCAGTATGGTGGCGCCCCAGGCCTTTTGGTATGGAGTTTGCATGTTCTCCCCGTGTCTGCGTGGGTTCCTGGTTTCTTCCCACAGTCCAAAGACATGCATGTTAGGTCAACTGGAGAGTCTAAATTGCCCCTAGGAGTGAATGGGCTGTGTGCCCTGCGATGGACTGGCAAGCTATCCAGGATGTATTCCTTTCTCTTTCCCAATTCATGCTGGAATAGGCTCCAGAACCTCCCTTGACCCTGACCAGGAATAAGCGGGTATAGGCAATAGAGTACTCCAACTCATGAACACTTATCATGCAACCACTTATTCATTAGACCCCATCCCACCTACAGTCCTCCAGTATATATCCGGTGAGAATCCTTCCATACGTACCTTGTCTGTGGCTATGTTTCCTCTGAATTTAAGATGGCAAGATGACTTTAAGATGTTACCCCCACCCTTAAGAAACCTACCGACTTCTCTGATGTCAAGAACTATCAACTATCCCTTCTACCTTTGCTGTCCAAAATCCTTGAATGAGCAGTGCTTAACCTCTTAGCGCAAAGCCCCTAGTGGTTGGCACGTCAGTGTGCCGAGCGAGATAACTACACACAGACATTTGGTGCTACTGCAACCAAAGTATGAGTTAAAAACAGAAACGTGTTGTTTTAGTTTCATTAGTAGACGATACATGACAACTATACCGAATACGGAGTTTCGCAGTGCCACCATTGTCGCTCTGGTCATTCATTTAACACGCACCCCCTCCCTGCAGTCTCATCTAGAAAAAAAACCTCACCCATGACATAATGGACAATACTGTCTATCTTGGAATTCATAAAAATATTCTTTCAACACTAAAAAATCGTATTCCGTCATAGCAACAAGATAAACCCGACAATAGCCCTAAGATATGCCTATACAGCAGTGAAAACGCTGCACAATGAATAACGAAATAAACGAGAAAAAGTTTTTAAAATTGATACAATGTCATTCTACAGTCAATATCTGGGACTAGATATTGAATAAATATACAACTTTACCATTGGTTTTACGCAAAGAGGTGTCCCTTTTGAGACTGAGTGGTCATATATTGTCTTGGACAATCCGTTTGGGAAATATACACGGATGTGTGATGCCTGGGTACCTTCCAAAATAGCTGTGAGTAATACCACCATAAACCTGTTGTTTATGGCGTCGTCGCCCTTTTTAGTACATTCTGGCTTGATTGACAATTAATTTATTCAGTAGGTGAGAGTATAAGCTAACGATGTATAACATGTCTAACTGCTTTTGGAATAGCGTTTTATAGGTCAGCATAACCAAAAATGTTCTTATCATCACATTCAATTACGCATTCACACTGTGGTAGCAGTAAATCAAAGACGCTGCTAACAAAGCGTTGTCAACGATTTTTCGTAAATTCTTGAAAATACTATTATTATTGAGGACTTCTGGACATAGCTAAGCCATATGTTTGCTGATAGACCTAGCTGACGTCGTTTTCTGGAGCAAAACAACAGTATCATTGATACTGTCTCTGTCTCCATCTACTGAACATAGATGAGATTTCATCATTACTATGTAAGTATTACTGCTCAAAATATTTCGGTTATATATGTTATTTTTGAAATTGAGTGTCTTTAAATAGGTTAGTGGTGTTATATAATGTGGATATTTCACACTGTAATGTAAGCGTTGGATGGTAGTGTAATAGTTCTTGTGAAGCATGCAACAGTGATGACATGAGAGTTGGAACAACGCGTGGTGGACGGTTGAAAATTGTTTTCATGTCGTCCCATCCCCATGCAAGAAAACATACGACAGTACAGAGTATAGAAATACATACAAGAGTTAATTACTACACATTTAGGTACTGTACCGCATTGTGTGACAATATTTTTGCATTATTTTTTTTTTACATATCCACTCTTAGATTTTCTGAACTTTTTTGAAGTTTTTGGCCCAGCACATGTACAGTTTAACCAGCTGTATATATGCAATCTCTCAGTATTTCATTGATTTTTTTGTCTGGACAATTGCATTTGTGGCACTTTATTTCTTCCAAAATTATGAATATAAACTAATCTGCGTTATAATTGTAAATTGTACAAATATCTTGCTTCATTTAAGCCATTTCTCAAGTCTCTGTGATGCTCAGATCTGGAGTTATAAAGTTTTTAATAGGGTACCCCCTAAACGGGCAAGGATTAGCTAGATTTGGCATGTGCGCAAAGGGGTTAATCAACTATCATCTTTTCTCCCTCAGAACAACCTTCTTGACCCTCACTAGTCTGGCTTTCAAACCAGGCACTCAACAGAGACTGCCCTCCTGGATGTGATGGAGGCACTTGCCATTGCAAGAGCCTCATCCCTCTCCTCTGTCCTGATCCGCCTAGACCTGTCTGCATCATTCAACATGATCAACTGCAAACTACTCAAAACCGCTTTGGCTGAGACGGGCATGTCTGGGACTGCACTCTCTTGGTTTTCTTCCTATTGTGCAGATAGCTCCTACCAGGTCACCTGGATGTATCCTGTCTTTGCACCTCGTCCCTTTGTTACAGGAGTCTAGGGTCTCCTGTACTGGGGCCTCTGCTGTTCTCCACTTACACTAAATCTCTTTGTTCAGTCATTAATTCGCATGGCTTCTCTTACCACTGTTACCACTGATAATACACAACTCTTCTTCTCTTTCCCGCCCTCTGCCATACAGGTCAATGAGAGAATATCAGCCCGCCTGGCTGACATCTCAACATGAATGGCAAGGCATCACCCGAAGCTTAACCTCAACAAGACTGAGCTGCTGTTCATCCCTCACAAGACCTCCCTACTACGGGAGCTCTCAATCACTGTTGATAACACCACAGTGACTGCCTCTCACCATGCAAAGAGCCTGGGGGTGGTCCTGGATGATCAGCTGGACCTCAAGAAGCACATCACGACAACATCACGGTCATACAGATTCCTCCTGTACAACATCAGTAGGATTCAAGCATACCTGATCATGCACTCCACCCGGCAACTTGACCAGGCTATGGTAATCTCTCGTCTAGATTACTGCAACTCCCTCCTTGCAAGCATGCCAGCCAGTGCCATACAGTCACTACCGATATTCAGAAAGCTAATGCCAAACTTGTCGTCAACCTTCCTAAGTTCTCACATGTCAATCCCCGGCTGAGGTCACTCCACTGGCTACCAGTTAAGGCCAGGATCAGATTCAGTCCTGACCCTCACCTACACTGCAGCTAATAGGACAGCCTCTACCTACGTACAGGACATAATTCAATCATGATTCACGCCATGATTGCTCTTATTATTTGAATCCATCTAATTTGTTCCTGTAGCACTTTCATGTTATACCTCCATCCAGCAATTGTATTGTTATCTTGATGTTGTAGCTTGTTTTCATGCCTCCTAGTTTCACTTACCATAACTTTCTGACCTAACCTATGCTTACTGTGTGAACTGCATTTAAGGTGTTCATGGCTATGAATAACATGTAATATGTTACATAATAAGTAGGCTATTGTACCTTATCAGACCTGTGTTTTGTAGTTGTTCCAGTGACCTTTGGTATGCACTTATTGTACGTCACTTTAGATAAAAGCGCCTGCCAAATAAATGTAATGTAATATAATGTAAGTGGAAATGCCTAGCAACAACAGCTCAGTTGCAAAGCATTAGGCCACACAAGCTCAAGAACAGGACCACCGTTTGCTGAAGCATGTACATTCCTGGGTAAAAAAATGGGCCAAGCCCAAAATGGCAAAAAATTAAGCTTTTAATGGTCTTAACAACAAATCATTGGTCAGAAAATTGGCAAGAATTAAACAAAAGGACTCCTGAGACCTCCTGTTGCACCATTTGCTCGTTCACTTTTGTTGCAGTGAACTGTTTGGGGAAAATCTAGAAACAGGGAAATTCACTTATACAGTAGACAAATTAACATAATGTCAAATAAAAGAGTTATGTTTTGTATTTGGTTGCATATCATTTGCTTGCATTGACTTCCTGATGTCTGTGACCTATCAACATCATCAGAGTCTGGATATCTTATTTTCAGGTTGTCCTACAAACGATACAAAAAGTCTTTGCATTCGAATGGATCTCTATGGGAATTGGGGGGTGGGACTAGATTCAACTGTAAATTATGCTGATACAGTATGGAACCATTTGTTGGCTACATGGCTTTAAAGTGACAATCTTGAAGATTTCAGTTTCGTTCTCTATGGCGGTGCCAATAGCGAGAAGCGGTAATTGCTGGTGTGTTTTTGGACCTCACTTCCCATAGATCCAACCGGATCCAACCAGTGTCGCCTGTGTGACGTCAGTAAGTTGGCAAGCCAAATATAACACTTACTATTTACTGAATAAAAAACGGTTGTTATAAAAGTAACGTTATGTACATACTCATTCGTTGTCTAACATTAGTTGTCTAATGACTCGTTGCGAATCATTGATCTGAACTGAAGCTAGCTACACTGCAATGTTGCAACAAGGTAGCATTGCATTCGACAGACGGTTTGCGAGGTCGGTACCGGTAGCTAGCGTTTTTTTCTAATTGTTAGCCGACATTAGATTGTGTTAATTATATTAGCTAGCTAGCTAATGCAACGTTACCTGATATGAGAGATGGATACTGTGCGCAACGTTGTCTAAACTAATGTTGTCTTTCTTGACATGGTCCGGTAGCCAGCGTTAGCCGTGCAAATAGCTATGTAATTCAGTAAAGTTACATTGTCATTAAATGTAATATGAAATCTAAACGCGTCACTAACCGTGCGCCGCTTGTGATTTTTTCCCGGGAATGTCGCCACAGACACCAAGTTTTTAAATCATGAATTATGATAATAATAATAGTATAAATTAATATAAAAATAGGCTCAATCACCATTGTGTTACCCAATGCAGCGATAGATAGTGACTTAAAAGACATTTATTTTAAAGAAAATATTCGAGATTATTACTTTAAGTCATCAAGGGTCCAAGGTATCAAATGAGCCTCAAACCACCGTGCTTTTATATCAGCTAAATGAAACCAAATTTAGTTCAAATGTTAAAATAAATAAAATGAATACAAATCAGAGTGCAACATAGATGTACTTCACATTGTGTTGTGGGCAATAACTTGCCCTGATTGAACTTTTGAAAGTTGAACTCTCACCAGGGGTATGCTCTCATCTTCAGGTGATAAGCTGATTTCATCAGGCGAGGTGACAGATGAACGGGTGGTACGGGGCGTCCGAGGGGATGGTAGGGTGTCCCAAGCGTTGTACCCACTGGGGGGTGGGGTTGGCATATGAACACCTGATCGCTGGCAGCAGTCCTCAGGGTTGGACATCCAGGCTTCCAACAACTTCTCCCTGTCCCAGTCTGTCCCGCAGTAGTAAAAGGTTACCACCATTGTGCCGCACCAGTCAGAAAGCCTTGTTAAATAATTTATACACAAGTAAACACCATTAACAGTCACAGAGACAAACAAAATAACACTTAAAAAAACAGGTAATTACCTAAAAAATACTCAACCTATCACTAAGCGTCCTGTGTTTTGTGTACTCGTTAGAGCCCGCCCTCCCAACTTTAATGGGTGAAAGTGACGGTTTTAATTTCAAGCTTTATTTCATGTCGCACACGTAGTGTCACTGAAATAAATAAAAGTGACGGTTTTAATTTCATGTCGCACATAGCGTCATTGAAATAAATAATTAAATAAATAAATATATACGTAATATATTTCGTGCCACATTTAATTACTTATGCTCACATTTCATGATGTATTTATTTATTTAATTTTGTCCGAAATATTCCTCCATAATTATTTGGTTCAACATTTAATTTAGTTCAATTGATTCAGCGTTTAATTCATTATTTTTGTTACTACCACTCCTCAAACAGAAGTCTTGTCAACTGGACGCAAGTAGTGTTCCACTAAACTGCAGGTATTTCACCTAGCCTGGAAAGCTTTATTTCTTATACAAATGAATAATCCCTGGGTTCTTTTCAAAACAGTTATTGATCTAGCTAATAATCATGCAGCATCTAAAACTCAAATTCCAGCTTCTTGTTGAAGCAACAATTTATTGACTTACTTTTGCAGTAAAGTAATAGGAATTAGAGAAGATATCTGCCTCCACACTAGTCATCAACAGCTACATGGATATCATAGGACTGCCTCCTAGACATGCAGAATGACTTGATTCCTTTACTCCCATACATCTCAGCTAAACTTGTAAAATTATTTTCTTCTTCCAAACCATCCACCCATACTCTTGAACCCACACCCACTAAGCTACTAAAGAAACTGTTGCCTGTTCTTGGTAAATCAATTCCTCATATAATTAATTCTTAACTGTTATCTAGCTATGTTCCCATATCCTTACAGATGGTAGAAATCAAGTCACTGCTCAAAAAATCAAGTATTTCAAACCTAATATTTCTATCAAAGATTCTTGAACAACATGTACAGTAGCTCAAAAGCTATCTTTTTTCCAACAGAGTATTTAATGATCCATTTCTTTTCCTTGTTTGTGGCTGTATCTCAGTTCCTGTCATACTTGATCTGCAAGGGCTGCACTTGATACCACAGACCACCATATTCTCCTCCATAGGCTAGAAAAATCAGTTGGGGTCACTGGGCAAGCCCTTATGTGGTTTAATCCTCATTTCCCTGAAAAATCTCAGTGTCAAGCCGATTTCATACTGAATTTTGACATATGACAACAATAGACCGTAAGTCATTCACTTCCTATAGGAGTCTGAAAGAGGCTTGCAAGGGGCTCAGACCCAGAGCAATGCAGAGATTTTTGTGTCCAACCGAGGCTTCAGGTGCAATGGTTTTTTTCAACTTATGCGCTGCGAAGCAAACAGACTGAACAGCCAGAAGTCATGCATTTCAATAGAGAGACTGTTCCAAGCAAGAGGCTAGCCAATGATGACGATCACAATGAAGATGATAATATTAAAAATTAAAAATCAATGATTAACCAAAGAGCTTGTGATAAGTTAGCCTACCCAGACGTTAGAATAGGCTCTTAAGCAATAAACAGGGTAAACAATAAATCCTCTGAGTATTCCAGGGTAAACCTTGAAGTAGCTCAAGGACCTGTGTTGGGTCCCCTGCACATTTCTCTGTACATGCTCCCCCTTGGCACATCATAAGCAGACACGATGTTAACTATCAACGCTATGATGATGATACAAAACTTTACATATCCTTTAAACCAGGCAAAGTTGATCACCTAGCCAAATGAGAGGCCTGTCTTAAAGACATAAAGGCTCGGATAACCCAAAATTTTCTCATGTTGAATTCTGACCAGACTGAGTTGCTGGTAGTAGATCCACAATCTCTTAAGAGATAAATTCCTACCGTCTTTATAAAATATAGATGGCTTCTCTGTCTCCGCCAAAGCAGTTGTTAAAAACTTTGGCGTAACTACTGATTCAGATTTCTCCTTTCAGGCTCATATTAATCATATCATAAGTGGCCTTCTTCTACCTGAAGTACATATCTAAATTAAGAAACATATTGTCCCTCCAGGATGCTGAAAAAATGGTTCATTCATTTGTGTCCTCTCGGCTTGTACTGTAATGCTTTTATCTTCCAGTTGCACCAACTCAGCCCTGTCATAGTTCTGTATTTTCTGTGTCTGTTTTTCCTTTTTGGGCTGCCAGATGGTGGCACTGCAGTTTTATGTTTCTGTTAGTTCTCCCTCATTGGTTTTCCCTTTGTTTAATTGTATTATTGTTTTCTATTATTCAATCATTGTTTCTGTTTGTGCCTCGTTATCCTATTCCCCTCTGATTTGATTGTGAATTGTGCCCTCCTGTGTCTTGTTAGCTTTGTGTCTATATAAGTTCTTTGCTTCCCTGACTCGGGTGCTGGTTCCTTGTGTTTCTGACACTGTGTTTCCACCTGTATGTTTTTACTTGTGTATCTGCTCATACGTATCTGCCCGTGTTCATTTGGATTTTGAGAAGTTTTGTTTTTTCCCGTTCTGAAGATTTTCGTGTTTTTTTTGAGAGTTGCCCTGTGGCCTTTTTTTTGTTATTTGAATTTTTGAAGTAAAGTCTTTGTTTGAATTTTCCTTGTGACGCCTCCTGAGTTTTTTCCCTCTCTGCATTTGGGTCCATTTCCCCGAAAATCGTTACAAGCCCCAGACCAAGGGGTGTCCAGATACCTTTGGTCATATAGAGTATATTTTCACATTGTGTTTGTAGGGAAAATACTCACAGTTGTGAAGGTATAAAAGCTTCTAAAGAGTTTAAATATGGCATGTGTGTGTGTGCAATTCCCTATATGCTTTTTCTGTTTTCTCTTTCTACATGCGAATGTGAAGGTGTCATCCTGGTCATGTACCGTGTACCCTGAGCAGCGCTTCAGCAGTGAAGAGTGGGGCCTGGAGCATGTCAGCCGTCTCCACAATCAGCATGTCCTTCAGCCTACGGAGATCCTGCAGCTTCAGGCCCTCATATGGCTGTGCAGACAAGAGAGCAAAACACATATCACACACAAAAACAAATGACTGAAGGGTTATGATTAAAAAGTAGATTTACATAAAATGTTATATAACCAATTATATAAGCAATTATATAAAATATCATATATCTTATGGTAACTTGATAAAAGTCTATATATCTAAGTGTACACTGTTTCACCCCATGCCATGTTCCTGTTGCAATGTTAGCTACAGGAGATAGACTCCAGCTGTGGTATATATCAAGTGATTTAGGGGTCTAGAGGACCTCTAGGCCCGCATGGCCAGCCTTGGTATGGACTTCCTGATCCTAACTTACGATTGGCTAGTAATGGAATCTTTGCATATGGTGATTAAATGAATCTCATAGGCTGGGATAACAGTTGAAAAACTCTGAAAACTACTTAAACTCATATATTGGACTTTATATTTTCTAAGACTGTACTTGTACCTCTTCCTGACCGGTCGTATTATTAAATTATATAAAGGAGCTCCTGACTCTGTCGTTTGTTATCTTTATCTTCAGCACCATCATTTTTGTTAAGAAATTCCTACATGACCATACACCTACAAATTAAAGTTGGGCAGTATCCAATTGTGATACCGTTAAACTATCGCCGAATTTTACCGTGGTATATTGTATTACTGGCTCATTTTAAAATAACATTTTAGGGGGTTGGAGGGACCTGCCAATTCAAAATGCTAAATTTATTTATTTAAATGCTACCAAAAGTATAACCAAGATTTGCTTGTAAATACAATGTTGCAAAAGCAGCCACAGAGCAGACTACAAAAGCAAATACTGTGGCCTCTATAAAAGCACAAAACATGGCAAAGTGCTGTATGATGGGTAGTACAGCGCAAACAATTTACATTGAGATGATATAACATTAAGGAGTTGTTTGGTTTACTGAATCTTTAAAAAAGATTTATATATCCTACAAAATAAAAAACAGGGAAAATATTACATTAATATGTAAGTAACAACAAAGAAAAAGTCAAGAAAGTCCTTCTTTAATAAGAGCAGGAACAGCACTGGTCACGTTTTCTTGCCTAGTTTTGTTGCAAGTTTGCAAAGTGAAAGGGTTCATTCATGTACATGCTGAGAATTTGAGGCTTGAGCTGACAGCCACTGTCCAGTGTTTATATCTTACATAATTTAGAATTGTTTCAGTGATGTTGGAGTACTGTTAACTCTGTGTCACAATGTTTATATTTGAATTTATTTTCTGAAAGTGAGACCAAATGGCACTTTTTCCTCGTTCTTGCAAAGCATTTCAAGGAATGTCAATTAGATTTCTGCCACGTATGCACGCAGACGACTACTATCACTTTAGAGCTGATTAAGGACCATTTCTATTACAGGTGCGTTGATGCACACGTATTACTACGTATTACAACGTAGATGTAAGGGCAGCAAGTCCTGGCAGTTGATTAACATTCTTTGCATTTCACTCATTGCGAATGCCATTGAAAAAATATTTTCCGGATTCGATAAGCAGATTCAAAATGCACATTTCTTAACAAATTCCCGGTTCTTAAAGATTTGGAACCGGTTCTATTTCGGAACCAGCTCTTGATACCCAACCCTGCAACAACCTAACTCAAATGTCAAAACTAGATCAGCATTAGTACTTTTAAAGATGAGCCTACGACAATCACAGTGAGAATACTTTAATGATGTCGGCGATGACAAATGAGTTTAAGTATTGAAATTTTCATAAATATTTCACATTTTTGTTAACGTTCAGCAGTTAAATGTCACATTCCCAGACAGGACATTCATTCTCAGACATCTGTTCACCAAACGATGTGAAATTACAACAAGTTGTCTAAGGGCTAAGATCCAGTAAAATCACCGATGCAAATAAATGAAATCAAAAGCACAAACTATAGCATTCAGCAGGCTTATCAAATAGGCAAATTCAAAATAACAAGCGCAAATCCGCAATAGCTGCGACCGCACATGTGCATGCATCCATGTGTGCATACATCCACGCACACACCCTCACACAAACACGTGACCTCTTCTTTGGTTCATGACCAACCTTTTCACAAAATCTTGTGCAAATCTGTGAATCCATTCGGGATTTATGCACGTTTTTGTGATAGGCTACGCCCATCGGCATGCCCCCCTCTTGGTCAATCGGCCTGAAAATTACTCAGCTGTACCTTTCAGTGATGACTAACGTCCATGCCAGATTTCAGCCTCCTGGGGCGAAAACTGTGGCCGCTACGGGGTGGGACACTTTTTGTGGACTGACTGACCAATAGACAGACAGAGCTATAGAGCTGCCGGTCACAGCTAAAAATAATTAACAAAATCGGCAGGAAAGAAAATAGGCATATATTAACAGTATATCCTAGGCTACAGCCTGTGTCGTTATGCCATTGTTCAAGCCTATTCTAGGTTATTTATTTTATCTTTATTTTATTGAATGTGACAGGTCATTTATTTGACAAACATTTGTCACCAAAAGAGCATTATTTGGACAAAACAACTCTCCATTGTGGCACGTATTAGGGCCAGGCAGTATAATTTGAATGTAGTAATTAGCTTCTTGAAGACCCGGCCAGTTGACCGTGGAACCACGCAGCCGTAGTTGACATATTTGTTTGGCAGACATGGAGGACGGGAGCAATGAGCTAGATTTCTTGAACTCTACCGGAAATCAAGCGTACGTATAGCAGTACAGAAGAATGCATACAGTTAATGCCAAAAGTGTTCTTCTACATGCTGTAACAATGTATAACTATACACAGGAACTTTGGGGCGTCCGGCTCCTGGACCACGGGACTGACCCTCTGTTGAGTCACCTTCCTTATTAACTTTTTCGGTCAACCGAGGCATAATGACGTACCCTGTCCCCCTCCTCTTGTGACCCTGCAAAAAACTCTCTGCTTGATCAATTATGCATCAGCTTGAAGCAAGGAACACCCCCTTTTTGGAGGAATGGGGAGCCCGATTTAACAAGCTTAAACATTAACACAGTAATCAATGGTCTATCTATCTATTATTATTTTATTATTATTATCCTTGTATTTATATAGCACCTTTCCGAATGCTCAAAGTGCTTTACAATCAGGGGGAATTCACCTCACCCACTACCAATGTGCAGCACCCACGTGGGTGATGCATGGCAGCCATTTTGCGCCAGAAAGCTCACCACACATTAGCGAAGGTGGAGAGGGAGAGAACATATTTTTAGTCAATTAAATCTGGGGATGATTTTTTGGTGGCAGTTTGCGTGAGCCAGATCTGGGATTTAGCCAGGACACCGGGGAACCCCCTACTCTTAGCGATAAGTGTCATGGGATCTTTAATGACCACAGTGAGTCAGGACCTCGGTTTAACGTCTCATCCGAAAGACGGCATCTCCTACAGCACAGTGCAGTGGGGCATTGGGGTTTATTTGACCTGAGGGAAGATTTCCCCCTGCTGGCCCACCAACTATCTATCCATGTTTCATTGACCGCTCCAACACCACAAGCCAATCAAATGTTTGTGCGGCCAAAATAGTACACCAATCACATTACAGAGATCACACGTGGGGTTCCGTTGCATCATTAACTTTTCAGCATAAAACAAATTTAAAAAAACAAACAACTTTGCTGTAAGGCATTGCCTAACTGACCAGACACATCTCCTTAAGGACATTGTCAAAGTTTGCTGCACATCCGTTTGTTGGCCTGCCACCATCCAGGAAATAAACCAAGCTGGTTTATTTCCCATCGACAGCTGTTTTGTTCCTCAGACTTTTCCACTGTATCTCTCTTGTGGCCGATGCCCAAGTGGAAGATTTGTGCACATCCTAAACGGTCTTGACTGGAACCCGTTGCAACCCCGACTTCAAAGAAGAAGTTTCCCAAGTCTCTGCACACCTGACGCTCTAACGCATCACCTAATGGAATTAAGGACTGGCCTCCCTTATTATTACCGTTAAGTATTGAAATTGATTTTATTTAACACTGACATCAAACAATAGGATAACGTGAAACTTGAAATACCTGATTAGATTATTTTACTGCTGTTCATTGTTGCCGTTTTTTTTTGTTGTGCACATGTTGGTCAGGAATAGCAAATTCCCTGACCTTGTTGCTTTACATTGTTAAAACTGTATTTTATGAGACTGATTTACCGAACTAACCATGTAACAGAGTAGCATGTCACTAACCCATAACATGAATGAACCTTTGTTAAATGGTAGTACTGCTAACCTCTATGTTTAGCCGTCAGAGAATGGTCATTTCCTCTTATTAAGATCATATATTATTCCACATATTATGCAAATCATTGTTTTCAATTAGCCTATTCACATATTCATTATCATAACTAATAAATGTATATCCTTTATTTTCAAACCATTGTTGTCTATGTTATTTCACTAAGTTGGGCTCTACTGATGTACCAAATTCTAATTGCTTGTTGAATCCATTGTTCTGAATAAACCAGACCAAACCTCACTACAATGCAAACCAAAAGCAGTTTCAAGGTTAGTGGTGGGTGTTCCAGTTCCTTTCAGAAACACAAATATTTTGACTCAGTTGCCTAAAAGGATTTGTTCCCAGATTCATTCACTGGTTCCTTCACAGCTCTCTCGTTCAATGACTCTGGTTCCTAGTGAATGAGAACGAGAGTCATGCAGTGACTGATTCTGACTTCAGAATCTAGTTCCTAGCGAAAGAAATGTCACATAAGCCTCCTGCGCTTTGTATGTGAATTCCTACAGGAACCTAGCACAGGCCGACACTGTTATTATGCAGTTAGCCGATTTAAATAAGGGCATGTTTTAACGCAATTTACTCAAGTAGCGTTTACAGTTAGCTCGCAAATAAGTAGCACTAGTTAGACTACTAAACAATTTGCAAACGACAGAAGGGTTGATGATAACAATATAATCTATAGAATATTTTATTCTATTAAAAAGAGCACATTAATAGAAGTGCAGGAAATGAACAAATCGTTCACAAATGATACACTATTATTCAAGGTTAACTTCGATTTTTGTATGAGTCCTGCCAGCTTGTCGTTCTCCCTTGGAGGGTACTTAGTTGTAATGGCAACATTGTGTCATGCCACCACACATCACTTAAGCCAGAAACTAGAAAGACTTGTGTTCCTGGCTAAAAACTTGTAAGAGCAGCCGAGCAGCCAGAGAACAATTTTGCCTTACACAAAAGTCAGGACCCATGCACTCCAACAAAAAAGGGGAATACTTTGTGCGTAAAGGACCAATTTTTCTGTTAATTTGCACTTTCTGTTCATTCAGTGTTCATTCACTATTTCTGTCTGTGTACCCCACTCAACATTTAAAATTTTTTGAAAAAAAAAAAGTTGACAGGAGACTTTTTGTTTAACATTTTATACTACGTCATCATGCGCAATGATTTATTTTCATTTGCCAGTTATGTATTGGTTTTATATGTTGCATTTGATATGGCTTTTTTAAATTTAAATTTGGAACAACATTTAGCACAAGCACAGGTTGGTCTGACAATATGTATGAAAATTCCCTCAAATTAAAGTTGACAGTCTGCACTTCAACCTCATTGTCATTGTATCCTTTCAAACTCAAAGTGCTAGAGTACAGAACCAAAATAACTGTCCAATGAATTATGGTGCTCACTGTACATACAGTTAAGCCCAAAAGTATTCATACCCATGCCAAATTTTGAGTTAAAGTGAATTTTTATTTAACGAATAGGTTTCTTCTGGCTCGAATGACATAAGAAGGTGACAAAAGACGGTAAGACATTGTCTTAGAGATATTAATGAAAAATACTATCTATTTTTATGTTTTTTTTTTAACATTTTGACAAAACATTCCATGTCCAAAATTATTCATACCCTTTCTCAGTAATCAATGGCAAAGCCTTTATTTGCCATCACAGCAGTCAAACGGTTCTTATAATTGCCAACAAGCTTTTTGCACGTCTCTGCTGGGATTTTGGACCACTCCTCTTTTGTGAAGATCTCCAGGTCCTTGAGGTTGGAAGGCTTCCTTGCCATCACTCTGGTCTTTAGTTCCCTCCACAGACTCTCGATGGGATTCAGGTCTGGTCTCCGGCTAGGCCACTCCAAAACGTTGATATTGTTTTCTGTTAACCATTTCTTGATCACTTTGGCTGTATGTTTCGTTGTCTTGTTGGAAGGTCCAGTGCTGCCCAAGGTCAAGTTTTTCTGCAGACTGCCTGATGTTTTCCTCCAGAATCTTAATGTAGTCCTCATGAAGCCGTTTACTTTGACAAGGTTGCCTGGCCCATTGGCTGAAAAACACCCCCAAGGCAGTACATTCCCACCACCATGCTTGACCGTGGGGATGGTGTTCTTGGGGTTGAATGCTTCTCCTTTCTTTTGCCAAACGAAAGCCACGTCCCTGTGTCCAAACAACTCCATTTTCATCTTGTCCGACCACAAAATTGATGACCAAAAGCTTTCTCCTTTGTCCAGGAGAGCTTTTGAGAAGCTTTTGAGAGCTTTTGTGTGCCTGTCTTGGAGAAGTGGAGTCCTCCTTGGTTGGCGTCCATGGAGGCCAGCCTTGTGCAGTGTCCGCTGGAGTGTCTGCCTTGAGATGTTGGTACCAGAATTGCTCAGATTCTTCAGGATGGCCTTGGTGGTGACACTTGGATTCTTCTGGGCCTCTCGCACTACCATTCTTGCCAGCGCAAGGGTCACTTTTGGCTTCCTACCATGCCCTTTGAGATTTTTCACAGTGTGGAACTCCTTGTACTTTTTGATGATGCTTTGCACTGTGGCCACTGGCACTTGAAAACACTGGGATATGGCTTTGTACCCTTTCCCCTTGTGAGCAGCCACAATGCGCAACCGGAAGTCCTCACTAAGCTCTTTGGTTTTAGCCATGACTTGCAATTGACTAGAAACTGAATAGATAACAACTGTATCAGCTGTTCTCAATTTATAGTTGATCAGAATGCTCTAGAACATGGTAGAAATTACCAGAACCATTTGGAATGGTATAGAAGCTTGCATTTGCTCAAAAATTTGTGACAATTTCAGGGGGTATGAATAATTTTGGACATGGCATTTTTTGTAAAAATGTTTAAAAAAAACATAGAAATAGGTAACATTTTTCATTAATATCACTAACAGAATGTCTTACCAGGGCTCTACGCTAACTTTTTTCCCAAGGACTACACATGCTCCTTAATGAAAAAATTTAGGAGCACAGAAAGAAATTTAAGAGCACAGTTCTTTCAGAACAACCTGCTTGACCCCCACCAGTCTGGCTTTAGACCTGGCAACTCGACCGAGACTGCACTCCTCTCGGTCAGTGAGTCAATCCATGCCGCACGAGCAGCCTCCCTCTCCGCTGTCCTGATTCTTCTAGACCTCTCCGCTGCATTCGACACTGTGGAGCACTCCATCCTCCTGTCCTCCCTGGCAGCAACAGGGATCTGCGGCACAGTCCTTGACTGGATTGAGTCTTACCTCTCTGACCGTTCCTTCCAAGTTGCCTGGGCAGGCAAGGTATCACCACCCCGTCCCCTCGCCACCGGAGTTCCCCAGGGCTCAGTCCTCGGTCCCCTTCTCTTCTCCTTATACAACAGATCCCTAGGCCCTGTAATCTCTGCCCATGGCTTGTCCTATCACTCCTATGCCGACGACACGCAACTCTTTCTCTCCTTCTCCCCATCGGACACACAGGTCCCTGCCCGCATCTCCGCTTGCCTGAGGGACATCCAGAGCTGGATGGACAATCACCACCTGAAGCTCAACCCGGGAAAGACAGAGCTAATCTTTATTCCTGCTCTATCCTCTCCCCTCCTCGATTTTTCCATTTCTCTAGGGGACACCTTAGTGACTTCATCACCCTGTGCCAAGAATCTCGGAGTGGTGATGGACAACAGGTTGTCCCTCTCCAAGAACATCGCAGCAGTAAGCCGAGCATGCAGATTTTTATCCTGTATAACATCCGGAAAATCTGCCCCTTTCTCACCACCTACTCAACCCAGCTCCTGGTCCAAGCAATGGTTCTATCCCGCCTGGACTACTGCAACTCTCTTCTGGCTGGACTACCGGCATCTGCCATCAACCTCCCCAGACACTCCCATGTCACTCCCCTGCTCACTACCCTCCACTGGCTGCCTGTTATAGCTCGCATCAAATTTAAAACATTGGTCCTAGCATACCAGGCAGTCAAGGGATCAGCCCCAGCATACCTCCACAAGATATTCAAACCCTACATGCCAGCCAGATCCCTCCGTTCTGCTACCTCAGGACGCCTGGCACCTCCCCCTCTTCGCACCTGTGCTTCCAGAACACGTCTCCTGTCTGTTCTGGCCCCACGATGGTGGAATGACCTCCCTGTGGAGGTCAGAACAGCTGAGACACTTTTCAAGCCATTTCCCCATTTCAAGCGACGACTGAAGACTCACCTCTTCAGGCTGCACCTCTCCCCATCCCTCCCTACCTCCCTGTAATCTCTTAAATGACTAAGCTTAGGGTTGTAACTAGGTAGCTGTTTCGTGGGTGACTTAGTTAATGCACCTGTCTTAACTACTGCTTGTATTTTTCCATAGACTGCATTGTTGCTGTTTTGTGTTAGTGTTAATCAGTTTAACCTTCAGGGTCCAAGTTGAACTATGCGGTTGTTCCCTGCACTTGGACCGGTACTTCTCTCTAGGGTTTTCGTCATACTTGTTCCTGGTTATGGTGATACACTTTGTTGTACGTCGCTCTGGATAAGAGCGTCTGCCAAATGCCTGTAATGTAATGTACTGTAACAGTGAAAAATGTTCAAGTAACAGAGTTTATTAACAAACAGTTTATTACATACATATTTATATTGCGCGTGCATGTGTGTGTGTGTGTGTGTGTGCGTATGTGTGTGTGTGCTCCTTCTCCTTGTGTGCAATTATGATGTGAAAACCATCGGAGGACCATGGAAGTGGAAAAAAAGAGCCCGGGGCCCGGCTACAGCATTTTCAGGAATACGGGAACACGTAGCTGAAATCCTCTAAGGAAAGCAACCTCACAGCGATCTCATCTACGGTCAGTAGGCAGCGTTGTGCTTCGCTTCGGGGGCTTATTCCATTATTACGTTACAGGCATTTAGCAGACGCTCTTGTCCAGAGTGACTTGCATAACTTTTACATAGCATTTTTAATTTTTTTACATTGTATCCATTTATGCAGCTGGATATATACTGAATACTTAATAATTCAGGTTAAGTACCTTGCTCAAGGGTACAGCGGCAGTGTCCTATTCCGCTCTTACGGTTAGTTCCCAGCCCAAACCACCGCAAAGAGAGCAAACTTTTTTGTCAGTGACATTCCATTTTCACGAGCACAACGTTTATTTTGCATTTTTGTATGGCTGTTTCCGTGAATAAAATCGCATTTATTGTTATTTTATGTTAAAAACATTTAATTCATATTCGGGGAGATAGCCAACTACTCGCAAGTTAAATGACACGTTAACCGTTTACTAATACCATCGCACCGTTTCAGGCTAGAAAATAACCCGTTAAACCAGAGAAATTGCCGAGTTGTCTTAGAAACTTTATCGCCGCTATGATCTTGAGTGTAATTTCCATTCATGTAAAGTTTGATATTTTGTGTAGACTTATTACTCCTTCCTGTTAATTATTTAAGATTCTGCCAAATCAATTTCACTTTACTTTTTGCTTTTTTTATTATGTTGGTGTAAAAAATTGCTTTGTTTCTTAAACTGGTAAATATATACGCCTATCATATTCTAATCTAGACTTAAAAAATGTTTCAATGCATGGTCCCTTTGTTTCATAAGACACCATAAATCCCCACTTATCCAAGGAAGAGAGTTCCGTTGTCCATATTTGTTTTTCACCTTCCTCATAAAACTGTTGACAGTATTCTGAATCACATTCATAAAAACATTTACATCTTCCTCTGCACAGTTGTGAGAGAGATGTTCTTCCCAATTTATACCATTTAATACATTTTTTAGGTCGCCAAGCTCAAATTTGGGCATTCTAAGTTGATGAAATGCCCTAAGTTTTCAGGCTATGAGTGTTAGATTGTGATCAGACAATCCTGTAATCATGTTAAACGACTTCAATATACGGTCAGGCTTATTACTAAAAATCAGATCAATTTGTGTTTCAGAGGACCTAGTTATCCATGTGGGGCCTTTAATGAGTTGTGATAGATCAAGACTGCTAGTAACATCCAGGGCTTCAGCCTAATATGTACTGTTTTCTTGTATGGGGTTGGGATGACATTAAACACTTCACGCAATCCCCCAAATGGTCGGCATGCCTGCATGCCTAGACTGCTGAACTCAGACATTTACTGCTCCGGCAACCAAAATATTGGGTTGAAAACAGAAACTCTTTGTTCCAATTTCATTAGTACACGACAACTATGCTAAATACAAAGTTTCACAGTGTCACCAGTGTCGTGCCGGTCATTCATTTAACAAGCACCCCCTCCCTGCAGTCTCATCTGCAACTACACACCCCGCTCATGACACACTGAACAAATTCACCACTAGAAAATTGTATACCGTCACTGAATAACGAAATAAATAAGAAAGTTTTTCTAACGTTATACTACATCATTCAACTGTCAATATCGGGGACTAAACATGGAATAAATATACAACCTTACCATTGGTTTTATGCGTAGAAATGTTCCTTTTGAGACTGAGTGATCATATATTGTTTTGGACAATCCGTTTGTGAAATACACACTCATTTTAATGCCTGGGTACCTTCCAAAATAGCTGTGCGTAATACCACACATGAAGTTTACGGTGTTGTCGTCCTTTTTATTACAATCTGGCTTCATTGACAAGTAATCTAACCTACAGGTGACAGTATAAGCTTTCTAATGATGTATAACATGTCTGATTTTACTTTTGGAATAGCCTTTTATAAACCTGCGTATAAACCTGCATAACCGAAAGTTATTAAATCTGATTATCAATGTTTCGTCTTAAACCTTCATAAGGGGCACATTTATATGATTTATAATAGATAAAAAAGCATTTTATTCATTTTTGGAGAGATTTTTGATGTTTCTGGACTCAGAGATATTTTAGACCACTGTGCTAACAGAACGCTTGTAAATGATGCAAAAGTGAGTTTCTTGAGTCAAAACAGTTGATTTTTAGTGAGATGCATGATTATGTTGTGATTTACAGCAGTGCATATTTTAGACATTTTGGATAGATTTGAAGACACTGGGTATGCTGCTTACTTTTTGCTTCATAGATCTTTAGCAGTTCTACATATCTACCCTTAGATTTTACGTACTTGTGGTCAAGGAGTTTCTGATCCAGAAACAAAGAAACAATGGGATCTCTCAGTATTTCATTGTAAACTAAAAAACGCATTGGCAAAAAAAAAAAAAAATTCATTTTTGCTTTTTTGCCTAGACAATTGCATTTGTGGCACTTTATTTCTTCCTAAAGTATGAATAAAAACTAATTGAAGTAATGTAAATGGTACAAATGTATTGCTTCATTTAAACCATTTTTCAAGTCTCTGTGATGCTCACATCTAGAATTATAAAGCTTTAAATAGGGTACCCCCTAAATGTGCAAGGATTGGACAGACTTGGCATGTGTGTGAAGGGGCTAAAACATTATTCAACCATCCACCATGTTTTAGTGATGGTTCAGCTCACGTCACATCCAGTTCTTGAAACACAAACCCGACAAAGCTACCAACTGAACTACCACTGAACATTTACGTTACAGTGTGAAATATCCTCAACAGCATTTTCCATAGCTGCACTGCCGTACCTTCAGCTATTGTTGGCTTTATGTTGTTGCTATGACGGAATACAAATTTTTATTGGTGAAAGAATGTTCTTATGAATGCTCAGATATACCCTATTGCCCACTGTGTTGTGGGTGGGGGGTGTAGTTGCAGATGAGACTGCAGGGAGGGGGTGAAAGCTAGAACACAGAATTTGTGTTTTCAACTCATAGTTTGGTTGCAGAAGCACGGAAAGTATGAGTTTACCAATGTTAGGATGCTGGCATCATGGCTACTAGGGGATTGCACCAACAAGTTAATGTGCACTTTTACTTTACTTTTCAAAAAAAAAAAAAAGCTCCAGGCACTTAAAATGGGACAATTTAGTTTTATAGAATACTTAAAAATATACTTTATACTTTATACTTCTATAATGAACTTGATGTGCTTTTCTGACATTCAATACTAGTAGTTATAATTATGAATGAGTTATGTTTTTAAATGTAATGTTTTAATGGGGTGTTGCAGACAGCTCATACGTAGTAATTTTTTGTATGTGGGTAGATAGAGAACAGGGCGAGGTCATATCAATGTAGAAACGTGGTGTTTGCTGATAAGAACGTTTTCTACAGTAGCCAAGTTAAGAAATGTAGTTAGCAGAAACGCAACAGTGATCAGTTGGTGTAACTTTTTATGAAAATTTATACATTTACTGTCATGAAATGCATATGGCTAGCCCTGAGTGACTTTTGGCCAACACCTGCATTGAAGATTCTGATATCTTGTTAAGTGCCAAAGCAATAGTTCAAAAGCAACAGACATTAGTTAGCAATTTAAGTGTAGGAATATGTTAGTTTAAGATATGAAAAGATCTGCCTGAGGGTGAGGCGGGGTTCGATCGTCCGACCTTGCGCTTCGCTGTCAACTACATTGGCAGTGAGCCATCGTCAAGTAGCTGTCATAAGCCGCGTTTCCACCAAAAGTACCCAGAACTTTTAGTCCCAGGAACTACTTTTCAAGGAACTAAAAGGTTCCTTCAGCCCATTGTTGTCTGCGTTTCCACCGCGGTCTAAAGTCCCGCGATGATTAGGCAAATTAGTCCGCTGACGTATGAAAAATAGACATCGTCGTCAGTCCATCTGACCTCTGATTTCTTCTGTAACTCCATACTGCCACCGAAGTACGTTATTTTCCAATAATGGGACCCACTTATAAAACGGGTTACCAAAAATGACTATATATGGCTACTTTAGTATTTATTGATTTTTATCGACTTAATCACCTGAAATTGAAATATTTTTCCGCGGCCGTTTGGGCATATTATTTTACCGTTGTCAAGCAAAACTCTCGTTGGTAGTTCGACTTGGACCGTTGTTATGCAACAAACAGGATATAACAGACCAATATACAGATAACTATTTTATTATCCTCTCAAACACATTAATTATGTTTTATGTGAACATTCACTTTCATGTCTTGACATCCGAAGCGACAAAATGCATTCACATTCCACAAATAACTGGTAACAACATCTATAGCAGAAAACATGCACACGTCGTAAACAATTTTGGCTGTTGAATTGATTAATTCGACTCTCATCGTCATTTCCATATAATCGCAAAATGACAAGAATAAATAGAATTAAAGCCACAAGCGGCGTTGGGAGGAGTCCAAGCATTGGCACTATCAATATTGCCCTGTGGGGCAATTTTAAAATGGCTTTGTCCTCATGATCATATACCTTCACCCAAACATATCTACTGAATATCATGATGATTGTATAAAATATTGATGACTTATGGCCAATTTTGTGCTAAGAGACGTTGGTGGATGACTTAGTTGCGTCGCCATGGATATGTCCTGGCCGCTTCCCGTAAAGGCCTTTACTGTGTTGTAACACTTAGATGGCATGTCGTAACAGTTAGATGGCCCGGTGTGTATTTACAGCTGCAGCGGTTCCATGCCGCAACTAAAAAAGATGTCACACTAGTGTTGTCACGATACCAAAATTTTGACTTTGATACCAATACCAGGTTTAGTATCAGGATAATTGACACTGAAACGATACTGATTCAATACTCGGTACCTAACGATACTGAAATTACCTTAATAGATCAGAAACCTAATGTCCAAAAGGGTTGACCTCATTTTCGAATTCACAGTTTATTAAAAACCTGGTTTATTAACAACCTTTAAGTGGAAGCTTGTTCAACATATTAATAAGCATAGGCCTATAGTGTTACAACACAAAACAATAGAAAAATATATTAAATATATTTCAAAAATTAAACAATTGTAAAGTAAATTATCTTTAAACAGGTCTTTCACTTTTAAATAGATCTAAAAACAGCATATTATAATAACAATACAGCATCTTCCTATAATAAAATATTTCCAAATTACAACACCTATTGCTACTGAAGTGAACTGAGTCGAAGCTTGCACTGTATCAACGAGTGAGTGCACAAGCGCAAGTCATCTCACTTGACAATCTTAGTTGCTACTACCATCTAGCGAAGATTCTGACAAATTACACCTTTCATCCCCTCAATCAGTAATGCGGGAGACACATTTCCCTGGCTTTTACATTTGACACAAAACTACCGAATGTCAGAAAATTCTAATACCAAACCATTTCTTTTTTTAAGTACCGAAAAAGTGCTGAAGTTTTGATATACGGTGCAACACTACGTCAGACACATAATCCAATCCATTGCTCAGCTTAGCAGAGAATGCACATTTCAGAGTGTCTCAGAGACAGATAGAATAATAATACACATTTCAAATAATAGATGGGACATCAAGAAAAAACAAAACAAAAGACGAAATATCAACTCGCGACCTGCGTGCTGCTCGCAGAGTAGCCTACCGTATTATTTACTTAGACACTGGCATATAAGAAAATGTTCCGTTACGCTGACCTATGAAACACTATTCCAAAAGCAAAATCAGACATGTTATACATCGTTAGAAAGCTTATACTCTCACCTACCGAATAAATGAATTGTCAAGCAAGCCAAATTGGTCTAAAAAGGGCGACAACGCCGTAAACAACAGGTGTGGAATTACGCAGCTATTTTTGAAGGTAGCCTACCCAGGCATCAAAGATGAGCGTATATTTCACAAAAACGGATTGTCCAAAATAATATATGACCACTCAGTCTCAAAAGGGACACCTCTACGCGTAAATCCAACGGCGAGGTTGTATATTTATTCAATACTTAGTCCCAGATATTGACTGTAGAATGACATGGTATCATTATTTAAAATGTTGTCCCGTTTATTTCATTACTCAGTGAGCAGCGTTTTCACTGCCGAATTGACATATCTTAGGGCTAATGTTGGGTTTATCTCGGAATACGATTTCTCTCAGCATAATGCCGGATTCAAAGACTAAACAAACTCACCCAATATTGTCTTCAAATGGATCCATGCCAAAGAAAAGTAATGATTCATCCTCTCAAAAAGCTTTTACTAACAAACTTTTAGTAACAAAAAACTAAATATCAACTCGCTACCTGCACTCGGAGTACCATATTATTTATTTAGACATTGGCAGACTACAGCATAAATTGCGTCTTTTGTTTATATTCAATATTAGAAACTGCAGCTGTAGACACAAGATAGTTTGTTATGTTATGGTAGCAACGGAACAAAGCAGACTATACATGTATTGCCATCATTGTTTTATTATACCAGCGTATTTTCGCGCGTTTGCACAGAAACTCAAAACCTACCAATAAAATGGTTTAGCTATTTCACACCATAACGACAGATTTAAAGACTGAACAAACTTACCCGATACTGTCTTCAAATGGATCCATGCCAAAGAAAAGTAATTATTCATCCTCTCAAAAAGGTTTTAGTAACAAACCTTTAATAGCCTATCATGCACTCTGGCTGGCACTGTCTTTCATTGCTTCCCCGACGTTCAGACCGTCCCCTCACTGATAAAAACTAGACCCTACGGTGTCGGATTACTTGCGTCGCCATGGATGTCGCTTGCCGTAAAGAAGTTTACTAGATGTCGTAACACCTAGATTTGGAGCTCCAGCTCTTCCGCACCCCAACTAATAAAAAAGTCCAAATGGCGGGCAAACAATATGGCGGACATAGGTGCTCCCAATGGCAAAGTTGTAGAGCACATTCAGATGCATCGGTCGATGAAGTTTTGTGTTGATCTGACTTACGGTGTGGGAGTTATGGCCTTTTACTCTTTTCAGCTTATGTTAAGCACAGACCTTATTTTCAGAAGAAATAACAATCCCGATGGAACACACAATGGAAAAAAAATCCCAAAAAATTGAAAAAAGCGCTGGAAATCGGCCAATGGAACCCATAGCTCAAAATTACTACTAATATCTGCGTTTTAAGACTACAAACTGTGGCGTTCTTGAATCGGCAGATGAGTTTTATATTAATTAAACAGCACCAAAATTTTTTTGGACCACATTGGTTCCACATCAGGAATAGACTTTTATATGTTCAGGATACTGCAAAAATGGAGTTGGCAGAATTAGCACTGTTAAGACTTACACAGTTGGGGCCAAACGTTTACTTTTGTTTTACTCAGTTTAAAAGTTTACTCCGCACATTTCATGTTACCATACATTTCTTTTGGCAAGTCAATTAGGGCATCTGATTTATTTCAGCTTTAATTCACTATATCAGAATTCCAGTGGGTCAAAAGTTTACAAACATCAAGCAACTCAGCTAAGACCTCAGAAAAAAAATTGTGGACCTCCACAAGTCCGGTCCCTCCTTAGGAGCAATTTCCAAACAACTGAAGGTACCACACGCATCTGTATAAACAACTGTATGCAAATATAAAAATCTTGGGACCATAAAGACATGTAATCATTCACGAAGGAGGCACAAATGAACTCCCAGGGCTAAACTAAATTTGGTCCAAAAGTTTCAACTGAAATCCAAGACTACAACAAAGGAACTGGTGAAGGAGTAGGAGGCATCAGGTACCAAAGTATCTATATCTACCATTAAGGGAATCCTACATCACCATGGCCTGAAAGGCTGTCGCGCAAGGAAGGAGCACCTACTCCAAGATGGCATAAAAAAGCCTGAATGAAGTTTTAAGGTGATCACCAGGACAAAGACCTAGCCTTTTGGAAGAGTGTTCACTGGTCAGATCAAACAAATATTGGATTGTTTTTGCCATAATGATAGCTATGTATGGAGGAGAAAGGGTGAGGCTTTTAATCCAAAGAACACTATCCAAACTGTGAAGCATAGGGGTGGCAGTATCAAACTAGCAATATCAAACTGACAAACTAGAATTATTTCTTGAAAATAATAGGGAAGGTCAACATGGTTTTTGCAAGGGAAAGTCATTCCTGACAAACCTTCTGACATTCTTTGAGGAAGCTACCAAGTGTCTGGATGGGAGCAGGGCTTATGATATATACTTAGATTTCCCAAAAGCATTTGATAAGGTACCACATGACAAACTCATTATCAAAATGAGGACAGTAGGAATTACAGGAGGCATTTCAGAGTGGGTTCAGAACTGGTTACGGGATAGATCACAAAGGGCAGTAGTAGGAGAGATCTTATCTGAGCAGGGTATTGTGGGAAGTGGAGTTCCACAGGGATCGGTGCTGGGTACACTGCTCTTCCTCATTTACATATATGACCCTGACACAGACATTGAAAGTACACTAGTTAAATTTGCAGATGATACAAAACTGGGAGGTTTAGCCAACAGTTTGGAATCTACTAAGATTTAAACAGAATCGAGAAGTGGGCAGAAACCTGGCAAATGAAATTCAATATAATTAAATGTAAAGTTCTACATGTGGGGAATAAAAACATAGGGCAGGATTACTTTATGGGTGGTACAAAATTAGAATGTGCATATGTAGAAAAAGACCTGGGAGTAATAGTTGATCAAAGCCTATCAGGGTCTGGTCAATGTGCAGTAGCAGTGTTTAAAAAAAAAAAAAAGCCAACAGGATGCTGGGATACATAGCCAGGAGTATTGAGTATAAATCTAAGGAGATCATACTCACCCTATAGACGCTTTCAACGGTAACAACATAAACAAACGTTACTGCGCATGTGCGTTGTTCTGGCCCTAACTTCCGGCAGACTTCCGCAAACAATCAATAACAACAGAGTCCCTTTAGACTATTTCTGATAACAAGCTAGCTAGTTAAAACTATGGCAAGCCAGTATTATTTGGGGTTAAGAGTCGAAGAAAAGAACCGTTACTTGGCCAAACTCAAATGCGATAACGCTGCACTACCAGAAAAACAAGCGACATAAAGAGATAACTGTTGACAGTATTGCACCTTGCGGAGCATCATACATTCCTTGCATAATCCATGTGTTCAACTGTTCTGCGTTACATGCGCACTCCTGTGTAAAAACTGCACTCTTTCTATGATATTGCTTAAAAACAATGATTAGAGACACAAACTGGGGCTAGTGGGCAGCATGTGTAGCCAATGCAATTACTGTAGGTATTTATTTGTATAGCATGCATTGATGGAAAAACATTGTGGCTCTTAATAGTTTGGGTCATCTTGCTAGGTTACCACAACAAAAAATTATCAGGCAATGTAACGCTGTCAAGTAGATAAGTTGAGTTTGGTTAGCAGAATGAGGGGGCATAAACGGAAACTGGCAAAGCGTAAATTTCACACAGACATTAGGAAATATTTTTTCACACAGAGTGGTCAATGTGTGGAATAGCTTGCCTGGACATATAGTGGAGGCAGAAACACTGGAGGTATTCAAGACCCGGCTTGATACAGTGTTAGATACTATCTAGCTTTTAGGTAAACTAAGCATTAAGTACAGTTTAGTGGTAGGAATAGACGAGCAGTATTGGGTTGAATGGCCTCGTCTAAGGTTATGTTATGTTGTGGGGTGTTGGAAAAGGGACTGGTGCACTTCAGAAAATAGATGGCATTATGAGGAAGGAGAATTATCTAGAAATACTGAAGCAACAACTCAAGACATCAGCAAGAAAGTTCACACCCAGTCACAACTGGGTCATCCAGCAGGACAATGATCCTAAGTATACCTCCAAAGTTGTAACAAAATGGCTTAAAGACAACAAAGTGAAAGTATTGGAGAGGCCATCACAAAGCCCTGACCTGAATTCCATAGAAAATTTGTGGACTGAACTGAAAAAGCGTGTCTGAGCATGGAGGCCCACAAACCTGACTGAGTTACACCAGGAGTTCTGTCAGGAAGAATGGGCAAAAATTCCAAAAAAAAAGTCTTGTGAGAAGCTTGTGGAAGGCTACCCCAAGCGTTTGATTCAAGTTAAGAAATTAACAGGCAATGCCACCAAATACTAACAAAGTGTGTGTAAACTTTTGACCCACTGAAAATCTGATATAGTACATAAAAGCTGAAATAAATCTGTCTTTTAGCTATTATTTTGAAATTATCTCTTAGGGAAATAAAGTAGATACCCTAATTGACTTAACACAGGAAACGTATGGTAACATGAAATGTGTGGAGTTGTGAAAAATTGAGTTTGAATGTATTTAGCCTACGTGTATGTAAACTTTTGACCTCAACTGTACATTAGCCATGGAAAAATGCAGGATCAAATATAATAGTATTGTCAATCTCTGACAAATTCAGATTAGTAACTTTATTTATCTGTTATACTATTACAGAAGAACTATGAGGATTTTTCTACTATGATTATTATTTTCCTATTACATAGCTGTATGGTGAGCCAAGGTTTGAGGGGTGGGGGTTTGGTGACTGTACTTATCTGATTCTTCATGCAATAAAACAATTTAACCCCCCCCCCCCCAAACAAAGAAAAGAAAAACACTATTCATTTTCTATCAGAGGGTTTACCAAAATGGATAAAGTGAATTTTCTGGTTACACTCACTAACTTGCCCTCAGATCATGCCTTGGGGAATCAGGGAAGCATCCATGAAGCAATCAGTCAAGTATACCTCTTTGTGGTGAAGGGCAGCATACTCAGCCTCGATGTTCTCAACCTCTGGGTTCATAGAAAAGACCATCTGAGCCTCAAGGCTGAGTGCCAACTCCTTGTGGTGCTGTTTTTCAGCGCAGTCGCACGGTGTCTCCTTGTTTTCATTCTCTGCAAACAGGTCTGCATTGCTCTTCACCAGGAACTGCAGGCAGGGAGCAGAAATGGGAACTGAGTATAACATGCAAATTGACACTATTCAAGCACACAATCACACAATAAAGCAAGGAGTGATTGACAGATAGCAATGTAGAGCTGGTTGAAAAACAAAGACTTGAATTTTTGCTGCAGCTCGTCTGGTCTTCAATCTTCCCAGATAGTCCCACGTCACCCCCCTGCTCACTACCCTCCACTGGCTGCCCGTTATGGCTTGCATCAAATTCGAAACATTGGTCCTAGCATACCAGGCAGTCAAGGGATCAGCCCCAGCATACCTCCACAAGATCTTCAAACACTACATGCCAGCCAGACCCTTCCGTTCCACTACCTCAGGACGCCTGGCACCTCCCCCTCTTCTCACTTGCGCTTCCCGGTCATGTCTCCTGTTTGATTTGCCTCCACGATGGTGGAATGACCTTCCCGTGGAAGTCAGAACAGCTGAGACCCTGACCACCTTCAAACGACGACTTTAGACTCACCTCTTCAGGCAGCACCTCTCCCCATCGCTCCCTACCTCCCTGTAGTCTCTAATTGACCATGTAATCTTAGGGTTGTAGCTAGGTAAGCTGTTTATCTTAGTTGACTTAGTTATTGCACTTGTGCCTACTCAACTATTGCTTGTTTTATTTGCATAGACTGCTTTGTTGCTGTTTTTGTTGTGTTAATCAGATTAACCTACAGGGTCCAAGCTAAACTACGTTCCCTGTACTTGGAACTGTACTTCCCTTTAGGGCTTTCAACACACTTGTTCCTGGTTTTGGTTATACACTTTGTTGTACGTCGCTCTGGATAAGAGCGTCTGCCAAATGCCTGTAATGTAATGTAATTTTCACATTCAAGGTTTGAGCTTGAACAGTACTGTTATCCCAGTGTTTTTATACAGTGTTACATCAAATATAATCTGTACATTCCATAACTTGAAATTCTGTGAAAGATTTTTCATGTGGCAACCCTAACTTAAACAATAGATTGGGCAAACCTATCGGCCAGCATATAGAATTACAGTTCAAAGGATAGCTTGCTCCTGTGGGGGTTTAGGCCAGGGTTGTCTGTGAAGCGTATTACGACAATTGCTGTGAAATACGCTATATAAATAAAATTTGATTGATTGATTGATTGATTGATTGATATGGCTGTTAGAAGCTCCAACTCACCCCTGTGAAGAACAGAATTGCTGCGCACTGAAAAACTCCCCAAAAAATTCTGCATAAATCAAGTTGTTCCACCCACTTTTCACTTCATTCAATGCCATCTGTACATACCTGCAGTAAGCCAATTAATTTCCATGTGGATGAGACTTTTTATGAAATAGTAGATAAATCCCAAACAGTTAAACACATTTATGAAAATTGGTGTGTCTATTACCATAAAGCCATACATGGACAGCCAAAAAAGAACGGACTACTTTTGCCTCTCCCAATTTGCGGCCAATATTGGGTCATATAGTGGCACTATAGCAGTCTTTTGAATTAACAATAACTGAGAATAGATAAGTCTACTCCATTTGATTTAGGAACCTGAAATTAATGTTCATTCCAGGCAGCTGCTGCCTATGAGGCACACTCGGCACTCCAAAAATATGATCCAACTGAAGCCACAAGCGGCGTTGGGAGGGGTCAAAGCATTGGCACCAATTGCTCCTATGGAGCAATTTTAAAATGGCTTTGTCCTCATGATCATATACCTTCACCCAACATATCTACTGAATATCATGATGATTGTATAAAATATTGATGACTTATGGCCAATTTTGTGCTAAGAGACGCTGGCGGATGACTTAGTTGCGTCGCCATGGATGTGTCCTGGCCGCTTCCCATAAAGGCCTTTACTATGTTGTAACACTTAGATGGCATGTCGTAACACTTAGATGGCCCAGTGTGTATGTACAGCTGCAGCGCTTCCATGCTGCAACTAAAAAAGGTGTCACACTAGTGTTGTCACGATACCAAAATTTTGACATTGATACCGATACCAGGTTTAGTATCAGGATAATTGATTCAATACTCGGTACCTAACAATACTGAAATTACCTTAATAGATCAGAAACGTAATGTCCACAAGGGTTGACCTCATTTTCGAATTCACGGTTTATTAAAAACTGGTTTATTAACAACCTTTAAGTGGAAGCCTGTTCAACATATTAATAAGCATAGGCCTATAGTGTTACAACACTAAACAATAGAAAAATATATTAAATATATTTCAAAAATTAAACAATTGTAAAGTAAATTATCTTTAAACAGGTCTTTCACTTTAAAATAGATCTAAAAACAGCATATTTCAATAACAATACAGCATCTTCCTACAATAAAATATTTACAAATTAGAACAGCTATTGCTACTGAAGTGAACTGAGTCTAAGCTTGCGCTGTATCAACGACGGAGAATGCACAAGCGCATGTCACCTCACTTGCTAACCTTAATTGCTACTCTAGCGAAGATACTGACAAATTACACTTTTTATCCTCTCAATCGGTAATGCGGGAGACACATTTCCCTGGCTTCTACATTTAACGCAAAACTACGGAAGGTCGGAAAATTCTGTTACCGAACCATTTCGTTTTTTTTTTTTTTTTTAAGTACTGAAAAAGTTCTGAAGTTTCGGTATACTGTGCAACATTACGTCAGACACATACCTATTCCAATCCATTGCTCAGCTTAGCAGAGAATGCACATTTCAGAGCGCCTCAGAGACAGAAAGAATAATAATACACATTTTAAATAATAGATAGGACATTGAGAAAAAAACGAAACGAAATATCAACTTGCCATCCCTGCGAGCTGCGCGCACAGTAGCCTACCTTATCCTTTATTTTGACATTGGCAGACTACAGCATAAATTGCGTCTTTTGTTTATATGCAATATTAGTCATTGCCACGAGAAATTGCAGCTACACAAGAAAGTTTGTTATATTATGGTAGCAACGGAACGAAGCGGACTATATATATAGGCTATATTGACCGTCATTGTTTTATTATACCAGCGTGTTCTCGCGCGTTTGTCGAGAAACTCAAATACTATCAATAAAAATGGTTTAGCTGTATCTCAGCATAATGGCGGATGGGGATGGGACTAGCCTATATGAAAACAATTTTCAACCGTCAACCACGTTTTGGCAATATCCCAACACCCTCGTCATCACTGCTGCATCACAAAAACACTTGTGTGCAATATCCCCATCATATAATACCACTAACCTATTTAAAGACACTCAATTTCAAAAATAACGTATAACCATAATATTTTGAGCAGTAATACTTACATAGCAATATGACATTTTATCTGTGTTCAGTAGTATAGAGACAGAGACAGTAAATCAATGACAAAGTCCTATCCGCTTCTGTTTTGCATCAGAAAACAATGTCAGATAGGTCTATAAGCAAAGATATGGCTTCGCTATGCCCCGAAGTCCTCAATAATAATAGTACTCTCCAAGAAATTAAAAAAATCGTTGACAACATTTCGTTAGGTGCAGCGTCTTTTAATGCTGCCCCAGATGCGCACGTGAATGCGATGATAAGAAAATGTTCCGTTACGCTGACCGATAAAACGCTATTCCAAAAGCAAAATCAGACATGTTATAGGCTACATCGTTAGAAAGCTTATACTCTCACCTACTAAATAAATGAATTGTCAATCAAGCCAGGCTGTACTAAAAAGGGCGACAACGCAGTAAACAACAGGTGTGGTGTTACACACAGCTATTTTTGAAGGTAGCCTACCCAGGCATCACAGATTTCACAAACGGATTTTCCAAAACAATATATGACCACTCAGACTCAAAAGGGACACCTCTACGCGTAAAGCCAACGGTGAGGTTGTATATTTATTCAATACTTAGTCCCAGATATTGACTATAGAATGACATGGTATCATTATTTAAAACGTTGTCTCGTTTATTTCGTTACTCAGTGAGCAGCATTTTCACTGCCGTATTGGCATATCTTAGGGATAATGTCGGGTTTATCTTGCTGCTACGGAATACGATGATTCATCCTCTCAAAGCTTTTACTAACAAACTTTTACTAGCAAAAAACGAAATATCAACTCGCCATCCATGCTAACTGCTTCCTATGCTCAGAGTACCGTATTATTTATTTAGACATTGGCAGAGTACAGCATACATTGCGTCTTTTGTTTATATTCAATATTAGTAATTGCAGCAAGAAACTGCAGCTGTAGACACAAGATAGTCTGTTATGTTATGGTATATATATATATGTATTACCGTCATTGTTTTATTATACCAGCGTGTTTTCGCGCGTTTGCACAGAAACTCAAAAACTATCAATAGTTTATAGGTTTAGCTATTTCTCAGCATAATGACAGATTCAAAGACTAAACGAACTCACCCGATACTGTCTTCAAATGGATCCAGGCTCAAGAAAAGTAATGATTCATCCTCTCAAAAAGCTCGTACTAACAAACCTTTAATAGCCTAGCATGCACTCTGGCACTGTCTTCCATTGCTTCCCCGACGTTCAGACCCTCCCCTTACTGATAAAAACTAGACCCTACGGTGTCGGATTACTTGCGTCGCCATGGATGTCGCTTGCCATAAAGAAGTTTACTAGATGTCGTAACACTTAGATTTGGAGCTCAAGCTGTTCCGCACCCCAACTAATAAAAAGTCCAAATGGCGGGCAAACAATATGGCGGACATAGGTGGTCCCAAAAGCAAAGTTGTAGAGCACATTCAGATGCATCGGCCGATGAAGTTTTGTGTTGATCTGACTTACGGTGTGGGAGTTATGGCCTTTTACGCAAAACCCTTTGTTATAGGTGATTTTTAGTGCCTGAGTAGTGGTGGGCCATAGGAACCCACCTGCCAAATTTGGTTGCTCTAGGACTTATGTTTGCTGAGCCTCAGACATTTTAGCGGAGAAAGCATCCACGCCCCAACAAAAAAGTTAAAATGGCGGGCAAACAATATGGCGGACATAGGTGGTGCATAGAGCACGTTCAGATGCATCGGCCGATTAAGTTTTGTGTTGATCTAACTTATGGTGTGGGAGTTATGGCCTTTTACGCAAAACCCTTTGTTATAGCTTCGCTGCTTGGACCCCTAATAATCCTAACAAATACAATAGGGTTCCACCAGCTTCGCTGCTTGGACCCCTAATAATAATAATCCTAACAGATACAATAGGGTTCCACCAGCTTCGCTGCTTGGACCCCTAATAACCACAAACTCAGACATCTTTCGTTTCCTTTCTTACAATTATGCTGTAAAATCTTTCTGCTAGCCCTCGCTGCTTGGAGTCAATTAGCCACACTTAGCTTCACTTAGATCAATTCCAATTCAATTTAATTAGTATAGCGCTTTTTACAGAGAACTGTCACAAAGACGCTTTACAGAGTAGTAAGACAAGAAACAGAGAAAAAAGAGCAAACAGAGCAAACACCAGGTCTGAACCCCAAAACAGCATGTACATGAGGTAAAAAAAAAAAAAACTCCCAGTGGGGAGAAAACCCTCAAACGGCAGCAAAAAAACTCCCCAACGGGAGGAAACCTTGCGATGGACTCTACCCTTAGCTATTGAGGGGGAGCCCCTCCTCGACTGGCTAGCATGGTGTAAAGTAGCAATAAAATTGAATGTAGCAGAAATGTTACAAGGGATCTATTACACCAAATAAAATGGGTTAAGCAGGTTACAGGCTAACAGGAATAATAGGTTATATAAATTTGCAAAGATAAGGATCAGAAATGGGTTGTTTCTCATGTACTGGATGGGGATTTCTGTTAGCATGGACTGAACAAGCCATAGCTTGCGCCACAGCACCTTAATTTTATTAAATGGCTGGCTAAAGACTATTTTGATTTATTTTATCTACGGCCTAAGAATAAATACACAGAAACACCTAAAACACCCAAGTTGGTGAAGAGCAGATTTGATTGCATATGCCATTTTAAACAAACTGACAATGAACAATGGTGAGATTGCACAACTGGTCCGAACAATTGTGCGTGAGGAAATTAACCCCTTAGCGCACATGCCAAATCTGGCCAATCCTTGCCCATTTAGAGGGTACCCTATTTAAAGCTTTATAACTCCAGATGTGAACATCACAGAGACTTGGCTTAAATGAAGCAAGACATTTGTACCATTTACAATACTAACACAGATTAGTTTATATTCATAATTTTGGAAGAAATAAAGTGACACAAATGCAATTGTAATGAAATACTGAGAGACTGCATATAGAAAGCAGGTTAAACTATACATGTCCTGGATTAAAAACTTCTTGACCACAAGTTTATAAAATCTAAGGGTGGATATGTAGAACAACTAAAGATCTATGAAGCAATAACTAAGCAGTGTACCCAGCGTCTCCAAATCTATCCAAAATGTGTAAATTATGCATTGTTGTAAATCACAACATATTCACGTATTTTACTACAAATCAACTGTTTTGACTCAAGAAACTCACTGATGCATCATTTTCAAATGGGAATTACAGGCTTTCCATCAGTATAGTAGTCTAAAATATCTAGCTGTCCAGAAACATATTCAGAATCTCTCCAAAAATGAATAAAATGTTTTTTTATCCATTATAAAGCATATACATGAGCCCTTTATGAAGGGTTAACATGAAACATTGATATCAGATTTTTAAAAATGAAAAAACATTGTCACACAATGCAGTATAGTACCTAAATGTGTAATAATTAACTCTTGTATGGGCATAGGACGACATGAAAACAATTTTCAACCGTCCACCACGTTTTGGCAACTCTCACGTCATTGGTGCATGCATCACAAAAACTACTAAGCTACCAACGAACGCTTACATTACAGTGTGAATATATCCTCATTATAAAATACCACTAACTTATTTAAAGACACTCAATTTCAAAAATAATGTATATAACCAAAATACTTTGAGCAGTAATCAGGGTTCATACACTTTCACCAATGATTTTCAATGACTTTTCCATTACTTCTCCACAACCTTTAACTGAATTTCCATGACCAAAACAAATGAATTCATCTCAGGGGGACGATTTAAAATTATTTATTGTAACACTAAGTAAAATTAGGTCTGCATCTGAAACATATGGTGCCTCTCTAAAACAAATAAACACCAGACAAACACACTTAGATACATGCTCTCATTTTAATTGTAATAGTTTAACCATTTTTGTCAATGTCTCAAACAGGGCTCGAAATTGCGACCATTTTAGTCGCATATGCTCCCGAAATTTAATCTGTGCGACCTTGAAATATAATTGGGAGCATTTGTGCAAGTGCAAATAATTGTTCTGGGGCGACTTTTTTTTTTTTTCCCCCAGTTGAACGTCTCTTTCTCTGTACATTCGCTAGTTAGTACACTCAGTATGTGCCTTGTGAGCTGACGGTGACCCTTCTAACCAATCGTGAGCTTGACATTCTTACCTTTAATGCTGATTTTAAATTGGTTAATATTAGCCTTCAATCACTCCCTTTCGCTGCACTCCACTGTCACGCGACACAGAGAGCTAAGCGTTAACTAATGTTACCTGAAGACAAAAGTTTATGTTCAATTTATTAGTGTTATCAAAAGCTGAAAAGTTGAAGTGGACGTTTTGTGTAGCGACCCGGTTGAAACAGCTAATTTCTCCGATGCATTTTACTGCCGGTTGATTTAATTAGTGGTATTAATGTGACGAGAAGCGCTTTGTCGTTTGAATGCATAACACGCAATTCCTTGAAGAGTCGACACATTTTAGACGTGACAGTTTAACTGTTACTTGTAAACCGTACTGTTATATTGTCGTTTTTTATCAATAAAACATCTATTGCATATATTGTTGGTGCTCCTTACATTTCGGTGGGTGCTCCTAAGTTTTCTAAGTTGGGTGCACCAGTGCTACCAAGTAAAAAATTTAATTTCGAGCCCTGATATATTATTGAAGCTGCACCCCCCTGGCATATTGTCGGCACAGTAGGGCCTACGTTCACTAACTGCTACATCAGCAGAGGCGTGCCTGTAAACAGACTGAGCCGGACCGAATTAACTTCTCACACCACAAAAATACAGCGAAGGTTACGTGCCAATTTACATTTTATTACTATACATACTATTTTTATGATTGGATTAATTAGTAATTATATTTGATGCAACTTTAGCTATATTTCCATTACTTTTCCAAAACTTTTCCAAAAATATTATTTTCCATAACTTTTCCAGGGCCTGGAAATTGCATTTTAAATTTCAATGACTTTTTTAGGTTTTTCATTACCGTACGAACCCTGAGTAATACTTACATAGCGATGATGCAATCTTATCTGTGTTCAGTAGATAGAGACAGTAAATCAATGATACAGTTCTCTCCAATTCGGTCTTACTCCAGAAAACAATGTCAGCTAGGTCCATCAGCAAACATATGGCTTAGTTATGCTCAGAAGTCCTCAATAATAATAGTATTTTCCAAGAAACTATGTAAAGTCATTGATAATGTTTTGTCAGGTGCAGTATCTTTTACTGCTACCACAGAGTGAATGCGTAAGTGAATGCGATGATGAGAAAACTTTTGGTTACGGTGACCTATAACAAGCTATTCCAAAAGCAAAATTAGACATGTTATACATTGTTAGAAAGCTTATAATGTCACCTACTGAATAAATGAATTGTCAGTCAAGCCAGACTGTACTAAAAAGGGCGACAACGCTGTACACAACACGTGTGGTATTACACACAGCTATTTTGGAAGGTACCCAAGCATCATAAATGTGTGTATATTTCACAAACAGATTGTCCAAGACAAAATATGACCACTCAGTCTCAAAAGGGACATCTCCAGGGTTTCCACCAGTGTATTACAAGCCCGGCGGCCCGCCGGGCCTAAATTGACCCCCCACCGGGCCTAAGCATCAGGGATTTTAAAAAAAAGTATTTTTAATGTATTTTTAAGATGTTTTTTAAACTACAGTTACAGTGGGGTGGCTCGGTTGGAAAGCTCACCAGCGACATCTGTTGGTTAAAACGTGAACGCACTATAGGAAAACAGCAGGTCTGTTCTTTACCATCATTGTGCATAGAGTGACGTTCAACACATGATGCTTCCAACTATCACAAGCTAACAGTACCTAGCAAGGCACCATTTCTTTAGTAGGCTAAATAACCTCGTTACAAACTGTGTTACCACTTCATCTCGTCGGTAAGTACATTCTTTTTATATTAACTTAACCAGTGTGGATGTAACGTTAAACTAGTAGCATGAATGTAAAGTTCGATACATTGTAACATTACATGATTTATTAATCGCCATCGAAATAACGACTTCACTTGTTTATTAATAACGTTAGCTTGATGACATTGATGTGCACGACAACGTGGTCATTAAGCTAACTTAGCTAGCTAGCCAAACAGACAGTAACACAGATACATAGATATGTTGTTGTTGTTGAAATGTGCCCAGCAAAGAGAGCAAACTTTTTTTTTGTCAGTGACATTTCCTTCTGACATCTACGACAGCAATCGCAAACACGACATTTATTTTGCCTTTTTGTATAGCTATTTCCATGGATAAAATTGCATTTATTATAATAATAATAATAATAATAATAATAATAATAATAATAATAATAATTATTATTATTATTATTATTATTTGTGTGTAAAAACATTTACTTCATATCCAGGGAGATAGCCAACTACTCGCACGTTACATGACGTGTAGCCATTTAGTAATACGATCGAATTTCAGGCTAAAAAATAATGCGTTAATCCAGAGAAATTGCTGAGTTATCTTAGAATCTTTATCGCAACAGAATGTATCAAGGCTGCCCAAATCAAATTTGTTTTGCAATACGTAGCTGTCCTAAAAACATACTGGCTTTTTTTGTAGAGTGCAAAAACTTTGATATTATTTATTTTAATTTAATTTAATTTCTTTTGTTGTTGTTGAAAACACAGCATTCCCAGTCTGTACATTGTTGTCAGATTCTTTGTAAGACTATGCTATGCTGTAAATTTTTAAAAATGTGGTTGAATAAATGACTTGTTTATAACAACATTCACATTACGTAGTGATATTTTCAAATCTCCAGTCAGCTTTTAGCACTGACTTAATGTAGGGCCCTGTGGAATCTGTGTTAAAGCTTTTTTAAATTCTCAATTCCGCGATTCCGTCCATGATTCTGTTATCACAGAAACTATAGAGCCCTATCTTAATGCTGCCATCAGTGTGTCGCTGACCCGCGCCGGGCCCCCGTCAAAAGATACTTGCCACCGGGCCTAACAACTTTTCTGGGGGAAACCCTGCATCTCTATACGTAAAACCAATGGTAAGGTTGTATATTTATTCAATATTTAGTCCCAGATATTGACTGTAGAATGACATGATATAATTTTTGAAAACTTTGTCTTGTTTATTTTGTTATTCAGTGAGCAGCGTTTTCACTGCTGTTTTGGCATATCTTAGGGCCATTGTTGGGTTTATCTTGTTGCTATGACGGAATACGATTTTTGAGTGGTGAAAGAATATTTTTAAGAATCTCCAGATAGACAATATTGTCCATTATGTCATGGGTGGGGGGTGTAGTTTCAGATTAGACTACAGGGAGGGGATGCTTGTTAAATGAACAACCAGAGCCACAATGGTGGTGCTGCGAGACTCCATATTCAGCATAGTTGTCGTGTATCATGTCTTGTCCCTTGTGATTGTATGATTGTATGCATGTGTACTCACTGATTTTACAGGCATCCAACAATCCTTGATTTACAAAATTTACAAAATCTCCTTCAATTTCAGCTCCCGAGGCATACCCTTAGTTGTAGTAAGGACTCCTCTTTGCCCTCTTCCTCAGCTAGCCAGCTGACCTCACAGTTTGCCCGGCAAAACTGTACATAACAGTTGTGGAAAATAGACACTTGACACTGGACGCATACACAGACATATTTCCCAGCAATCTTTGCATATCAGAAAATAATAGTACCAAAGAAATTACCAAATTACTAAATGGAATAGTTGAAACAATATGTTTTCTGCAGAATGGGCATATAGATTAATTTTGGCATGATCACAGACTATTGTACAAAGTAAGCATACTAACCATGACCGAGATGAGGTTGGTTATTGAACGATATATAAAACATACAGCACCATCAAGCTTCTTATATCTTAGGGCTTTACCATGTTCTGTGCATTCTTTGTTCAAAAAAATATAACCTGTGTAAGCAGAGTTTGAAATGACTGGATCATACTCTAGGAGGGTGGGACATGCCAGGAAAGACAGCAGCTGTCTGCCTCTGGGCGCCAGGGCCGGCCCGTGGCACAAACGGTCAATGCGGTTGTTTAGGGCCACAACCGCTGGGGGGGGGGCACATGACCACGAGTGGGGGCCACATGATCCATTGTTTATCTATGGTAAATAACATTATTTTCGTAATTAGGTTATTCATCCCCTATCGTGGAACTAGCGGTATAAATTTTAAATGGAATGGCAACAGAACAGTAATTTCATTACAATGTAATGTAAGAAGGATTTTACCAAACGAACCCCCCCCCCCCCCCGACACACTCCAACACCCCCCCGCTCAACAGAATCCAGTAGCACCCCCAACCCCCCCCCCCCCCCCCCACCGCTTGTTTAGGGCCACCAAAATCCTTGGGTGGGCTCAAAACATCAACAAGCATTTAAGCTGCTGCTAATAACATTGACAGACTAAACCCTTTAAATGCTACATAAACAAAGCTACTACTCAAAAAACTGGTGGCCACTTAACTTGCATGTGGGCTTCACTTATTGCAAAGAAGGTAGTCATTTCAAAATGGCTTGACAGAACGTGATGAAACTTGGGATGTTCATTCATCCTCAAATGATGGGAACTGGACAAATGGTCATGGGCAAGACATTAGCTCTAAATATGAGAAAATGTAAAATAAAATATTTGTTTACAGATATTTTCCAAATATGCAACAGAAATTAATTAATACATGAGGAACATGAATCCAGTGGATTACATAGGGGCTGGGTGGCATGTATTGGCCATGCCAACGGGGTTACTTTCTCCTTTTTCCCACGGCACGCAGGAACTGGCGCCGTAGGCTATGCATGGCAAATTGTGGTCACTCACTCACTCACGGATCGATTAACTTCAGTTAACCTAGTTTGCGCGTACGGATGCTATCCTGCACACATGAGTAGGCGCTAAGAACACACAGTTACAACTACTGATACAGATGTATGGCTCACGGAGGACAACAAATAACGTTACAGAGGTGAGGACGTGCCATAGCTAGCTAGCTATATAGCACACAGGGCAAAACGGAGCTTTAGAATGTCGCCAGCAGCGTATGCGCGTGAGCTCGACACATTTCTCATAGAAAAGGTAGTTTGCAGTCTTTTTTCATTCATTACAATGGTGGTACATGACAAGAAATGACAAGACGTAAGTAGTACTGTGTGTGCTGTTAGCCTTTATTGATTGCTGTACAAGGTTAATGTAAAGTACCTAGCACAATCGGACAGCACAAACCCATAAAAATGTACTCAATCGAACGGTAAAAGTGAAAAACATTCCATTATAGTCAGCGGCACCGAAATTTTCTGTCACACCCTCAGTAAACGGCAAATGTCCCAGTAGAATATTGAATAATATCTTTTAAACTTATATATTTTCTAAAACGTTATCGATTCCACTTGGCCACAGTGAGTGAAACTAGGCGATCAGAGCATATAGTTTCGATGTAAATTATGTCTAAAGGATTCAGCCTTGTTGTTTTCTACCTAAACTTCACAGCCGTTCCATTGCCGTTATTATGATTGTAGCATGAAGTGTCTATTTTCAAAATCCATTTAAACCATTCACAAATGACATGGGACTTTGAAGTTATAAGACGGGATGTATCAAGTCTCCAGTGAAAATATTGACCTGGCTATCAGTCAGAATTCAGAGAGAACCAACAGCCAAAAAATACAGTTCGCCAAGTTGCGCCGTGGGTCTGGACAGTTTTGTGCTTGTTACTATTGATGGTCATTGAACTGATTGTCGCTCTGGATAAGAGCGTCTGCCAAATGCCTGTAATGTAATTGTCCTGTGAACATTGTTCACGGTTATTCTTGGCAGGTCTTGCAGACATGTTGTGAAAAAACCAATTAAGTGTTAGCTGTCACTGCTAGCCTGAAGTAGTCAGGCTGGCTAATAGACCCATTTTATTTTTGTTAACAAACTTGTGCAAACCTGGGGAAAAATTGTATCACACTGCTGCAGGCTAGTACGTTCATTCATCAATGACTGAATGTACAAAGTGCATTTAATTGTGTTTCTGGTTCTTTTATTTCATGTTCACAAAGCTATAGAAAATATAAAGTTTGGACAGACAGGATAAAACACATTAACGAAGACTAAGCTTTTGACAACACTAATTTCAATAGTCCGTTTGAAATTGAATGTAACTTTTGTTACCAGTAGCATTTGGCCAGAGAGTCTGCATAGGCAGCCTGCCTTTGATGACTTAGCACACAAACAAGGGTGGAGCAGCTGACAGCGATCATTTCAGTAAATTACTGTGTGACATGATGTGTTGATAACTTAATGCTTAAAGCCAATTTTAACTACATTTTAGTTTGGCCAGAGTGGAAAAGGCACTAGGCACCACCAGAAGGGGATTTAATTGAGAATGGATGACACTTTGAACCAACAAGTTCATAGAGATTGATGTACTTTCCTCACTTCATCCAACGTCCCCACATAGATTTCTTGACAGATGTTCTAACGAATTCAGTCTCTGTTTCCTGTACATGTTATTAACGAAAAATCAATAGCAACAATACTTAACTTTCAGCAAAGTTTAAAGAGAATTAGTTTCAAAATTAAGTCTTCAGAATGATAGTTATATGGATTTTATTCTTATTCATAGTTGTCATCCTTGCATCATTATTCAGAAATGTGCATTCTCTACTGTACCACAACTGGTTAATCATTAAAATTCTTTATTCGGAATACTGATGTAATCGTAATATAACCACGAAACCATGAAAATCAGTAAGACACAGCAAATTAAATTGCAACACATTTTGCTTGAAATCAGTACATGCACAGCACTGGGGAAATATGACGGGGAAACAGGGACACTGAATTCCACTGTTATCTGCGATCACGTGCATGCATTGATTGTGCTCTGTGCTCCAACACAAAAATATCATCCTGTTGCACTTAATTTTTCAGGATCAAAACTATACAATAATCATAAAATTATCATTCTTGATAAACTTTTATACACTTTATTCATGTTATTTATTTACTTATTTATTTTTAATTTTTCTGCTCTAAAAGTGTTTACACAGCAAAAAGTATACATCATAGAGCAACTAAATTAAGCAGGCAGGTTCCCATTCTGCTCATGTAAGAAAATTTACCCAGACTGGCCAGATTATGGTGCTATATGAAGAAAGTGAAATTTTTAGGGCCGTAACTTCCTTAACGCAGGGAATCCCTACCTCCACACAGATCTTCATCCCTGAGGCGGCTGCATAGTGCAAACAGGTGTTTTTCTTGTTGTCAGTGGCATTGACATTGGCTCTCTCATACTCCCCTTGGTCCAGTTTGGCACCAGTCCATTTGAGGATCATCTGGAGGCAGTCAGCACGCTTCTGCTCATCTTCAAAGGGGCGGGTAATGCGTGGGAGGAGCACACCTTCTGATAGCAGGATCTGTGGTCCCATGCAAAGAAGGTGCAGGGCGGTCTCATTGTGAATGTTGCGCTTGTTGGGGTTTCCATCTTTGCAAAAGAGGAAGGATCTGCCAAACAAAAAACGGTAGGGGTTCTGGTTGATCATCACCAATCAAATTCTCAATTCTACAGATCCCATCATTTAGCAACATGCTGGTTTCAGAGATCCACACACCTGAGGATCATTTTCCTGAGTACCAAATAATACAACATATACTACAACATATTAGTGAATCAGGTAGGAACTTTTGCCTTAGCATCCCTTCAACATACATGGTGACAAGTACAGAGGACAAAACCTGTATATAAATAAATTAATTCACAAATAGATTTCTTTAACCATTCAATAAAAGTTGCCGATTAAAACCAGTGTGCAGATTCAACCACAAGACTGGTCAATCATTTTGATGAGCTGAAATCTTGCAGACTGAATGAACAAGCATTGCTGACTTTCACCAACAGCATGTGGATAAGTTCATCATGGCAACTAAGGACCACTGTTTCCCTTTCAGTTTACAAAAAGTCATGTAAGTCATCTCTTGTAGTTCACATTGTTAATTCCTTTAATGAATTTAAAAGCCTCAATTAGATCACACTTAAGTCTCCTTTTTCTAAGTGTGAAGAGATAAAGCATCTTAAGCCTTTCCTCATAACTTCTATCTTTCATACCAGTAACCAATTTGGTTGCCGTTTGTTGAACCTTTTCCAGAGGCTCGATATCTTTCTTGTAGTATGGACCCCAGAACTGCACACAGTACTCCAAGTGTGGTCTAACAAATGTATTGTATAAGTGTAACTTCCTTGCCTTTATACTCAATACGTTTGGCTACACATATATATCTCAGCACCCCTTTCTTACTGATACAGCACAGTGACTAGAACTTGAAAGGCTTTGATCCACCGTTACTCCCAAGCATTTTACAAATTGAGCACATTCCAGTTTTGTTCCTTCCATAAAGCAATCTTGCTTTATGTTTTTATCTCTCACATATAGAACTTCACATTTAGCTATATTGAATTTAATTGCCCAGTTTCTGCCCACTCCTGGATTTTCTTTAAGACTACCTGGATTACTTTAGTAGATTCCAAACTATTAGATGGACCTCCTGTAATGTGCCTGTGCTTGCGGTGGTGCTTGCGGTGGTGCTGCCACGGGGTGGCAGCAGAGGAGATTCTCCTCGCTCAATCAGTACCTGCTGATTGCTGATTCGGGCCACCTGGAGTCTACCTTTTATAGGGACCTCACTACCTCTGCTTGGTGCTCTTGCATTGTACAAGCAGCCGGTAACGCTCTAGGTATTTAGAGAGCTTGATGTGACTGACTCAATGGCTATCTGGTATGGGAGCTAAACACGTAGCAACCGGGGCACTTGCGAGTGGTCACTAATTTAGAAAATATTCTTGGATAGAATTATCTCCAGCAAGTCTCAGACGTTATCTGAGAGGTCTTACTTAGCCTACTTAGGCGTGTTTTTGTGTTTAGTTCTCCGTCAAGAGAATTTCGTCCTGTTTTTAAGGATTGCCTTTTGTTTGGCCTTTTGCCAGGGTTTATTCCCCTTATTTTCCTTTCTCCTACCTCGCTCAGTGGTTGACTGCTGTTCGCAGTCAGCTTTTAGAATCCCTGTTGATTTATTGTCCGCTTCTGACATTGCTCACTAGCCCCAACCTTACACCTCCCAGTGTTGTATCATCTGTAAACTGAACTCATGTCCTTGCAATCCCTGTCAAGGTGGAAGACTAACCCTAACCCTAACCCTAACCCCAGCACCAATCCTTGAGGGACACTTCCCTCAGTACCCTGCTCAAATCCCTGCTAAGATCCCTCCTACTAATCTTTGTGTTCTACCCTGTAGCCAGTTCCGAACACATTCTGAAATGCATCCTGTAATTCCTACTGCCTTCATTTTGCCAATAGGTTTCTTATATGGCACCTTATCAAATGATTTTTGGAAATTTAAGTATATAATATCATAAACCTTATTGTAGTGCATCAGGTACGAAGACTGGAAGCAAGGTAATATCATACCAATATATAAACAAGGCCACCACAGAGCGTGGCATATGCCCCCGACCGCAGTATATTGTAAACCACATAATGCAGGTACCCCCCCCCCCCCCACACTGTATAACACACCCTCCTCCCCTCTCTTTATTTTGGGTTCCAAACTAAATTTTTGCACTACAAATTGCGGAAAAAAATTTCACACCACACTCAACCCATGACGCATGCATTTTAATCACAAGCCCTCTAATGCCAGCTAAGGCTGTCAAAAGTGCCATGAAATTGAGTCTGAATATTAGCTTTTGTAATTAGTTAGAGTTCGAATATATTCCAATATCATTTGCATATAATTCACAAAAATAAGCTGCTTATTGTCGGGCGCAATATTGCACGTGACGCTCCTTCTAAACTGGCCTGCCTGTTATTTTCCACAAGCGGGCAGTAGAATAGAGGACATCGGTGAACTTTCAAACTAGGTTACTACATCTGGGGCCTCATTTACAAAACGTATTTTAGATCAATTGTGTGGCGCGTACGTAGAAAATCACGTCAAAGTAGTGATTTGTAAAATTTCAACATGACTCGATTTGACCGTGGAAAGGGTTGTGGCTCTACAGGTCTTCACTTGATGTATGCACACGCAAGTTAATTTTATAAATGAGTCCCCGGCAGTTTTTATAGCCAACTACGCAAATGAATAAAGCACTTTCTCGTGGATGTAATTTTATTAATCACAATAATAGGGGAATGATTGTTTATAGGATTGTTTATACTCTGGTTAGTTTGTTTAACTTCTTTCATCATCCAATTTTATCAAAATCTTCAGAACAGAAAGGGAACATAGCCTGCCATGGGAACATTATTTAGCCTAAATTGTTAGCTGACCAGATCTGTTGAACTAAGTGAAAAAACAGACTGGCTCGCGAGGCTAGCTGACCAGTAACGTTAGGTGTCCATGGAGTTGAAAGTATCACCGGAGGTTATTCGCAAGGAAAACCAGACAAACCACTTGCTCTGGGTCCAGTGCAGAACGTTTTTTGTTGACAGAGGAAGTAACGTTAGCACAGGAAATCAACTTTGCGTGCATGAACATGATTCGCCGTATGAAAAGCCTGTATATGTTAATTACAAAACGTTAATTAAATTCATGTTAATTAAATCCAAAACTAATATTCGAATGCTCAAAATTAGGTTTGAACTTTAAAAAAAAAAAAAAAAAAAAAGATTTTTGATTATTTTTCGAACTTTGAATATTTTTTGACAGGCCTAATGCCAGCCCCCCTATTATACATGGGCAACACCTTGGAGGAGTAATATCATCTTTAAATGGTCTCTGTTGTTCTCAACCATGAGGGAGGTGACGCCCAACTTCAAACTGACATTGGAAACGGGGCTCGTAAGTTGATATGAGGTGAATCGTCAACAGTGTCTAATGTCTTATTTTCACATCGAAATGACAAAGTAAACATATGCTGTAAAAATAGTGCATTGTTTACTGATACATCACAAGGCAATGGACAATACTTACAACTTGTAACGTCAACCTGAACTTGAAATCGCTAAGTATGGCATATGCCCCTGACTGTACATGGTCAAGCACATGAAGGCAGCCATATTGGATGAGAGGTGGCGTCACCGATCAAAACCAGCCTTCATGTGGTCAAGTCCAATTCACCACCAAAAAATCAGCCCGATCAACAAAGGCGCTTTCTGTTAAATGAGAGGAAACCAAATTCAAGATGGGGCCATGGAGGCCATATTGAATGAGCGGTGGCATCACCGATCGAAACCAGCCTTTGTGTGGTCAAGTCCAACTCACCACCAAAAAATCAGCCCTATCGACAAAGGCGTTTTCTGTTAAATGAGCGGAAACCAAATTCAAGATGGCGGCCATATTGAATGAGCAGTGGCGTCACTGATTGAAACCAGCCTTCGTGTGGACAAGTCCAATTCACCACCAAAAAATCAGCCCGATCGACAAAGGCATTTTCTGTTAAATGAGCGGAAACCAAATTGTTGACGGACGACGAACGGGGCCTCGACCTAATGCCCCTCCTGCCTCCTACGGAGGCCGGGAACATAAAAAGGGGACCATACTAATCCAGGAAACTACAGGTCTGTCAGTTTGACTTGCATCACATGTAAAATACTAGAATCTATCATTAGACACAAGTTGGAAGTATTTCTTGAAATCAACAACATCCTAAAAGACAGCCAGCATGGTTTTCGCAAGGGAAGATCATGCTTGACAAACCTTCGGGTATTTTATTAAGAAGTTACCAAGTGTTTTGGTTATAACAAGACTTATGATATTATATACTTAGATTTACAAAAGGCATTTGATAAGGTACCACATGAGAGACTAGTTAGTAAAATGAAGACAGTAGGAATTAGAGGACGTATTTCAGAGTGGATTTGGAACTGGCTACAGGGTAGTAGGAGGGATATTATCTGAGCAGGGAACTGTTGGAAGTGTAGTCCCACAAGGATTAGTGCTGGTATCACTGCTCTTTGTAATTGAAAACAACCTTGCTTACTATGTTTAACGATATGAAATGTATTTTTATGTGTTTACAACAAAACTATGTATGTAACTGAAGGTGAACAATGGAAAGGTATTGGAGAAGAATGACCTGTAAAGAGGAAGAAAACAATGTGGGCAAAACAGGGAGCTTAAGAAGGTCATGAATGTATAAATGTGACTTGAGAGATATGCTTTGTAACTGATGTAAAAAGTAGTAGTTAAAAGTAACATCTGCTGTAACATCTGTAAGCATTGTGTGTTAAAATGTCATGTCTTCATCAATAGCGTGTGAAAACTGCATATACTGTGTATAATATCAAAACAGGACAAGCTGTTATGATAAGAAGGAACACCTACCCCCACTGCAAAAGCACCAGTGAACTAGGCGTTTGGTCAAGGTTTCTGAGGGAAGCAACAATTTCTCAGAAAAACAGAAATGAGTGTGGGCCAGGGTGACTGTCATACCAAGGCCTGTCTAAGGGCGTTGGAAAGAGATATAAAGGAAAGAGGTGTAAACAGAGGTTTGAGACTCTCTTCTCGTACTCTGAAATGAGTGCTTGTACGGTTTCTCCTATTTGGCCAAATAAAAGTTGTATTGCTGAATTACTCTGTGATCCGACTAAATTATTTGCCTCCGATGAAGGTAAAATCCATGACATCTTCCTTGTATATATATCAAAGGCCTTGACAGGGACATAGATATTATAGGCAAGTATTATTATATATTAAGTATATATTATTAGCCAAATTTGCAGATGATACAAAACTGGGAGGTCCAGCTCATAGTTTGGAATCTACTAAAGTTATCAAAGAAGATTTAAGTAAAATCTAGAAGTGGGCAGAAACTTGGGAAATTAAATTTAATATAGCCAAATGTAAAGTCCTGCATGTGGGAAATTAAGATATTAGACAGGATTACTTTATGGGAGGAACAAAATTGGAATGTGTTCATATGAAAAGACTTGGGAGTAACGGTTAATCAGGTGCTAAGCACAGTGCTGTAGCAGTAAAAAAAGGCCAATAGGATGCTGGGATAAATAGCCAAAAGTATTGAGTAGAAATCCAAGGAAATTATACTTATCTTATACACTTGCAGTACTGGGTGCAGTTCTGGGGACCGTACTACAAGAGAGAGATAGAGGCTCTGGAAAAGGTTCAGAGGAGCAACAAAATTGATGACTGGTATGAAAGATAAAAGCTATGAGGAAAAACTTTAACTGCTTAATCTCTTCAAGCTTAGTAAAACGTGACTTAAGGGTTATTTCATTGAGGCATTTTAATTCATAAAGGGGATTAATAAGAGATTCTTCAGGTTGAGATCTGTTAGTAGAATGAGGGAACATAAATGGAAATTAGCAAAAGGTAATTTCCATACAGACATTAGGAAGAATTTTTCACGCAGAGAGTAGTCAATGTGCTCTTGCTGTGAGTACACAGGAAACTGAATGGCATGCAACAGCAAAACCCGCACCCCATACTCCCTCAGCACCTCCCACATGACACCCCGGGGCAGGTGCTCTTATGCCGTCTCCAGTTCCACAAAACACATTATGAAAAAACTACAAAATAGATCATAGACCTTTGGCCCAAGGTGTACACTTATGAACGTCCTTGGGTTCGAACATGAGCCCCTTTTCCACCGTAGGGCCGAACGGTTCGGAGCACGGAGAGGAACAGTTCCAATGGTGTTTCCACCTGGAAACGGTTTGGCGCGGAACGCTTACAAACCATGCCCAGCATGATATTTTTTTGGCACGGTTAGACAACCGTGCTCAGTGCAGCAGAACCGTTCGGGTGGGCGGGCTTAATGACATAGGTATTCACTGACTGGTTTCACATTATGTCAGTTTTGTGACTCCGCATACGGTCTCTTCACATCTTCTTCCGTAAGCTAGGTCGGTAGAAAAGCTAATATAAATAAAAATGCCACTCAAAAATCGTATTCCGTCATAGCAGCAAGATAAACATGACAATAGCCAAGATATACCAATACAGCAGTGAAAAAGCTGCTCACTGAATAACAAAATAAACGAGACAAAGTTTTAAAAAATGATACCATGTCCATTTCATTCTACAGTCAATATCTGGGACTAAATATTGAATAAATAAAATAATAAAATAATTAAATTGAGTGTCTTTAAATAGGTTAGTGGTATTATATAATGTGGATATTTCACACTGTAATGTAAGTGTTAGTTAGTAGTGTAATAGTTTTTGTGATGGTCAGTGGAGGATACGCTAAAAAGAAAAACCAAAAACAGACCAAAATACACAGAATCCCCGTCCATATCGTCAGCCAATGAAACATAACGTAACAAAAACAAAACAGAATGGGGAGCGACGATAACAACTGGCACATATTTATTATATACACAATGGGACGCCGTTGCTTATCCACCGCGTCACTTGCTGTCGTCACTAGTTTTTCTTAGATACTTTCTAGTCCTGGTTTTAGCAGCCCGACAGATGGAAACAGACATGGTAACTGTTCTCACAAGTCCTGAGCAGCGCGGAACGGCAGGGAGCGGCCCTGGTAACGGTTCGGCCCTACGGTAGAAAAGTGCCTATGGTGTCCGTTTTGGAGAATGACCATGAATGGCACAGAATAATACCGCTGGGATTTAGTTCCTCCAAATCACACCCCTCAAAGTTTCCCAGTCATTGCCTACCTATCTAGTCTAAGTAGTATTTAGGCAATCAGAGCAATAGGTTAGGAAAATGGTGAGCATTGTTGGGCTGAATGGCCTGTTCTCGTCATTATGTTACGTTATGTTATATGTTATGTTAAGTGCCTTCGGAAAGTAGGCATGAATCTAGTCGATGCGCTGTCCTAAGTTGGTCTAGGGAGGGTGTAGACTACCACGTGCCTCCTCCAATATATGGAGTCGCCAGACGCTTCTTTTGACCTGACAGCGAGTTTCACTGGGAGAGCGTAATGTGTGCGGAGGTTCACGCTGTCTCCCCCAGATCCCCTCTCTGCTGAACAGGCGCGCCGACCAACCAGTAGGAGTCGTTAATGCAACGATCAGGACTCATACCCTCACCGGCTTCCCACCCGCGAACACTGCCAATTGTGTTCGTGGGAACATCTGACGAAGCCAGAAGTACTGCTGCCGGGGATTAAACCCGGGTCTCTCCGGTGGTAGGCGAGTACTTATACCTCTACACTACCCAGACGGCCCCGTTACAGTCTTATTCTTAAATTGATTAAATTCATTTTTATTCTCATCAATCTATGGTATGTAAAACAGACGGTATTAGTAATCACTCGTTTATAAAGTTGTTGAAGTGACGTGTGAAATTATGTGAAATTGTGAAAACTGTTGTACAAAAGTACTTTTCTCACGTTCACTACTAGTAGTTATAGTCATGTTTTTAAATGGAATGTTTTAATGGGGTGTTGCAGATACGACATACATACTAATTGTTTGTATGTGGATAGATAGAGAACAGAGCGAGGTAACATGAATGTAGAAACTTGGCGTTTGTGGAAAAGAACGTTATGTACAGTAGCCAAGTGTAGAAATATAGTGAGTATAAATGCCGCAGTGGTTAACCGGTGTAACGTTTTTAAAAAAAATCTATAAATGTGCCGTCAATCAATGCAGTTAGCTGCCCGTGAGTGACTTTTGGTAAACATATGTATTGAAGATTCTGATATTCTGCTAAGTTCAAAAGCAACAGACAATTATTAGTTAGCAAATACAAGTGTAAGAAAATGTTAGTTTAAGATATGAAAAGATCTGCCTGATTCTATCGTCCAACCTTGTGCTTCCCAGTCAATGACATTATCAGTGCGCCACTGTCAAGTAGCTGTCCAAGGTGTGAATTTTCTTGGTAAAAGGTGTCTGTGGTTTTAAAGAAGAAGACAGTCCAGTAAGCATGGTTCGGTGAAAGGCGGGGTAGCTGTGGTGCAAAAGCAATAATTGAGAAGTAGGCCCTAATAGACAATTATTAGTGAGCAAATAAGCATGTACAAGAAATGAAAAATGTGCTTCAGGCAGGATTTGACCCAGTGACTCAACGAGTCACAGACTGTGACAATACCACTGAGCCAGGAACTGACTAGCTGTTGAGAGTGGAAATATTGTTGGGAAAACAGTCCATTTTGCGTGTGTATGTGACATTTTGATTGGCTGGTGTAGGTAAATGTCCAATGGGGAGACATATTCCTTGTGGGCTAGGAGCATTTGAGGCAGGAAGAAGAAGAAGAAAATGCAAAATCCCCTTAGTTTGGGGCTTTATTGTGTGAACATGTGAAGTTGTTTATGAATTCTGTCTGTTGAAATGGGGTCAGAATGCACAGAAATGAATGTTTTTAAGGGCTGAGCGTCTGTGGCTGTTGTGGTTATTTCTGTGGGGAACCCTGAAAAGTGCCAAACTCTCGGTGCTGTATAGGTACGGGGCATGCCCCACCAAGGCGTAAATTGGCTGGATGGTATACCTGCCATCACAATGTATAGTATAAGATAAGCATAACTTCCATGTATTTATACACAATACTTTTGGCTATATATCCCAGCATCCTGTTGGCCTTCTTTGCTGCTACAGCACAGTGCCTAGAAGCTGAAAGTCTCAACCATTACTCCCAAGTCTTTTTCAAACTGAGCACATTCCAATTTTGTTCCTCCCATAAAGTAATCCTGCCTAATGTTTTTATTTCCCACATGCAGAACTTTACATTTGGCTAGATTAAATTTAATTTGCCAGATTTCCGCACACTTATGGATTTTATTTAAATCTTCTTGGATTACTTTCGTAGCTTCCAAACTATTAGCTGGGCCTCCCAGTTTTGTATCATCTGCAAATTTGATTAATGTACTTCCTATGTCCCTGTCGAGGTCATTGATATTAATGAGGAAGAGCAGTGGTCCCAGCACCAATCCTTGTGGGACTCCACTTGTAGCAGCTCCCTGCTCAGATAATAACCCCTCCTACTACTACTACTCTTTGTGATCTACCCTGTAGCCAGTTCGGAATCCACTCTGAAATACATCCTCTAATTCCTACTGTCTTCATTTTACTAACAAGTCCCTCATGTGGTACCTTATCAAATGGTTTTTGGAAATCTAAGTAGATAATATCATACACCTTGCTATAATCAAAACACTTGGTAGCTTCTTCAAAGAATACCAGAGGGTTTTCAGACATGACTTTCCCTTACAAAAACCATGCTGGCTATCCCTTAGGATGTTGCTATTTTAGTTTAGTTTAGTTTATAGGCATCTAGCAGATGCTCTTATCCAGAGTGACTTACATTTTATCAAATTATACAGCTGGATATATACTGGAGCAATGCAGGTCAAGCATTGCTCCAGTATACAACAGCAGTGTCCTACCGGGGAATTGAACCTACAAACTTTAGGTTACAAGACCAACTCCTTAGCCATTATACTACACTGCCACCTATTTTCAAGAAATACTTCCAACTTGTCTGACTAATAATAAATTCCAGTATTTTACATGTGATGGAAGTTAAACTGACAGGCCTGTAGTTTCCTGAATCAGAACGGTTCCCTTTCTTTTATATTACTATTATATTACCTTTCTTCCATTCCTCTGGTATTCCTCCAGTTTCTAAGGACTGTCTAAAAATACCAGCCAGTAGTTTAAAAATGATCTCATGGACTCTAGATGTGACTGCCAACAAAGCTTCAAAATGTAATCAATTTCTGTCAATCTGAGACTGTGGTGGTGGTTATTGGTAGTATGACACATTTGCATTATATGTATCTTATTTTTCACAATTTTCTAAAATAATCAAAGATCTCCTTTACACCACGTCTTGGGCCATCAGGTCTTGAGTTTTGGACACCATTTAATGCAGTTAGCTTCTGCTGCTTGGACAGCGGAATTCCTGTAGATTGGTAAAATATTATGGCTGTCATAAGCCAATCAAATTATGAATGAATCACTGTATTTATATTAGAGCCCGACCGATGCCAGATTTTTGGGTCTGATGCCGATCCCGATTTTGGAGAGTCCTAGTCCACCGATTACCGATGTTTTGGCCGAAACTTTGTCAAAAAGTGCAACATTTTCAAATCAATTTGAAAAACTTATATTTTATTAAAGTTTCTATATTTAAGAACATTTAACTTATAAGCAAACAAATAAAAATAAAAATAAACACACAAAGAACTTTTTAGATTAAAAAAATGTAAAAGATGATATTAAATTAAATATATTGTTATAATATATGGTGTTAATATATATATATATTATATATATATATTAACACCATCTTTAAGTGTGTGAAATCAAAATAACTCCACACCTTGCTTTTACTCCTTTCTTTTCCAGCCATCTATAAAAAATGAATTTAAATAAATCAGTTTTCCAGTTTCAAACATGTATTTTTATAAATATTATTATTATTGTTGTTGTTATTCATTTGTTATTATTATTTCTTAGTATCTATTCTCAGTAAATTAATTATATTTTCTTATTTTATTCCTACTACATCATCTCAAAGAGTAAGACTTTATCTAGCGAGCTTCCCTGTCCATAAGAATTTGGTGGTGAAAATAACTACAATGCGCTCTGACGTGTGACTAGATGACACACTCGCTCGCAATAACGCATTAGCTATTGACACAGCCTCATTATTTCTTATTATATATTCTCAGTAAGTTAAATGAATTATATTTTCTTATTTTATTTCTACTACATGATCTCAAAGAGTAAGACATTATCTAGCAGAGCTAATGAGTGAATCAAGTGTAACGTTAGATGAAATTAAATTGACTGGATGAAAAAACTACAATGCGCTTTCGTGCAGGTTACCCGCGCTAACTGTTGGTTGATTCACTTCTCCAACAGCAATCCTTCTCTCATGTTATCACGACAAAGCTAGATAACATGGCTTAAAATGATCAACGTTAGAAGTGTTTTATCAGGGTTATTACTGTCTGCTTAGCTTGCTACGATGACGTGTGACTAGATGACACACTCGCTTGCAATAACGCGTTGGCTATTGATACAGCATCATATAGTAACTAATATCATCTCAGATAAAAAAAACAAATGTGTGATGCATTCAATCACCATTTTATTTTGGCTGGTTATTTATTTGAGAATACAGCGATGTCCTCTGGAAATGTAGATCTTATGCTGCTTATGTGCTCACTGCCACTTCATAAAGTCTTGCTAGCCAGCTAGCTTGTTAATGTGGACCAAATATGTTAGCTAGCTCGCTCGCTTGATAATGAGGATTGATAAACATAGTGGTCGTATAAACGCATTTAATTAAAAACTTTCACTAAATATACATACCTTTATTGTGGCAATCGAATCTATGCAGACAAGTCTTGCAGTGGAGAATATTGGATGAGGCACGAGTGACAAACGTCTTATTACAGAAGTATCGCGTCAGCTGCTGCAGTTCACACTTGTATTAGAGCTCCCTTCTAGTAAATAGCAATTACAACGTTCGAACAGACAAGTACAGATAAATAATCAATGTTTTTTTTGTTTATTATACTTATTTAAAAATCGGGACACATCGGCTGCATAACTGCCGATCCCGATGTCGTCAAAAAAGTCAAATAATGGCCGATATATCGATCGGGTTCTAATTTATATAGCACTTTTTCGAACACTCAAAGTGATTTACAGTGATGAGTGGGAACTCACCTCACCCATCACCTATGTGTAGCACCCACCTGGGTGATGCTTCATTTATATTCCCGAACAGATGCACTAGAAGAAGAGTTAACTTGTCGGTGGATATGTCGAGGACGGAGTGTGGCACAGTGGGTAAGGAACTGGGCTTGTAACCGAAAGGTCGCAGGTTCGATTCCCGGGTAGGGCACTGCCGTTGTACCCTTGAGCAAGGTACTTAACCGAAATTGCTTCAGTATATATCCAGCTGTATAAAATGGATACAATGTAAAATGCTATGTAAAAAAGTTGTGTAAGTCGCTCTGGATAAGAGCGTCTGCTAAATGCCTGTAATGTAATGTAATGTAATATGTCACTTCTTCTGATTAGCATGTTATTTTGTCCACATACAGTAACCTATCAATAAAATTAGTTATTTACATTTACCCTGAATGCTCAATGAATCATCCTGCCTACACAATCAAACTTACAGTGGATACACCAAGAACCTTCCACCATTTGTCAAGGTGTAATGAGGTTAATTTTAAATCAGTTTTGAAAATTGTGTTCACAAATACGATTTTTTATTATTTCAATATACTATACTATTGCGGTTATTTGGCTAAATGTTATCAGACCCACAAACATACAGAACATTAATGGGGCAAACATATGTCTGGATAGATTTGTAAGATTCTATATTTATTTAATAGGCCTAAATATTTGTATTCCCTGTTTTAAGTATGTACAGCACAGGTGCCCAATACGTCGATCGCAATCATCCAGTTGATTGCAGAGCCATACTGTTAGATTGCGTCTCATTTTAAAAAATACATAACTTAAAATTCTAATTCTTCCCATTTTCATCCCATTTCTATACGGCTTCTTCCTGACAGACAGGTACACTAGATTGACGTGAAATGTGGCCAATCTGCTGCTGTTGAGAACTTTGCTACATTAAGCATGCCCATTCATGATATAGATAAGAGCAGAAAATTCACCTTGGGCAATTTCTGTCAGTGCAGGGCATTCAAACTGTGTAATTCTCAGCTGCTGAAACAGTGGCTAAACAACAGAAGGCATAACTGCAATGAAAACGCGCGTTTCAAAATATATTTGCTTTATTATGCGTATTTTAGATGAAGAAATGTCCAATTTTAATGATTTTTATTTATTTATTTATTTTACATTGGCTGCTGCATGATAAATTAACAAATGGAGTCAAGTTCAACATACAGTACATAACCTTTATGAGAGAATAACCAGCACGAAACCGTCCAGACCCATTGCGCACCTGTACAAAGTGTCATGAGTATAACTGGGCTAACTATATAGCTAGCTAGCTAGCTAGCTATGGTATGTCCTCACCTCTGTAACGTTATTTGTTGTCCTCCGTGTGTCCATACATCTGTATCGGTGGTACGCGCTAACTAGGTTAACTAAAGTAGGCGAAACGCTAACATGTTAGGGTTAGCTAAAGTAACGTTAGGCAATAAATTTGTGCCGTTCGAAGTAGTGATTTTGGGAGATGCACCTGTGCATGCGTCCTACCAAATGTCCCTCTCAGGGCACCCATGAGTGAGTGAGTGAGTGAGTGACCACAATTTGCCACGCATAGCTCATGTCGGCAGGTAGTAGGTTTCCCCCGGGAAAAAAAGATCAAGTAGGTGAGTTTCCAACGACTAATCGATCAATACATTACTCATCCCTACTTGTTCCATATGGCAATTTTTTGTTATTTGACACTTTGATGTGACATATATACTTTGAATGACCACATTCTCTTCAGATTGTAAGATGGAAAAAACACAAGGCCAAGTTGAAATAATTTAGGAAACACTGGGCAGCATTTCTTTGGAATAAAGCTTGCTTAATTTGTGTGAACAACAATAGCCAATATTGTTTGCTGTAACTTGGCCTCATTTATATATCAATACTTTCAATAGCAGGCGTAGATTTTGCAAGCTTTAATTAATGACGTAATGACAGTGATATGTATGCATGAGTAACTTGGAATTTTTTGTGCTGAAAACATGTTTTTTCTGAGATATTAAATCCAGACAAATTTCTTACTTTCGCCTTCATTCTGCAAAGCATTATCAGTTGTGGTTTTTGGCATCTAGCCCAAATGCGTGCAGCTAGACAGTTTGTAGATTAGATTAGTGCAATCTCACCCAGGCACCAGAGTCAATACTGCATGTTCATGCATGTTTGCACACATGTTTCAACCTGAGCATTTTAGACAAGTAGACGGACCCACAGAGACCGACAGAGTAGTTCATACTAGGCTGGTTGCAGCAAAAAAAAAAAACGGGCTTTAAATCGGCAAAAAAACCAGCAAAAGAAATCCACCAGTGATGGATTCAGCATATTGTCAATTCCCGATGTATTAGCCCATCCGACCAACCATATTCTGTGGTAGTGCAAGCCACAAGAAACACAGAAAGAGGGATGTTGATTATTTCAAGTTGGGGGCGCAGGTGGGGGAGGGCAAGCGATTCAGCTGCTTGGTTTTGCAGGTGCCTATGCTGTAAGCACTGAGGCCATTTCAAGTTACACATTTTCATCAGGATTACACTTGATTACCTTTATTCATTTCCCCAAATAAAATTAATTTAAATATTCAAACATGAATTTAAAATTAAATCACATAAATAAGATAAACACTTTAATTTGACACATCGAATTCAGCTAAATTCACCACGTGTTATTACAAAATAATGGCCAACTTAAATAAAATAAAATTACTAGCAAGTAAATTGTATTAAGACTGTTAAATAATAAAGATACTCCGAGATTCATGTTAAATAGTCTAACCTTGACTGGGATCACACCTGAGGGTAAATGCACAAATGTTACAAAAAATGTCAAGCTGCACTCATCTATTAATAGGCGCGGTGCCACTGCTGAACTTAAGTAGCTCTGCAAACATCAGAAAAAATATCAATAAAATAAAATAATCAATAAAACCTCAGTCTACGGGTACATGATACCAGTCTTAACATGGATTCCATAATGACAGTGCCACAATATGAATTTTACTATATTGTGGGTGCCGTGGAAAGGGATTTTTTTATGAGGTGTTGGTATGTTTACTTAAAACACAGGACTGGTGTAAAACCAAAGCCTGGGAACCAGACTACAGCAGACAAAACTTTGCCTCCTTCTGCATATAGCTGTGTTTGTGTATTATATACTTACAGTCTTATGCTGAACCATTAAATAAATGTGCGCTATTTAATAAAATTGGCATTGTCAAGTCAGGTATAGGCTATACCATGTGAATAGCATGGCTATCCTCTCTCTCCGATTATCTATTTTTCTGGGGGAAACCCTGAATGTACATAAAAATAATGGAAACAATGATTAGCCTGATACATTTTCTGAAAAGTGATACTTCACACTACCTGAATTTATGCATTTTATTTTTAAAATTTGTAAACTGTTTTTCACTGCTTATTTGTAAAATACAACTGCATCCGAGAAATACAATGCACCAAAAAAAACAAAGCCATGGGCAAATAGAAGTGCACAAGTTTCATATAATTCACTGTCAAAATGGAGAAGGAATTATGAGCATAAGGATGAGAAGCACTGACCTCAACAGTCGACTCATAGCATGTCTGGAGGCATAGTGCAGGGGGGTGTTGTGCTGGTACGGCTCCCCGTATGAAGTGTTGGGGTCCAGTGACTCCTTAAATTGGGGATTGCTCTCATACAGCTGGCAGGCCAGACCCTCATCTCCATTGATGAGTGCCTTCCGGAACTTGGTTGCAGTGTTCCCCATTGCTCAGTTTGTGGTGGACACGGCTGGGCTGCTGGCACACACTCCACCTCAACTCTTATCCCCTTGATGTGCAAATGGACAGCATGCTGCAGGCTCTAGGAGAGAAATGGCAGAGGAGTAAGCCCAGACGATAAAATCAAATTCTAGTATATCGGATGGATAACACTTAAATAATCCATTTAATATGTTATATAGGAAATGTAATTCACTGTATTGTTTCAAATTAATCCCTATATCCTTGCTTTTCATTGCAAGCATTTACACAATATTTATGATGTGCCGACAATCTTTGCAAATACATTGCTGTACTAGTATGAAATAAAATCTAAATCTGTCTTGTGGATTGACAAAAAAATTTTTAAATCCTAATTAGATGAGTAACTCAATACTACTAATAGTGGTGGAATATACTTTTTACCATGATTAGCAAACATGTAGCTTCATAAACCCCCACCCCAGCAATGAAAAACAATTCTTGAAAATTGTGTTAAATCTACTACGTTACCACATTCCACACAAAATGTGCAACACCAGTACCAAAATTTCAATTGGTCTTGAGAATCCAATTCCTGCCATCAATCAATAGTGCGTAAGTTGACGTCTCAAGATTCCTGACATCATCACAGACAAAAACCTCCTATACAGCAATAACATTTTTTTTTTTTTTTTTTTACAATAGCAATTTTTTACAAAATATTGTGATTTGAAACTAGCAATCAAAGTTCCAAAATTTTAGGGGCATTTCGGGACTATAGCTGCCGCTGTCAAAAGGGAATTCCACTGTAAAATGAACTTTTACTTGCAGAAGAGTAGCTGTCCTCCTGCTTAAAATCAGCTCTCCACCAGCTCTCAACCTGTAGCGAGTGTACAGATATAGCCCCAAACTACAGCACATGCTACAGGTATGTGCTTTACTCAAGACTACTATTTTCTGAATGATGTTTTTGTAGAATAAAGGTAGTGGGAGAGAATGGGGAGAGGAGATGAAGGCATTAAGCCAGGAAAAAAAATGTATGGCGACCATTCCCTCATGTGAGGGCTGATACGGATATACTCAACACTTACACATTTTATTAAATTATCTGACAAAAATATCACCAGAATCAGAATGATCAGGAAATGGCCACAACATGCGTGGTTTTATGCACAGCTATCTCAGAAGGTATACAGGCATAGCAAATTAGTTATTATTTCACAAAAAGATTGTTCAAGAGAATAAATGACCACATAATCTTGAAAGGGACATCCCTACACATAAAACCAATGGTAGGATTGCACATTTATTCTATATTTAGTAGCTTATATCAGGGTTTCCCCCAGAAAAGTTGTTAGGCCCGGCGGCAAGTATCTTTTGATGGGGGCCGGCAGCCCGGCGTGGGCCGGCGGCCAAGTGTCTTTTTTGATGGGGGCCCGGCGCGGGCCAGCGACAGACTGATGGCAGCATTAGGGTAGGGCCCTATAGTTCCTGTGATAATCATGGATGGAATCGATGAATTGAGAATTTAAAAAAGCTGTAACACAGATTCCATAGCACCCTACATTAAGTCAGTGCTAAAAGCTGACTGGAGATTTGAAAATATAACTACGTAATGTGAATGTTGTTATAAGTCATTTATTCAACACACATTTTAAAAAATCTATTTACAACTATAACTATTTACAGCATAGCATAGTCTTACAAAGAATCTGACAACAACGTACAGACTTGGAATACTGTGTTTTCAACAACAACAAAGGAAATTAAATTAAATTAAAATAAATAATATCAAAGTTTTTGCAGTCTACAAAAGACTTGAAAAAGTCCCGATTGGCTACTGATTCTTACAGCCTTGGAATGCTGGGCACATTTCAACAACAACAAAAGAAATTAAAATAAATAATATTAAAGTTTTTGCACTCTTGTATTCAAAAACTTGTATTCAAGTACTGATTCTTACAGCCTTGGAATGCTGGGCACATTTCAACAACAACAAAAGAAATTAAAATTAAAGCCGCAAGCGGCGTTGGGAGGGGTCCAAGCATTGGCACCATCGCACCCCCTATGGAGCGATTTGAAAATGGTTTTGTCCTCATGATCATACACCTTCACCCAACATATCTACTGAATATCATGATTATTGTATAAAAAATTGATTACTTATGGCCAATTTTGTGGTAAGAGACGCTGGCGGATGACTTAGTTGCATCGCTATGGATGTGTCCTGGCCGCTTCTCGTGAAGGCATTTACTATGTCGTAACACTTAGATGGCATGTCGTAACACTTAGATGGCCCAGCATGTATGTACAGCTGCAGCGCTTCCATGCTGTGACTAAAAAAGGCGTCACACTAGTGTTCTCACGATACCAAAATTTTGACTTTGATACCGATACCAGGTTTAGTATCATGATAATTGATACTGAAACAATACTGATTCAATACTCGGTACCTAACGATACTGAAATTACCTTAATTGATCAGAAAGATAATGTCCACAAGGGTTGACCTCATTTTCGAATTCACGGTTTATAAAAAACCTGGTTTATTAACAACTTTTAAGTTGAAGCCTGTTCAGCATATCAATAAGCATAGGCCTATAGTGTTACAACACTAAACCATAGAAAACTATATTAAATATATTTCAAAAATTAAACAATTGTAAAGTAAATTATCTTTATACAGGTCTTTCACTTTAAAATATATCTAAAAACAGCATATTTCAATAACAATACAGCATCTTCCTATAATAAAATATTTACAAATTAGAACACCTATTGCTACTGAAGTCACCTGAGTCTAAGCTTGCGCTGTATCAACCACGAAGAATGCACAAGCGCAGGTCACCTCACTTGCCAACCTTAGTTGCTACTGCCATCTAGCGAAGATTCTGACAAATTACACTTTTCATCCTCTCAATCAGTAATGCGGGAGACAATTTTCTCTGGCTTTTACATTTGACTCAAAACTACCAAACGTCGGAATATTCTAATAGCGAACCGTTATTAGAGAAAGTGCTGAAGTTTTGGAATACCGTGCCACACTACGTCAGACACATATTCCAATCCATTGCTCAGCTTAGCAGAGAATGGACATTTCAGAGCGCCACAGAAACAGACAGAATAATAACGCATAAATACGCATTTCAAATAATAAATACGACATTGAGAAAAAACGAAACAAAAGACGAGATATCAAGTCGCGACCTACGCGCAGAGCAGCCTACCGTTTTATTTATGTAGACACTGGCATATAAGAAAATGTTCGGTTACGCTGACCTATAAAACGCTATTCCAAAAGCAAAAACAGACATGTTATACATCGTTAGAAAGCTTATACTCTCACCTACTGAATAAATTAATTGTCAATCAAGCCAAATTACACTAAAAAGGGCGACAACGCCGTAAGTAACAGGTGTGGTATTACGCACAGCTATTTTTGAAGATAGCCCAGGCGTGACAAATGCGCGTAGCCTATATTTCTCAAACGGACTGTCCAAGACAATATATGACCACTCATTCGCAAAAGGGACATCTCTACGCGTAAAACCAGTGGTAAGATTGGATATTTAGGGGTCCAAGCAGCGAAGCTGGTGGAACCCTATTGTTTTTGTTAGGATTATTAGGGGTCCAAGCAGCGAAGCTGGTGGAACCCTATTGTATCTGTTAGGATTATTATTATTATTATTATTATTATTTTTCTCCGCTAAAAGTGTCTGAGGCTCAGCAACCATAAGTCCTAGAGCAACCAAATTTGGCAGGTTGGTTCCTATGGCCCCCCACTACTCAGGCACTAAAAATCACCTATGTCGGCCAGATGGTGGCGCTATAACAAAGGGTAATGCGTAAAAGGCCATAACTCCCACACCATAAGTTAGATCAACACAAAACTTCATCGACCTATGCATCTGAACGTGGTCTACATCTTTGCCATTGGGACCACCTATGTCCGCCATATTGTTTGCCCGCCATTTTGACTTTATAGTTGGGGCGTGGCAGTTTTCTCCACTAAAATGTCTGAGGCTCTGCAACCATAAATTGTAGATTAACCAACTTTGGTAGGTGGGTTCCTATGGCCCCCCACTACTCAGCCACGAAAAATCACCTATGTCAGCCAGATGGTGGCGCTATAACAAAGGGTCATACTTTAAAAGGTCATAACTCCCACACCGTAAGTCAGATCAACACAAAACTTCACCGACCGATGCATCTGAATGTGCTCTACAACTTTCCCATTGGGAGCACCTATGTCTGCCATATGGTTTGCCCGCCATTTGGACTTTTTTATTAGGTGGGGTGCGGTAGCGCTGGATCTCCAAATCTAAACGGTTACGACATCTAGTAAACTTCTTTACGGCAAGCGACATCCATGGCGACGCAAGTAATCCGACACCGTAGGGTCTAGTTTTCATCAGTGAGGGTAGGGTCTGAACGTCGGGGAAGCACCTGAAGAGGCTACCAAATGTTTGTTAGTAAAAGCTTTTTCAGAGGGTGAATAATTACTTTTCTTGAGCATGCATCCATTTGAAGACAATATCTGGTGAGTTTGTTTAGTCTTTGAATCTGTCATTATGCTGAGAAATAGCTAAACCATTTTTTTGATAGTATTTCAGTTTCGTGTAAACGCGCGAAAACACGCTGGTATAATTAAACAATGACGGTAATACATAGCCTATGTAGTCCGCTTCGTTCCGTTGCTACCATAATATAAACTATCTTGTGTCTACAGCTGCTGTTTCTCGCTGCAATTACTAATATTGAATATAAACAAAAGACGCAATTCATGCTGTAAATCGTATTCTCAATTTAATCTCTACATTGACTGTAAGATTTGGGTTGTAACTAGTTAGCTGTTTCATAGGTGACTTAGTTAATGCACTCGTCTTAACTATTGCTTGTATTTTTGCATAGACTGCGTTGTTGCTGTTCTTGTTAGTGTTAGTGTTAATCAGTTTAACCTACAGGGTCCAAGTTGAACTATGCGGTTGTTTCCTGCACTCGGAACGGTAGGCTACTGCCCTCTCGGGTTTTCGAAACACTTGTTCCTGGTTATGGTTAAACACTTTGATGTACGTCGCTCTGGATAGGAGCGTCTGCCAAATGCCTGTAATGTAATGCAATATCCCGTAGCAACAAGATAAACCCGACATTAGCCCTAAAATATGCCAATACAGCAGTGAAAACTCTGCTTATTGAATAACGAAATAAGCGAGACTAACTTTTTAAAAAATTATACCATGTCATTCTACAGTCAATAACTGGGAATAAACATTGAATAAATATACAATCTCACCATTGGTTTTACGCGTAGAGATGTCCCTTTTGCGAATGAGTGGTCATATATTGTCTTGGACAATCCGTTTGCGAAATATATGCGCATCTGTGACGCCTGGGTCGGCTACCTTCAATAATAGCTGTGCGTAATACCACACCTGTTGCTAACGGCGTTGTCGCCCTTTTTAGTGCAATTTGGCTTGATTGACAATTCATTTGTTCAGTAGGTGAGAGTATAAGCTTTCTAACGATGTATAACATGTCTGATTTTGCTTTTGGAATAGCGTTTTATAGGTCAGCGTAACAAAATTTTTCTTATCTGCCAATCTCTAAATGAATCAAACGGTAGGCTACTTTGCGCGCAGCACGCAGATCGCGAGTTGATATTACGTCTTTTATATCCGTTTTTTCTCAATGTCGTATTTATTATTTGAAATGTGCATTTATGTGTTGTTATTCTATCTGTCTCTGTGGCGCTCTGAATTGTGCATTCTCTGCTAAGCTGAGCAATGGATTGGAATATGTGTCTGACGTAGTGTTGCACGGTATACCAAAACTTCAGCACTTTCTCGGTACTTCAAAAAAATATATAATAAAATAAAATAAAAAACGGTTCGGTATTAGAATATTCCGACGTTCGGTAGTTTTGAGTCAAATGTAAAAGCCAGGGAAAATTGTCTCCCGCATTACTGATTGAGAGGATGAAAAGTGTCATTTGTCAGAATCTTCGCTAGAAGGCAGTAGCAACTAAGGTTGCCAAGTGAGGTGACTTGTGCTTGCACTCAGCTCCTTGATACAGCGCAAGCTTTGACTCAGTTCACTTCAGTAGCAATAGGTGTTCCAATTTGGAAATATTTCATTATAGATAGATGCTGTATTGTTATTAAAATATGCTGTTTTTAAATCTATTTAATGGTGAAAGACCTGTTTTAAAGATTATTTACTTTACAACTGTTTAATTTTTGAAATATATTTAACATATTTTTCTATTGTTCAGTGTTGTAACACTATAGGCCTATGCATATTAATATGTTGAAGAGGCTTCAACTTAAAGGTTGTTATTGAACCAGGTTGTTAATAAACAATGAATTCGAAAATGAGGTCAACCCTTGTGGACATTACGTTTCTCATCTATTAAGGTAATTTCAGTATCGTTAGGTACCCAGTATCGAATTAGCATCGTTTAAGTTTCAAGTATCATTTCAGTATTGAGTATCGTGATACTAAACCTGGTATCAGTATCAAAGTCAAAATTTTGGTATCGTGACAACACTAGTGTGACGCCTTTTTTAGTTGCGGCGCAGAAACACTGCAGCTGTGCATACACGCCGGACCATCTAAGTGCTACGACATGCCATCTAAGTGTTACGACAAAGTAAAGGCCTTGACGGGAAGCGGCCAGGACATATCCATGGCGACGTAACCAAGTCGTCCGACAGCGTCTCTTAGCACAAAATTTGCCATAAGTCATCAATATTTCAAACGAGCATCATGATATTCAGTAGATATGTTGGGTGAAGGAATATGATCATGAGGACAAAGCCATTTTAAAATCGCTCCATAGGGGGCGCGATGGTGCCAATGCTTGGACCCCTCCCAACGCCGCTTGCGGCTTTAATTATTATTATTATTATTATTATTTTTCTCCGCTAAAAGTGTCTGAGGCTCAGCAACCATAAGTCGTAGAGCAACCAAATTTGGCAGGTGGGTTCCTCTGGCCCCCCACTACTCAGGCACTAAAAAGCACCTATGTCGGCCAGATGGTGGCGCTATAACAAAGGGTTTTGCCTAAAAGGCCATAACTCCCACACCATAAGTTAGATCAACACAAAACTTCATCGACCTATGCATCTGAACGTGCTCTACAACTTTGCCATTGGCACCACCCATGTCCGCCATATTGTTTGCCCGCCATTTTAACTTTTACGTTGGGGCGTGGAAGCTTTCTCTGCTAAAATGTCTGAGGCTCAGCAACCATAAGTCCTAGAGCAACCAAATTTGGCAGGTGGGTTCCTATGGCCCCCGACTACTCAGGCACTAAACATCACCTATGTCGGCCAGATGGTGGCGCTATAACAAAGGGTTTTGCCTAAAAGGTCATAACTCCCACACCGTAAGTCAGATCAACACAAAACTTCATAGACCGACGCATGTGAATGTGCTCTACAACTTTGCTATTGGGGCTACATATCTCCGCCATATTGTTTGCCTGCCATTTGGACTTTTTTATTAGGTGGGGTGCGGAAGAGCTGTGGCTCCAAATCTAAACGATTACGACATCTAGTAAACTTCTTTACGGTAAGCGACATCCATGGCGACGCAAGTAATCCGACACCGTAGGGTCTAGTTTTTATCAGTGAGGGGACTGTCTGAACGTCGGGGAAGCAGTGGAAGAGAGTGCCAGACATTATTTGAAGACAGTATCGGGTGAGTTCGTTTAGTCTTTGAATCTGTCATTATGCTGAGAAATAGCTAAACCATTTTATTGATAGGTTCTGAGTTTCTGTGCAAACGCGCGAAAACACGCTGGTCCAATGAAACAATGACGGTAATGCATATAGTCCGCTTCGTGCCGTTGCTACCATAACATAACATAAACTATCTTGTGTCTACAGCTGCAGTTTCTCGCTGCAATTTCTAATATTGAATATAAACAAAAGACGCAATTTATGCTGTAGTCTGCCAATGTCTAAATAAATAATACGGTCCATTTGAAGACAATATCGGGTGAGTTCGTTTAGTCTTTAAATCCGTCATTATGCTGAGAGAAATTGTTTTCTCAATTTAATCTCTAAATTGTAAGCTTAGGGTTGTAACTAGTTAGCTGTTTCGTTGGTGACTTAGTTAATGCACTCGTCTTAACTATTGCTTGTATTTTTGCATAGACTGCGTTGTTGCTGTTCTTGTTTGTGTTAGTGTTAATCAGTTTAACCTACAGGGTCCAAGTTGAACTAACGGTTGTTCCCTGCACTTGGAACGGCATTTCTCTCTAGGGTTTTCGACACACTTGTTCCTGGTTATGGTTATACACTTTGTTGTACGTCACTCTGGATAAGAGCGTCTGCCAAATGCCTGTATTGTAATGGAATGTAATGTAATATTCCGTAGCAACAAGATAAACCCGACGTTAGCCCTAAAATATGCCAATATAGCAGTGAAAACGCTGCTCACTGAATAAGGAAATAAACGAGACAAAGTTTTTTAAAATTATGCCATGTCATTCTACATTCAATATCTGGGACTAAACATCGAATAAATATCCAATCTTACCACTGGTTTTACGCGTAGAGATGTCCCTTTTGCGAATGAGTGGTCATATATTGTCTTGGACAATCCGTTTGAGAAATATAGGCTACGCGCATTTGTCACGCCTGGGCTATCTTCAAAAATAGCTGTGCGTAATACCACACCTGTTGCTTACGGCGTTGTCGCCCTTTTTAGTGCAATTTGGCTTGTTTGACAATTAATTTATTCAGTAGGTGAGAGTATAAGCTTTCTAACGATGTATAACATGTCTGTTTTTGCTTTTGGAATAGCGTTTTATAGGTCAGCGTAACCGAACATTTTCTTCTATGCCAGTGTCTACATAAATAAAACGGTAGGCTGCTCTGGGTGTAGGTCGCGACTTGATATCTCGTCTTTTGTTTCGTTTTTTCTCAATGTCGTATTTATTATTTGAAATGCGTATTTATGCGTTATTATTCTATCTGTCTCTGTGGCGCTCTGAAATGTCCATTCTCTGCTAAGCTGAGCAATGGATTGGAATATGTGTCTGACGTAGTGTGGCACGGTATTCCAAAACTTCAGCACTTTCTCGGTACTTAAAAAAAAAAAAAAAAGAAGAAAAAAGAAACGGTTCGCTATTAGAATATTCCAACGTTTGGTAGTTTTGAGTCAAATGTAAAAGCCAGAGAAAATTGTCTCCCGCATTACTGATTGAGAGGATGAAAAGTGTAATTTGTCAGAATCTTCGCTAGACGGCAGTAGCAACTAAGGTTGGCAAGTGAGGTGACCTGCGCTTGTGCATTCTTCGTGGTTGATACAGCGCAAGCTTAGACTCAGGTGACTTCAGTAGCAACAGGTGTTCTAATTTGTAAATATTTTATTATAGGAAGATGCTGTGTTGTTATTGAAATATGCTGTTTTTAGATTTATTTAAAAGTCAAAGACCTGTTTAAAGATAGTTTACTTTGCAATTGTTTAATTTCTGAAATATATTTAATATAGTTTTCTATGGTTCAGTGTTGTAACACTATAGGCCTATGCTTATTGATGTTGAATAGGCTTCAACTTAAAGGATGTTAATAAACCAGGTTTTTAATAAACCGTGAATTCGAAAATGAGGTCAACCCTTGTGGACATTACGTTTCTGATCAATTAACGTAATTTCTGTATCGTTAGGTACCGAGTATTGAATCAGTATCGTTTCAGTATCAATTATTGTTATACTAAACATTACATTACATTACATTTATTTCGCAGATGCTTTTATCCAAAGCGACGTACAAAAAGTGCATATCATGGTCATAGGCAACTGCTGAACACAGGTTCAGAAAGGTATAACACTTATTTTGTACAGCTATTTCTAGCCAAGAACACAGTTCACACAGTGAACACTATTCTGACCTAACCTCTGCAAAGCCAACTAGGCAGAAGAATAAGCTACAGTATTAGGACAAATACAAATTACCAAAAGGTGCTGGGATGGGGCAACATGTAACAAGTGACATGAAAAGGGGGGGGGGGAGGAGTGTTTTTATTTATTTATTTATTTTTTTATTAAAGAGTGAAATATACAGCATGGTGGTGGTTAGTCTAGGTATAGTCTGAAGAGATGAGTCTTCAGGCCACGGCGGAAGATGGGTAGTGAGGGGGAGGTTCGGAGAGGGACGGGAAGTTCGTTCCACCACTGGGGAGCTAGGGTGGAGAAACCTGATATCGGTATAAAAGTCAAAATTTTGGTATCAAGACAACGCTAGTGTGATACCTTTTTTAGTTGTGGCATGGAGGCGCTGCAGCTGTACATACACACCAGGCTATCTAAGTGTTACAACATGCCATCTAAGTGTTACAACATAGTAAAGACCTTTATGGGACGCGGTCAGGACACATCCATGGCGACTCAACTCAGTCATCCGCCAGCGTTTCTTAGCACAAAATTGGCCATAAGTCATCAATATTTTACACAATCATCATGATATTCAGTAGATATGTTGGATGAAGGCATATGATGATGAGGAAAAAGCCATTTTAACATTGCTCCATAGGGGGCGCGATGGTGCCAATGCTTGGACCCCTCCCAACGCCGCTTGCGGCTTTAATTATTCGATGTTTAGTCCCAGATATTGAATGTAGAATGACATGGCATAATTTTAAAAAACTTTGTCTCGTTTATTTCCTTATTCAGTGAGCAGCGTTTTCACTGCTATATTGGCATATTTTAGGGCTAACGTCCGGTTTATCTTGCTGCTACGGAATATTACATTACATTCCATTACAATACAGGCATTTGGCAGACGCTCTTATCCAGAGTGACGTACAACAAAGTGTATAACCATAACCAGGAACAAGTGTGTCGAAAACCCTAGAGAAAAATGCCGTTCCAAGTGCAGGGAACAACCGTTAGTTCAACTTGGACCCTGTAGGTTAAACTGATTAACACTAACACAAACAAGAACAGCAACAACGCAGTCTATGCAAAAATACAAGCAATAGTTAAGACGAGTGCATTAACTAAGTCACCAACGAAACAGCTAACTAGTTACAACCCTAAGCTTACAGTCAATTTAGAGATTAAATTGAGAAAACAATTTCTCTCAGCATAATGACGGATTTAAAGACTAAACGAACTCACTCGATATTGTCTTCAAATGGACCGTATTATTTATTTAGACATTGGCAGACTACAGCATAAATTGCGTCTTTTGTTTATATTCAATAATAGAAACTGCAGCGAGAAACTGCAGCTGTAGACACAAGATAGTTTGTTATGTTATGGTAGCAACGGCACAAAGCGGACTATATGCATTACCGTCATTGTTTCATTGGACCAGCGTGTTTTCGCGCGTTTGCACAGAAACTCAGAACCTATCAATAAAATGGTTTAACTATTTCTCAGCATAATGACAGATTCAAAGACTAAACGAACTCACCCGATACTGTCTTCAAATAATGTCTGCCACTATCTTCCACTGCTTCCCCGACGTTCAGACCGTCCCCTCACTGATAAAAACTAGACCCTACGGTGTCGGATTACTTGCGTCGCCATGGATGTCGCTTGCCGTAAAGAAGTTTACTAGCTCTTCCGCACCCCACCAAATAAAAAATTCCATATGGCAGGCAAACAATATGGCGGAGATATGTAGCCCCAATAGCAAAGTTGTAGAGCACATTCACATGCGTCGGTCTATGAAGTTTTGTGTTGATCTGACTTACGGTGTGGGAGTTATGACCTTTTAGGCAAAACCCTTTGTTATAGCGCCACCATCTGGCCGACATAGGTGATTTTTAGTGCCTCAGTAGTGGGAGTCCATAGGAACCCACCTGCCAAATTTGGTTGCTCTAGGACTTATGGTTGCTGAGCCTCAGACATTTTAGCAGAGAAAGCTTCCACGCCCCAACGTAAAAGTTAAAATGGCGGGCAAACAATATGGCAGACATGGGTGGTGCCAATGGCAAAGTTGTAGAGCACGTTCAGATGCATAGGTCGATGAAGTTTTGTGTTGATCTAACTTATGGTGTGGGAGTTATGGCCTTTTACGCAAAACCCTTTGTTATAGCGCCACCATCTGGCCGACATAGGTGATTTTTAGTGCCTGAGTAGTGGGGGACCATAGGAACCCACCTGCCAAATTTGGTTGCTCTACGACTTATGGTTGCTGAGCCTCAGACACTTTTAGCGGAGAAAAATAATAAGAATAATAATAATAATAATAATAATAATAATCCTAACAAAAACAATAGGGTTCCACCAGCTTCGCTGCTTGGACCCCTAATAAATAATATTAAAGTTTTTGCACTCTTGTATTCAAAAACTTGTATTCAAGTCCTGATTGGCTAATGAATCTTACAACAAGCCTTGGAATGCTGGGCACATTTAAATAGGGATGGGAATCGCGAACCGGTTCCAAGTTGTCCTATTCATTGGAATCGTATGGCTCAGAGCTTATCGAATCCGCTTATCGAAGCCAGCATGTTTTTACTACAGCTGCGCATTGCAAAACAATGACGTAATGCCTTGGGGGAGGCACGCACGCAGGCAGCCTCTCTCAGGTGTTTGTTTTGGACGGCAGCTGTCACAACAAATTTGATCCAGGCTGCTAGCCTTGATACATTCTATTGCGATAAAGATTCCAAGACGACTCAGCAATTTCTCTGGATTAATGGGTTATTTTCTAGCCTGAAATACGATCGTATTATTAAATGGCTACACATGTCATGTAGCGTGCAAGTAGTTGGCTATCTCCCTGGATATGAAGTAAATGTTTTTACCAATAAATAATAATAAATGCGATTTTATCCATGGAAATAGCTATACAAAAAGGCTAAATGAATGTCGTGTTTGCGATTGCCGTCATAGATGTCAGAAGGAAATGTCACTGACAAAAAAAAAGAAGTTTGCTCTCTTTGCAGTGGTGGAAACGAGCTATAAGAGCGGGATATGCACAACACTGCCTACTTATTGGCTACTGAATCTTACAACAATGTATAGCCTTGGAATGCTGGGCACATTTCAACAACAACAAAATATCTATGTATCTGTGCTAGCTAAGTTAGCTAAATGACCACGTTGTTGTGCACATCAATGCCACCAAGCTAACGTTATTAATAAACAAGTGAAGTCGTTATTTAGATGACGATTAATAAATCATGCAATGTTACAATGTATCGAACGTTACATTCATGCTACTCGTTCAACGTTACCTACACACTGCTTACGTTAATATTAAAAGAATGTACTTACCAACGATACGAAGTGATAACACAGTTTGTAACGAGGTTAGTTAGCCTACTAAAGAAAGGGTGCCTTGCTAGGTACCATTAGCTTGTGATAGCTGGAAGCATCAAATGTTGAACGTCACTATGCACAATGAGGGTAAAGAACAGACCTGCTGTTTTCCTATAGTGCGTTCACAGATGTCGCTGGTGAGCTTTCCAACCAAGCCACCCCACTGTAACTGTAGTTTAAAAAACATCTTAAAAATACATTTTTTAAAAATTCCCAGGTGCTTCGGCCCGTCGGGGGGTCAATTTAGGCCCGGCGGGCCGCCGAGCTTGCAATACACTGGCGGAAACCCTGGATATTGATAGTAGTATGACCTGGTAAAATTACACAAGAATTTAACTTGTTTATTTTGCTATTCAGTGAGCACTCCATATTTAGCATAGTTTTCATGCATCGTCTACTAATAAAGCTAGAACAAAGAGTTTGTTGTTTCCACTCATAGTTCGGTTGCAGGAGTTCTGAATGTCTGAGTTGAGCTATCTGCCAGGTAAATACTGGAATTCCCCTGTAAGACCCTGTAATTTTTGCTAATGCTCTAACAACTGAGCCATAGGTCTAGTACTATGATTATTATGCTGTAATGATGTAGTAACCGCGTGACCTGGAGTTATGGGTTGAAAATTAGATTCATATCCTTAAGAAATCGTTGCAATATACACTCTACATTATATAATAAACACTCTAATGCAGGATCTATCAATTAACTAGTTTAAAAATTGCATTCTATGTACCACCACAGTTAGTGGATAATTTTGCTGAAAGAGTGATACAAGATATGTGGTCACAAATAGGACACATGGGCATGTAGGGAATGAGGCATGCTTCATAAAAGTGCAAAATACTGGGTTTGAATGAATAAGTTATAGACAGTGCTTTGTATGTGTGAGTAACTTGGTATTTTTGTATGTTGAAAACGTGTTTTTCATGAAATGTAAGTACATTGCCAGTCCAAAATTGCCAATACACAGAAACACTACTCTAACCTGCGTTCACACAGCAAGAAACTTGGTTGATGGGTTGCACAAGTTTACTAGTTTATTTCATTTCCTGTCTTTTGAGGCAAATGCAAACATTTCACTTAAAACTTAGTTAATTAATATTACATAACTGGTTATATTCACTGTAATAACCCATGTTTTCTGCTATAAAATTGCTTATCAGTAACACTTTTCACAATTTATGGGGAAAATGTCCACTTGCACCAGAGCTCCTAAATTCTATTTTATACTCGCATCTTCAAAATTCTAGGAGCATAAGCAATACCTTCACAATGTGCATAGTAAGACAGTCCATGTATAGCCAGTCTCTAGCAGTCACACAGCTATACAAATGTTTTCATTCTTGTTTCCTCTTAATTCTTAGATGAATAGATTTTTGGTTGCAGTGGCGGAATATTTGCAAAAAACAATACAAATTCCGTAGCTTAATGTTATTACTGACATAATTGTGAAAAGTAGATGACAGTTCTGTGCCAGTCTTGCCACTACATTCTCGCTACAGAACAGTATATGACATATTGACTGGCTCACTGAGGCCAAGCCCTTCATATTTATTGGCTGACTGGGAAGCCCCAGGGGAAAATGGGCCGGACAGAACCAGGTCACCATGACACTGAAATTTAAGGTGACACCACAGGCATACATTGACACAGGACAGATCAATGAATTGCCACTCACCCAATAGGTTAGTGCTCTCTTTTTATACTTGTCTAAACCACTGGCTTCAGGCGAGTACACAACCTTAAATTCCAACCCTGATTATAATGCTGAAATTCAATTAATGCAATAATAAAAACTGGCCAAGTACCAGGGAAGTGCTCTCTCTTTCTCTCTCACTCTCTCTCACTCACACATGCACACATTAATTGCCTGCTATGTTATTTGGTATTTTGTATGCCCTGTATTAATTTAAGTCACAATAATTGTAAAACTGGATCTGTAAAGTGTTTTTTTTTAAAAATAGGACAACTTCCATTTTCACCCAGGTAAGTTCAGTTATTGAACAAGTAATACCTGACCAAATATCTGAAGGACAAGTGGCCAAAAATGTTAATGTCAAGCCCTTGACAGAGTGCTCTGAGCACACCAGACTTTTTTTTTTTGCAGGCTGAAAATTCTTCTTAATTATGGCTAATCTCAACACCCTCTGTCTCCCAAATGTTTTCGTACATCTGGGATCATAGAAAATTCTGTTCATACTGCAGTGATCCACTCCTGAGGCTACCTAACCACTCTCTGGTCTCTCTCGGGACACTCACTACAATATCTATGGCTGGGATGCTGGATAATTCCTGGTTTTGAGCCACTCCTCCTTCACACAAGTACACCTATTATTGCCCTACGCCCCATACCCACGTAACATACGTAGTACTTCATTCAGTTAACTATTAAATGGAAACTCCGAAAGAGGCTCCTCTTGTTACGGCAGCAGCTGGGTTCGGGGGAACACTCTCTTTTAGGTGTATGGGAGAAAGCAATGAAATTTTTGTGGTAGCTCTTGGTGTTATGCAGATCTTATGCACTGAGACAAGCATTGTGACAAGCATTGGAATTATTTTCTCGGTCTTTGTGGATTGTGAAATTTGTTTTACACTGGCCAATGTCATGACACTGCCATGTTAGATTTGTTCATTCTATAGAGAATCACATTTCCCCATGCTTTGACCCTTGCAGCCCCAAACCAAAAAGACAAACTACTCCCATCACAGTAACACTAAAGAGTGACTCGTTAATAAAGACGGATAAACACGGACAGTAATGACCAAGTGCATATTTAGACAGAAATTGAGAGCAAAACTTGTCCAGTGGTTCATATCAATATTTACATTTACTGTGGCCATGGATAAAAAATACATGAACATATAATGAATATAATGAATAACATATAATGAATAATGTCACAAATGTTTTGGGAATTTAAGTGAGGTCGGTTCCCAGATGAATTTAAGCATATTTTAGACAGGCTACTGATGGCCACAGGTCCGTGGCACAATTAAGCAGACTCAATTTCAAAACGTGTACTAGCTAGTCATACTGTTTTAATATGCAAAACATATGTAAACATAGTACGTACTAATGCAGTATGTAGTTTGCTACCAAAAGGTTTTGAACACACTCTCAGAGTCTCCTATCTCCCTACAGATCGTTTCAAAGACCAAATCTATGACATTACACCTTCACATGTGCAACTTACACCGTTCCTAATAAACCTGTGGTATGGCACCATTTTTAGATAACTGCTACCCTGAGACTAATGACAACAAGGACTTATTTTACTAAGTCTTCCTGATATTGAGCAGCAACAATACTTTAAATTATCTAGTTATCTAACATTAACTAGCTAGGTAATAGGACATGATAGCAAGCTGTAGGATATGTATGCCATTAAAATGGCACAAACATAATGCTAGCTAGCACAAGCGTCTTTGTGACAGTTTTGTGTGAGGCGACTGTACATTCAAGTCGAGCTGTGACTTTTTTTTGAGACAGTACACCCAGGCCTGGCGCCAGGATGAAGTGACTGAGGGGGCAGTTAAAAAATGGTGAGGGGGAAAATCTTTTTAAATAGTAAAACAATAGGTTATAACAGAAAATAATTATAAATGTGATTTTATCCACGGAAATGGCTATACAAAAAAGCAAAATAAATGTTGTGGTCGTAATCGCCATTGTAGACATCAGAAGGAAATGTCACTAACAAAAATGTATAAAGTTCGCTCTCTTTGCAGTGGTTTGGGCTGGAAACGAGCTGTAAGAGCGGAATAAGCCCCCAAAGGGAAGCACAACACTACCTACTGGTCGTAGATGAGAGCGCTGTGAGGTTGCTTTCCGTAGAGGATTTCAGCTATATTCTGTAAATGTAGCCTATTTAGATCAAACCTACCATGCATAAAAACATAAAAACGCTCGTCAATCACCACTTCTATTTCATAATGCCATCATAGCACGCAGTGTTTAAAACCATAAAGCCACCCCTTACCAAAAAATGTAATTAAATTAAAACTGTAGGCTACACGTTAACGTTAAATATAGACCCACTAGTCTGAGTTTGACAGCTTTGGGACTAAACTGGGTCTCGTTTTAGTTAATAACACTAAAAGTAACTTAAACATCCACTGAGCACTGGTGACTTACTACTAGTTTAGTATTTTAGTATTGGGCTGCGTTTCCAAGTTTCGATGTACCTTAACGTTCAACGAAAGTTTCTAAAGTATACCGGAGCTCGCTATTTTGCGAGTGTTTCCCAGACTATACCTTAGCAGTTGCCTTAAGGGACAGTTTCAAAGGTACGTCGTAAATTGGGGCTGGCATTCACTGTGGTGCTGAAAAATGTATCAATCGATGCCACGCAAATCGATTGTCTCACTTGCAAAGGCTTGAATAACGTTTTAATATAACACGTGTTGTCATAATCATTTTACATCAATCTAATATTGCAGAAGAGGAAGCTATGCCTACTAAAGATCATCTGCTAATCTATTTAAGAGTCAAGACGACACCTTGTGATAGTTTCAATAAATACATAAACTGTAGGCTACAAAAGATAAAATAAAGAGCATCAATCGAGACGTAAAAGCCATAGTCAGGGACTTCTTGGAAGCCCAGGAAAAAGGATATCACTACATATGGGTGAATTATTTTGGTCTCATTGAAACAAAGGTCTAATGTTAATTTGTTTTTGTCACACAATATATAGGCAACTGTAGCAGCATATCCACTGATTCCCACTGACTTTTCTCTGCAGTGCAAAAATGATCGTAGATGAAAGGCAAAAGCACGTCTGTGGAAATTGATCATGATTAATTCTATACCGGGTATGCCTTATGAATAGGCCTACCTGTTAAAGTGATATGTTTATCCACCTTGATTTGCTGTTGGATAGTCTTAAGTTTAACCAATAATATAATTATTGGGTTGTTTACTAATAATCGTAAAACAAGATGGTAAGAAAGAAATGTTCTGTAATGTTGATATTTACCCACTGCTATTTTGCTTTATATAGGAGGTGTGAGCTGAAGGAAAGGGATGTAGATCATTTGTCCTGTTTGTTCATTATGAACCTGTATGTGTGTTTATGGCTAGGCCAATCAATGTGCTTTAGTTCCGTCTAGTTCGGTCATGCAAGTATACTCACTCAGTGTTGGCTTTGCTCACACGGTTTTATAAACCGGGGGTTTGTTCCAAGTTAGCGTGATCATTGACTCATACACAAACAAACTAATTTCTACAGGGTATGCAGTCAGAAAAGCCATATCCTCAGTAAGCTCCACTACGTAAAAATAATATAAGCTTTTTCTTCCCCAGACAAATTGGATTAGTATTATGGATAGGCCCTATACTTCATTACCATCATGATGGGAATAGACAGGTGAAGCGACAACATTCTCATGATGTACTATGCACAGAAACGTTGTTTGGATAATTAATTTTCATAAAGTTAAGATAACTATATATGTCATTTGTGCATGCTGATCTAGGCTACTAGATGCGCACTGTAGTACAAACTGTCGATTTGAAAAGCAAAATGTTGGCCTAATAAGGCTAAAACTGTGACAGGATGAGAGGATCGTGTATTGCTAAGGGACAGCTACGAGTGCCTCAGACCTTTCAGAAGGTATAACTTAGCTAAGGAGGCGCTGGGAAACAGCTCGGCAACTAAAGGAAGACCTTAAGGTATACCTTACGACGCACGTAGCGCTACGGAGGCTCTGGGAAACGCAGCGGTTGCCGATCTTCAGTCTTTGACTGGGCTCTACTTCAGCTTTTAAGTAAATTAAATCACCCAGTGCCTTAACATAAACCGGTAAAATTTTGTTGCTGTGTAGTACTGATACGCCTCTGACCCATTGAGGCTGTTCATATCTTCGCCATCAACGGAGATACGATCAAACATTTTGTTTTCTGTTTTGAAAGCTGGTTTTAACAGCTGGTTGTTGGAAACCGGAAGTTTCGCCCATATTCGCGCAAATAATCGTGGGGGTTCGAAATATCGTGGATAGGTTATATAAAACCTAAACTTGGGGGGGGGGGGGACGGGACAGAAAATACAACTGAGGGGGCAAAGCCCCCTCTTGCCCCCTCGTGGCGCCGGGCTTGAGTACACCGCACAGGAATATATTACAGCTCAAGAAATGTCAGTTGGTCCTGAAACCCTTAGCCCTCTACCATGCTTACGGGGAGCATGTTATTAGTTACCATTTCAGCAATTAAATCTGCAGTGGTTTCAGCTGGACAGCGGTCACAATGATGAGGTCTAGCAACAAAGTTGAGTGCTTGATTGCTGTGATCCATTGACCTTGGATATTTCGTTCTTAGGTGGATTAACATCATAGATGTCGACATGAAAGACGCCTCCGGCATTGCTTGTGTCGAAAGTGCTGCGTCGGTAACAGCGATAGATTCGCTTTGCAGTCACATCCGTCCAGGTTGTAAACAAGTCAGAGATTACTCAATGTAAAACGGAATTGTACGACAAGGTTACGTAGCTGACTATTCTGACTACCCAAGGCTAAATACTACAACTAGTTCAAAAAACACAGCTGGTGTTCGAACTGCAGTTTTAAAACGGTCGATGGACTGTAAGGGACTTAACGTTTGTTCAGATTAGTAACTTACACATCCAAAACAGTTGGTATATAACTAGCAAGCAAACATCACATGCTCGTGTCAGTTAGCTAAATTACGAGTTTAAGTCGTTGCGACAGACGTAGTATACTCGAAGCTAATTTCTTAGCTGTACGGCCAACACACCCTTCCAGTGTTTTGCTTGAAAACACGCTAGCCAGATAGCTAATTAGGAAACAACTGTAATAGCTAACTGGCTAACTATCTACAGTTATCGTACATTTCATTTCTTACAACAGGATCGAGTGAGTCGTGAACTCCGAATCAATACGAGACTAAAAAACAAGTCACATCTATAACAATTCATTTTTCCAAACTTCGACTTATCCGGCTTAATGACGGTCAGGTTCTGATCTAGCAATTCTGGCTAACGTTCAGTAAGCTATCTGGTTACAGTATACACTGTGCTTCTAGCGAACTAAATTGGTTGCCTGCTACTTACACAATAGGTTTCCTCCTAGATATATTGCGATTTGCACGACACGGACCTTTCCCTTGACCTTTATTAATTCCACATCGCTTGTTTTCTGTTTCCGCTCGTAAATATATTAATCAATGACTGTTTTCCACAGTTTTCTGTGCTGTGTTTGCGAAAACAATGGAGAAATTCCACAGTTTCAGTGGGAAGCGACAATAAAGAAAATACTTCCGGTGACCACCAGAAGTGTAAATTTCAAAATAAAGGTTTTCAAATTTGCGCTTAGAATTTGTGAACTCCGAATTATAAGTTTCCATTTGCGTTCCGAGATACTGAGCTTCAAAATGTTATCCTCTCTGTTGAACAAACTATTGCATAGTATAATCGACTTCTATAGCTGAATAAGACCATCACCCTAGAGCAACCATGTCAAACACAGTCCTGGAGAGCCACAGTGTCTGCTGATTTTTGGGGTTTTCTTGGTACCAGTGGTTCATTTGAGTCATTGATTGGCTAAGGAATCCACACACCTTGCTCTCAAGGCTTTAATTGGTAGCCCTTGAAAGAAAACCACAAAAAACTTTCAGATACTGCAGCCCACTATGAATTTAGTTTCGCAGCACTCCCTTACATATATCCTCACCCATTTAGGGGGTGTTTTATTTAAGGCTTTATAAAGTGGGGTTGTCTCTACGGCAGAGGTTCTGCTGGCCAGACGGAAATACTTGTGGGGTTCCAATAGTAGGGGGCAGCAGTGTGTCATTTTTCCTCATAGGGACAGCTACCAACATTCTGCACTGAGAAATTGTAGTGAAATCATGCTGCGTTGTATTTCGGGGTAACTCCCCATCTTTAGAGGAACACTCACCTCTATCATTTGGAGATATGTATCATTTGTATCTGAGGGGGGAAATGCCCCCGCTAATATTGGGCTGGTATCGGCTAGCATACCTTAGGTCATCGTAGCCACCATTCAGATACAGTATTTTTATGGATCCGGTAACTCTCATATCATAACGGTCTGCAAAGTAAGTGTAACTAGTGCAAGACACTAATAGGGAGGTCAAACCAATTTTGGCAATTTTTCAGAAGACATATTTTGACAGTTTATTTTTCATGTATAACCATAAATGCTACAGTATATTCAAATAACACTATAAAAGTAGCTAACTTTCCAGAAAATAACAAATGTTTATACAATATTTAAAATTAGCTGCTTCTCTCGTCCGTGTAATCACTCCCGTGGGATACGCAGCATCGCTCACTGGCAGTAGGTTGGGAACACAAAATCGAAAAGGCATATGTCTCCTTTTCACCATAATTTAAAAAACATCCATTTGTAAAACTAAAATTCTTTATATCACACTGTAGACAAGATCTTGGTGAAGATCTAAATGTAAAAATCTTGTTCAAGCTAGGCTTTTAAATATACAGTAGTAATATTATCCTATTAACATCTAAAACATTTCTTGTAACAAAACGTGTAATAATGCCTTCAATCTGATTACATTTTTTTATATTGACCCCACTGATTTCAATGCAGCGTTAAGTGCAGGCACAAATGCTCTTAAGCAGTCAAATTAGTATATTTTCCAACTCCAAAAGTGGAAAAAGTAACATCATTGAACTGTCAGTGCACTTTTGTAACAATTGAAAGATTTAGTCAATGTTTGCAGGAGTGGCGTGCTGCAAAGATATTTGGCTTTAAATGAAAGCGGCACTGAACTTTTTTTACCCAAGGGAGGTGACTAGTCAAAAATGTTAATACGGCGACACTAAAGCGAAGCCTGATAAGGAACTACTGCAGTTGTTTGAGAAACAAGGGGAATTAAGGTGGCCATAAAACGAATTAGCTGCTACTTGTCCGTGATAGTTAATAGCTACCTGTCAGCTATCTAACTAATAACAATGTTTTCAAGTACTTTTTTAGGATTTGGGTGAACTTTTTCATATTTTTATTCAAAATGAGTATTTTATACTCAATTATATAGGATAAGTCTGACAGACAGAATTAAAATTTAGTACAGTTTACTGAGGTTGACTCAATAAATAAATATAGGCCATTTATGCCATTTTCTTCACACCCCTGCCAGACAAAATTGAGGTGTTAATACCTAAGTGCGAATGTGTCTCTCCTCTGGTCCGCTATTTAGTAACTGAATGATGGAGGAAGGGTGGAGGGATATTGTTCTCTGATTCTTATTCTTATTCTCTGAGCATCAAACATTATCAATGGAATAAACTTTATTCTCATTGTAGGCTGCTGTAGGATGCTGTCCTACAGTGGAGATAAAATCACACAAACTAATAGGCTATATTTGAGGAAAAAGGGTTTTAATGATATTAAAACAGCAACAACAATAGACCACAGATACTGTAGATAAAGCATAACAGCAGAATGAAATAAATCCAATGAGATTTGCTCCAATGAAGTTACAATCGCTGATTTGCAAAACAAAATGAACCTGCATGCTGATTGATTATGTTTTGGAAATCCACGTAACAAGAAAACGTTTGTTGCTTAAGAGTTGTTAATCCTAAAATCGTTATCAATGTTTTTGTTTTTTCAAAATTTGTGTCTTTTAACCCCTTTGCACAGATGCCAAACCTGGCCAGTCCTCACCCATTTTAGGGTGTGATCTATTTAAAGCATTATAACTCTAGATGTGAGCATCAGAGACTTTGAAAGTGGGTTAAATGAAGCAAGACTCTTTTACCATTTACAGTATTGACTTACATTAGTTTATATTCATATTTTAGGTAGAAATAGTGCCACAAATTGAATTATTCCAGCAAAAATGCGACAATGAAGTTGTTCTCCTTTAGTTTTAAATGAAATACTGAGAGACCACATATAATATATTTATAAATATATGTATTTCCTATAAAACAGGAAAAACTATACCTTGTTCTGGATCATAAACTCCTTGACCACAGATGTGCAAAATCTGAGGAACTACTAATTACTATGTGGAACTACTAAACATCTATGTTTTCCCTCAGTGTCTCCAAATCTACTGAAAATGTGTAAATTGAGGATTGCTGTAAATCATAACATAATTATATATTTAACCAGAAATCAGCTGTTTTGACTGATTGAACTCACCTTTGCTTCATTTCAAGTGAGAATTGCAATCTTTTCATCAGTGTAGGGTCTGTGATATCTAGGGGTCTAAAAACTTACCAAAAACATCTCCAAAAATGAAGAGAATACATTTACCCCTTATGAGAATTTAAGATGAAACCTTGATACCACATTGAAAAAGAATGCAAAAACATTTAAACACACGGTGGTATACGTACCTAAATTTGTAACCATTAATTTTAGTGTTTTTCTGTACTTTATAGTATGTAATCCTTTGTTACATGGGGATGGGGTGACATTTTATAAATGTTACTTTTTATGATCCCTCCAAGGGAATTTTTTAAAATTCATCATAGGGCATGGTAAATACTCATGAATGACTATTTACCATGCCCTAAGTGACAAGTATAGCCCATGGAAAGAGTAATACCACACATTATGTACAATGCGGTTACAATAAAATAATATTCCACCATCAGAAAAATGTTGACAATGCTTCACGGTAAACCAAAGTTCAATCATGACACTTGACTGAGCCACCTATGAATGCTTGCACTACAGTATGTGAAATGCCCACATTAGAGAATAGCACAAACCTCTTGAAAGACACAGAATTTCACCGTGCCAGTGGCAGAAGCTGGTTATGACAGGCCCATGTGCAAGATTTTTTTACGCACCCCCCTCTCACCCTCAGACTCATGCAAGCATATGCACACACTGCACCATTAGGCCTAGATGTTTTTCAGTAGAGAATGTATTGGGTGGTACAAGTTAGCTGATTGGGAAATCAACAAGGTAGACATCAGAACCATGAACAGGGCTCAGCCCGGACAGTGCTCGGTTGCAGGCTGGTGGAAACAAAAGCCGCGTTTCCACCGCAGGAACTTTACCCCGGAACTAGGAACCTTTTGAGGAACTCAGTGCGTTTCCACCGCAGGAACTAGAGTCTAAATTTAGTTCCGGGGGCTTTATTTTACCCCCAAAAAAGTTCCTGCTCGGGGGGTAGTACTTTCCGAAAGTACAGGAACCTTTTAGGTGGAGCTTGCAGCGCTGAACATTTCTGATTGGTCGAGTACTGGCAGCATTTTTTTGTGTTTATTTTCAACCGCCATGTTTAAAAATATGCAGCCGCAAACCGATTTATTTTCATAATAACTTCAAATCAAACTTGTATGTTATGCGGCGCAGTAGCCTAGTTTCGGTTATAGCCTGCTAACGTCTTGGAATTTTAACGTGTGCTCTTCTGTTCTTTTCTTGCTTTAGTATTCGTTTTATAAAATGCTAAGCATTCGTGCTGGGACAGCATATTATGTACCAAAACATTCAAATGGATTAATTCGGTTGCTGAATATTTCCTTCCGGATTTTCTTTGTTAGCCCGTTGTAATTGACTCAAAACGTTTGATACAGTTATGTGAGGTATGCGGTAGTTCTGCGTAATTCACATTGGTGATACAGCAAAAGCAGCGTGGAAATCACCTTCCCCACTTTTTGTCATGGTAAAATAACAGGTTAATTCTAGTAGTCGTCCCTTTAGCTTTTTCAGACTGCCGTGATTTTACTCTGCCATTCTTCAATTCCACAAAAAGACCAGGAAGACTATGGACTAATTTATGGTGCATGGTTCGCATCTGTACCACTGCTAATTAAAATTTTCACGCAAGTCCGAGTTTTCGTTCTATTCTTGTCATTTTGCGATTAGCCTATATGGAATTGACGACGAGAAAGTAATCAAACAGCAAATTGTTTACAACGTGTGCATGTTTTCTGCTGTTGTTGCCAGTTATACTGGAAATGTGAATGCATTCTGTCGCCTCGGATGTCAAGACATGAAAGTGAATGTTCGCATAAAAACATAATGAATGTGTTTGAGAGGATATATAAAACAGTTACAATCTGACTATCGGCCTGTTATATCCTATTTGTCGCATAACAACGGTCCAAGTTCAACTACCAACGACAGTTTTGCTTGACAATGGTAAAATATGCCCAAACGGCTGCAGAAGAATATTTCAATTCCATGTGAATAAATCGATAAAAATCAATAAATACAAAAGTTGTAGGAAAATTTTGAGACTCCCCATGATTGTGATGACGTCACATGTTAAAGTTAGGGTGTTCCCATCAAGGTTGGGCCAGATGTATCCTCCTAATTATCAGTAGTTATAGATAAGTTTTTATGAGTGTGACGACGTCACTATGCGTCATGATGAAGTCATATAATCAAAACAGTAGCCCTATCAGTAGTTATAGATAAGCGTTTACGACTGTGACGACGTCACTATGCGTCATGATGAAGTCATATAATCAAAACAGTAGCCCTATCAGTAGTTATAGATAAGCGTTTACGACTGTGACGACGTCACTATGCGTCATGATAACGTCATATAATCAAAACAGTAGCCTTAGAAATCTTTCTATCAGTAGTTGTAGATAAGCTTTTGGAAACGCAGGAAACCACAGTATCCACTGTAGATAAAGAGCATGAGAACGCAGTAGACTTAGAAATCATATATACATATTTACTCACTCACTCAGCAGAAAAGAACTAGTCACTGAACAGATAAACACTAACTAGAAAACTAATATTTTACAGTGACCCATATGTAACTTGTACGCTTAATGAAAAATTACAGAAGGCTGAGACTTATATGCATACTGGAAAAGTACAGAACAAAGAAAGTCATTTTGGTGCCAAGAAGGTCAGGTTGACCCAGGAAAGTCCGTCTGGTGCCAACCAGGTCAGATAAGAGATGGTTAAAATAACATCATGTCGTACCAAGAAGAACAGGTGGCTGGGATTTACGTAAATGTATAAGGGGTTATGGAGTTTGTGGAGTACATTTTGTGTATAAAAGGATTGTAAAACTGACAGTCGTGGTTCAATTCGGCGGAATTGTTCCGGCTTTGTTGTGCACGTGCACCAGGCCTACACAACACATCATGCCAGAAACCCACAAAAAGAAGTATAATTGGGCAGAGAGGTTTACTTGTAGTATGCTAGGTTATGTTTTGGCTTACAATGTGTATGTTATTAATTTGTAGATTTCCAAACTCATCACTGGACTGAAGGCTGTTTTATACTTCTGCCTAGTCTGCGTAGTTCGCGTAGTTTGCATTGTGTGCGGCACTCGCAAGCGGGCAGATCATTCATACTTGTGCGGCATGTTGCACAGGTTGCGCAGGCCGCGTAATTAGATTGTTACTGACCGTTATAATTCTAAAGAAATTACCTTCTTTCATATTTCCAAACCTACTAAATACTGCACCAATGACCACAAAAAAGCTCAGCTAGATGTAACTTGTTGCAACGAAGACATTCACCTGACAAAAGCGCTTTTAGCTGCATATTTAACGTTGCCTATCGGTTTTGTGAATCAACTGTTATAACCTCTTAGCCAGAGCCGTATGCCAGTGACATCATGGCAGCAGTCAACCAATCATCTTTACGGCATATGCGGGCACTGTGTCAGGGTGCGTGGGGGATTTGGACCCAAATGCAGAGGGGGAAAAACTCAAAACTCCAAATGATCAGAACAAAGACTTTACTTAAAAAGGGGACAAAAGGGAACAAAAGGCCTCGCAGGGCAACTCTTAAAAACACCAAGTAAATTTACACAAACACAAGAACCACAGAAAATACAAAAGTCCAAAGGCATGTGGGAAACAGAACATGGGCAGGAACACACAGGGCAGAACCATGGGCAGAGGCATACACACAAAACACAACCAGACACAACCAAGGATCCAGCACCTGAGTCTTAAATAGAACAGACACTGACGAGACACAGGAGGGCACCATGAACAATCAGGCCACAGAGAGGGAAGGGAAAACGAGACAACCAAGAACCAATAATTGAACAATTGAAGAAAATAATACAATTACACAGGGTACAAGCAGGACACAAAACAGAAGTGCCGCCATCTGGCGGCCCAACAAGGAAAGACAGAGACAAAACACAGAACCATGATACACTGGTTGCTAACTACGCGCTTTTAAATTCTTGAGGAGGTACGCAGCCTCAATGTGGCCGTGGTCTGCAACCATCGCACATGCCACACATTCCGCACAACCCCTTTTTACATGTGCTACGCACAGTTATAAAACAGCCTTGAGAGTCCAGCTAGCTAGGCGACAGGTATTGCAGCTATAACCTGCATGAAGTTTAAAAATCACCTTACAATAAAATCCACCTGTTTGGCACTTTTGTTCTCACAAAATCTCAAAAGCTACAGGAGGCAATGCGCAATGAATATCCCCAATCTATGACACCAGGGCTCTGGCTAGCCCATGGAATGCTGCATCTTTGGAAGGCAGGACATTACAAAGTCTGCATTTTACATTAAAGGTCCAAAGGTCATCCAAAACTAACTAAAATACTGTTTTTGGCTATACTAGCACACTTGAATACAAGGTATGTATTTATGCAATCAAACATATGACAAAGAGTTTAAGTTTGCTTTTATAAGAATGTCCCCCATTAAAACAAGGTTATAAATAGTTGATATTTTGATTAGTTATTGAGACAACTAATTGTTGAGACACACGGCAGTGGCCCAATTCAAACTGTAAAAGGCTAGCACCATCGAAAATCCAACACCAATCCCCATGAAAATCACTTCATCTTCATCAAACGTGTCGGCGCCAAATAGCCAACTGTATTTGAAGACGTTTGAATTGTCAATGTGAAATATAATGTAAGTCTTGTTCGTGCTTACAGGTCGGTCTTTTCAATTTACTGCTCGATTGGATTCTGAGTAAACTGTCACGTAAAGTTTGCTACATTCATATTTGTGCATACAGTTTGGTCTTTTCAATTTTTTGCACCATGTATAGTTTAATGCATGCTGACTGGCTACAGTTCATTCCACCTATGTCAGCTGTATTTGAAGATGTTTCAGTAAACTGCCATGTAATGTATGCTACATTCTTGTTTGTGCTTACAGTTTGGTCTTTTCAATTTACTGCACTATCTATAGTTTAACGCGTGCTGACTGGCAACAATTAATTCGATCTCTGACGCAATTAGATTTTACTGTGAACTATACTTAAAGACTTTGAGTAAACTCACTGGGAAATATGCCCTGGTATGCCTGACCCACCCTTGGATGGATTCAAGCACAACATCTCCACAGGCCTCCTCCATGGCCTGCATGAGATTTTCCCGCACATAAGGGTTGCGATCGTATACCCTCCACCCTCATGCAGAGAAAGATTCCTCAATAGGGTTGAGGAATGTTGAATATGCAGGCAGAAATAACACAGAAAATGTAGGGTGGTCAGTGAACCAGGCACGAACCAGACCAGCACGATGGAAACTGATGTTGTCCCAAATGACAACATAGTGGGTCTGCTCTGGCCGCCCTGGCTCCCCTTCTTCCTGTTGATGTATGTTGTTTTCCATGTTATTTAGGAATGCAAGGAGGTGTGCCATATTATAAGGCCCCAGGGTAGCATAGTGGTGGAGGACGCCCCGCTGGCTGATGGCGGCACATAGGGTCATGTTGCCTCCTCATTGTCCTGGCACCTCAACAATGGCGCGCTGACCAATGATATTTCTTCCTCTCCTCCGCCTTTTCGTCAGGTTAAACCCCGCCTCATCAACAAAGACGTATTCGTGGGGTTCGGCCAGAGCATCAAGCTCAAAAATTCTCTACAAAAAAACATTGTATATATATTTTCTAAATACAGTAAGGTATGTACTAGAGTATGCAGTGTACACACACTTTACCAAAATGAAAGATATGCCTTGCATACAGTAATTTATAGTAAGACACTACAGTACACACATTACATTACCATACAGTACTGTTGTACTGGACAGGTAGACCATTGGGTTGGGATGGCAGGTATGCCATCCCGCCAGGTTACGCTTTGGCGGGGGCATGCCACATACCTATACAGCACCGAGAGTTTGGCACTTTTCAGGGTTCCCCACAGAAATAACCACAACAGCCACAGACACTCAGCCCTTAAAAACATTAAATTCTGTACATTCTGACCCCATTTCAACAGACAGATTTCATAAACAACTTCACATGTCCACACAATAAAGCCCCAAACTAAGGGGATTTTGCGTTTTCTCCTTCTTCTTCTTCTCTTTCTTCTTCTTCTTCTTCTTCTTCTTCTTCTTCTTCTTCTTCTTCTTCTTCTTCTTCTTCTCATTCTTATTTTTCCTGCCGCCTATCCCACTAATAACATGTCTCCCCATTGGATATTTTACCGACACCCGCCAAATCCTCACCTACACAACCCAATGAAAAACTCGCATACACACGCAAAATACCCACACCTTTTTATTCTGAAACTTTTTCAATAGTTTGTGGCCTAGTGGGTAAGGTTATAGTCTTGGGAACACAGGGTCGTAGGTTCAAGCCCAGCTAGGAACATATTTCTTTAACCTGCTTTTACCCTCACTAATAATTGTCTACTACTTCTCAATTATTGCTTTTGCACCATATCTACCAGCCATTCCCCGAACGTATACACTGTATTATGACGTACCGTCTGCACGTTCAGTTATTAACTGGCTATAATATTGCAAAGCCATATGGATTCTACGGGAGCTCTTCTGTGCTTACTCGCCTGTGTTCTTCTTTAAAACCACGGACAGGTTTGCTAATATTTCACGCATTGCATAGCATAGCATAGCTATTGCATAGCTATGTCATGGTGGTGCCCTAACAAAGCGACAGACTGGTAAACCTCCGGTTGATTGAATCCCACCTCGTCCTCAGGCAAATAATTTCCTCTTTCACACTAACGTTCTCTTACGCTTATATTTGCTTTACCAAAACTCACTCATGGCTACCCATATGCATTTCATGACGGCAAATGTATTCCTTTTATTAAAAAGTTACACCAGTTCACCGCTGTGCCATTTCTACAAAGTACATTTCTTCATTTGGCTACCGTGCAAAACCTTCTTATCAGCAAACGCTACGTTTCTACATTCATGTTACCTCGCCCTGTTCTCTATCTAGCCACATACAAACAATTACTACATATGTACGTTCTGCAACTCCTAACACTTTATAGCGACTGTTATATATACCGTTCGATAAGGAATATAAGCTCGATCATGGTTACTTCATTTACTTCGCACTATACTCCGTTATCATGTCAACCTTCACCTACATGCCCATTCTGCTAAAAACATACTGTTTCAACTACGCAATTTCATAATTTCATCCTAATTTCTCTCACACTGTTGTTTTTTTCTCATATGCAAAGCCTGCTGGGACATATGCGTCTCCTCCTATTCTCCACTATCATGTTTTCCGGTTCTAGTTTAGCAAAACAGCGAAGAGGATTCCTACCTGCAGATAAGCCTATCAAAATGCCATATAAACCTTACAAACACTAAAAGTGCATCTCCACGAAATAACAGACAACGGAGCAGGACAGAAGGCTACACAAGTTGCGACCTAGGGAGTTATAATTCTACGGGCTTGTTGATTCTTTTGTCAGTCAAGGCTCGTTGGATGGACGTCAAATCCGTGAGTACACACACTGGCCATATTTCATCTGCGTTTCTGATGCGTTTACGCTTACGCCACCGCACCCTTTCTCACAACCACTGTTTTACATATATAGCAAACCGAAACTGCTGAATGGTACACGCTCATCAGACTGCATACAAATTCACACAACGATAGCCATAATCCACAACCGTTTCTTACAGGGTCACTTCGCATTTCTCACTCTCATAATAAAACGCTTTGCAAAAAGAAATGATATCTCATAAAAAACACGTTTTCAACGTACAAAAATGCCAAGTTACTCAAAAGTATTGATATCAAAATGACGCCAAGTTACGGTACTACAAACAATATAGGCTATCTTGCCTCACCGAAATGACATAAGATGTATTTCAAAGCAATGCAACCCAATATTTCCTCAATTCTTTTTTGTACGTTGAAAACGTGTTTTTTATGAGATCATAATATACTCTACAAATACAGTACTGTACATGTACCTCAAAATAGTGTACCATATTGGGCTTACCTGCACACATTGAAACCGTTGGTTCTTCACCCTGATTGCATTTCTTTCAAAAGGTACTCTGTAAACTTGCTTCATCCTCAGCCTATTGCAGTGAAGTATGCGCTGTATGGTTGATATGGTCAATCCCTCTAAAAACTCCCTGATCTTGAATGATCCTCGTCTGAATTTCATGCAGGCGAATGGTATTGTTTGCAATGACCATGTTCACTACTGCCGTCACTTGGTCATCTGACAATAGCTGTTGCCTGACTCTAGCCGGTGGCCGCCTCTCAGTTCTGCAAAAACACAATGTGAGCAAACAATTACTGATGATTACTGAGTAATCCATTTCTACAATACAGTTTTTCCCAATCGTTTAAACATGTTTCCTGAAACTATAGCTCAATTTCTCAAAACTCTAAACACAAAACTGAAAAGAGTTAACCGTTTTGGCAAAACTCCACTAATCTCTTGCAAAATGAAACACTGCACTCAAAACCATGTTCTCTCTGAGTTTGGCATTTGAAGGCCAGTGTTTTCCATGTGAACAAACAAGGCTTGAATATGAAAATTGTGCTAAATGATGAGATTTTGTGTGTAGAGTTGTGCAAAAATGTGATTTAGAATTGTTATTTAAGTGAAAACAAAGGAATTGTGCTTAGAGTTTTGCAGAAATAGTCTTTGTTGTTGACATATGAGCTTCATGTTTTCACCGTCGTGTGCATAGTTCCAGTTTTAGTGTGTAAACATTTGAGAAAAACTGTAAGGAAGGTTAGCAGACGGGCAGTGTTGTAGGGACCAAGCTGGGCATGGTGATGGATGACACCATGGTGACCAATGGCTGTGCACATGGTCACATTTCCCCCACGCAGCCCAGGGACATCGACGATGGCACGGTTTCCAGTGATGTTCCTCCCCCACCACCTGGTCCTGGTCAGGTTGAACCCTGCCTCGTCAATGAATATGTGTTTATGTGGAGCAGCACTGGCATCAACTTCAAGCACTCTCTGAAAAACAGAAAAGGACCATATCAGATAATAGGCCTACATACAGGACCAGATACAGGCCTACATACAGGAACACTACAAATAAAATATTTAGAAATTTGCACACTCCCTCATTTGTTAGTAGTGTAACATTGCAAAGATCAAAATCTGAAAACCATAAAATAAGTAGAATAACCAGGAGAAAATAACTTCTGACGCACTGCTATAAAAGGTTTTTGCAGTAGTGCTTTGAATTTATCTCACTGGTGTGTTATGGGTAATCTACTTTGTCTGTGTTTTCGATGGCTTGTGTGTGCCATTTGAAGGCAAAGTTTAATTTTGATGGAAGAGTATATGTTTTTGAGAAGATGACTTGAGTTTGGCATGGATGTTTGAGGTTTGTGCTGATTGATGTGTAGTTTTGGGATTGTGTTAATAGTTCTGAGAAAAAGGGGAATTGTTTCATTAAATGTGTCTTAGCAATCAAAAAAACTGTAACCACAACACAGTTGAAGGAACAAAAAAATGTAGTATTTTCAAAGGAGAGTAGCATTCATAAAAGGAACTCAGTATATGCACCACTATAAACAAAAACAGCAATAAAATCTAAAGAACATATAGTCTGTAAATACACTTCAACCTTACACAGACAGCATATCCTCTCACAGCAGTACAGCAGATACAATATGTAACATTACAGTAAATTATAGTACCTGTTTTCTTCTCTGAAAGTATGGACAATGGATGCCACTGTGAAACGATTCAAGTTTGGCTGAACTCTCTGTCCAGCTTCCCTCATCATCATACCATGCACCAGCACATGGTCAATCAAGGTGGCACGTATTTCGTCTGGGACAAATTGTCTCCAGCCTCTTCGTCTCCTTTTCATCCTGATCTTTGGACAGCTTGTCCATTTTGAGGATCCATTGTTCAAAAGCACACAGACACAAATTGTGGCCCTATTTATTGATCCAGAGATTGTGACGGGTGTGTAAACAATTTTGCTGCCAAGTGTTTGCACCTAGAGAAATGTGTGTTACCTGAGTTTAGGTTGTGATGACTTGAGTTAACTGTTTTGACTACTAGTGTTTGTTGCATGAGCACAGTGTGTAACCAGTGATTCATGAGAGCATTTGTTTGTAGAGATTTGAAGAAAAAGTTTAACAATTTGCAGCATGTGTTAAAACAAGTGAAAAGTGTTTATAGTTTTGAGAGATGTGTTGGTCCTCTGAGAACTGAAGTAATAATTTGGGAGTTTTTGCTAAAAGAACCAGTTTTAGTGTGTTAGCATTCGAGAAAAACTGTAGTACATGGTCAACCAAAGTTGCGTGGATTTCATTGGCTAGCCTTCCCCTTCCTCTTCCTCTTCCTCCTCTTGCTCTCACTCTTCCTCTTCCTCTCTGTTCTCCATGCTGCTCCATTTTTTTCAACACAGTAAAGGTCTCCTCTTTTATGCTCTGACACATGATTGAAGTGTTTTGCCAATTGACTTTGAATGGGTGAGAAGTGAGTGAGACCAATTGGTAATTAGGGTATGGCATTTTGAAGGCAAGTGTTTTCCAGGTGAACAAAGTGTGCTAAATGATGAGATTTGTGGTTAGACCTTTGCAAAAATGTGATTTAGAATTTCTATGTGAGTGAAAACAATGGAATTGTGCTTAGAGTTTTGCAAACGTGATTTAGAATTGCTATTTGAGTGAAAACAATGGAATTGTGCTTAGAGTTTAGCAGTCTGGAGTCTTATTGTTGATACATGAGCTTCAAGTTTTCAGAATTGTGTGCATAGTTCCATTTTTTGTGTGAATATAATGGAGAAAAACCATAAAATCTAAAGAACATATAGTCTGTAAATACACTGCAGCATTACATAGACAGCATATCCTCTCACAGTAGTACAGCAGATACAATATGTAACAGTACAGTAAATTACAGTACCTGTTTTCTTATCTGAAAGTACAGACAATGGATGCTACTGTGAAACAGTTCAAGTTCGGCTGAACTCCCTGTCCAGCTTTTCTCATCGTCATACCATGCACCAGCACATGGTCAATCAAGGTGGCACGTATTTTGTCTGGGACAAATTGTCTCCTGCCTCTTCCTCTTTGTCTTCCTTTGTCTTTGCACAGGTGCAAACTGTGGCCCTATTTATTGATCCTGAGATTGTGACTGGTGTGTTAACAATTTTGCTGCCAAGTGTTTGCACCTAGAGAAAGGTGTGTTACCTGAGTTTAGGTTGTGATGACTTGAGTTAAATGTTTTGACTGCTAGTGTTTGTTGCATGAGCACAGTGTGTAACCAGTGATTCATGAGGGCATTTGTTTGAAGAGATTTACAGAAAAAGTTTGACGATTAGCAGCATGTGTTAAAACAACCTCCTACTCCTTTTCCCACACGCCCCGGCCATCTGGCCGTGGTGGTGGTACTGGTTTGTTGATCTCTCCCACTTGGAAATTCTCTATTCTCCCCCTCTCCGACCTGTCTATATCCACTTTTGAATATCACCCTGTCTCTATCACCTACCATACTAACCTCTATATTGTTGTTATTTGTCGTCCTCCGGGCCCCCTGAGAAGTTTCCTGGAGGAGCTAGACACCCTGCTCAGCTCCTTCCCTGAGGACGGCACCCTGCTGATCCTCCTGGGATATTTCAACATCCACCTAGAGGCCACCCAGTCTGCTGCCTTCCTACCACTACTCCTCTCCTTCGACCTCTCCCTGCAACACTCTCCCCCAACCCACAAGGCAGACAACCTCCTAGATCAGATCTTCCTGAGGAACTGCTCCAGCTCCAATCTCACGGTTACCCCTCTGCATACATCCGATCACCACTTCATCTCCTTCTCCCTCCCTCTTGCTCCCCATCCTCCCTCTCTTCCTCCCACCCCCACTGTTACTGTCCGTCATACCCTCCACTCCATCTCACCCTCTTCTCTCGCTCCCAGAGTCACTGCTTCCCTCCCCCCCCTCAATCATTCTCCAAGCTCCCCACTGACTCTGCATCCTCCACCCTAATTTCATCTCTCTCCCTAGCACTCGACTCTCTCTGTCCTCTTGTCCCGAGGCTAGCACGCATATCCCCTCCCAGTCCATGGATGTCTGACACCCTACGTACCTCCAGGGCCAGCCTCCGCGCTGCTGAGAGGAAGTGGGGGAAATCCAGGGACCCATCTGACCTTTCAGCCTACCAGTCTTTCCTGACAGCGTTTTCTTCCGCTGTCACTGCCGCTAAGGAAAATATCTATCAAACCAAAATAACCCTCATCAACTGTTCACTATTTTCTCCTCTCTCCTCAGCATGCCTCCTTCACTGCAGATGACTTTGCAGTATTCTTTGATGAGAAAATTGCAGACATCCGCAGCTCCGTTGCCCTTTCCACCCCCTCTGCACCCTCTGCGCCCTCCCCCTATTTCTCCACATTCTCTCCCCTCACAGACTCTGATGTCTCCCAGCTCCTGCTCTCCCACCGCCCTACCACCTGTTCTCTCTACCCTATCCCCTCATCTCTCCTCCAGGCAATCACACCAAATATCCTCCCATTTGTCACCTCCCTTGTGAACTTCTCCCTGTCTTCTCGATGTTTCCCCTCATCCTTCAAGAGAGCCCCGCTGCTGAAGAAGCCCACACTAGACCCCTCCGTCATCCAGAACCACCGACCGGTATCTCTCCTTCCTTTTCTACCCAAAACGCTTGAACAAGCTGCATCTAACCAACTCTCTGCTTTATTCCCTCAGAATAACCTGCTCAACCCCCACCAGTCCGGCTTCAGGCCTGGCCACTTGACAGAGACTGCACTCCTCTCTGTCAGTGAGTCACTTCATGCCGCACGAGCAGCCTCCCTCTCCTCTGTCCTGATTCTGCTAGATTTCTCAGCTGTTTTCGACACTGTGGAGCACTCCATCCTCCTGTCCTCCCCAGCCCTTGACTGGATTGAGTCCTATCTCTCTGATCACTCCTTCCAGGTTACCTGGGCTGGTAGAGTATCGCCGCCCCGCCCCCTTGCCACGGGAGTTCCCCAGAGGTGCGTTCAAATTCAGCGAACAGAGGCGAATGTTCATGGCGAACATGTTTTCTTTGAACAGTTCAATTTGAACAGCTTTTTAAGAACGTTCCAAATTGTTTACATTAAACATAAATAGACATAGCGACGAGAGCGTTTGTACTCACAGCCGCTTCTGTGATCATTGATGATAAAAAACAATATCTAGCTAGCGAACAATAATAACATTGGCTAGCATTAGCAATAACATTATTGAAAAAACTGATCCAGTCCAGCGTCCAACACAAAGCTAACAGAAAAAAAGTTTGAAATAGTTTGCAAACGGTCGCCTTGTTCACTGAACTTGAACGCACCTCAGGGCTCAGTCCTCAGTCCCCTTCTCTTCTCCTTACACACCAGATCCCTTGGCCCTGTAATCTCTGCCCATGGCTTGTCTTATCAATGCTATGCTGACGATACACAACTCTTTCTCTCCTTCTCCCCATCAGACACACAAGTCCCTGCCCACATCTCTGCCTGCCTGAGGGACATCCAGAGCTGGATGGACAATCACCACCTGATGCTCAACCCGGGTAAGACAGAGCTAATCTTTATTCCTGCTCTATCCTCTCCCCTCCTTGATTTTTCCATTTCCCTAAGGGACACCTTAGTGACGTCATCACCCTGTGCCAAGAATCTCGGAGTGGTGATGGACAACAGTCTGTCCCTCTCCAAGAACATTGCAGCGGTAAGCCGGGTGTGCAGGTTCTTCCTGTACAACATCTGGAGAATCTGCCCCTTTCTCACCACCTACTCAACCCAGCTCCTGATCCAGGCAATGGTACTATCCCGCCTGGACTACTACAACTCTCTTCTGGCTGGCCTACTGGCATCTGCCATCAGACCCCTGCAACTCATTCATAATGCTGCAGCTCGTCTGGTCTTCAACCTTCCCAGAAACTCCCACGTCACCCCCCCTGCTCACTACCCTCCACTGGCTGCCCGTTATGGCTTGCATCAAATTCAAAACATTGGTCCCAGCATACCAGGCAGTCAAGGGATTAGCCCCAGCATACCTCCACAAGATCTTCAAATCCTACATGCCAGCCAGACCCCTCCGTTCCGCTACCTCAGGACGCCTGGCACCTCCCCCTCTTCTCACTTGCGCTTCCTGGTCACGTCTCCTGTCTGTTTTGCCTCCACTATGGTGGAATGACCTTCCCGTGGAAGTCAGAACAGTTGAGACCCTGATCACATTCAAACGACAACTGAAGACTCACCTATACAGGCTGCACCTCTCCCCATCACTCCCTACCTCCCTGTAGCCTCTAATTGACTATGTAATCTTAGGGTTGTAGCTAGGTAAGTTGTTTATCTTAGTTGACTTAGTTATTGCACTTATGCCTACTCAACTATTGCTTGTTTTATTTGCATAGACTGCTTTGTAGCTGTTTTTGTTGTGTTAATCAGATGAACCTACAGGGTCCAAGTTAAACTACACAGTCGTTCCCTGCACTTGGAACTGTACTTCCCTCTAGGGTTTTCGACACACTTGTTCTTGGTTTTGGTTATACACTTTGTTTTACATCGCTCTGGATAAGATGCCTGTATGCCTGTAATGTAATGTTATGTAATCTAAGCAGAACAATTGGAAATTATTAAAGATGCCATTGTGCTGATAAATGTACATCATCACTTAAAAACCGTCCCAGTGCTTCATGTCTGTGTTTTTTTATTATCATGAAATACATGCCAAAAGATGACAAATATGTGAACATTCATATCCTTAGAAAAGTGATGAGTTATAGCGCGTAGCAGACTGGCAGTTCCATAGACCGCCTGTTACCGTGAAGTTCTCACAAGGGGTCAGTGGGGGGTAGCAGAGGTTGGAGAGGTTCCGTCGTTGAGGGGGGCCACGTTGCTGTAAGCGCCTTCTGAGGGGGAGGGAGCAGACTGGAATGGGGAGCTGGCACATAGAACTGAGACGGAGCGATGCTAGCATTGCTCCGAGTGCACCTAATTAACAATTCAAAACCTTATTCAAATAACGCGCTGATTATACTAATTCACAGTCAGAGTGCCTACTAATAATCACAATCAATAAGACCATGTAGCCAATCTACCAATTCTAAGCATCAAATAGCAACAGACAGTTACTTAACATAAGGAAAACACAACGAATAAAATCTAACGCAGTACGCAATTAGCAATGGGAGCCAGACACTTAACCACTCTAGTGGGACAGATTTCAGCAGCTCTACGCACCTGGACGAATTATACATTTACTACCACTTACTAGATAGTGTCAGTACCAGAGTTCAGGGTAGTAGGACTAACAATATTACAGTACAGCAAATCATATCGAAAGGTTGTCTTTGCCCATATTGTACTTTTTCCTGTAAACAATGAAAACGAGCCAATATTGCAGTAGGTGACAAGCTCTTGTTTTATTACTGCACATTGTTAATATACATATAAATATAAAGCACATCACGTTTCCATTTGAAAACATGTTTCCATTTGAAAAAAAAAACAAAATATTGATGAAATCTTTTTCTTTCTCTCATGCACCTGTTGGGAATCTTCTCCCATGTGGAACCAAGTTGGGAAAGGTGCAGTAACACACACGTTTACATGCACAGTTGAAATCGATCTATATTAATAGCTCGACTTGACCAAAGATGAGATTTAACTGGATTATTGTCGTTGTCCCAATATACATGACTCGGAAAGAATCGATTTATTGACTGGAGGTGTGTCTGACGAAGGCTTCTTATAAATCCTGCTTCCTCTGATTTAGTTTTTTTGTATTTTGATTTTATTTTCGTTTCATTATAAACACACAACATGACATCTTATACATTTATCACACACAAAACATCCTAACATATAATACAAAATATCCATACACACCAAGCATTACTAGACTTACATCAAAACATACAAATCCACATAATTGCTCAGTCCTACATATCTACTATATTTCCAAATCATACCTCCTATTCATTTTCACAACTTAGCTATCCAATACCTTTTCACACAGCCTCTTCTGGAAATTGACACATCGGTTTCATTTTTATCACCTCTTTCATGAACTCCTCCAAAAAAAACAAAACAAACAAAACCGAAACAAAAAAACAACAAAACCATCCTCCTAAGCATTTACCTACTATAACTATGAATGCTCCTTAACTACTGCCTTCATGATCCCATCCCATACAGCTTCAAATTGTGCTATTCTGTTATTTTCTATGGCTAATATCTTTTCTATATTTAAATAATAAAGCATTTCATTTTTCCAATGTTGTAGTGTTGGAGGTTTAATAGATTTCCAATGTCTAAGTAAAAGTTTTTTAAAATACCATCGATGAAAAAAGGATTATCCAACCCCAAGTAACACTGTAACATTGTATGTCACGTCATGAAATAAACAAATGGATGAATTAAAATAGTTTTACTTTAAGCACCCCTGACAACCATTCTTCTGTCTAACCATATCTTCTGAACTTTAGAGCACTCCCAGAAGGCATGTGCTAGTGAATCTTTAGTTCTACACTTGAAACAATTGTCTCATGTACTACTATAATATTTATGAATTGTATCTCTCGTGTAGTAAATTCTATACATTATTTTATATTTGATTAAGCGTAAATTTTCATTAACAGTAATATCATTGGTTATATTCCAGCACTCCCTCCATTTTGAGCCAATGTTTATTCTTCCCAAATCCTGATTCCACGCTTCCTCCAACTTTTTTGAATAGTTCGCCATTCCCTTTTTCTTCCATCCATGTATTTTAGGATATTTAACTCCTTTAGTTGCGATAGCATGAAGTTGGTCTTCTCATCCGTCCAGAAGTGTGTTTTTTTCACCATGAAACTAGGGAGGGCAAAACTGAGCTTTAGAATGTCGCCAGCAGTGTATGCGCGTGAGCTCGACAATGCATTTCTCACAGAAAAGGTCGTTTGTCGCCCTTTTTTTTTTAGTTCATTACAGTTGTGATAGAAGTGACAATAATTAAGTGGTACTGTGCTGTTAGCAGGGCCAGCCCGACGCATAAGCGAACTAAGTGCCTGCTTAGGGTCTCCGTGGCCACCAGAGGGCCCCCGGGAGCGCGTGAAATGTCCCACAAGAGAGTTTGGAATGTTTGTTTTTTTTTGATATATTATATTATGCCAATGGTAATCATACAAAAACACAATATTATGTTAACGGGCTGGCTCGCTAATACTACTGGTTTAATCAATTCCCGCTGCCTCTGTCAGAGCTGGTGTCACGTTCATGCGCACTGTAAGGGACGTTAACTGCATTTTGATGCAAGCACAGTCATAAGTACAGTCACTCAGACTCATGGTGAATGTCCACTTCAGCGTCAAACATCTCGTGTCGATGCGTTGCGTCCAAGCGGCCAAAACCAGACTTCGTTTTTGAAGCTCATTTCCTGGTCTTGTTCTTCCTGGTTGCTCACTAGTGCCACTAGGGTTGGCTCCAGTATTGGTGTTTTCATATCCGGTTTCCATGTAAGTCTACGGTACAAATGCGGTCAAAATACAAAGTCAATAATTTTTTCTCATGAGAACAAATAGTCACAATATGTGTATTTTATTAGTCTTATGACTGTCCATGGGTCGATTTCATGATTTATTGTGTCATTTGGGCACTGTTATAATATTTGTTGTGGACCAATGAGGTACAGTTTGCCTCACTTCCTGATTACTGAAGAGGACTAAGCTACAGTAGGGGCTACAGTCTATGGTCACTGGGGTCGGAGGTGACGCCTCTTGGCCTTGACATTGTGGCTCCGACCACGGTCCACCTGTGCGAAGTCAGAAAATGCAGGCATCCCATTTCGTAGTGATTTAATTATGGCGTGTGCTATTTACAGCTGCAGTAGACGACCATAAAATAATCATCCTCTGAGGTTTTTCGGTAGGCGAGTCATTTTTACTATTTCCTTTAGCCTACTTAACCAAATAATTAGTTGGCAGAAAGCATAATCAGCTTGCTATATTTGGTAGTCCAGTAGCCTATGCTGAAACTTCGCAACTTCGGCTACCAAGCTATTTGACTAGCTAGCTAACCTTAACCGGCAAATATTCAATCTGTCAAACGTGTTTGACGCAGAGACTGTAAAAAATATGGACAAAGCTACTGTGACGTCACCCATTGACTCTCCGTGGGTCTCTAAAACACATTTTGAAGCTCAATGGCGGGCGCGGCCATGTTGTCGATTTGGTGTGCGGAATGTACACGACTATGCAACAGGTGGAAAACTTGCTCTACAAAGTGCGTCATATTTACACGCCTGTAGATCAGTTATTAAAATACTTGGTAGATTTGTTAATCACCGCTAACAGTGTTAATTCGGTAAAAAGTGACTTGCGAACGATCGGTCAGCTAGCGTCACCCAGCAAGTGAACACAAGAAACGGCGATGGAGTAGCAGTTACTGGCTCATTAACTGACTGTGGCGAAAACCGACGACGATAACTTGCTCGGTTAACAGCAGGTCTACCAGACAGTTATATGAAAATTAACCTAGTCAAATCACCAGTAGCCTACACATCTCTGATTGACTGACCATCAGTGTAGTCGATGTTCTTCCCCTGTGGTTCATATTGGTAATGTGTGAGCTAACCACGGATAGCCTACCTAGCTCACTGGCAAGCTGATATGCTAGCTAAGCATATTCGTTTTTGCTGAGAAACATAAATTGAAGATAACTGAACATAATTGTATTATTAATGTCATACATATAACACGATTACATGACACAGTACAGTCACGGATGGAAATTAAACTCCATAAACATTTGATAATATATTTTAAAACATAACGGCAGACAGTCAGCTAGCCTCAAGTTCGTCCTGCAATCGTTCGTTCAGGTTGATGGGCTTTTCCGCACCGGACTGTCAATCCCTGTGTAACGCCGGGCACCCACCGCACGCGTCGCGTAAGCGTCGCGTAAGCAGCGCGGCGAAGCAGCACGGCGCGGCGCGTACCGTGTCTCCACTGGTTCCGTTTGTGTCGCGCAAAGGCTTGCTTAAAGCTATATATTCCTAGTAGCTCTCGCAGTCTGCAGTGGGATTACATCGTGTATTTCACGTTTGTTCACGACTGTTGATTATGGGTCAAGTGAATACTTGGTGAGAGACCTTTTTCAGTTTGTTAATTTGGTAATATTTTGTTAACTCATGTAAATACGTGAGAAAGTAAACGCTTTAAAGAATTACCATAAGCTTAAATCGCGACGTAGCCTACATAATAATCAATCTCAAACTGTATTAATTTATTTGCTTGGTTAACAGGCGTGCAAACTTTATGAAGAATATGTAATGATAATAATAATAATAATAATAAATAATCCGTAATCAACCATTGGGAATTCCCGTGTTGTCTTGTCATTCACGTCAAAACATTTATAGGATCAGATTTAGTAAAATCAGCAAATCTGTCATGGTCCTGTGTTCCGGTTGTCTGTCTTTCCCTGTTGCGCCGCCAGATGGCGGTATTTCTGTTTTGTGTTCTTCTCCCCCTGTGTAATTGTATGATTGTTTTCAATTGTCTAATCATTTCTTTCTGGCTGTCTCGTTTCCCCTTCCCTTCCGTGGCCTGATTGTTCATGGTGCCCTCCTGTGTCTCGTCAGTGTCTGTCTATTTAAGTTTCCCTTCCCCCTGGACTCAGGTGCTGGATCCTTGTTGGTTGTCGGTTGGTTGTTTGTCTGTTCATGCCTCCGCTCATGTTCCTGACCCATGTGTTCCTGCCCAGGTTCTGTTTCCACGTGTTTTTGGATTTTGGATTTTCTTTGTTCAGTGTTTTGAAGTTTTCCTTTGTTTATTGAGAGGTTGCCCTGTGAGGCTTTTTGTTCCCTTTGTTCCCTTGGTTGTAAGTAAAGTCTCTGTTTCTTTCGTACCTGTTGGAGTTTTTGAGTTTTTTCCCTGCACTCCGCATTTGGGTCCTAACCTTCCACACACCCTGACATAATCATCAAAAAGATAGCGTAACAGTTTAATCTTGAAGGGATATGAACACCACAACGCCACAACACCCCCTCCGCAAAATATGATAGCGAAACTAAGTTTGCCTTTTCCCCTGGTTCCAGTTTTTTGTTGTTGTTTGTTTTGTTTTTTTCTGCAAGGACAATACAAAAACGAAAATCTTTGTATTTTTTTAGCTGCTTATAAAATATCAGGGAGGGAACTATGGACACACCCCCAGTAGCCTAATATAAGGATGAAATATAAATCAGAGCAGGTATACCAGCATTTTAGAGCATATTTCTGTGTATAAACAGGCCATCGTGACGCGCGACAAGCCGGAAAAATAGAACAGAAGCGAAAAACTACGCTTCAGTTCGCTTGTGTCGCGCGAGCTTCGCAGCCGGTTTGTGACAAATTCGCATCTGGTGGAGACGACGTCGCCCGCTGCCGTTGTAATAACAGTACTTCAACTACGCTTCAGTTACGCACGTAGTGTGCTCGCGGTCGATACGTGTGCGGTGGGTGCCCGGCTTTAAAAACCAAAGTCAAAGTGTTTTTATTTGTCAAGTGCACAGTATAACACAAGGTCATTCTGAGCAAAGAAATTCTTATGACATGGCAGGCAGCAACTACGTAGAAGGTTGCGGAGCCATTGTCAGTGCAGCCTTTCCATGGCGCACCGGAACCGCTTAACTCTATGGTTTTGGGTCCAAATTGACAACATGGCCGCGCCCGCCATTGAGCTTCAAAACGTGTTTTAGAGACCCACGGAGAGTCAGTGGGTGACGTCACAGTAGCTTTGTCCATATTTTTTACAGTCTCTGGTCGCGTCACGTCGCTTGGCTGCTTGGGGGCGTGTTAAAAAAAAATGTGGTGGGTGTTACGAAGTAAATATAGGAGCATCACAATATGCTTTGTCTAATAAGCTTGCAAGGGAGTGGAATAACCAGAATAAAATTAACATTACTCTCTAAGTATAACTGACTTAATTTGTTTGAATTAAGTTTTTGGGTTAGGGCTAGCGGAGTTAGTGCCAAGTTAACAAGCTAGCTATCTATCTTAGGCTATATCAAACTGGATAATTCGCCGCTGATTTTAAATCCAGATAATATCACAATATCTCAAACCCGCCATGGACCACAATGAGAAGCTAGTAATAGCTGCTCTCTATGTCGTATAAGACTGGGAATGCAGCTACAGAAATGATCAGTTTTCCTCCATCCTCAAAATGCGTTGAATTTTTTTTTACCGAACAAGATTTTGGCTAGCCGGCTGAAGGAACGGCAGCACAGCTATCGTTTTAATCTAACACACAGCTAGATTCCCCCCGTTGAAATCGAAATTTCTCTAGCTAGCTAGTTAGCTAGCTTGCTATTATACATACAACTAGGTGGATTTAACATGTCACGACTATTTAGGGGTGTTTAATCAAACGTTAACTTTCCTAAGACAAGATATGCTAGCTAGACTATGTTGTTAGCTAACGTTAGCTAACTAGTTAGTTAACAACATAGCCTAGGTAGCATATCTTGTCTTAGGAATGTGGAATATTGAGGTAGTTTGTAAGAGGAAGAAATAAGAAGAGTAAATGTCTGAATTAAAGTAGTTTATTTTGGATTTTTTCTGAACCTTTTGCACATCTGTACATAGTTTTCAAAAATAATCAGCTTTATATTTTAGTCTTGTTTTGTCTGTTTTTTACATTTGCATTAATTTTTTTATATAAGGAGGAAACTTTACTGAGGGAGGTACTGTTTATCTAAGTTATTTGATTTTAATTGTAGTTGATTGTTGTTCTGCACTTTTGCACGTTCAATCAATCAATCAATCAGACAACTCCGAGACCCTGTGCAACTCCCAGTTTCCCCAGTTCCTTCACTGCCACCAAAGAACCAATGGAGATAGGAAGAACCCACATCACTCCAGAAGAACGCCTCTGGAGACAAAGTTCGGGGCTCTGCCTCTATTGTGGTCAACCCGGCCACTTCCCGTTTGCCTGTCCGGTTCGGCCAAAAGAAAGGGCTCGCCAGTGAGAATGGGGACACTGGTGAGCCACACTATTTCCCCGCACACCACTTCACACAATCTCTGACTGGACGCCACGCTGGTGCGAGGATCCCAGCCTCTCTCGCTGGTCGCCTTGGTGGATTCCGGGGCTGATGCGAACTTCCTGGACACCACCTCAGTCTCGCGGACCGGCATTGCCACCCGGCCACTCAACGCCCCTATGAATACCTGTGCACTGGATGGAAGAGAACTTAGTCAAATTACACATATCATCAAGCCCCTCCACCAATCATCACGAAACTGTGCAATTTCACGTCATTCCTTCTCCGAATTCCTCCATTATACTAGGTCAACCCTGGTTCAGACTCCACAACCCACACATCGACTGGTCCACTGGTAAGGTGCTGAGCTGGAGTTCGCATTGCCACTCCACCTGCCTGAAGCCCACTCCTGCGCCTGAAGAGGATGCTGCCTCCTCACTGGTCTTCGAACCTCCTGACCTCTCACTGCGCCCTCATCGCCCTGATGATTGTGCCATAGATCTGCTTCCTGGAGCTCCCCTGCACTCGAGCCGGCTGTTCAACTTGTCCCGACCTGAGAGGAAGGCGATGGAGACTTATATTCACGACTTCCTCACGGCAGGAGTAATAAGACCTTCATCTTCCCCAGTTGGAGCCGGGGGTTTTTTGTCGCTAAGAAGGATCAGTCTCTGCGCCCCTGTATCGACTACCGGTGTCGGGGTGTATGGTGGGTTTGGACCCAAATGCGGAGTGCAGGGAAAAAACTCAAAACTCCAACAGGTAAGAAAGAAACAAAGACTTTACTTACAAAAAAGGGAACAAAGGGAACAAAAAGCCTCACAGGGCAACCTTCACAACACAAGGAAAAAACTTCAAGGACACAAGGAACAAAGAAAATCCAAAAATCCAAAAACACGGGGAAACAGAACCTGGGCAGGAACACACGGGTCAGGAACATGAGCATAGGCATGAACAGACAATCAAGGATCCAGCACCTGAGTCCAGGGGAAGGGAACTTATATACAGACACTGACGAGACACAGGAGGGCACAATGAACAATCAGGCCACAGAGAGGGAAGGGAAAACGAGACAGCCAAAACCCAACAATGGAATAATTGAAACCAATGATACAATTAAACATGGAACAAGCAGGACACAAACCAGAAGTGCCGCCATCTGGCGGCCCAACAAGGAAAATCGGACAACCTGGAACACAGGACCATGACAACCGGAAACTTAACATAACGGTAAAGAATAAATACCCTCTTCCATTAATCAACTCTGTCTTTGAACCCCTCCAGGAAGCCACCATCTTTTCCAGACTGGACCTCCGGAATGCATACCACCTGGTTCGTATTAGAGAGGGCAATGAGTGGAAGACCGCATTCACTACCCCACTGGGCCACTTAGAATAACTGGTCATGCCCTTTGGTCTAACTAATGCTTTGCTGTTTTCCAGGCTCTGGTTAACGACATTCTCTGAGATCTGCTGAACCGGTCCGTTTTTGTTTATCTCGATGATATTCTCATATTCTCCCACAATCTGGAGGAACACACCCAACATGTGAGACAAGTGTTACAGCGATTGCTAGAAAACAAATTATTTGTTAAAGTGGACAAGTATGAATTTCATGTTACCTCTGTGAGTTTCCTTGGGTACATCATCAAAGACGGACAGGTGAGGATGGATCCGGAGAAAATTCAAGCCATAGCAGAGTGGCCAAGATCCTCCTCCCAGAAGCAGCTCCAACGGTTCCTGGGCTTCACAAATTTTTATCGGCGATTCATTCATGATTACAGTCGGGTGGCTGCGCCCCTTACCCGCTTTATGTCATCCCTTATCCCCTTCACCTGGACCCCGGAAGCCGACGCCGCTTTCGCTGACCTCAAAAGAAGATTCACTTCAGCACCAGTCCTGGTCCACCCCGACCCTGCTCACCAGTTTACTGTTGAAGTGGATGCGGCGGAGACTGGAGTTGGAGTGGTTCTGTCTCAGAGGTCAGTGAAAGACCAGAAGTTACATTCCTGTGTCTTCTTCTCCCACAGACTATCACCAGCGGAGCAAAATTATGATGTCCGGAATCGGGAGCCGCTCGCGGAAGAATGGAGGCATTGGCTGGAGGGAGCTGGACAACCTTTCGTCGTCTGGATGGATCACAAAAACCTGGCGTACATCCAGACCGCGAAGAGGATAAACTCTCACCAGGCTCGCTGGGCGCTTTTCTTTGGATAGTTTAATTTCACGCTTACTTACCGACCCGGTTCCAGGAACATAAAGCCTGATGCACTGTCCCGTCAGTTTACTGCCGACAGCAGCCCAACAGAACCGGACACCATCCTACCCTCATCATGCGTGGTGGCTGCAGTCTCCTGGGAGATCGAATCGGTGGTGAGAGAAGCTCAGCAGAGTCAACCTGACCCCAGAACTAACCCTGATCGTTGCCTGTTTGTGCCAGTTTCTTCCCGCTCCCAGGTCCTGCAGTGGGTCCACTCCTCTCGATTCACCTGCCACCCGGGAATACGCTATACCCTGTCCCTTCTAAAGCGTAGTTTCTGGTGGGAATCCATGGAGGTGGATACCCGGTCCTTCGTCCTCGCCTGCACAGTATGTGCATGCAGCAAGTCTTTGCACTGTCCCCCTGCCGGTCTCCTCCACCCCCCGGGCCGGCCCTGGAGCCATATCGGGCTCAAATTTGTCACTGGACTCCCACCATCTGAAGGTAATACTGTCATCTTAACCATCGTTAACCTATTCTCCAAGGCGATCCACTTTGTGCCCCTCCCCAAACTTCCCATGGTGCTGGAAACCACAGACCTCCTGGTGCGCTACGTGGTCCATCTCCATGGCATCCCCACTGATGTCGTCTTGGCCCGGGGGCCGCAGTTCATTTCGGAGGTATGGAGGGCTTTCTGTCGGCTCTGGGCGCCTCCATCAGTTTTTCCTCAGGCTATCACCCCCAGACTAACGGGCAGACGGAGAGGGCCAACCAGGACCTGGAAGCTGCATTGCGGTGTGTGTCTGCTCGGAATCCCTCCTCCTGGAGTAAACACCTTATCTGGGTCGAGTATGCACACAACTCGCTCATCAGTGCTGCTACCAGGTTATCACCCTTTGAAGTCTCTTTAGGCTATCAGCCCCTGCTGTTCCCGGCCCAGGAGATTGCGGTTCCATCCATTCAGGCCCGCCGAATCCATAAAATCTGAAAAGACACCCATTCAGCCCTGCTCCGCTCCGCCGATCGCAACAGATGCACGGCGGACTGTCACCGGATCCCCGCACCCAAGTACAGGCCGTTCCCCCTCCTCCCCCGGGTCATCGACAACCACCCAGCATTCACTGTCCGGCGGCTATTGGATCTGTGCCGCCGGACAAGGACAGGGATTTCAATATCTAGTGGACTGGGAAGGCTACGGTCCGGAAGAGCGGTGCTGGATCTCCCCCTGGCTCATCTTAGATCCCTCCATCATCCGGGACGTCCAACGTGCCCACCCTGAAAAGCCTGGTGGTTCGCCAGGGGGCTCCCGTTGAGGGGGGTGTACTGTCATATTCCTCTCGTTTCCCATGTTTTTTGTATTCGCCTCGTGTATCTTGTTTTTTCTCTGCTCAATCTTTGTTCTGTCGTGTCTAGGAAGCGACATAATTCTGAGTCCAATCACCAATCTGTAGAAAACAACTTCACGAGGGAAAAGACACCACGGCAGCAAGCTCTTCAGAAAGGTTAGACTTTATTTGCACAAGTGCACAACAAAGCCGGAACAATTCCGCCGAATTGAACCTCGACTGTCAGTTTTACAATCCTTTTATACACAAAATGTACTCCACAAACTCCATAACCCCTTATACATCTACATAAATCCCAGCCACCTGTTCTTGGCACCACTTGGTGTTATTCCAGGCGTCTCTTATCTGACCTACTTGGCACCACAATGACTTTCTTGGGTCTTAGGAGATAACGTCAGTGTGGAAAGTTACCCCAACTTTCTTTTAAGAAGCAGTGGTCTTTTGTTCTGTACTTTTCCAGTATGCATATAAGTCTCAGCTTTCTGTAATTTTTTCATTAAGCGTACAAGTTGCATATGGGTCACTGTAAAATATTAGTTTTCTAGCACTTTTATCTAGCATTAGCGTTTTTGTTAGTTTTGGATTATAGTTCTCTGCTATATTTTGGCAGTATATGATTAGTTTTTTGGTTTGTGTTTATCTGTTCAGTGACTAGTTCTTTTCTGCTGAGTGAGCAGTTTTCTCTGCTGAGTGAGTAAATATGTAAATATGACTTCTAAGACTACTGCGTTCTCTTGCTTTTTTCTATAGTTGATACTGTGTTTTGTTGCGTTTCCATAAGCTTATCTACAACTACTGATATAGGTTTATTGGATTACATATTGATTATATGAGTGTATAATTATACATGTGATATATTTTATCATGAAGCATTGAGAGTTTGGAGGAACCAGTTTGATCAACATTGATGTTAACACCCTAACTTTAACATGTGACGTCATCACAATCATGGGGAGTCTCAAAATTTTCCCTACAGTTCTCTTTCCGCAGAGTAGGCGTACCCGCTGTGACAGCCGTGCAATCTCCAGTTCCCAGCTGATTTCCCTCACCTGGTCACTCAGCATTCCGCATGCTTTTTCGCTAATTCCCCCCAGTATATATTCTCGGTTCACCTGCTGATCTTTTCCAGATCGTACTCTGTGTAGTCGCGCGTTTCCTCGGCTCCTGTTTGCGTAAAATATTACTTCATTTAAAACACTCTTTCTGAATTTTCTCCCAGCCTGTAGCCAGCTCACCAGCCTGCTTTCCTGCTCCTGTTCTGTGTTTGTGCTTCCCCTTGTTAATCATTGTCCATCTTTTGTTTCCCCAGCTCTGTGAGTCTTCGTGCATGTCTCTTGTCCCGTCTCCTTGTCCGACGCTATTTTCCCCCCTCTCCAGCCTGTCGGATCCAGCCCGCCTTTCGCCGGCCTCCCAGTCCGGTCCTGCCAGTCCAGTCCAGTCCAGTCCAGTCCAGTCCTGCCAGTCCAGTCCCTTCCTGCCAGTCCAGTCCAGCCCAGCCCAGTCCGGTGACAGTCCCTGTAGGATCCAGTCTGACGTTGCGTCTGCCGCAAATTCCCGTCCAGCCCAGTTCCGTGCCAGCTCTTCACTATTACCCGACCTGCATCAGCATCCGGCTCCGTCCCAGCCTCCCTGTCTGCATCAGCCCGAACCAGCATCACCATCCCCATTACTCCTGTCTGGCTCTGTGGCTTTCTAAAATAAACCTTTCAGTTTACATTCCCAGAAATACCTGTGTCTGAGTCCTGCTTTTGGGTCCTCTTACAGCACCACATAACACGCAGTGTGCACACTCTGGTGCTGATGGCCCACAGTCAAACATGGCTGCATCCATGAATCAGCTTCATGCGCCATTGAGCAGCACCCATAGGAATCATTGGAACTGGTAAACAGAAGCTGTCTCCAGTTCTTGTAAATCTAGATGGCTCCTCTCCCTTGTTACTGAAGTCTTTCCCTGGCTTTGTCAATGAAATGCAGCCATGAGCTTCATTTTGGGCATTTCGCTCTTGGTGCCGACCCTGGTCATTAATGGGCATTCACCACAAACGCCCTCCAAATATTCATCCCTCCTGAGGTGACTACCTTCACCTTTTTATCGCTTTGAAGAGGAGGCTTTTTTGGAATGTTTTTTTTTCTTCCAAAATTCAAAGTCGGTGTTCTAGAACTCCACTGCTTTCAATTGCCACCAGAGATTGTTACATCAGTATTAGATTCAGTTGAGAACATTCTGAGCATATCCATGTGAGGTTATGCCCTGATGTTTCACAAACCCTGTACTGGATAGGGCTAAAATCAGCACTGAAAAGACTGCGTCCACACAAAAAAAAAAAAAAAAGATTGGTTCCTTCCAGTGTGGGACAGACAGCTCTTGGTAGTTGTACTAGTTTTTATTTTCATGACGGTTCATTCTGCCATTGCTCTTATGAAGGGCTAAGAGGACATGCCCCCACCCCCTTACCTTCCATCCCCCATGACCTTTTAGTCTGAGTTATCCTACATGCAAACCCCATTTCTGCATGACTGAAACCTCTTTATCTGAGAAAGACGTGACCTTTCCCAACTAGGAAGCACCCAAACTGCGGTTAATCCACAAACTAACCATCCCTCACCCACACTGGGGTTAATCTACACTCTAACCGTCCCTCACCCACACTGGGGTTAATCCACACTAACCCTCCCTCACCCACACTGGGGTTAATCCACACTAACCCTCCCTCACCCACACTGGGGTTAATCCACACTCTAACCCTCCCTCACCCACACTGGGGTTAATCTACACTCTAACCATCCCTCACCCACACTGGGGTTAATCTACACTCTAACCCTCCCTCACCCACACTGGGGTTAATCCACACTAACCGTCCCTCACCCACACTGGGGTTAATCCACTCTAACCCTCCCTCACCCACACTGGGGTTATTCTACACTCAAGTGTAGAGTGGGTGGGTGAATCAAGCAGCCGGCACTAATACTAATGGTGCCTCAAGTTTGGCTAATGCGACACAGCCTAGGCATACTTGGTGAGATTGTAATTGTTATCAGTGGGAGTGTTGATGTTTTTCATTTAGCAGGATGGTGGTTAGGGCGGAGCGAGAGCAGTGGTGTTGCACGGCGGGACAAGCCACTGTGGCCGAGTGGAGCACTTTGATTATGGATCGTCAGAAATAGCAGGCCAGCTTCTGGCTGCAATAACACTTCCAGCTCCATGGTACATTGTAGGCAATGTTCTACCTGTATTGGGGATCAATGCTGACTCTCATCACACGCTAAAGGGTGTTGCTACATGCCCGGATATGCTGTGTGCTGTGTAACTGCTCTCACATTCCCCTGTGGAGACCATATCAACACTGGTGTAAATGGCTTATAGAAGCTTACATAGATGAGAAGAATGAACTGTTTTGCTAACATTGTCAACAAGTAGGCATAGATGTGTTTTGTAATGCCACTTATGTTTCTAAATTTAACATTTTGGATTTTTCCTGGTTTTGAAGTGATCAACACTCCCAAATCTCCGACTGGTTCAAATTATCACATACTTACCGGTGCGAGACAGGTGAAGTGATTATTAGTGGAAATTAATGTTCTATGAGACCTGTCTGTTTTAGCCCAAACCCTTGCTCTTTGACTTATATAGGACAAGATCTTTTACAGACCCTGCATATTCCTAATTTTCACTTAGAGCCACATAATTAGTCAGTGAGCATAGATTATGAAATTAACAAATTGGGAAATCTAAGTGATAGCATTAGGGCCCATGAAATAGAAAATGCTAATGCTAAGGTTGAAATCTTAAAGATGAAAAAATTATTCGTAGTGCAATGGGTCATGTGAAGGAAGCCCACAAATGATTCACTGATATTAATGTTCCAAGCTGGTCGAGCTATTGCTGGGACTGGAATTTCATCTGGGAGTAATTTGGGAATTTTTTTATTATCACTCTGATTATGCTTTTTTATGTCATAAATTTAGGATAATGGTTGACGAAATATAACATGAAATTGCGTGGGAGACAGTATATGCATATTTACTATGTAAGCTAATGATCAGGAAAAATTTAAGCCTTGAGTGCCTGACTTTTATAGTCATGTTCTATTTGTTGTGCATTTGTTCAAATGACATTCATCAGTACACCTCCAAAATAGAGGGCTTACTGAAGGAAAACAATCAATTTCCCTGCCGAGGAACTGACGGGGGTATCTGGGAATGCTTGCATTCACGGAGATTCTGATCAAACCTGTAATCAATCGGTGAAGACAGACTGACCCTACCCCAATTCCCCTTCCCCTTTCCCCCTTTTCCTAAAGTATCCAGTTATATTCTAATAAAGTAAAATGTCTGATATCTCAGAATTTTCATTTCAAGAGGTGGGAGTGATGGGTTATGATTAAAAAGTTGACTTACAGAAAATGTTATGTAAGCAATTATATAAAATATCATATAAATTTCATGGTAACTTGATAAACATACTTCTGAGTATGTACTTTTAAAAGTCTATATATCTAAGTGTAGGCTGTTTCACCCCATGCCATGTTCCTGTTGCAATGTAAGCTAGAGGAGATAGATTCCTGCTGAGGGATATATCAAGTGCTTTAGGGGATTAGAGGAACTCTAGGCCTGGATGGTCAGCCTTGGTATGGACTCCCTGATCCTAACTGATGATTGGCTAAATCTTTGAATATGGTGATTAAATGAATCTCATAGTCTGGAACGACAGTTCTTTGAATCTGAAAACTAGAAAACTATATAAACTCATATATTGGACTTTATATTTTTGAAGGCTGTACTTGTACCACTTCCCGACCGGTCGTATTATTAAATTACATAAAGGAGCTCCTGACTCTGTCGTTTGTTATCTTTATCTTCAACACCATCATTTTTGTCAAGAAATTCCTACACCAACAAACTTCACTTTACGGAAAGGATTAAGATGGAGGGTCAAATGGAGTCGTTCGAACCGAAGAATAAAGAGGTCAATTGAAATGTGTACCTGTTCTGTCCCCACTCTGTTCTTTGTTCTTGGGGACAGCACAGAGCAGCTCAAATCTGACAGCAAACTAAACTATAGACTTAAACTGACAGTTATCTATGGGAGAGGGTAGTTAAATGTTTACCTTTTCATGGTGTGGAGCTGCGGTTCTCTTCTCCTTTACCGTCATCACTACCTTTGCCATCCAGTTTCTTTTTGTTTTCTTTTTTGCCACTACCATTGTCGTTGTTTCCATTTTTTCCATTTGTTTTTCCCTAGTTGTCATGCTCATTTTTGTCTCTGTGCCCGTTGTCCTATTTGGGTCCCTCACTAACTCCCACGGATAGTTGGAGACGCTGGTGGATGTACGCAGATCCGTTTGGAAACAGTGCAGATTTCTCAGAGCGCAGGATGCCATTGGTCAGTCTTTGAGAGAGAGAGAGAGAAAGAGAGAGAGAGAAAGACTTCATCCTTTATTGAAACATTGAAATTTACACAACTACCTTAACTTTCCCAACCCCTTATTTACAAACCCACAACCTCCCCTCCCCATCCCCCACCCCCAAAAAACAAAAACAACACAAAGAAGGAATCCCATGCAATGCTCAACCACCATGGTTAAACTAGACATATCTCCAGCTCATCTTCATTCACCACACAAACAGCTCCCTAAATACCCCACATTCTTTTAAATGTTGGTACATTATGCATCATTTTAAAATACTCAGATTCTACTCTGAGGCACGCAGAGACTTAACCCCTAAACACCTGCAGTACATCTGTGCACCCACCAACACGCAGTATGTTCCTGCGTGTGACCCATGTTGCAAGTTTTGCCTGCCCTGTACCTTGGTCCACAAATTAAATCCCCCACAGAAAAACACACCCCCAGCCGCAGACACACTGTTGTCAGTACACTAAACATTTGTGACAACCTTTCACATGACACAAACTGGTGTGACATAGTTTCCTGCAGTGCACAAAATGGGCATCCTATCCCCCTCCCCCAGGATCAACATAAGCCAGCAGCACCTTAGTGGCCACAGCTCCATGTAGTATCCTCCACTGCAGAGAGCAGAGAGCAGAGAGAGAGAGAGAGAGAGAGAGAGAGAGAGAGAGAGACTTTGACTTTTAAAACCCCGTTTATTATTAATCACACAGTCTTAATCACTTTGCAGCCCCAAAAACAAAACCCCAACCAAACAAAAAAAAGAGAAACCAACCCCAGTCCCACACACAGAGAACACTTAAAAACTAACACCACTATCCCCATGTCTCCTATTCAAACCTTCAAGTCTAATGTATTGCCCACTACTGCACACAGAACCTGCTGAATACACCACTTATCCTCGAAACCGGGCAAATCATTAATCAGCAGATAATATTCAAACTCCAGCCGTATCCTTGCTCGGAGCAAAAACCGCAACCACATTAACACCTCTGTTAGGCCTGTTCCCCTTAGCTGGTGCTTCCGGGTCACCCATATGGCCAATTTGGCCTGGCCCAACACAAAACTGACGATCTGAATTTTCCCCCTCATAGTCCTTGAGTAAGTCATACTATAAATGAACAGACACAGACAGACAGAGAGAGGGAGGGAGAGAGAGAGAGAGAGAGAGAGATACCTTTAACCTATCCTTTATTGGCACAGCCTTTGGAGTTAAATGTTTAAATATACAAGACATTTTAATAGACAGATGAAAACGACTAACCCCCCCGTACATATATCAAACCCCGCCGGCCCAAAATACACTGTGGCATGGATCGGGGTATGCCCCCGCAGTGCCCCTCCCAGCCTGAAATGCAACAGCTCAAACCTGCCACCAGGCCAGCTGTTCAGGACCTGGGACAGCGCCACACTATGAAGCCCAGCCACAGGACCCTGAAGAGCGGCAACCTGGAAATTCAGGACACCTGAAAGCAATGAGGAGACACAGCTGCCACCACTCCAGGGAAATGGGCTGGGAGCTTAAAAGGAGGCCCTTGCCTCCCTTGAGTGGAGGGTTTTGAGTTTGCAGCGGAGCGTTTTAATACTTATGTGTGCTTTTGTTGTATTTCAGAGTCCGGTGGAGACGCAGGACCACATCCCTCTTCCAGCTTTGAAGACGGATTTTCTCAACTGTCTCCCGGTCATCATTACCACTAATTTCAGTTAATTTAATTGAATTTAGACAAAAAACTTTAGTTGTTGAGTACAGTTTTGTTTTGTCTACAACTTTTGTGAAATAAAAGGCCCTGTTGGGCTATTTTTCCCCAAACCTCCGGTCTGTGTATTTCTGTGCCGCCCCGCCTGCACCATCATGCCCAGTGCAATGCCACAACACACATTCTTTTCCATTCACTGAAACATTTGTACATAATTGTATCATTATTTACAGCATGCTTCTCTGCTTTAGCCTCTATCAAAAAGAAAAAAAGGATTCTTGTATTATACTGAGTACATTTCCCAGTCCCCAAATACCAATAAAATTCTCCAAGTTAGAGACCATTTTATAATAAGAGAACAGTAACCTGAGGTGAGCTGATACAAATCCTCTGACCATAAGTTCAGGATCAATGGAACCCATACCTTTCATTTTGTTTCTCCTTGCGAGCCAAATACATATTTTTGCCTGACCCAATAAAAAGTTAAGAAGACTAACACATTATCTGTGTTGTGCTGCTGTATATTTTGGACCAAAAATAAAAACCAATTCATTAAAAACCTTCTCCAAACCTTAAAAAACATTGCTGCATTATGAGAATGAGTCCTGTAAGTCTGGGACACCCAAGCCAAAAATGCTGCAATGTCTCCTCAGCTTGACAGAAGGGACACCTGCTCCCTACACTGGTATCTATATGTGCCACATGTCTGTTTTTAGCCACTGCCCCATGCACAATTCTCCACTGGAGATCCGCAGTGCGTTTCTCCATGGGAAGTTTGAGACCTCCAGCTGCCTTTGCGGCACGTGTCTGATGCAAACTCACCCGACCACATCCACTTGGCAATCCTGCTAGAACATGTCTGTTTAGAACTTTTACACTGGTGGTGCACAGAGCTCTTTTGGATACAATGGGGAAGTCCTGTAATTCTGATGTTCGTAAAGAAAACAGTGTCCCATTCTTTTCATCCTGTTCCTTGACTGCAGGAGAGATGGATAAGGATGGAAAACCCAGCTGTCCCTAAAGCTGGTCAGCAGCAGACTTCATCCTCATCACCGCCCTGAAATAGCCAGGAAGTGAAACCACCACTTCATCCAACAGCTTCTTCAGAAAACGAATTGATTTAAAACCAGTGTCCTCACTTAAAATGATGGCAGTTTTCCAACCTTCCAGTCTCAAGTCCACCAGCTTTGTCAGTCCAGCCCTTACAAAAGTTCTCTGCACGCTGGCACAGCTCAGGGTCCTGCTTTGTATAAAGGGGTTGTAAAACTATTGTTCTTCCTCCTCTTGAACATAGAGTGTTGGAATGTCTCTACTGGCCTTTAAAACAGTGTTCCATGAACGTAAAACAGACTGGTAAAAGGAAGTGTTCTCTGAAAGGTCCAGACCATCTAAAAAAAAACTGGTGTTTGTCATAGTCCAAGTTCCTCTCCTTGCGTAACAGAAAACAAGCTATTCCAATCCAAACTTGCTTCCCTTGACAGAGCAACCTCTGTGCAGTTTGCTGACCAAACGCTGTGATGTGACTACGGAGGTCAATCAGTCCCTGATCTTTGTTCTGCACCGGTAGATACAGATCGGCGGATCTAGTCCAGTGATATTGTCCCCAGAAGAAGTCCACCAGTCTCCTCTGCAATTCTTCCACTAGTGTTTTCAGTGGCTCTAAAACAGTAAACTGGTGCCAGAGCATGGAAGCAGTCAGGTTATTCACAACCAAATCCCTCCCCCCTGTAAAACAACTGAGGCAGGACCCAAGTCCATCGAGACAATCGGACAATTTTCCACTATTCCCTGCCAGTTTTTCTTTCGGAAGTCATTGTTCCCTAGAAAGATGCCAAGACACGTACTACTCTCTGCTCCACTCTAGTCCTGCTGGCAGGTCTGGAGGCTGCTTATTCCTCCTCTGGCTTAGAGCATATCCTTCACATTTTTCCCAGTTTACTTTGGCAGATGATGCTTTTTCATACAATGTCAGGTTTTGCAGAAGTACCTGCATGTATTTTTGTCCTCTAATAAAAACTGTAATGTTGTCAGTATATGCTGATGGACATATAGAGTCCTGATTATTTCTTTTGAGGAAAGTCAAACCTGTCAGACCCCTTCTTAGTTTTGAAAGGAGAGGTTCTGTGGCTAAAGCGGCCCAGATAACCGTAACCACGTGGCTGAATCCACCCCCAATTTTTAACATAACAGAGGTTCCTGAGTATAGCAAACTTTTCCAATGCCAAACACTTCTAGGGTTTTGAGCAGATATTTATGATCGACCCTATCAAATGCTTTTTCTTGGTCAACAGATAAAAGACCTACATCTAACTCTTAGAGTTTGGATAAATCAATAACATAACGGATTAAAATCAAGTTGTCCATTATTGTGCTTCCAGGTACACAATATGTTTGACTGCGGTGCACAATAGTGTCCATATAATCTTTGAGCCTGTTTGACAGTCACTTTGACAAAATCTGCATAATAATGCGATGGGCCTCCAGTTCTTCAATAAGCTCAGATCTCATTTTTTGGGCAGCAGTGATAGAACTGCCCTTGTGCAGCTTAATGGTAAAATCCTAGAGTTAAGACAGCTTTTAAAAACATCATACAGTTCCAGCACTAAAAAAGTCAGTAGAAAAGTCTATTGTCAGCTTCCTCATTTCTGATGGGTCAGACATTATGGTTCCATTGGGAAGCTTGAGATGCATCATTATATTTTGTTCTCTTGTCTTCCAAATTAAAAAAGAAGGACGTTGGGGCATCTATGTCCTTCAAGGCAGAGATACGAGATCGAATGAGAGTACCCTTTGTTTTCTCTTTGAGAAAATATCCCAAAGCCGCCTTCTTACTGCCCAGGTTCCTATAAGTACTATTATTGATCTGTGTATCATTTCATCCTCTATCATTCTAATCTCTTTTTCTAACTTTTCTATGATGTTTTTCCTATGGCTGATGTCTGTGTTGTGTATTGCTGAAAAAAGATTCTTATTTGTATTTTCCCTATCTCCCACCAAACAACTAGATTTTCAAAGTACTTTTTTCTTAACTTGCATTCATATCAGAACTCAGAAAATTGTTGGCAGAAAACCTTGACATGTATTAGTCTGACATTAAAATCCCAATATGGACTACCTGTGCAATATACTGATAATTAAATCTCTGTTGTTGCTAAATGTAGACTTACGTGGTCTGTTGGAGTAAGCTTATTAACCCCTTAGCACACATGCCAAATCTGGCCAATCATTGCCCATTTAGAGGGTACTCTACTTAAAGCTTTATAACTCCAGATGAGAACACCACAGAGATTTGAAAAATTACTTAAATGAAGCAAGATATTTGTATAATTTGCAATACAAACCAGAGGTGTTACTAGGATGTCATCTTTCGGTGGGCATTTGGATTATTTGGGTGGGCAACAACAAAAATGTTTTCCTAAATAAGGTATCTAAACAAGGGCGTAGTAGTTTAATTTTGAAAGGGGGGGAGGGTGGGGACAAAAGGAATACAATTACAGCATCCAATTTTTATAGGGGGGCCCGGGGCCATTACCTCATGAAAAAGCAAAAAAAAGATTAAACTCTGTAACACTAAACAAATGTCTCATTTGGTACTGCCACGCCAACTTTGATCCGGACTGCAAAAACGATGCAATGACATTCTAAAATAGCTGTTGTACCCGTTGTGACGTGTTTGAAGTTTCGTTGCTCTGCCGACGCTGCCAGCCTTGCTGCGTTCTGCGACGATAAACAATTCAGCGGATCCAGTGCCATTTAAGAGAGAAATGTGTCCGGATGAAAATGTCCAAGTTTTAAACGCCAGCTTAAATCACAGACTGTGACTGGGACGGTTATGTGAAAATCCATTCATTATTTCCATACAGAAATTTCCCTTTGCACCGGAATTCCATATATGGGCAAGGTTTTTGCTCTGCATTACATCAGACTTCTGAGGCCTATAAAGTGCTACAAATGCAATTGTCTAGACACAAAATCAACAAGACCAGGTTAAAACCTAGTATATGGCTGGACCTAACAGTGTTTCCTCTAGGATTTTTTTCAGCAGCAGGGGAAAGGGTTTTGTTGTACCTGGGTGGTGCGCATGTGCCGCCAGCGTCGGAGTGAATATCAATAGGTCATTTAAAAATATGAAATAAAATGACACTTGCCTGCAAAACAAACATTAGAACATATTTATTGACATCTATTTATTCATACATAATGCCTCTTTGACCCACTACTTACAGAGGGCACTGTATAATAGCCTCAGTGGCAAATTTTTGCAGCCTGGCTGAGAGCCATGGGTGGAACCTGGTCTTGTCTATCCATTTAGGGTCCCGGCCTGATAGCCTGTGCTTAGTCTTCGTTTTCTTTCATCTCTCCTGTCCTCCTCCACTCTCCTCTCCACTCATCTCTTTCTGCCCTCTCTCCTGCTCCACTCTGCTCTCCTGCTCCACTCGCCTCCACTACTCCTGCATGTGTACTTGTCTAATAAGGTTATATTTGAGAATGAGTAATGTCAGATAATTCTCTCACATCACAAATAGTTGATCACGCAACCAGTAAGAACATTAAAATATTGTAGTAGCCACCACTAACGTTACATATTTTAGAACTAGAAGGCATTTCTTTCCCTTCAAAACTTTGGGGCATAGTTAAGAACCTTGAGCCCCTCTCTAGCGAAAGGAACGTTAGAGCGAGAGCACATTATCGACCACCCGAGGGGCGGGACATGTATTGACCACGTGAACCGCTAGTGTATTTACTTTGTAATTTATTAGAGAGAACTGGACATCGTTACCTATTAAAATGTAATTCCTGTAAAAATACACATAATAAACTGTCTAAATGTGAAAAACCAACTTCATACATATACATTTAGTTATATTAATACAACCTTATTTACTATATCAATCAAATCAATCAAATTTCATTTGTATAGCGTATTTTACAACAGTTGTCACAATACGCTTTACAGATAACCCGTAGCCTAAACCCCCACAGGAGCAAGCCTAAGGCAACAGTGGCAAGGAAAAACTCCCTGTGGCAGATGGGGAGAAACCTTGGAAGGAATCAGGCTCAAGGGGGAAACCCATCCTCCTCTGGTCGGCTCAGGGTGCCGACTGGTGACCAGCATGTCAGCCAGTTTATGCACAAGATATGATATGTCATGTGGGTAGCGGTGATGGGGAACAGCAGGTGGCGGCAGATGTGGGCAGGGTGGAGGCAATGACGAAGGAGGGGCTGGACCACAGAGGTGGGGGAGACCAGACAACTCTCGAAGCACTCTCGAGGGTTGGGGCAAGAGCCCCGCCGGCAGCGTGGGGAAGAGGGTGGAAACGGCAATTAGGGAATTTGCAATATAGCAGAGAGTGAGTAAAGTGGCAGTGGTATGTACTGGGGGGGACCCCGCCAGGAGTAGAATATGGCTGCATATCTACTAGGACAGGGATGGAGAGCCCATGCAGTCACGAGGGGTAGACAACCATACCCGCCTATCAAGAGCCAGCCCATGTAATGTCGGGTCACAGCTGATTGACAGGTGACAGTAAGGAAAGGATTGCCACCTACAAAGCTCTATGACTACAGGCTTCTCGCACCCTGTCTCCAGACTACAACTGATTGTAAACCTGAGCATAGAGGTGCGTTTTTAATCTAGATTTAAATATTGAGACTGTGTCTGATTCCTTTATAAATTTTGGAAGCTGGTTCTACAGTAGTGGGGCCCTGTAGGAGAAAGCCCTACCACCTTTTAGGTTCTTGGAAATTCTTGGGACTACCAAGTAGCTTGCGTCTTGAGATCGGAGTGACCTTGTGGGCTTATAAGGTAGGAGCAGGTTTGAAACTGTTAGGATATTTTGCCCTTATTCGTGGAGTCAAATGCAGGACGATGAAGAACACGCTGACAAAGTTTCCTCAGAGGATTTGTTGTTTAATTCAATGCGCAAGGGAGAGACAGACCCAGCACATTCGGGCGCTGCGCTGAGAGAATCTCTGCCGATCACGCTGTGTGGTGTCTGGATATACAGTTTGCAGTCATACATATCAAAAGGTTGAGTTAAGTGGCGGGCCGGAGACAAATGGTCTTGTCCCTTCCTGGGGACCCTCGCAGCCATTTAGCATAGGAATGTGACATCCTTGCCGCAGACACTAGAGGTGTTATACTGAGACACACTACAGAGGGGCTAGACACAGAGGCATGCAAACTACAGACACAGTAATGGCAGAAACGGAAACACAATACACTACATATAATATATATATGTATACTAAATAAAACTGGGAACCTATCAATATGTACACAGGTGCACGTCCATGCAAAGCTTTAAATGTCAGGAGCAAAACCTTGAAGTCTATCCTATGCTTAATGGGTAGCCAGTGAAGCGATGCTAGTACTGGTGTAATGTGCTCAAACTTCTTAGTTCTGGTCAAGATACGAGCAGCTGCATTCTGCACAAGCTGGAGACTCTTTAACGAGTTATTAGGGCAGCCAGATAGCAGGGCATTACAGTAATCTAACCTAGACGTAACAAACGCATGGATCAATATTTCAGCATCCCCAACTGACAGGAAATATCTAATTTTAGCTATGTTGCGCAGCTGAAAGAAGGCAATTCTGGATATGTTTTTTATATGGGTGTCAAAAGATAGATCAGGATCAATGGTGACACCACGGTCTTTAACGACCATATTAGGTTCAGCCAAACAACCATCACAGTTTAAGGTGAGAGTAGACAATTTCTCCCTTAATATTTTGGGACCTAAAACCAACATTTCAGTCTTGTCTGAATTTAGGAGCAGAAAATTTGAAAGCATCCAAATCTTGATATCTACAATACAGGCCTCTAACCGTGAAAGCGGCAGTGCTTCGCCAGGTTTCATTGAAATATAAATCTGGGTATCGTCCGCATAACAGTGGAGCTCTACGCCATGTGCCTGGATAATATTGCCAAGTGGTAGCATATATAACGAGAAGAGTACTGGTCCTAGTACTGATCCTTGTGGAATACCGTATTTCATTATTGAGGAGCTGGACTCTTCTTCTTTTAATTTGACAAACTGTTTCCTGTCACATAGGTATGATCCAAACCATGCGAGTGCCTGTCCATGAAGTCCAACACAGGCCTGGAATCTGTCCAGAAGAATTCCATGGTCAATTGTGTCAAAAGCTGCACTCAGGTCGAGAAGCACAAGAACCGACACAGAGTTACGGTCGGCTGACAGTAGTAAATCATTTGTAACCTTGATAAGTGCAGTTTCTGTGCTGTGGTGGGGTCTAAACCCAGATTGGAATACTTCATAGATACCGTTAGAGCTAAGGTATGCACTTAGTTGCTTAGCAACAATTTTCTCCAATAATTTTGATAGAAATGGAAGGTTTGAAATAGGTCTATAATTTTCCAATTTATCGGGTTCTAGGTTTGGTTTCTTCAATAATGGCTTAATGACTGACACTTTTAGTGACTCAGGTACGTATCCTGTGACTAGGGATGTGTTAACGATTTTTAGTATATGCTGGCCTAGTACTGGAAATAGTTCTTTAATCCAGTTTGAAGGAATAGGATCGAGTATACAGGTCGTCGGTTTTGAAGACATAACTAATTCAGATAACTCAACCATGCTAATGGGCGTAAAACAGCTTAGTACTGCTGTCTGTAAATCTTCCTGTTGTAACCAGGTGCAAGGCTGTTTATTAACATGAACAGAAATAGTGCATGATGGAGACAGTTTGGAAATCTGGTCTCTAATAGCCTCAATTTTCTGATCGAAGAAGTTCATTAAGTCATTGCTGCTAAGATTGGAGGGATAAGATGAAAACTCTGATGATTGTTTTTTAGTTAATTTATCCACAGTGCTAAATAGAAATTTTGGGTTATGTCTATTTTGTTCAATTAGTTTTGAGAAAAAGGCAGATCTAGCAGAAGCAAGAGGTTGCTTATACTGAAGAAAGCTGTTTTTCCATGCAAGATGAAATACTTCTAGCTTTGTTGATCGCCATTTTCGCTCTAATTTTCTAGTAGACTGCTTCAGGGCCTGGGTGGTATCGTTATACCATGGAGTGTGCTTTTTCCGACTAGGGTTTCTTCTTTTAAGGGGGGCAACAACATCAAGAGTGTTCCTGAGGGTAAGGGTTAGCTGGTTAGTCAATTGGTCCAGAGCGGCTTCATCAGCATTTTCATCAGCCTTTTCTTCTGTGGAGAGGAATGACTCCGGAAGCATATTTAAAAACTTTGGAATAACCTCAGGGTTTACTGATCGGCTGTAGTAATGTCTAGGCTCTGATACAGGAGGATTTGATGCCTTAATATTGAACGTAATGAGGAAATGATCTGATAGTATAGGGTTATGAGGTGCGATGGTAAGATTTACCACACTAATATCATGGGACAAAACTAAGTCTAAGGTATGGCCACGGTAGTGAGTAGGCTCACAAACATTCTGTACAAAACCAATGGAATCAATAATAGAGGCAAAAGCTGTTCCTAGGGGGTCACCATTTTTATCCACGTGTATGTTGAAATCACCAACAATTATGACCTTATCTGCTGAAATTGCAAGGTGTGATAAAAACTCAGCAAATTCCCTTAAGAAATCAGAGTAAGGCCCAGGTGGCCTGTAAACAGACACAAGAAAAAAGGACTGCCCGCTCGCACTTTTATTAGCTAGATCGGGCTGTACACAGTTAGTAATAAGAACTTCAAATCACCTTTAAGACAAGCAACACGCTCGGAATTATCTCATCGCGATTTCAAACTGCTTTCCTAATGGCTATTTTGCGTCCTGCGACTTGGGTTACAACTGTGAATATGTACGGATTCCTGGACGTGCTGATAGTGACCACCCTTTCTCATATTAACCTCAAATACGCAAGACAGGACACTTATACAGTAGCAAACTGATGTCAAGTTCCATTCATTTATAAGGGGTGGTCAATACAGGTCCCCTTAGCAACCAAAAGCTATGTGGTCACTTCTGGCACTACGATCTTTACTTCACTCTAGTGTGTTTTTCTGCACCTCTGCACTTTGAATTGATGCACTTGTTGTACGTCGCTCTGGATAAGAGCGTCTGCTAAATGCCTGTAATGTAATGTAATGTAATGTAAAAAGCTAGCGCTCGGCCACCTCTGACTTATTTGCCGGCACTGAAAAAAATTGCGAAAGTACTGAAAAAATAACCACTGGAGGATAACAAGGACATTTTTTCCTACATAACTAGGTTAGCGATATTTTGCCTATTTCAGTTGGAAATCTGTTTACGTTACCTAGCTAATGTTAGCTGGAACATTATTTCACAATACATTATTAATATTAATAAGAATTAGTTGGCCACGAATATCAAGAGGGAAAGTCCGCTATAAGAAATTAGCACCCTGGTACAATGACCATACTCGTGCTCTCAAACAAGCTTCACGCTAACTTGAGCGCAAATGGTGTTTTACTAAATTGCAGGTATTCCTCCAGGACTGGAAAGACAGTCTTATAAACATAACTTATAAACATGCCCTCTCCACAGCACGTTCCTCATACTTCTCTACTTTAATAGATGAACATAGAAACAATCCTAGGCACCTGTTTAACACTGTTGCCAGACTGACCAAGAATTAAGTTGATCCATGTGTCTCAATATCATTTAGTAGCAATGACTTTATGAATTTCTTTGATGACAAAATTATAAAAATCAGGGACAAGATTCAAAGTTCACCTACCCTCCCTCATATAGGGTCTGCCCTTCCATCCGTTCAATGCATGGATGCAGAATCTTCAGAAGAATCTTCAAAAAGAGGGGCAGCCTATCGGAACTCTTTTGCTCCAATAGACCTCATGGAGTTTAATACCATAGTTAATTCCTCAAAATCTTCTACTTGTCTTCTAGACCCTATCCTATCCATAGTTCAAGGAACTACTACTACCAGTGATTGGAACACCAATGTTACATATTGTCAATGCGTCTTTAGGGCCCCACTAATGGTAGTGGGGCCCAAGTCCCTGAGATGCAAACTATTTGACTATGCTTAACATTGATGGATTCTCCATTACTTCAAGTGCTGTAATCAAAGATCTTGGTGTTACCTTTGATCCAGATCTTGCATTTGACATACATATTAAAAACATCTCTAGGGTTGCTTTTTATCACTTGAGAAATATCTCAAAAATCCGGAAAATACTGTCCTTACATGATGCAGAAAAGCTAGTTCATGCTGTTGCCACTTCAAGATTAGATTACTGCAATGCTCTTTTTTTTGTCTGGATGTGCAAATTCCTCTCTGAATGGGCTCTAGCTAATTCAAAATACAGCAGCTCGTATTCTCACTAGAACAAGGAGATTTGAGCACATCAGCCCAGTGTTCGCATCGCTTCACTGGTTGGCAGTTAAATTCTGAATAGACTATAAGATACTACTTCTTACCTTTAAAGCCTTACATGGGCTTGCCCCTTTGTACTTAAATGATTTACTTCTTCCTTATTTTCCCTCATGAACACTCCGTTCACAGGGTACAGGCCTCCTTGTTATTCCTTCTCCTATCGTACTCCCCTCCTGTGTAACAAGTTGCCTGCCCATGTTCGGGGCACAGACACTATCACCTTATTTAAAGCTAGGCTCAAAACATATCTTTTTAGTCTCTCCTATATTTGAGAGGCAGGAGTGGGTGGCGGGCATAGCTATAGAGTCTCTGGTGGACGGAGCGGTTAGTGGTGTCACTGGATCATCATTGGTAGTGCTGTGTTAAGCTGAACCGGTCATGGTCTGGTGATGACTGTCTCAAGCCTGCCCTCATGGCTGCGTTGGCCCCTGCCTCTGTTTCCCTTAGCTATGCTGCTATAGCCTTATTCTGCTGGGGTTTTCCTTATCGCACGCAGGCACCTCTGTCTCTTCTGCTCTGCTTGCTAATCTACCTTTTGAACCCCCTAACAATGTTTTTTTCTTGTTATCCTCGGCTCTGGGCACCTGCCTGGAGCTTTAGCCCAAGTTTGCTGAGCACCCCCCCCCTGGCCCGGAGCTCCAGCCCTAGACCAGCTAGACCAGCTGGGCACCCTCGCCTCCTGCCACTATTGACTTGCCATAACAAACCGGTGCCTGCCCGCGGCAGATGGGTTCCCCCTCTGAGTCCGGTTCTGCTCAAGGTTTCTTCCTGCTACCAGTCAGGGAGTTTTTCCTTGCCACTGTTGCCCTAGGGTTACTCTTTGGGGGCCGGTTCTCTGTAAAGCTGCTTTGTGACAAAGCTCCTTTGTTAAAAGCGCTATACAAATAAAAATTGATTGAATTAAATAGAGAATTGAAAATTTATTTAAACTGTAAAAATGATCTAACTTAACTTAGCTAGTTAAATCTACCTTTTTCTTGTTCTCCGGTAACGTAATCCTATCCTCTGCCCTGTTTGTCACTCTGCCTGAGGAGAAAATGCTGTACTCACGCTGTTCTTTATTTGGTTGTCATGACACGTGATCCGACCGACCAATGGTGTAACTTCATCACTCAGTCACTCAGTCACTCAGTCACTGAGTCACAGACATTCGCGTGTGTAGTGCTGCCCCTGTTGTTGTGGTCCAGCCAAAAATAAATTTGCACATTTTTTAGTTTGCAATGAAATACTGAGAGATTGCATATATATAGCAGGTTAAACTATGCATGTGCTGATTCAAAAACTTCTTGACCACAAGTTCATAAAATCTAAGGGTGGATATGTAGAACTACTACAGATTTATAAAGCAAAAACTAAGCAGTGTACCCAAATATATCCAAAATAAAATGTCTAAATTATGCATTGCTGTAAATCACAACATATTCACGTATTTCACTACAAATCAACTGTTTTGACTCAAGAAAGTCACTGTTGCATAATTTTCAAATGGAAATTACAAGCTTTCTGTCAGTACAGTGGTCTAAAATAGCTAGGTGTCCAGAAACATATCCAAAATCTCTCCAAAACTGAATAAAATGCTTTTTGTCCATTATAAAGCATATAAATGAGCCCCTTATGATGGTGTAAGATGAAACATTGCTGTCAGATTAAACAATAATGCAAAAATATTGTCAGACTATGCGGTACAGTACTATGTGTAATAATTAACTTTTGTACCTATTTCTATACTCCGTACTCTCGTATGTTTTCTTATATGGGGATGGGACAGCATGAAAACAATTTTCAACCGTCCACCACATTTTGGCAATGTTACAGTTCTCATGTCATCACTGTTGGATGCATCACAAAAACTACTGCATACTAACTAACATTTACATTACTGTGTGAAATATCCACATTATATAATACCACTAACCTATTTATGGTATGTGAATGACATGGTATAATTTTTGAAAACGTTGTCTTGTTTATTTCGTTATTCAGTGAGCAGCGTTTTCACTGCTGTATTAGCATATCTTACGGCTATTGTTGGGTTTATCTTGTTGCTATGATGGAATATGATTTTTGAGTGGTGAAAGAATAATTTAATGAATGCCCAGACAGACAATATTGTCCATTATGTCATGGGTGGGGGGTGTAGTTGCAGATGAGACTGCTGGGTTTGTTAAATGAAGGACCAGAGCTACAATGGTGGCGTTGCGAAATTCGGAATAGTTGTCGTGTATCGTCTACTAATGAAACTAAAACAAAGCTTTTCTGTTTTTAACTCATACTTTGATTGTAGTAGCACTGAATGTCTGAGTTCAGAAATCTCGGGAAGCCGGGGTGCCGACCACTATGGGCTTTGCGCTAAGAGGTTAATGTAAATCACGTCCAGTCTGGCTGCACTTACCCTACCCTCAGTGACCTTCACCCATGTATATTGTTTGACTGCTGGGTTTAACTTTCTCCAAACATCCACAAGGTCATTTTCTTCAATCAGACTAGACAGTGAAGTAGCTGACTGTGGGTGACACTCTTCCCCGTTTCTGTCCACCGTGAAATGTGTGGTGCAGTTCCAATCTCCACCCAACGCTACAAGAGAGTCACTATTAAACTGTTTGAGTGTGGTCTTTAGTTTCTGGAAAAGTTTAATATGATCTAGACCAATATTATGAGCATATACGTTTATAAAAATGAAAGATATGTCTCTAATCATTGCCTGTACTATTTGGAACCTTGCTCAACTTCACACACTGAGACATTAGTAATATTAAGGCACTGAGAAAATAAAATTATTCACACCTGCACTGAGGCTAGTACCATGGCTAAGAAAGTACTGTCCCTTCCAACCCATTCCCCAGTCTACTTCATTATCTACAGTACTATGTTTCTTGTATAAAATGTTTCTTGTATAAAAAATATATCTATGTGCTTGGTTCTACTCAGCTCATTTAACATAGCCTTCCTGTCTTTGTCTCTACCTCCATTAATATTTAAGGTTGCTATTCTTATGCTCTCCATTAAGAAGAATAAGAAAAAGAAGGAAGAAAGGAAAATAATGGCATAACAGTGAGAGGAGATCACCCTTAGTGCTTCACCCATTGTTATTGTTCTTTTACAGGAGTTTTACCTCTTTTCTTTCCTGAGTTTTTTCAAGCGAAGCTGTTTCTGTTTACTTAGTTGTTCATATCCGACTAGCTTTCTGGTACTAATGACAGAACTGATGAATCTGTCCACATCAGGGAAAAACTCACTCACTTCTACAGTATGTTTGCCGTAGGTTTTGTCTAGAAATTTGTTTATTTATTTTAATGAATATAACTGTTCATCGTCTAGCGATAGAATATCAGAAAACTGAGAAAGGGAACTGTCATCTAACATCTCATCTGCGTTTCGACATTGTCAGTATCCGGTCCACATGCTGCTGCTCTTTCGTCCTCAGTATCAGCTGTCTGAGCGGCTGCAATGACCACCCCGACGGAGGTTGGAGTTTCTGTTTGTTCGCTTTCACGTTGTTCCTGTACTACTCGCTTTTCACCACTTTCATCAGGTTGCCCGCCACTTAGGCTGGTCTCCTGACTGCCGGGTGTTATTTGATTTACTTGCTTCTTTATGGGGGCAGGAAGATCTTTTGTAGCCAAAATCTCCACATTTAAAACACCTCATACTTCAAGAACTTGCAAACACGCTGTAGTAACCATTCTCCTTAAAAGAAACACCTAAAGTTTGCGAGGGGTTGCTCAGATACATGTACACCTGTCTCTGTGGAGACTGAACATGATGCGTCTAGCGTCTTTCCATCCCAGCCGAATATAGTTTTAAGTCCACTAGCAAACTTTCCGAAACGTGCTGCACGGTAATTTGTGTGGATGGTACATAAAGTGGGGTAACGCTAAAAGTTGGTCCTCCAGTATTATGCATTTTTCAATCAATATATGAACATGATGTTCTTGTCGAAGAAAAACTACAATGGCTTTATTCATTCGCAATCCGTAAAATATGTTTTCATGGCCAACCTGTTCTCCTACAGCTAGGAGAACTTGTTCAACAGTGTAAAGGGGTCCTGTGACAGTTCTCACCCCATGTCTGATTGATATAGACGACAGGCTTTCTCCGGAGAGAGACACCATGTCCAGGCAGAACGGGCCGCAGTTACCTGCATTTCACCCGATAATTCCACCCATTAGTAAAATAAAAAGCTCTTCCCTGATTGTGCAGGCAAGGTTGAAAAAGAAAAAACAAGAAAAAACCCAACAGTCCAATCTCATTCAGCAGCTCCAAACACTCACCCACGCCCTAGTAATTTATCACAGAAAGAAGAGTCTAGCACCAGATTCAAAAGATCACCTCAGACAGAGCAAAGAGGACCAAAAAGAGAATTATAGGACAATATACATAAAGCAACAATTTGCAGGACATCTGGACAAGGGACAGAATTTTCTGAAAGAGGGGAAATATTTCTTTTAATTACAAAAAATAAAAAACAGCGACATTCACCAACAAAAAAAGGACATCAGGGATTGTTTTTGGGGATAGGCAACCAAAAGCCAAAAGATCCTGAGAGAATAAGTTATATTAATTAATACATCCGTAAGTTGATAGCTAATAAAAATCCTGGTTTTACCTACAACAGCTTGCTAATCAGCTAACATTACCTGAGAACACTGACAGTTGAGCAAGTTTTGACAGTTGGCCCTCCTAGTTGAGCTGCTTGTATTTTAAAAAATAATATAATATTTTTAAAAAAAACATTACAAATATGTCACAAAAAGGGGAATTTGCAAAGGCCAGATATATATGTTTGGGGATAGTGAAAATAACCACAGAAAACAGACAATTCACTGTTAATATACAGTATATCAGAATGGCACAGTAATGGTGCAGGGATGTGAGGCTGCCCTCATGGCCTTTGAAAATGCCTTTGGACTCCCTCAAAAGACAGGCAGAGTGTAGGAAAGCAGAACACAGTAATCTGACTACTGGGGCACACAAAACAGAGGGAGAAACAGAGCTTCCTAAAAGCCTCACTACCACTACAGAGAACAAAGCCCCGCACACTGACACCCCTCCCCCAACCCCACGCATCAGCACCAAGGTAGCTCAGATGAGAGATAGCCTCTCCCTAATGGAGGTGGAGCTCATGGAGTTGAGAGAACACATGCAGGCTTACATCACCTCTAACACAAGCACTGAGTTCCTTAAAGACCAGCTCAGCCAAAACCAGTTGAAGGCATCAGTACAGGAGCTATAGCAAGAGAAATCACCGCGTTCACCCGTTTTAATTTGTTTGGTGCATTGAAACCAGTGAAATATCATCAATGGAAAAGAAACTGGTTTGCGCTCAAAAAATGGCTACAAAGCTTCAAAAAAACGTCATTTTTTAAAATTTGTTTTCTTCAATGCAGAATCATGCACAAAAGTTTCGGCATGTTGCCTTCTTCAGTGTGCAGGTACAATGATTAAGACATTCCACCTTCTTTTGAACAAGTAACAGCTGCCTTTCATTAGGGCTGCTGGCCAATTATTATGAGACAATTCATTAAGGCTGCTAGCCAATCATAGTGAGACAATTAGATAAATTGGTAAATTCGTTAACAAGAGAATAGTAGAGGGGTGAATGTATCCACAAGTGGCCACGATAGAAGACATCAGGTAAAGCTGTTCATAAATTCACGTGGTCACTTGTGAGTAGGGTTGGGTATCGTTTGGATTTTCCTGATACTGGTGCCAAAACCAGTACTTTAAAATGGTACTGATTCCTAAACGGTGCCTGCACCGATACATTCTTTAAAATAAAGAGCAAACAACAACTTTAATGATTTGCTTCTTTTTTTATTACAAAGGTATGACAATGATATGAACAATATGAACTCTGTGAACAATTTACTCTAATTATAAATAAAAAACATACTTTTTCATAACATAACTCAATAACAGTTAAATTAACAGTAAAAGAAAGACCAAGTGGAAACATTTTTCTGATCTACTCTTACATCAAAGACACATACAGCCTATTCTCATGACTAGAACAAAGCGCCCTTTGGGCGTTGCAACCTTTTTCCTTTACCCTACCCTGACGCCTGAGACTTTTGCACCTGTACCCCAGCCCTCTCCAGTGGTTTCACCCCCAGCCTCCCCTGATCCCCCTTGACCCTCTGGCCCCACCCCTTAAAAATATTCTATGCAAAGGGCAGACCTCCAAGCAGTATTAATGGTGAATTTGGAAGGGATGTGACGAAAGGTGCATGGCACATATCCAGAAAAGCACACACATACAACTCTCATTTTATAATGCAGTAATAATAATATTGTACATTTGTATATTAAGGTCATAGTAATAATTTGTCACATTCCACCCCCCCCCCCCCCCCCCCCAAGATTCTGCAAACAGATAAGGTGAATAATAAAAACATATATTATTATTACATATAAGTTAGAGTAAAAAAGAAACAAGAAGGAAAACTCTCCATACAAAACTTTAGGGCTTGTTGACAGTATATATATATATATATATATATATATATATATGGTAGGGTAGGATGCCAAATTACAGCTACTTACACAGAATTATAGTAGCTCCTTATACACAATGTTGTCTGTTATTCCCTCCTCATTTCCTTCAATAAAAACTTTCAGGTTGGTGGCTCTCTTTCCCCTGGAGAAGGCTGTGTAGAGCTGGCCGTGAACGAACACAGGCTGAGGAAGGCAGATGCCAACTCGCTCATTTTCTTGTCTCTGACCTTTGTTGATGGTAACTGAGAAAGCCAGCCTGACAGGGAACTAAGGTGAATGACTGGCGTCGATATGGTGAGAGAACGTGCACTTCGTTCTTCAAGCTGCTATGACCGCAATAACTATGAAACGACCTGACATTCATGGAGACTAGGGCTGTCAAAAAGTATTCTAAGTTCGAAAACTATTCGAAAATCTTTTTTTTTTTTTTTTTTTAAAGTTCGAACCTAAATTTGAGTATTCGAATATTAGTTTTGGATCCGGCGTTTTGTAATTAGCATAAATATAGCTTTAATTTCATGCGGCGAATCATGTTCATGCACGCAAAGTTCATTTCCTGTGCTAACGTTACTGGTCAGCTAACAATTTAGGCTAAATAATGTTCCCATGGCAGGCTATGTTTCTTTTCTATTCTGAAGATTTTGATAAAATTGGATGATGAAAGAAGTTAAACTAAACAGAGTAAGTCATTTATGTTGTTGTTTTAGGCTACAGGTATTAGCTGTTTGAATAGTTTTTGTATTAATAAATAAACAGGATTTACTATAAACAATCATTTCCCTATTATTGTGATTAATAAATGCCGAGTTGTGGCAAATTACATCCACGAGAAAGTGCTTTATTCATTTGCGCATTAAGCTATAGAAACTACAGGGGGCTCATTTATAAAATGAACTTGCGTGCATACGTAAAGTGAAGACCTAACGTCGAGCCACAACCATTTCCAAGGTCAAATCGATTCATGTTGAAATTTTATAAATCACCACTTTGACGTGATTTTCTACGTACGCGCCACACAGCTGATCTAAAAAATATACGTTTGATAAATGAGGCCCTAGATGTAGTAACCTAGTGTGAAAGTTCACCGATGTCCTCTATTCTACTGCCCTCATGTGGAAAATAACGCGCAGGCCAGTTTAGAGGATGAGCATCACGTGCATACTGCGCCCGACAATAAACAGTTTATTTTTTTGTGAATTATAGGCAAATGATATTGGAATATATTCGAACGCTAACTAATTACAAAAGCTAATATTCGAACTCAATTTCATGGCACTTTTGACAGCCTTAATGGAGACTGTGTGCGCCGTCCGCACCGTGTAGACCGCGCTGACCGCAAGCATGAAACAGGAATGCTGAGCTAGCTAGCTAGGTACTTTATTAGCATGCTAACGCCAAACGGTGAATCAGCAATATACTGCCGAATTCTTACCAGACTTCTCTGGAGATTCGCTACCTCACGCCAATCTCTTGCGTTTGGCATCACGACTTGCCTACAGTGATTTGCGCTTCTTTTTAGGCATGATGCAAATGTTCTTCAAAAAAAAAACCTCTTTCTTTAATGGATCCTCTCCAGCGTTTTGAGTTCTGAACCATCTCTGGTGTAACTGTTACCGTTGGTAGGATGCTTGTTTACGATAGATCTAATTTTGTTAGAACAGTCATTGTCAGAACATAGTTAACAGAGAATGCCTTTTTTTGCTTACTCTGTGTTTTATTTAGCAGGTCATTTCTATTCTAGACCTTTTGTTTAGCGTCGTTAAGCCATACTTCAGAGTATCCTCTTGGGCAAGAACACTCAATAAGGAAGTCTGTGGTATTCTTCTTCAGTGTCACAGATACGGCGAAGCCTATGTAACTGACTCACAGGTAACCCTTTCTTTAATGGTAATGGGTGATAACTCTCAGCTGACAAAATTGTATTCTTGTCAGTGGGCTTTCTATATACCGTAGTAAAAAAGGGAATTGCCTTTTTTAGTGACTAATACATCCAGGAAGTGAATAGCTTCTGGGCTCTTCTCAACTGAAAAGGAAATAGATGGTAGTTTTCAATTCATGTAATTAACAAATTCCATCAGCTTAATTTCTGAATCGTTCCATATCATAAAACAACCATCAATATACTTTGTCCAATATTTAATAGAACTTATGTAAGGATTGTTCTCATAAATATAATCAAGTTCAAATTTTCCCATAAACATATTAGCATAGTTGGGGGCTAATGGAGTCCCCATGGCAGTGCTATGTATTTGCAAGTAGTAATCTTTATCAAAGAGAAAATAATTTTTTGTTAGCACCAAATGAGTGAGACTGATAATAAACTCAGTAGGCACACTACCTTCAAGATTGGAAAGAAAGAATCTCAGAGCCTCCAGGCCAGTATTTGTAGGTATGGAGGTGTATAGAGAACCAACATCTAATGTAAATAAAAAGTCACCTTCATCTCTGTTTGACAATGCTTGTAAATTCACTAAAGAATCTGTATTGTCTTTCAAGTATGATGGTAATAGCTTAACTATGGGGTAAATATGAAAGTCCACAAAACGAGAAATGTTCTCAGTAAGAGAGCCGATGCCTGATACTATAGGCCTCAAAGGAGGATCTTCAAGGGATTTATGAACCTTAGGCAATGCATATAGTACAGGGATGGTAGGGTGATTCACAGAAAAATATTTAAATTCCTGATCAGAAAGCTATTTATTTTGTAACCTAGCATTAAGAATTTGATTGATTTCAATTTTGTAGTTGGATGTAGGGTCAAATATCAACGTCTTATAACACATTTCATCCTGTGAGCACTGATATCAACGTTAGCAAACTGTCAAATGTTAAATACTGTTCTAGTGTGTTTGCTAGCTAACAGTAACATTAGCTAGCTAGCTAGCTAGATATTTATCTAGTAAACTAAACCACTACCAGCAAAGACCCTTATTCAACACAACACTACAACTACAGCAACAATAAATTAGAAATTAAATAAGCTTTAATAAGAATGAGCTAATATTCCTCCTACACTATCACAGGCGACTACAAATGCCCCGCAGAATGATATCGGAGTTAAGGCATCTCTGTTGTTTACTGTTTATACCGTTGGAGGTAAGAGTGGTTATCTGACAGTCGGAGGGTTGGCGGTTCGATCCCCCGCCCTGGGCGTGTCGAAGTGTCCATGAGCAAGACACCTAACCCCTAATTGTTCCCAATGAGCTGATTGGTACCTTGCATGGCAGCCTTTCACCGTTGGTGTGTGAATGGGTGAATGAGATGCATCAATTGTAAAGTGCTTTGGATAAAAGCGCTATATAAATGCAGTCCATTTACCATTTTATTCTGTCCAACAAGCAAATCAGAAATCAGGAAATTCTGATGGGGCGAATGAAATAAAAGTGATTGGCAGATTCAAATGGCAGAATAAAGTTGACCAATTGGGTGGGCACAGCAGAAATTTGGGTGGGCACTGCCCACCCCTGCCCACTTCTAGATCTGGCCCTGATTCATTACAATGGTGGTAGAAGTAACAGGAAGTGGTACTGTGCTGTTAGCCTTTATTGATCGCCGTACAAGTTTAATGTAAAGTACCTAAGCAGAATCTGACAGCACTAACCCATAAAAATGTACTGTGAATGGTAGGCTACTTGCTCAATCGAGTGGTAAATGTAAAAAACATTCAATTATAGTCAGCGGCACCAAAATTTTCTGTCACACCCTCAATAAACAGCAAAAGTCCCAGTAGAAGATTGAATTAAATCTTTTAAAGTTATATATTTTCTGAAAGTGAAACTAGGCGATCTGAGCGTATAGTTTCTATGTAAATTATGTCTAAATGATTCAGCCTTGTTGTTTGCTACCTAAACTTCACAGTACACTCAACGCCGTTAACATGCTTGTATCACGAAGTTTCTATTTTCAAAATCCATTTAAACCATTCACAAATGACCTGGGACTTTGAAGTTATAAGGCGGGATGTATCAAGTCTCCAGTGAAAATATTGACCTGGGAATTCTAAGAGAACCAACTGCCATATATGAGCGCGTAAAATCAACCAAAAAATATAGTCCGCCAAGTTGCGCCGTGGGTCTGGACAGTTTCGTGCTTGTTCAATCAGTCATCACCGTGACTCTGCAGCACTAGAATTGTCTGGCAGGAGTGATTATATTTGAATTGCCTTAAACACAATAAACACACTCAAGTTGTAAACTGTTCCATCCTTTATTAAACATAGCTTGCAAGAGATAAATATTACAAAGTTATTTCCTCCAAAATTAGCTTATTTTTTCAGTCAATGCATAATCGTTATTAATCAACTGGCAGTATTCAAACAGCATTAATTTTTTTCTTTTCATTTTGTTTTTTTAGACAGTTAAATATCAAGGATGTGCAAAAGGTTTGGATTAATGTTCAAAATAAAAAGTAAAACATTATAAAAGCGCTTGTTTGTTTTTTCTTAGAATCAAATTCGATTTATTCTCTTACCCCATTCCCTGATCCCCCTTAGCCGCTTAAAATATACATATTGAGGAAAGATTTAGTGTGAATGGCAAGTGCGCTTAGCAAGGAATTTCAGTGACTTCATAGACGACAACAAACATGTCAGTTCAAATGGATACACTGAAATGACAGCTGTCATTTGATAGCTGTCATTAAGCCGTCATAAATTTAGAAGGTATAGGCTACTCAGATGGAGGCTACTGAAATTTTGTCACGAGAAATAGCATGCACATACATAGCACATCGTTTCACGGAAGTCAAGTGTAGGCCTACATTTTTTGTATTGGTGCTACGACGCAATATATTTTACAGATATTTTATATCTGCAACAAATTTCCCCCTGGACAGTTAATGTCAATATCTGACCTAAATTGGCACAATGGGAATTTAGGACTGTCCGGTCACTTCTTCAGAAATCCCACTGCCTACCATTAACATACGGGCGATGTGCTTCCCTGACTGGACAATAAATCATTTCCAAACTTAGCAGGGAAAAATCTTAAACTGCGTCTTATTCCTTTGACTTCCCTTCCCTCCCCAGCCACACTCCTCACAACTGCGCGGGCAATTTGTTAAGCAAAATTAACTGTGTTTTAACTTTACCATTATTGACGCAAAGCAAAAAATAAAATAAAAGTACTGTTCACGCATATTTACCCATGAAATGTTTCAAAGCTTCTATTAAGATACGGATCAGATCCTCTACTAACACTACGAACTACAAAAATATACAGTAAGGGCAAAAAATGCGTTTATCGCTAATAAAAACAAAAACAAAGAGAGAATTATAATCTCATACATTTTGCACATTTCTTACAAGTTAATACACAGTGATCACAAAACGAAATGACGCGCTTCACAATATTCATGGCTTTTTGTTTGATTTTCTACACAATATACAACCATCTTATTTTAATTTTTTTCTTAAATCCAAGGAAAAAGCTTATGTACAATAAGTCATTATTACTTCTGACCTAGCAAATATCATGTCATTTGATTTCATAGTTCATACAATTTTTGTTTACAAATAAAAAAGAAAAACAAATTGTTGAACTGAATCGTGAAGTCAGCGAAAGACGTTTTTAAAAAAATATTTAAAACCTTAAAAAAATTGACATTTAAAAACCTTTTTTTCCGATATCTTTTGATTTTTTTGTGATTGATATTAAAACTAAGGTACACAGATGCTTCTAGCATAGTTTATAAGAGAGCGAGATAGAGAGAAAGATGTTTTCAATATACAAGTCAGTCTTTGCAGTGTTGACTCAGAAACAAGACAATTTAACATCAAGAGAGAATTAAATCTCCTCCCCGTGCCAAGATTTAAAAGGAACATAATTGTATTGCAATCCACTTTAACCAACCGTAAACAGGGGACATGTTAAAAAAAAAAAAAAAAAAAGTTTCTCGCAAGAGTGTAAACTTCCCCACTTCTCTTAAATATTGCACCTGCGGATCAAATGTGCCCACAAGTATTTACTCTCCTGGCGACATCCAAGTTGTATATGGAGTTCTGAGATGCCACTTGCCGGTACAGCCCAAGTTTTGAGGTCGGAACCGGCTATCTTAAGATGGGCCAGAGATTAGGTGTTCCAAAATAGTGGACGGATGTTCACTGGGGTGGTGTGGGCCAGGAGTCAGTGGATGTGGTGTAGGTCCAAGATGGGTAGTAACATGCATACTTTGACCCTGTCCAAAGGAATTATTTAAATCAAAAGTTGCCTACTGGTGATGGCACATGCAGTAACACCGTCATCCGTAAAAATGTACTGCATTTTGTTCACCTTCTCCGGTGTCTGAACTTATTAGGCTAGATGATATTGTGGGGGTGGGTCCTAAAAAAACCCATTAATTGGGTTCTAGACGTTGACATTTTGGGAACCCCTGCCGTAGCGGGTGGGTATGTCAAGTGTGGTACCGGTACGTCAAATTACTGACACAATTAACATCCTCCACCTGCCAAAAATAAAAGAAAATAAAAAATAAAAATTACATTACATTTTAAAAAATAGATTAATTTAAAAAAATCACTTTTGCAGCCAAACACTCTTTTTGGTTGCTGCTATCCAGGGCCTGAAAGGGCTCCGATGATCAAAGGCAGTGGCAATCATGCCCAGTTTAACCCAGTCTTAGCCCCGCCCAACTTGGGACGTCAGGTGTGACGAGCACTGAGCAAAATAAAGCCAGCAGCAGCTACACGAAACAGGACAGGTAATCCAGCAGAATAAGGGACCGATTTATTGCCATGCGACCACAGGCCTCCTCAGATATCTCTTGATCATAACGCCCCCCACCCCCACCCCTACCACCTTTGTGAACTGTACCAACTGACATTTAAATCACCAGTTCCAGAAACCAGGTCGGCAAACAATGTAAGCTTTACAGAAAGAACGAAGAGCCTAAAAGCCATTGAGACGACCCCCTCCACCTGACGGCATTGGGTGTTTTTTCAGTGACCTGGTGACTGGTTTATCCAGTTTGAATGTAATACTGTTCAGTGCTTGAATACTGCCGGTTATTCTTATTTTATTTTACCTCCCATCGAGCACCGAGCCTCACAGACTGTAGCATTAAAGCACTTTGCCTCCAGAGTCCAGGTCATCTGAACCTACTGCCAGGCACAGACCCTTGTGGGACTGACCAAACCTCAGCCCCTGGGGGGCATTCTATCTAGCGGTACCTTTTCAGGTAACCAGCTACCATTGCAGTGCTTAAGTTTCCTTAATGTTAGAGGGAAAAGTTTGAAACTTTTTTCTTCCCCAATAGCAGTCCATTTCCAACAGCTCCCTCTCACTCTCCATCCAGTTTAATAAGTGTTTGGATTGATAAAACATCAAAATAATTAAGGTGGATTTAAAAAACGATAATTTATAACAATTTGCGAAAGGAGAAACCCTAGTTCTCCAAATTCTAGCAGACAACAGGGTAGTATCCACCCACCTCAAAAACCTGTGAAATGTAACATTTCTCTTTTTCCGTTTTTCAACTCTTCATAACAAAGTGCCGCTGGAGGGTTCTCCTGTGCATACAGGATGATTGATCCATGACTTGCTATTATAGATAAATCCATTTAATAATATATTTCATCTATATATAATTTATATAGATATTTTATATTTTTATTGATTTCTTTTTTTCATTAGTTTAAAATTATCGTCTCCCGGGAAAGCACCTCTCAGGCACACAACGGTTTCTACGGGAGACGCCGCCGTAAAAAAAAAAAAAAGTCGAGAGCCCAGATTGAAGCCAAAAAACCATTCCGATATTAACCGGCTCTCTCTCTGCCCTCATTCGAGTCTTCTCCAATCAGTCAAAACATGCGAAGGAAAACATAAACAAAAAACAGGAAAAAAGGGGGTCTCGAGGCAAAAAAACACCACTTTCCGTTTAATCGCGCCGTGCCAGACATGAAACCGTTCGAACATTATAACTACAAATTACAGGAAGTAACAAGTACCTTCCCCCTCCTCTCTCAACCAGTTTCCATGTGAATAGACCACAGCCTTGGCGGTACCTCAAAGCCTATTTGCCTTTAGCACCTATGGTGTTGCCTACATGTGACGTGTTCCATTTTACGCAAGCCGGTGTCCAGCCATGGTGGTCATTCTTGTGTTCACGTTGGCATGTCCTCGGTCGAAAGTTATTTCGTCGATGGGGTCCGGATTCCACGGGTCCGGAGCAGTGAGATTCTACGCGTTTCTGAAAGTGGACCGCTGTGCCAACCTTCACTGGCCGTGTCTTCACGGTTCCACTGAGATCGGTAAAGTGGGCCGAGGTGACATGCGTTTTTCTGTGGGAAAGGCCCTCTTGTGCGGACGCAGAAGGAGGGGGCTGTATAATTCTCTGGAGTTCCCTAGGGCCTTGAAGACGCAGAGGGAACAAAAGAGACCCTATGTCGCACAGTGCTGCTCCATAGGTTCCAACAGCCGCAGGGAGTTTCAACAACCCACAGGAAATAGCTGGCAAATTCGCTTTTTTCCTCAAACTTTTTAACATTTTTTGTTTGTTTGTTTTTTAAATGATAAATTTTATAATCCAGCCAGGAAAATTCCTTTTGATTGAGAAGGGAGGGAAGGAGAAGGGAGGTGCGAGCGGGAAAATGGGTGTGGGGCTGGAGTAAACATTAAATATATATTTTTTGAAGCTTAATTTTGGGACACTTTTGTCCCCATCCCAAAAAAAAAAAAAAATAAATAAAATAAAATAGAAGATAATTGAACCAATTAGCATAATAATAAATGAAATAAGAACAGCAACAGAAGCAAGTGATAATAACGATAAAGGTTATATGTAATATGAATACTAATAATAACACTAATAATAATAATACTAATAACAATTATATGATGATTTTGCTAGTAAGAAAGCAACTTCACTGGCAGCTTTTATACTTGCTGATTGTGTTGTTCAGATGGGTTAGTGCACCAGGGGCGGGGCGTTGCTATGAGTGATGGGGGAGGCGGGGTTAGGGGCAGGGTACACAGGGGTGGGGGGTGTGGTCTTGGTGGGAGGGGGCAGGGCTCATTTCTGCCCAGAGATGGACTGCGATATGGAGCGGGGCGGGATCATGTCCAGCAGGTACTCCCTCTGTCTGTCTGCCAGGCTGGAGGTCTTGTGCCCGCCCACCCCACCTGGATTCAGGTAGGAAATGTTCAGCCCTATCAGAGAGGGGAGAAGGAAAGAGAGGCATTATAAGTATTATTATCATTGTTACTGTTTGTGTTTACAGCACTGGTATATCTATATGTGGGTGGCAGTGTAGTGTAACGTGTAAGGAACTGGTCTTGCAACCTAAAAGTCACAGGTTCGACCCCAGGGTAGGACTAGGTACTTAACCTGCATTGCTTCAGTATATATCCAGCTGTATAAATATGTGCAATGCTATGTAAATGTTCTGTAATATGTTGAACAGTACAATCACTGTCAGACTGATGTTAAATGGCAGACTTTACGTGTGTGTTCTGGTTGCTCTGCCAATAAAGCACCAACTTTTGACTGAATTAAATTTAACTGAGAAAGTGAGGGAAAGAGGGAGAGAGAGAGAGGGGAAGAGAGAGGGAGAGGGACAGATAGGGAGATGGAAGGAGAGAGGGAAATGGCAGAAAAAACGACGAGGGAGAGAAAGAAATGATAACGAGTAAGGTAGAGATGCTGGGAGCAGGACAGAGGAAGAGGGGGAGGAGGGAGGAGAGATAGATGGAAAAAGAGAGAAAAGGAGAAGTGAGAGAATGTGGGACAGAGGGAGAGTGAAATGGGACTACAGTCTGCGCTACTGGATAGAGGGTTGAGGGCAGGGATATGTTGGGGAGTGGTTTCCGGGAGAGACGTAGGGCAGTGGTTGCCAGGGGAGACCTTTACCAGGGATGTTGTACAGCTGGCGCCGGCTCTCATGCTGTGACCTGCTGGCCCCGCCCCCTCCACCGCTGGCCCCGCCCCCTCCGCAGCGCTGCTGCTGCTGCTTCCCCGCCATTCCCATCAGCCCACTGGCTACGGACAGCTGGGATGCCTGGGCGAAGGTGGACAGTACGCCACGCGCGGAGCTGGACAGGCCACGCTGGAGAGAGGCCTGGGGCTGGGGGGCCTGGAGGGGGGAGGGGGGGTTAAACCCTTTCACCAAAAAAAAAACTTTACGCGCTATAGACAATCAAAGAGCACGATACAAGGACACACACATAAAATATCAGACATGTAGGTGTATTCACACACACACATGGTTGCACGTATGCATGTAACACCCGTGTGTTACAGTTTGTGCCAAAACAGGGGGTATTTTGGGCGTTAGGTGTCATTTTTGTGGTGTTAGGCTGGGGTTTAAGCATTAGGAGGTGTTTTAGGGGGTTTGGGGTATTTTAAGAGGGAAAGAGGCATTTCAGGGCATTAGGGTGTGTTTTGGGGCGTAAGGGGTTGGGGGTTAGGGGGCATTTTGGGGCGTTAGGGGTCGGGCATTAGGGGGCATTTTGGGGGGTGAGGGGGCATTTGGGGGGGCTCTCACCTGTCGCAGCGCCTGGTGTCGGATCATGGTCTCAGCCTTGCTGACGCTGGGCACGGTCTGGGCGGAGCTGGGAGACAGGGCCGCCTGCTGCTGAAGTCTCTGCTCAATCTCCTGTGACACACATACAGAGAGGCGGGGCCACAGTCAGGCACAGCCAATCACACCCTTTTCTGATCCCGCCTGGGGATCCCCCCGCTCACACAACACAAGGAACAATTAACTATAAGAGGGGTCCTCAGCCCAGGCCCTCGTACAGACCCAAAACCTGGTCAGCTGGCTTTCCCAGGATCTTATTCACAAACTAAAGCAGATCAGAGGTGGAAAGTCCAGGGGTCAGAAAATAAAAGTCCTGCCATGTGTTTCTTCTACCCACAAGCTCAGCCCAGCTGGTTTCACCAATCACTTCTACCTCCTGGCTGAAAAACTGTTAATTAGCAAATCCAGATGATCGGAACAAAAATACTGGGGAGGACTTTTACTTTCTGTACCTGGATTTTCTGCCTTGATCGCATGCATAATTCACCCTCTGAAGGGATGAAAACAAACCTCAGCAAACCCTCTGGTTTTCCAGGACTCGGGTCGGGTAAAATGCCAAATCCCAACATCAACCCCAGACCCTCCCCCACCCCCCTGGCGCCCCCCACCTGCTCCTGCTGCAGGGCCTTCACAAAGGCGTTCTTCAGCCTATTGGTGTGCTCGGCCTTCAGAGCCTTCTTCTGATTGGACGTCATGCACTGCTCGCAGAGGATCCGTCCCCCCTTCTCCTGTTTCCAATGGGGGGTGAAGTCGGTCCGGCACTGGGCGCAGCAGAAGGGCTCCATGCGGGACAGCGCCCCCCGCAGCTTACCTGGACAACGGGTGACAGAGGTCAAAGGTCGTTGTGATGTAGAACGCAAGGGGTGGCGCAAGCTCAGACGCTGCAGTTTCCGAAGCGCATGCCGACCTCTGTTCTTAATAATTTAATTATCTGCAATCACACCGATTACGTGAGCTTTGTATGTTAAATGCCCGACAGAATAACATGACTGCTCTTGGGTCCAGAAATGAAATGTTTAGGGTGTCCTGAACAACGAGCACACTGTGAGCTCTTGCATTTAGCCCACACGCGAAATGATCCAGGATAACAGCTGGAAACTGAAACCTGTGTACACCCCCCCCCCCCCCCCCCCCAGGAAAGCAACCACTCACGCCCCAGGTAGAGCAAGGAGCAGCTAGGGTGGAGGGGTACACAGGACATTTACGTGAAAGAGGACAGTGGGACTGATCCGTTTCTGAATTTCCTTCCAATGTCTGCTCTTAATCGTTCAATCAGATGGATCTTTTATTTGCCCTACTGGCTGATCTGGGATCAGTACTAATCCTAAATCACACGGTTCCTGTGTCCAACCCAGCTGATCTGGGATCAGAACTAACGCAACATCAGTCCCAATTTATATTGTTTCTACTGAGTTGTATTTTCAAAATGGATATTTACTCATTTGATGTTATTAAAATGCAAGACATACAATTACCACAAGGTGGTAGCATTGCTTAGACTGTTCTTTATTGTCCTGTTATGTTCCTTCAAGGACCACAATGCTTTGCGGTTGAATACATGCAGGAAGTAGATTGCAGACACATATGAGAAGAACGTGTTTCAAGTGAAGAAGGGTGATGTGTTAATTCTTATGAAATGTTGCTAAACTCTAAATAAGTTACATATAGTACGCAGTAAACTGTCGAGAAGCTAAACTCAAATTCTTGGACCATTTATTTGTTTTAGATTTGGGGTCAGCATTAACCCCCCCGGCTCACCCTGGATGATCTGGGATCAGCGCTAATCCCAATTCACACCGTTCCCTGTGTCCCACCCTGGCTGATCTGGGATCAGCGCTAATCCCAATTCACACTGTTCCCTGTGTCCCACCCAGCTGATCTGGGATCAGCGCTAATCCCAATTCACACCGTTCCCTGTGTCCCACCCTGGCTGATCTGGGATCAGCGCTAATCCCAATTCACACTGTTCCCTGTGTCCCACCCATCTGATCTGGGATCAGCACCACGGCTCACCCTGGCTGATCTGGGATCAGCGCTAATCCCAATTCACACCGTTCCCTGTGTCCCACCCTGGCTGATCTGGGATCAGCGCTAATGCCAATTCACACTGTTCCCTGTGTCCCACCCAGCTGATCTGGGATCAGCACCGCGGCTCACCCTGGCTGATCTGGGATCAGCGCTAATCCCAATTCACACTGTTCCCTGTGTCCCACCCTGGCTGATCTGGGATCAGCGCTAATCCCAATTCACACTGTTCCCTGTGTCCCACCCAGCTGATCTGGGATCAGCGCCACAGCTCACCCTGGCTGTCGATGACGCTCTGCACCACCTCCTCCAGGCCCACCATGTAGATGAACTCGCTGTTGGCGGCAGAGGGCAGGAAGTGGAGAAGGGGTGCCGGTGGTTTCGGGGGCGGGATCTCCAGCAGGGTCTTCTCCAGCTGCTTGCGCAGGGCCAGCTTGGCGGCCGCCTGGCTGCTCACCTGGTCCCCCAGAGACCCCACACCCGGGCTGGGGAGGGTGGAGGGGCTGACCGCACCCACCCCGCCCACGCTCCCCACCCCGACCCCACCTGCCGCCTGCATGTGGGCCAGGTTCATGTAGATGGCTGAGGAGCTGGAGCGCTGGGAGGCTGCCACCTGCTGGCTGGAGGCCTGTATTACACACGTATGCACACACGTATGCATACACACGAACAAACACACACGCACGCATACACATGCGTGCGCGCGCGCACACACACAGGCACACAAATGCACATACTTTACTTCTTTATGTGACACCACAGCCTGGTCCATACAGTTACGTTCCTTCAACATTTCCCACATTAACAATGGAGGGCACAATGGGTGCAGTGTTAAAACAAAATGTTGGGGTGCAGACAGGTTGTAACACACACACACACACATGCACGCACACACACGCCAGCGTACCTGCTGGTAACCCATGGTATTGTTGAGGCCCCCCGAGGATGTGCGGACCATTCCAGGCTTGGGGGGCACCCGCTGGCCCTGAAGCTGGGCGGGGTTCGGGGCGATGACACGCTGTGACATCATCATCTGGGGCAGGGCGGCGCTGGCGGCCGACCTGATCACTGTATGCCCCTGCAAAAAGACACGAAGACGAAATTAACATAAAAACAAGAAATACTAAATTATAGGTATTATGCGCAACTATACACGAAAATAGGGAATGACATAACGATGGACAGAATATAGCATTAAACTCATCTAGGACTGCCACTTAAGTGTATATGAATTATATGAAGTATATCTGTATATAAAATGTGTTCAAAATAAATTCATAGGGAGAAATACTACAATAATTAAATTTAAAATGTTTTCCTTGATCTTAACAGAAACAGAAAAGGGAATTTGTACAATGTACACGACTACACTTGGAATTGATTCGCTTTGTAAGGACACGATTCTACACTCCAGAACGTGTCGTTACCCATTGTGCCCACTAGATGGGAGCAGACACATTAGTATTGAGAATCACTCAACCAAGACCATTACAGGGCCAGATCCAGCTCCAGCGGACTGAGCTCAAAACAGAACATATTCCTAATATATGTGGAAACCTTTTATTAAACAAATTAAACACAACAACACCATGAAACCATTCAGTTACGTTTACAGATGCACAGAAACACACACATGCAAACACATACACACACACACACTCTCTCACACAAACACACACGACACGAACACTCACACACACTCACGCTCACACACAAACACACATTCTCACACGTACTACACACACACGCCACTACACACGCTCACACACACTTTCACATTCACGCTCACTACACACACACGCGCACACTATACACACACACACACTCTTACACTCACATTTACACACATGCCACTACACACACGCTCACACACACTTTCACATTCACGCTCACACTACACACGCGCATTAGACACACACTCACATTCACAAACACATGTACCCTACACACTTACACACACACATTATCACACTCACATTCACACACAAACTCACACTCGCACACTCATTCACATTCATACACACACGCACACACACACACACACATTCTCACACTACACATGCACGCACACTTATGCACACACACACGCACACACACACTCTCACATTCTCACACCCACATTCACATTCACGCTCATACTACACACACATGCACACACACTACACACTCACACACACACTCACTCACACTCGCTCACACGACACACACATGCATGCACACACACATACACACACTCTCCTACACACACACATTCACACTCACACTACACACACACACATTCACACTACACACGCACACACACACTCACACTCTCATTCATACACACACACACACACACACACACACTCACTCAAACACACACATACACACTCGCATTCACACACGCACACACACACACATTCATACACACACACACACACACACACACACTCACTCAAACACACACATGCACACACCTGTACAGTGCGGAGGTTCTGGGGCTCTTGAGTGTGGAGACCAGGCCGCATGGGCATCTTGGCCAGGCCCTGGGAGCCGTGCAGGGGGGAGGGTTGGACCGAGGAGCCTGAGTTCTGGACCACCGGCACCTGAGCACAACCAGGCAGACCAGGGTCACAAAACGCTCACCACACCATGATGGGCGGGGGGGGGGGGGGGGTAAGATAAGTGTAAGATAAATCCAATCCATAGAATGAACAGATGTATGGAGGTAGTGCTGACAGGCTGAATACACAGAGAGGAAGAGGGAACCCTGGGAAATCTCAGATCTTTTAAAATTTTATTTTACAATCAGTATAAGGTGTAGAACTGGTCACGATCCCAGTGTCAGTGTGACAGTGAACATTCCTGCACAAAGAGGGACTGAATCACGAGGGTAGCCGTGTGTGTGTGTGTGTGTGTGTGTGTGTGTGTGTGTGTGTGCCTGTGTCTGAGTGTGTACGTGAGTGCCTGTGTGTGTGTCTGTGAATGTGTGTGTGTGAGTGCCTGTGTCTCAGTGTGTGTGTGTCTGTGGTTGTGCGTTGAAAGCGTTTGTGTTGCGGTTGAGCGGGGAAGGCGGTTGTGTTGCGGTCGTGTGGTGAAGGCAGTTGTGTTGCGGTCGTGCAGTGAAAGCGGTTGTGTTGAGGTTCTGCGGTGAAGGCGGTTGTGTTGAGGTCGTGCGGTGAAGGCGGTTGTGTTGAGGTCGTGCGGTGAAGGCGGTTGTGTTGAGGTCGTGCGGTGAAGGCGGTTGTGTTGAGGTCGTGCGCTGAAGGCAGTTGTGTTGCGGTCGTGCGGTGAAGGCGGTTGTGTTGAGGTCGTGTAGTGAAGGCGGTTGTGTTGCGGTCCTGCGGTGAAGGTGGTTGTGTTGCGGTCCTGCGGTGAAGGCGGTTGTGTTGAGGTCGTGCGGTGAAGGCGGTTGTGTTGAGGTTGTGCGGTGAAGGCGGTTGTGTTGAGGTTGTGTGGTGAAGGCAGTTGTGTTGAGGTCGTGCGGTGAAGGTGGTTGTGTTGAGGTCGTGTGGTGAAGGCGGTTGCCTTCACCGCGGTCGCGCTGACCTTCTGCACCACATTCTCCTTCTGGATCTGGCTCTGGCGCAGCTTCTTGAGGAGCACTAACCGCGCCTCCTCCAGCCGAAGCTCCTCCCTCAACGCCTTAATCATCTGCTGCCGCTCCTCCCCACTCTTCCCCTGGGGCACACGGACAGAGGGACACACGAGCATGCACGTACACACACGCACACACACACACGTGCACAATGTTAATCCCACAGCATTGGAAATCCAAGCCTGGGGGTGGCTCCAGTTCCCCTGCTGGTGGGGCTTCTTATATTCCCCTGGACAGACGTTCTGAACTACAGGAAATTCAAAGCTGCCATCAGCACCCCAACTGCCCGGACATTAGTTATTTTTTCTTTCTAATGTTATCTAGAGAAACCCCAAATCTCTCTCGTACCTTAAACATCTCCAGGTTGGCTGAGCGCAGGCGGTCCTCTGTGTGGGGGGGGGCGCGGGGGCTGGACGCCTCGTTATCAGACAAGATGATCACGTCTGGAGAGGGGGTGCGACGCTCTCGCTCCACTTCCCTGGGAGAAACACTCACACTGACTAACTCCCTCACCATCTCACATACTGACTCAGTCACTCACTGATTCACACACATACTGAGACACTCACAGTGACTGACTCATTCACCATCTCACGCACTGTCACACTCATGTCTCACACTGACTGTCTCATTCAGCAATTCTTACACTCACACAATTCACAGTTCTCAGTTAAGCAGCTGTGTGCGCAAGTGTGTGTGTGTGAGTGCATGTAAGTGTGTATTTGTGTGTGTGTGTGCTTGCATGTGTGTGTGTGAGTATGTGTGTATGAGTGTGTCTGCATGCGTGTGTGTGAGTGTCTGTGTGCCTATCCCATTAATCTCCCTCACCTATCCCCCAAAATCTCTCTCACCCAAACCCCCCAGAATCTCTCTTGTTTCATACATCCCCCACTCACCCCCTCCTGGCGCTCATGTCCACCGGCTCGTCCGCCATGTTCTCCTTCCCGTTTTTCCCCGCAGCTCCGTGGGCGCCAGCCGCGGCTCTCAGGCTTCCGTTCACCTTCTCCTCGTACCCGGCGCCCCCCCCCGCAGGCCCCTGGGCCCCGCCCCCCTTGGCCTCAGCGGCGCCGCCCTCCAGGCTGGCCAGGTCCTTGCGCTTGAGCAGCGCCAGCATCTTCAGCCGCTCCATGGCCTCGTGGCCCTCCATCTTCAGCCGCTTGGACAACGCTTCCTCCCGCTCCTCCGGCGCCTCCACGCCCCGCTTCAGCAGGTTCATCCGCAAGGCCTCCTCACTGATCCGCTCCATCCTGAGACACAGAGAGAAAGCCTCATCATCATCATAATCACCATCATTACGACTGCTACTGCAAGTACTACAACTACTATTATTCCCATTATCATTACTACTACTGCTACTACTATTATTATTATCATCAGTACTATTATTTTATATTTTTTATTATTATTGTCATGCTTGTACACAAAACAATGTTAGTTGTTCTGCCAAGAATGTATCATTGAAGCTCAGTGAACTGAGAGCCAGGAAGACACACGCCTCCCAAAAGCCACACACATTTCAACCGATGAGGCTGCCGTAACTCACGTGAACCCATATAACGTTTATGTTTATAGTCGTTTATCTCAATAGCATTATCCTTTACCACGTGGCTTGGGATTGACGCACGTGTTTCGAACCATTACCAAGTGTTTGTACAACCTTCCGTTGCGGGGTTTTCGTGAAGTCATCTTGTTTATGCGGGCACATGCAGGGGAGTCAAACCAGGAAACAGTTTCCTGGCAAAGGCAGGGAAACCAGGGAAACAAACACGAAGGGGTGGGTACAAAACCGCGATGAACAGGACTACCGAACAGGAACAGACCGTGAAACTGGACACACTATAGCCGCGTTTCCACCGCAGGAACTGTACCCAGGAACTAGGAACCTTTTGAAGAACTCAGTGCTTTCCACCGCAGGGACCAGGGTCTAAATTAAGTTCTGGGGACTTGATTTTACCACCAAAAAAGTCCCTGCTCGAGGGGTAGTACTTTCCAAAAGTACAGTAACTTTTGGGTATGGGGCGAAAGTGCTGAACATGTCTGATTGGTCGAGTACTCACAGCATTTTATTTCAACCGCCATTTTAAAAAATCTGCAGCCGCAAACCAAATGATTATTTTCAAAATAATGACTTGAATTCAAATTTTTATGTTATGCGGCGCAGTAGCCTACTTTTGGTTATAGCCTGCCAACGTCTACAGATGAGAAATTAAGATTGAAGATTATAGACTATAATGTGTCCTCTTCTGTTCTTTTCTTGATTCAGCATTAAGTCTGTTTTATAAAATATCAAGCATTCGTGCTGGGACAGCACATTACGTACCAAAACATTCAAACAGTTTCATTCAGTTGCTGAGTATTTTCATCCGGATTTTCTTTGTTAGCCCGTTATAATTGACTCAAAACGCTTGACACAGTTATGTGAGGTAGGCTATGCGGTAGTTCTGCGTAATTTACATTGGGGATACAGTAAAAGCAAACTAGAAAAAAAATCACCTTCCGCACTTTTTGTCAGGGTAAAAAATAACAGGTAATTATAGTAATCGTCCCTTTTGCTTTTTCAAACTGCCATAATTTCTTCAATTCCACAAAAAGACCAGACTAGACGGACTCTTTATGGTGCATGGTTCGCATTTGGAGGGCACACTTCATATATTTAGCTGCTCTGCTAGCAACTTTCCAGGAATCTAAAAAAGACGAAAGCAAACAGTGGCTGTACCACTGCAATATTAATTTAAATTTTCACGCTAGTCAGGGTTTTCATTCTAGTTATTCTTGTCATTTTGCGATATGGAAATGACGGTGAGAGTCGAATTAATCAATTCAACAACAAATTGTTTAAGACGTGTGCATGTTTTCTGCTATAAATGTTGTTACCCTGTTATTTGTGGAATGTGAATGCATTCTGTCACCTCGGATGTCAAGACATGAAAGTGAATGTTCGCATAAAAACATAAATGTGTTTGAGAGGATATATAAAACAGTTACAATCTGTATATTGGTCTGTTATATCCTGTTTGTTGCATAACAGCGGTCCAAGTTGAACTACCAACGAGAGATTTTCTTGACAACGGTAAAATAATATGCCCAAGAATATTTCAATTTGAAGGGATTAAGTGGATATAAATCAGTAAATACTAAAGTAACCATATAGTCATTGTTGGTAACCCGTTGTATAAGTGGAATAAACCCCTCTGGGCTGTTCCGTTATTGGAAAATAACATACTTCGGTGGCAGTATGGAGTTACAGAAGAAATCATAGGACAGATGGACCGATGACGACGTCGCTTTTTCATACATCAGCGGACTAATTCGCCTAATCTTCACGGGTCTTTAGACCCGAGGTGGAAACGCAGACAACAATGGGCTGAAGGAACCTTTTAGTTCCTTGAAAAGTAGTTCCTGGGACTAAAAGTTCCCGGTACTTTGGGTGGAAACATGGCTCAAGATACATCTAAGCGGCCAAAAAGGCAGTAACAGGAGAGAAAAAAGAAAGAGATTCAATTATTCCATATTGTGCCCCTTAATGCGTATAGGTCTTATTCCTGACTACACGTATAAACTGTTACATAAAACATAACTTTTTTCTCCCGGTCACAAAATGATATAGGTCCTACTTAAAGTTACAATCTCGAAGATTTCTGTTTCGTTCTCTTTGGCGGTACCAATGGCAAAAAGCAGTAATTGCAGGTGTTTTTTGGACCTCACTTCCCAGAGATCCAACCGGATCCAACCAGTGTCGCCTGTGTGACGTCAGTCAGTTGGCACCTGGGCCACGCCAACTATAACACTTACTATTTACTGAATAAAAAATGGTTGTTATAAAAGTAACGTTATGTACACACTCATTCATTGTCTAATATTAGGCTAACGTAAGCTGCCTTTACACTGGCGAGCCGGGTTAAAATGCTGTAGCAGACCTGGGGTAGATTTAGTGATGATCAATTTCCACAGACGTTCTTTATCCACCTTTTGCCCGGTATGAACATCCTTACACTGCAGAGAAGAATTTGCAGGATTCGCTGCGGCTCGTACAATTATGTATCTCGTGCACACTAAACAGTCTTTCTCATGGATGATTGTTGTGTGATATTTTTGAAACAACTGCCTTGCAAAATGTTACCGCTGGTGTTTCTGGTTTTGCTAGCAAACTGTTCAAGAATAAAGCGGAGCTAGGTGTTAAATTAGCAATCAGAACAAGAATAATAAAACAAAAACAAAGGATATTTCATCAAAAAAGGGCAAGGCTGAAGGACCATATGAGGAAGCGTAATAAAATAATCCATACTGCTGTATTCTTTCATTTAGTTTTCTCCGGTTTGACATTTTACACTGAAATCAGACCTGGCTCTGCTCCACCTATACCCCTGGTTAATGCTCTGTGTAAAGATGGCTTTATTCCGATCATTATAATATACTGATGAACTTGATGGCAATGTAAATAACGGTAATGTTAAGGCCAATTCAGATCAATGATTCGCAATGAGACAAAACGGTTTTAGAATGTTGCAGAGAAAATTGCAGCGGTGTGAACTGGTTAGTTGCATAGCGTCAGAAGCCATTGCCTGTTGTCTCAAAAGACCCACCTTGTCAAATTGGCAAGTGCAGTTAGAACGTTTACAATCAGACTTCTTGGAATTTTGCAAGTTGCATCCAGTCTTGTTGCGAATCATTGATCTGAACTGACCTTTAGTTAGCTACATTGCAACGTTGCAACAAGGTAGCATGGCATTCGAGAGACGTTTTGCGAGGTCGGTACCAGTCGGTAGCATTAGCTAGCGTTTTTTTCTAATTGTTAGCTGACATTAAATTGTGTTAATTACATTAGCTAGCTAGCTAACGCAACGTTACCTGATATAAGAGATGGATACTGTGCGCAACATTGTCTAAACTAATGTTGCCTTTCTTGACATGATTCGGTACCTAGCGTTAGCTGTGCAAATAGCTAGGCTATGTAATTTAGTAACGTTACATTGTCATCAAATGTAATACGAAATCTACATCAACAAATAATATGACCTCTCATGTTACACAAAAACTTTTTAGGGTTCCATAACCCCCCCCTTTCTCTGTTATTGTAATGCTAGCCGACACCGGAAAAAACAGTACACCACTCACACACAAGTGAGTTGAAGAGCGAGCCTGTTGCATTAGCTTCGCCTACCCTCTCTGGCGGACCAACCACTGATGGGTGATGGAAAACGTGTCACTAACTATGCGCCGCTTGTGATTTTTTCCCGGGAATGTCACCACAGACACCCAGTTCTTTAATCATAAATTATTATATTAATAATAATATAAATTAATATAATAATAGGCTCAATCACCATTGTGTTAGCTAATTCGGTGATAGATAGTGACTTAACAGACATTTATTTTCATGAAAATCTTCGAGATTATTACTTTAAAGGCAGTGTAAATTGGTTTGCACTTTGTGTCAAAATCATGAGCTGATATTAAAAAGTTTCTGTTAATTCATGCATGATTCACTATTGTTTTCACTGTACGATGTGGAAAGAAAAGCCTGTTTGCTCTTTTTGCTCTGTCTCTGGCCTTGCTACTCTGTAAAGTATCTTTTGAATTGAAATTGAATTCACTGAAAGACAAGGCCACCGCAGAGCATGGCATATGCCCCCGACCGTATGTTGTGAACCACATAATGTAGGTACCCCCCCACTGTATAACCCGCCCTCCTCCTGTCTCTTTATTTTGGGTTCCAAACTGAATTATTGCACTACAAATCGCCAAAAAAAATTTAACACCACACTCAAACCATGACGCATGCATTTTAATCAGATCACAAGCCCTCTAATGCCAGGCCCCCTATTTTACATGGGCAACACCTTGGAGGAGTAATATCACCTTTATGTGGTCTCCGTTGTTCTTGAACATGAGGGAGGTGACGCCCAACTTCAAACTGACATTTGAAACGGGGCTCGCAAGTTGATATGAGGTGAATCGTCTCCTCTCTTGGAGACGCATCACCAGTGCGTAATATCTTATTTTCACATCGAAATGACAAAGTAAACATATGCTGTAAAAATAGTGCACTGTTTACTGATAAATCATGAGGCAATGGCCTACTTACATCTTGTAACGTGAACCTGAACTTGAAACCGCAAAGTATGGCATATGCCCCCGACTGTATATGGTCAACCACATGAAGGCAGCCATATTGGATGAGCGGTGGCGTCGCCGATAAAAACCAGCCTTTGTGTGGTCAAGTCCAATTCACCACCAAAAATCTGCCTGATTGACAAAGGCGTTTTCAGTTAAATGAGCGGAAACCAAATTCAAGATGGTGGCCGTGGCGGCCAGATTGAATGAGCGGTGGCGTCACCGATCAACCCAGCCTTCGTGTGGTCAAGTCCAATTCACCACCAAAAAAATCAGCCCGATGGACTAAGGCGTTTTCTGTTAAAGGTGCGGAAACCAAATTGTTAACGGATGGACGATGGACGGCCGGGGGCATGCTGTCGTCATGAGTGCGCATATTTAGCAAAACTGATTTTATTCTCAGACTACCTTCAATGAAACTCATCCTTTCATACCACAATGAAGCAGTTAACCAGATACTACAAGCATTGTTCCTCCTGAATATTTTTTCCATTGAGTTCAACAGGACAATTAAATGCAAATGGTGGCACAGGAAGTCTCAGGAGTGCATTTGTTTAATTCTTGCAAATTTTCTGACCAATAACTTGTTGTTAAGACAAAAAAAAGCTTAATATTTTGCCATTTTGGGCTTGGCCCATTTTTTTTTGCCCAGGAGTGTAGGAGTGTATATTTCGCCAGGTGCAGTGTCTTTTACTTCTACCACAGACTGAATGCGTAATGCAGCTATAATGAGCAGAGGCGTCACTAGGGGGGTGCGGGGGGTGTGGACCGCACCGGGTGACACCATCAGAGGGGGGTGTCACCGAAATGACTGGCAATAAAGATTTTGTGCAGTGTTTTGTGTAGCGACGAGTTGAAACAGCTAATTTCTCCGATGCAGTTTACTGCCGGTTGTTTTAATTAGCGGTATTAATGTGACGAGAAGCGCTTTGTCGTTTGAATGCATAACACGTAATTGGTGTCACCAACCCTAATGACGCCACTGATAATGAGACAAAACGTCCGGTTATGCTGAGCTATACAACGCTATTCCAAAAGTAAAATCAGACATGCTATACATTGTTAGAAAGCTTATTCTGTCACCTATTGGACTGATTAACTGTCGATCAAGCCAGATTTTACTACAAACGACAACAACACCGAAAACAACGTGTGGTATTACACACAGCTATTTTGGAAGGTACCCAGGCGTCACAAATGAGCGTATATTTCACAAGCGGATTGTCCAAAACAATATATGACCACTCCGTCTCGAAAGGGACATCTCTATTCGTAAAACCAATGATAAGATTGTATATTTATACCATATTTAGTCGCAGATATTGACAGTAGAATTACATGGTATAATTTTAGAAAAATTCATCTTGTTTATTTCAGTGTTCAGTGAGCAGTGTTTTTCACCGCTGTACTGGCATACCTTCAGCTATTGTTGGCTTTATCTTGTTGCTACAACAAAATACAAATTTTTTGTGGTAAAAGAATGTTTGCCCAAATCGACACAATTGTCCAGTGTGTCATGTGTGGGGAACCTAGTTACATATGAGACTGCAGGGAGGGGGTGCTGGGTAAATGCACGACCAGCACGACAATGGTGGCGCTGCAAAACTCCGTATTCGGCATAGTTGTCCTGAATCGTCCGCTAATAAAGCTAGAACACCGAGTTTGAGTTTTCAACTCATAATTTGGTTGCAGGAGCACAGAATGTCTGAATTGAGCAATCTAGGCACGCTGGCGTACCGACCACTATGGGCTTTTAAGAGGTTAAAGTGTTTTAATTTTCCACAGCAAAGTGTTAACATTGGCTAAAAGTCTGTACAGCCAGTTGATTTAGCCTCAAATAAATAATTTATATATGGCGTCAAATAAATAACTAGAAATACCGCCTCGAGGTTGTATGCCTCCGCCAACCAGTAGCCAGTGGTAAAAACGTGTTTTGTGAGGTCACAGTGACCTTGACCTTTGACCACCAAAATCTAATCAGTTCATCCTTGCGTCCAAGTGGACGTTTGTGCCAAATTTAAAGAGATTCCCTCAAGGCGTTCCTGAGATATCGCATTCAAGAGAATGGGCCGGACGGACGGATGGACAACTAATAAATAAACATAACCACAACAGACACACATGCATGCACACGCAAGATCTGCCATTATGCCTACAGTTGACACTGTATTGGTTACCAATGGGAACAGCAGCCTGCCAATCATACCGCAGTCACTGATGACAAAATGGGCTGTGAACTTGGAGCTCACAGGACAGAGCCTGCCCGCCAGGTCCAGGCTAAGGCGCGTGTCATTTTGGATGAGAGGGCAGCTTCTCCCAGCAGCTCCAGTGAATGGGGAAGTCATGTGACCCTGATTCCAGGAAGGGTCATATCTCTGACCACCACCTATCATGTGGCCATGTGACTAGCACATGAACACACACACACACACACACACAAACACACATCAACCTATCACTCTGCTCTGTCTCTCAGTCAGTGTGTTTACATGCACAGTTGAAATCGATCTATATTAACCCCTTAGCGCACATGCCAAATCTTGCCAATCCAGGGGGTACCCTATTTAAAGCTTTATAAACTCCAGATGTGAATACCACAGAGACTTGAAAAATGGCTTAAATGAAGCAAGACATTTCTACAATTTACATTACTAATGCAGATTAGTATATCCATAATTCTGGGAGAAATAAAGTGCCACAAATGCAATTGTCTACACAAAAAATCAAAAATGAATTTGCACTTTTTTAGTTTGCAATGAAATACTGAGAGATTGCATATATACAGCAAGTTAAACTATACATATGCTGGATCAAAACTTCTTGAACACAAGTTCATAAAATCTAAGGGTGGATATGTAGAACTACTATAGATTTATGAAGCAAAAACTAAGCAGTGTACCCAGCATCTCCAAATCTATCCAAAATGTCTAAATTATGCATTGCTGTAAATCACAACATATTCATGTATTTCATGACAAATCAACTGTTTTGATTCAAGAAACTCACTGTTGCATCATTTTCAAGTGGGAATTACAAGCTTTCCGTCAGTACAGTGGTCTAAAATATCTAGGGGTCCAGAAACATATCCAAAATCTTGCCAAAACTGAATAAAATGTTCTTCCATTATAAAGCATATAAATGAGCCCCTTATGAAGGTTTAAGATGAAACATTGCTATCACATTTTTAAAAAATGCAAAAATATTGTCACACAATGCGGTACAGTACTTAACATGTAATACTTAACTCTTGTATGTATTTCTATACTCTGTACTCCCGTATGTTTTCTTGTATGGGGATGGGAGGACATGAAAACAAATTTCAACAGTCCACCATGTTTTGGCAATGTTACAACTCTCACATCATCACTGTTGCATGCTTCACAAAAACTATTACACTACTAACTAACGCTTACATTACAGTGTGAAATATCCACATTATATAATACCACTAAATTATTTCAAAAATAACGTATATAACCGAAATATTGTGAGCAGTAATACTTATATAGCAATGATGAAATCTTATCTATGTTCAGTAGATGGAGGCAGAGACAGTAAATCAATGATACTGTTCTATTCACTGCTGTTTTGCTCCAGAAAATGATGTCAGCTAGGTCTAATAGCAAACATATGGATTAGCTATGCCCAGAAGTCCTCATAATAATAGTATTTTCCAAGAAATTACGAAAAATCATTGACCACGATTCGTTAGGTGCAGCGTATTTTACTGCTACCACAGAGTGAATGCGTAAGTGAACGCGATAAGAAAAATTTCGGTTACGCTGGCCTAAAAAACGCTATTCCAAAAGCAAAATTAGACATGTTACACATCACTAGAAAGCCTATACTCCCATCTACTGAATAAATGTTTTGGCAATCAAGCCAGACTGTACTAAAAAGGGCAACAATGCCGTAAACAACACACGTGGTATTACGCACAGCTATTTTGGAAGGTACCCAGGCATCACAAATGCGCGTATATTTCACAAACGGAATGTCTGAGTTCAGTAATCTCGGCACGCTGGCGTGCCGACCACTAGGGGCTTTGCGCCAAGAGGTTATTAGCTTGATTTGGCCAAAGATGAGATTTAATTGGACTACTGTCGTTGTCCCAATATACATGACTCAGAAAGAAACGATTTATCGACCCAGCTGTGTCTGACTAAGACTTTCTACCGATTGACCTTTTGTGTCACATTGTGGAACCAGCTAGTAGCAAACGGCGCCCTCGTCGAACGGGGGACTTCTGTTGGTTTTGTCTATGTTGTCTGTGCCTGGACTATTAAAGGCAAAAAATGGACAACTTTACAGTGCTGTACATTTCGTATGTTCTTCACGCTTTAGTTTTGGTACAAATGAGATGAGGTGCTTCCACCGTACACTGATCTGCTCAGGGCTTCTTAAAAATCCTGCTTCCTCCAATTTTTCGCAACTTTTTTGAATAGTTTGCCATTCCACGTTTTTCTTCCATCCATGTATTTTAGGATATTTAACTCCTTTATTTGCGATAGCATGATAGTGGTCTCCTCGTCCATCCAGAAATGTGTTTTTTTCGCCATCATACCTCCTTGACTGTGCGCTCGCTGTTCGACTTCTGGGTTAATTACCTGTCGCCGTGGAACCTTTAACCTACGGAACATGCGCAAAACAACTAGGCTAATTTTTGGCCTATTGAAGTGTATATATGCCGTAGTAAATTGACCCACAACCGCATTATCTAGGTATAATCGACTAAATAAAAATCGATTTAGTACGATTTCAATCGGACTACAACATTTACATGATTTTAAAAAGTCCACTTTTAGCCGGACTAAAACAATAAATCGACTTTTTCAAACCCATGTAAATCCACTGACTATCATTCACAAACACACACACACACACCATCCTATCACTCTCACTCACTCACACACAACCCATCCTGTCACTCTGCTCTCTCTTTCTCACTCTCCTCTCACACACACACACACACGTATTAAAGAAGCTGAAGTTGTCAGGGTTTTGGTTCCATTTGGCTGAGTCTGTAAAATGGGTTGAGATCACAGGGTGACGCCGGCGAGAGGAAACTTTAAAAAATCTTTTTAAAATGACAACCCAGTGGCTGCGACAAGGAGGCGGAACTCTTTATATGAACAGGAAGCACCCAAAATAAAAAAAGATATCACTGACATAAACAAGAATAAAGAACTCCAAAACCACAATCACATACACTATATATCTCCCTTGCCTCTGGCCATGTTCCCTCTGATTTTAAGATGGCTCGCATTACCCCACTCCTTAAAAAACCCACCTCAGTCCCCTCTGATGTAATGAACTATCGACCCGTATCACTTCTACCTTTTTTGTCCAAAACCCTTGAGCGAGCAGTGCTTAAACAACTAACCTATTTTCTCCATTAGAACAACCTTCTCAACAGAGACTGCCCTCCTGGCTGTGCCAGAGGCACTCGCCATTGCAAGAAGCTCACACCTCTCCTCTGTCCTGATCCTCCTAGATCTGTCTGCAGCATTCAACACAGTCAACCACAAATTACTCCTCTCCACCCTGGCTGAGATAGGCATTTCTGGCACTGCCCTGTCTTGGTTTGCTTCCTATCTTACGGATAGGTCCTACCAGGTCACCTGGATGGGGTCTGCCTCTGCTCCTCATGTCTTGATTAGCAGCAGGGTGCCTTGCACCCCCTCCCATCCGGGTAAAGGGTTCTCGCTCAACCCCATCACAGAGCTTCTCCACCCGAGTTCCCCAGTGGTGGAACAAACTCCCTGTTCCCTCTTCGAACCACTCCCTAATTACCCATTTTCCGTCAAGGTCTGAAGACGCATCTCTTCAGACTATATCTGGACTAACTACCACCACTCTGCGAATCATTTCACTTAAAGTCCCCTCCTTCATGCCACTCATGTTATATGTACCTCCATTCTCGCACTTAATATACTTTGTACTATCATCCTAATGTTGTAGCCTGTATTGCCCCCTAGTTTGACTCAGCATAGGTTACGTCAGAATAATGTTCACTGTGTGAACTGGACTGTGTTCTTGGCTATGAATAACTGTACAAAGGGTGTATTATACCTTATCGAACCTGTGTTTTGTATTTGTTCCATTAACCTTAATATGCACTTTTGTAAGTCGCTTTGGATAAAAACATATGCTAAATTAAAGTAATAATCTCAAAGATTTTCATTTAAACAAATGTCTGTTAGTCACTATCTATCACCGAATTAGGTAGCATAATGGTGATTGAGCCTATTATTATATTAATTTATATTATTATTAATTGTATTAATTTATGATTATGAACTGGGTGTCTGTGGCGACATTCCTGGGAAAAATCAGAAGCGGCGCACAGCTAATGACGCGTTTCCATCACCCAGCAGTGGTTGGTCTGCCAGAGAGGGTAGGCGGAGCTAACACAACAGGCTCGCTCTTCACTTGTGTGTGAGGGCCGTACAGTTTTTTTTTTTGGTCTCTGTTAGCATTGCGATTGTGAGTAAACGGTTACTATGGCCTAACAAACAAAGAAAAGATTGATGACTACAGACAATGAAACTTCAAAAACAAGTGCAAATCCAAAGAAAAAGAAACAAATTCGACATTGAAACAGTCAAAAAAGCAAAGCGACCGTCAGCGAAGAAAAACCAGAGTTACCATCGGCGTTGCCTTGCCAAGGTGGAGAGCATTGAAAGATGAAAAGGGACTGAGGGGAGATACAGATGTGGCTCTCTTTCTCTTGGGCTGGTAGGTACCCCTAACGTTTATAAATATGAAATCTACTCCACCTAAATTGTGGACCATTGTTTTGGGGTAGTCCCCAGATGGAACTGCAGATTGCCTGTTTGTTTGTCATTACGTTTGAAAAAAACAAACGGGACCGTTTCGGGGCTAATTTATTTTCTCTGTTAGTGAGCTAGCTACCGGACCATGTCAAGAAAGGCAACATTAGTTTAGACAATGTTGCGCAGAGTAGCCATCTCTCATATCAGGTAAGGTTATGTTAGCTAGCTAGCTAATGTAATTAATATAATGTCAGTTAACAATTACAAAAAACGCTAGCTAATGCTACCGACCAGGACCATTCTCGCAAACCGTCTGTCGAATTCAACGCTACCTTGTAACGTTGCAATGTAGCTAACCAACGTTACCGTTATTTACATTACCATCAAGTTATAGTTACCGTCTCAGAAGACATCATTCCCTTTTCGCTTTCATGTGTACTGGTGACCTCGAATTGTTATGGAGGCGTGGCCCAGGTGCCAACTGACTGACATTACACAGGCGACACTGTTTGAATCTCTGGGAAGTGAGGTGCAAAAACACACCTGCAATTACTGCTAATCACCATAAGTGCCGCCAAAGACAACGAAAACGGAGATCTTCGAGATTGTAACTTTAATGTAATGTAATGTATGACCAAAAGTAATTGGACACCCCTTTGACCCGGTCTGGGGCTGTTTTTCATGGTTTGGGCTAGGCCCCTTAGTTCCAGTGAAGGCATATCTCAATGCTACAGCACACAGTCACATTCTACATAGCCTTGCGAGCCAGTCTCTTTTTTCACTTCGTTCAACAGAGCCTGGCCGATGCCTCGATGTTCTAGGCATAACGAAGAAGGCAACCTTCCCGGGATAGTTGTATTTTCCCAACCAATCAGAGTGCAGAGGGGCGCCGCTCCAAATGTGGTAACGATTTTGGCCAGGCGAGGTCTGAAACGTGCACCGGAAAAACATTACCGGAGGCAAACTTTTCCACAGACCTGCTTCAGTTCGCCACTATTTGGGGAAAATGGCTAACGTTAACGTCGGAGCACCGACCACACCATCAAAATTTATCACAGAGATATGCAGAGTCTGCGGTTCGAGGTTCGATAATAAAAGAAACAAACAATTTATTTATCGGTGATAAATTTATTTATTTAATTCCTTTTTGGTTCAACAATTCCACTTGTTCCTCCATTATTGATCGTAACTATCAAACAATTGCTTCTTCTGGCCATCTTTCTGGGTATTTATTTGATAGCAGACTGCATACCGTAGGCCACGCTTGAAAAATTAAACTTCTGCCAAATCCTGGGGGGGGGGGGTGTACAGGATTGTGCGGATTGCGCATATATTTTATGAACCCCGTTTACGTGTCTGCAAAACATGGGAAAATCTCAGCGATAAACTGACGGGGAAAATTATTTATAATCATTAAGAGACTAATTGTACAACTGAAAAGCTGTTCTTTAGGCTGCATTGGCCATTTCCAGGTAAGAGTAAGAGTGCTGGCTGTGTTTGTGAAGTAGGGGGGCAAAATGGAGCCGATTCTGTGCTTCCCCAACAGTTTAGGTAAGGCCCTTTCCTTTTTCAGCATGACAATGCCCCCGGGTACACAGTGAGGTCCATACAGAAATGGTTTAATTGAGAACAATGTGGAAGAACTTGACTGGCCTGCACAGAGAGCTGATCTTAACCCCGTCCGACATCTTTGGGATCACTTGGAAAGCCAACTGCGAGCCAGGCCGAATTGCCCAACCAGTGCCCTGACCTCATTAATGCTTTTATGGCTGAATGGAAGCAAATCCCTGCAGTAATGCTCCAACATCTAGGTAAAAAAACTTCCCAGAAGAGTGGAGGTTGTTATAGCAGCAAAGGGTGGACCAATTCTATATTAATGCCCATAATTTTGGATGAGATATTGGACGTCCACATACATTTGGCCACGTAGTGTATGAAACTGTTAAATCCACCTTCACGTTCCCTCTCATGTACAGCGAGCTCCTGCTGAACTGTAAGCAACCTGGTCTTCCAGCAATTAAGAAAATAGGAACCACAAATTACACAGAACTACAGTCAACACAAACTACATTACAGTACAATCAACACACCTCAAATTACACTAGACTAATCAACACTTCCTACATTACGCTACAATCAACAATAATAAGTACTGCCCAAATTACACTACAATCAACAGTGGCTAAATTACACTACAATCAACACTACAAAAACTACACTCCACTACAATCAAGACTGCTCAATTTACACTACAATTAACACTACCTAAATTTCACTACACTACAATCAACACTGTCCTCATTACATAATATAGGGCCTATACTAGACTACTTTAAATGACATCACGACCAACATTGTCCCCAATACGTTGTCAAAATGCACTATAAGACACTTAATTACATTATATTTCAATCAACACCACCAAACTGTAAATACTACATGGCATTACATTCCATTAAGACCAGCACTATCGGCACTAGATTACCTACAACCAGCAATTACAAACCAAATCAGACTGCCATTAGGACCAATATCGCCCACACAAATTGCATTAGCACCAGCAATACCCTAATTGCACTATTGCCCACAATATCCACATAAATTACATTACATTATGAGCAATGCAAACAAAAGCACATTCTTCTACATCACAACCAACTCTAAAGGACAGAGAGCATAGTGTACTGATCATATGCCTCAGTTGCATTCTGGCAACAACATACTGTCCCCCAACAAATCAAAAGGTCTGTTAAGGCACTGTTTCAGTGCATGGATTGGACCCATGCAGGGCTCCAGACTAGCTTTTTACATTGGTTGCACTGGTGCACCTAACTTTTTCATTTAGGTGCACCAGCACATAATTTATGTGCACCCAAAATTTTTCACCGCGCTTTTTGGCGCCGCAACAATACATCTTAAGCATTACCTTTGTCAGTTCCCAGACACATTGGCAATTTCTTAACACATTATGTAAAAGATTATAAACAGCAATAAAGGTGCAGATAAATGTTTTTCTTTATTTAAATCACAGCACAAACAAGAAATCGCAATAACCTCAATTGTTTAAAAAATAAACTTAAAAAGTGCTGATGTTTAAAGTGCTTGACAAACTCAAATAAACAAATCAAATTCAAATAACTCAAACAAAAGTGTGCACTGCCCCCGGAGGAGTACAGGGTGCGGTTTCACACATAAAGACTAGTGATGCACGGTTCGACTCTGACGTCATCCGAATCCGCATGTATGCATAAATCATCCACCCGCCACCCACCCAAACGAATTATTTTCTCCAATTTAGAGACCCGCACCCGATCACACATTACTGTTATTTCTCATTATTTCGCAGCTGTTGCATATGACATACCCAGCACTTGACTCGTCATGGTTAAGTATTTCACTAAATCGCTCCCACACGGAACTTTTCTGCCCTTCTTTTTTTTGTTTTTAATTCTCTTTTTTAATTTTCTCTCGGATCTTTTTTGCCTCTGTAGTAATAGGCACGGTCTTGTGTGCCCTAGAAAGGTTGCCGTAGTTCTATGCGCATGTCATGTGTGAGCGGTGGAATAAAGTATGGAGTTGCAAGCATGAAAGTCTCCGGCTGAGTAGCTTAAAAATCATACTTCTACAGCCTCCATTGCTGCTTAAGACAAATGGACGCCACAATTGGCACAATGAGAGTCTAGTCTGCTAATTCGTGCCTGACGAAAAATGAACCTTAAAATATGTTATTAATATTAATACTATTAATATTAATATTTTCCTCATTAATGATGTATTATTTCACCCACCTGCAACCCATCCGCTATTAATCAGAATGTTAATTTTGATGACTCGGCACACCCAATCTGCGGATTAACCGCGGTGCCCGCGGATATAACTGTGATCCGCGCATCACTAATACACACATGCCTTATTTTTTTCCCCCACCCACATTCAGCGAAGAAGAATATCAGGGTCAGAGCCAATCAGAGGCAGAGTAGGGCCGGGTCGTCGCAGAATGCCGGGGGGAAAAAAATAACGCTACACACATACACACACAGAGACAGACCTGCTAAATGTCAGGCGCACCGGTGCGACCAATGAAAATGTTTAGTTGCACTTGACAGATTTTTGGTTGCATGTGCAACCAAAATGGTCGCACTCTGGAGTCTTGTCATGGTCTGGTATCTGTTAAAGCACTGTTACAGTGGTTGGACGGGCCCCACGGTCTGGTATTAAAGCACTGTTCTAGTGGATGGATCGGCCCCACGGAAGGTATCTGTTAAGGCACTTTTCCAGTGCATGGATAGACCCCACGGTCTGGTATCTGTTAAGGCACTATTCCAGTGTGTGGATGGGCCCCATGGTCTAGTATCTGTTAAGGCACTATTCCAGTGTGTGAAAAGGCCCCATGGTCTAGTATCTGTTAAGGCACTATTCCAGTGTGTGGATGGGCCCCATGGTCTGGTATCTGTTAAGACACTGTTCCAGTGTGTGGATGGGCCCCATTATCTGGTATCTGTTAAGGCACTGTTCCAGTGTGTGGATAGGACCCATGGTATAGTATCTGTTAAGGCACTATTCCAGTGTGAGGATGGGCCCCATGGTCTGGTATCTGTTAACCTCTTAACGCAAAGCCCCTAGTGGTCGGCACGCCGGCGTGCCGAGATTACTGAACTCAAGACATTCCGCACTACTGCAACCAAAGTACAAATTAAAAACAGAAACGCTTTGTTTTAGTTTCATTAGTAGATGATACACGTCAACTACGCCGAATACGGAGTTTCGCATAGCCACCATTGTCGCTCTGGTCGTTCATTTAACACGCACCCCCTCCCTGCAGTCTCACCTGCAACTATACCCCTCACCCATAACATAATCGACAATATGGTCTATCTGGGCATTCATAAAAATATTATTTCACCACTCAAAAATTGTATTTCGTCATAGCAACAAGATAAACCCAACATTAACCAATGTTATGCCAATACAGCAGTGAAAACGCTGCTCACTGAATAACGAAATAAACGAGACAAACTGTTCCAGTGTGTGGATAGGCCCCACGGTTTGTATTTGCATTTCATCCTTATTCACCAGGTTGGGATCGATAGTCTGGTAGGTTTGATTTTGATGCTGGATCAAGCCATGCTGTTTACTGGTGACATGCCTTACCTGTACGAACTCACACAACCGGTCGGATTGCTGAATAATGCGGAGATGAGCTCTTTTATGCATTTTCACTCATAAATGCAAATGCAGTCGTCGTCTAGATGCAAACATCAGTCTGCTAACTGCATAGCTGGGCTATCACTCACCATCGCCATGGTTGGAATCTCAAGAGCTGAGGTTTCAGAGCATCTCATTCAACTCTGAATTACTATACACCACTGAGCTACGGTAAACCACTCTACTGTACACCATGCTACTGTACACCACTCTAATATACACCACTACTGTACACCACAGAGCTAATGTACACCACTCTACTATAAACCACTCCTGTATACCACAAAGCTATTACACACCACTCAACTGTACACAAGAACTACTGTACACCAAAGAGCTACAATAAACCACTCTACTGCACACCACTCCACTATACACCACTACTGTACACAGCTGAGCTATGGTAAACCACTCAACTGTATACCACGCTACGGTACACCACTCTAATATACACCACTAGTGTACACCACAAAACTACTGTACACCATTCTACTGAACACCACTTGACTGTACACCAGAGCTACTTTACAACACTGAGCTCCTGTACACCACAATACTGTACTCCACTCTACTATTGACCACTGAGCTACTTTACACCATTCTGCTGTAAACCACGCTACTGTACATCGCAACTGCACACCACTGAGCTACTGTACACCACACTACTGTACACAACGAAGCTACTGTACACCACTCTATTGTACACCACGACGCTAGTCTACTATATGCCACTCAGCTACTGAATACCACTCTACGGTACACCAGAGCTACTGTACACCACTCTACAGTAACACGACTGAGCTACTGTACACCACACTACTGTACACCACTAAGATACTGTATACCACTCTACTGTACACCACTGAGCTACTGTACACCATTCTGCAACTGTGCACCACTGAGCTACTGTACACCATTCTGCAACTGTGCACCACTGAGCTACTGTACACCACTACTGTACACCACAGATCTATTGTACACAACCCTAGTGCACACCATTCTACTGTACACCAGAGCTAGTGTACACCATTCCACTGTACACCACTGAGCTACTGTAAACAACTGAGCTACTTCACAACACTCTACAGTAAACCACTCTACTGTATACAACTGAGCTACTGTACACCACTCCACTGTACACCACTGAGCTACTGTACACCACTCTACTGTACACCACAGAGCTACTGAACACCACTGAGCTATGGAAAACCACTCTACTGCACACCACTAATATACACCACTACTGTACACCACAGAGCTACTGTACACCACTCTACTGCACACCAGAGCTATTGTACACCACTGAGCTACTGAACACCACTTTACTGTACACCAATAAGCTACTTTACACCACTCTACTGTACACTACTGAGCTACTGTAGACCACTATATTGTACACCATAGAGCCACAGTACATCACTACTGTACACCACTGAGCTACTGCACACCCCTCTACTGTAGACCATTCCACTGTACACCACTGAGCTACTGTAGACAACTATACTGTACACCATAGAGCTACTCTACACCACTCTACCGTACACCACTGAGCTACTGCATACCACGCTACTGTACACCACTCTACGGTACACCAATCTACTGTAGACCACTCCACCGTACACTACTGAGCTACTGTACACCATGCTACTGTATACCACTCTACTGCACACCACTCTACTGTACACCAGAGCTCCTGTACACCACTGTGCTACTCTACACCACTCTTCTGTAAACCACTCTACTTTAAACGATGCTACAGTACACTATGCTACTGTACACCACGCTACTGTAAACCATTGAGCTACTGTACATCACCCTCCCACCACCGTGTTGCCAAAGGCACCCCCCACAGCCACTATGTGCAAGGCCACCCCCACCACAACCGCTACGCCCAAGGCTCCCCCAAAAACACTTCGCCCACGATCCGGCCCCCACAGCCACTATGCCCAAGGCCCCCCCACAACTTCTTCGCCCAAGATCCCCTACAATTGCTTCGCCAAAGCCCCCCCCCACCCCCACAAATGCTTTGTCCAAGACCTACCCCCAAAGCTGCTATGCGCAATGCTCCCTCCCCACAGCACCTCTTCGCCAAAGACCCCCCCCCCACCCCGAGAACCTCTTTTCCCAAGACCACCCCTGCAGCAACTATGCCCGTGATCCCCCCCCCCCCTTCCAAAACACACCGATACCCCAGTACATTTCTGGGCGGCTGTAAATATAAGCAGCACGCTGAGGCCCGTGGGAGCAGGGACAGGGAGGAGCTCTTAATAATGTGTTTTTCATACATGAGCATGATTTCCCCCACACCCAAGGGTAGAGCTGTTTCCCATTACATGTGCGCCATCAAAATCACGCCCCACTCCCCCCACTATGCTTGGTCGTTCGCCTCAAAATGCAGGAGATATTTAGCAATCAGCACTCCCAATCTGGCAACCCAAGCATCTGCTTCTTTAACTGGCTGAATGAAACCCCCCCTCACCTCGGCTGGAGCGTAGCTGTCACTCTGCAGCAAAATGGTGGGAACCCCCCAGAGCAGTCCCCCCCCCCCCCCCCAGCCCAGGACCAAAGGGAAGTACATAACGGTGTTTTATTATTAGTGCTGCTGTTGTTATTAATAATGCCATCATTACAGAGCATAACTGCAGGGGCCACAGTCTGACCCACATACACAAAAAGCCTGAGCTGAGGCCAGGGTCAAACAGGGTGAGCAGTGTGCGCGCACGCGCGTGTGTGTGTGTGTGTGTGTGTGTGTGTGTGTGTGTGTGTGCGCGTGTGTGTGTGTGCATGTGTGTATGCGTGTGCGTGTGTGTTAATGCGGGGCAGGCAGCTGGTGGTCAGAACACATTTTTCCAGAACATCCAGAGGGAACAGGTAGAGAGATCTGCCCTGTTCTGCCCCACTGTTCCTTTCTGCTTACTGACATATGGCAACAGAACACAAAAACAGAACACGCCTAACAGCGGTGAGTGAGACTCGCGTACAGGTGCCATCGGAGCCCAGCCTGAGGACGGACTGTGCAGTAAACGCTGTACACCACTGTGGTGGCACACTCACAGTGAGCAGCTCAGCCAGCACAGATACGGCGCAGATACAGTGCAGAAACAGTGCAGATACGGCGAAGAGCTGGCACAGATACGGCACAGATATGGCGAAGAGCTGGCACAGATATGGCACAGATACGGCGAAGAGCTGGCACAGATATGACACAGATGCGGCACAGCTACAGCACAGATACGGTGAAGAGCTGGCACAGATATGACACAGATGCGGCACAGCTACAGCACAGATACGGTGAAGAGCTGGCACAGATATGACACAGATGCGGCACAGCTACAGCACAGATACGGTGAAGAGCTGGCACAGATACAGCGCAGAAATGGGGCAGATACGGCGAAGAGCTGACACAGATACGGCACAGATATGGCACAGATATGGCTAAGAGCTGGCACAGATACGGCACAGATATGGTGAAGAGCTGGCACAGATATGGCACAGATATGGCGAAGGGCTGGCACAGATACGGCGAAGAGCTGGCACAGATACAACGCAGATATGGCACAGACACGGCGAAGACCTGGCACAGTTACAGCAGACATACGGAACAGATACGGCGCAGATACGGCACAGATACAGCGAAGAGCTGGCACAGATACGGCACAGATATGGCGAAGAGCTGGCACAGATACGGCACAGATATGGCACAGATACGGCACAGATGCGGCACAGATACGGCGAAGAGCTGGCACAGATACGGCACAGATACGGCGAAGAACTGGCACAGATACGACGCAGATACAGCACAGACACGGCAAAGACCTGGCACAGTTACAGCAGACATACGGCACAGATACGGCGCAGATACGGCACAGATATGGCGCAGATATGGCGCAGATGCGGCGAAGGGCTGGCACAGATACGGCACAGATGCGACGCAGATACGGCACAGATACAGCACAGATACGCTGAAGAGCTGGCACAGATACGGCACAGATACAGCACAGATACGCTGAAGAGCTGGCACAGATACGGCACAAATACGGCGAAGAGCTGGCACAGATACGGCGCAGATACGACGAAGGGCTGGCACAGATGCAGCACAGATACGGCACTGATATGGGCGCAGATATGGCGCAGAGCAGGCACAGATATGGCGCAGAGCTGGCACAGATACAGCGCAGATATGGCACAGATACGGTGCAGAGCAGGCACAGATGCGGCACAGATACAGAACTGTGACAAAATAAAATTATAAGCGAAGAAAACGGTTACAAATCATTATGAATACTGGTGGTTTTCACACTTGCACTAAGTAGTCAGTAATGCAAAAGCAAACGCTTCAAATTAATTTTAAGAAAAGGAATAAACATAGCGGCACATCCGGCAACCGTTGCACGGATACATGGCTTGTCGAGGGGTCGGGATGAAGAGGCGTGTTGATATTCCGAGCGAAGCTGTAAGAAATGTTCCGTTTCCGTGCCGGTGGCAGAGCGGCCTAATCGACCATTCATGTAACCCAAAAACGAGCGGAGAAGAACCCAGCAGGGTTGTGAGCCCAATGACTGACCAGTTCCTCAGGACCGTTTTCCTCTTCTGAAACTGCTCTCGAACTCTGCGCGAAGGCAGGGCAGAGCAGGGCCAGGCGGGGCAGGCAAAAAAGCAAAGGGGGAATCAGGGGTGCACCTGCTTGGGGGAGAGGGGCACCAGTAAGAGGACCAGACAAAAAAAAAAAAAAAACAACCCCACAGCACTTCCAAGAAGCTTGGGTCCTGGTGATGGCACAACACTGGTTGCCCGAGGATTTTGGGGAAAAAAACTCAAATGAAACGAGAGATGGATGCATGCTCACCAAAAACTAGATTCCTTTACGGACAAAACATTTCGCTCCCCCTCCTTCCAAAGACCTGTCAGTTTGGCCTCCTTGCCAGCCGAATTTTGCAGAGCTGTTACACGACTACAGCGTGTCTGCAGTACCACATTCGTCCCCGTGCCGGCGAGGACGAGGAGCCAATCAGGACTCCGCACCTCTCTGCCCCACACGTAACCAGCTGACATTAAAACTAAGCCGTGAAATTATCAAAGCCCGGTTTTAAAAAACGCTGCTAATTATCCGACGCACCAAAACACCCATTGCCGAAATTGACTGGGCCCATTCACGTCTCTCCTAAACTGCCTAAACCCCAGAAAGCACATTTGGGGGGGAGGAAAGAAGCACCCGTCTCACATACTCTAACATCTGCCTGCCACAGCGAATCACATACGAAGAGATGACGGCACTATATCTCTGTATGTACTTCTGTCTGAACTGCAGAGACAAGGAGAGGAACTCAAATACCGCTTACTAAATCTGATGAAGTGGGGATTAAACACACTAAACAGAAATGCATGACAGGGCTACAAAACTGGCAGATGATGTTATCTAGCTGCAAGGTAGAGCAAGTACTGTTCTCTCCATCTCAATGTCTCTTTCTATGTTTCTCTCTCTCTCTCTCTCTCTCTCTCTCTCTCTCTCTCACACACACACACACACACACACACAGGGACACACAAGGACACAGGCGTTCACACACACATACACACAGGAACACACACACACACACACACACACATATACACAGGGACAGACGGGGACACACAAGGACACAGGTGCACGCATACACACACACAGGGACACACACAGGGACAGATGGGAACACACAGGCACACACAGGGACACACACATACACACAGGGACACACAGTGACACATAAGGACACACACACACATACATACACGGAGAGACACTAATTTTTAAATCAACAGTTAACTGCGGCAGCAGCTGATGGAGAAGGCATGGAGAAAAAAAAGCTTTGGTGTGCAGGAAGGCTTCCGTCACAAAGTCAATCATTTTTCACACAAAGGCCTGGGCGGCCATAAAATTCGGCAGCAACAGCCGGCGCTCAAAATGACCGGTTATTCAGGAGAAGTGCGGGGCCTTGGCCTTTCAGTTGCCTGACGGGGGTGAGAAGGGGGGCTGGTGGGGGCAATCAGGCAATCTAATCAGATAAACAGTACAACTGCCTGCTAATTACCCATTAGCCCCCCAGCAGAGAGGACAGGCCCGCTTGCTGAGGTGGGAGGACTACATTACCCAGGAGGCCGCATGTGTAGCACAATGCTTAGGTAACCAGGCTTGTGACTCAGAGGTTAAAAGGTTCAATACCCACACAGGGAACGTCTGTTGCACCGTTACGCAAAAATACTTTAAAACCCCGGATTACTCCAGTAGTCACCCAACTATATTATGGTATTCACATTGAAAGAGCGTGACTCAAATTTCCTTATCAATAAAATGCATATTTAAAATAAAATAAAAAAGAGGGTGACACGCAACACAAATGGCGTTTACCACTGCAGTTGGTCCAGGGCATACTGCCACCGCCTCGGCCGTGAACACGAACACAACAGTCTCTGTGTTATAAAAGAGCAAGAAGCGGAGGTCGGCGCACGAGGGCAACCGCTAAACAAGTCGGCTAATTTGCTAATTGGCGGCGCTACATCACCATCAACCCACACACTGACACCCCAGCTGCAGATTACAGAGTTGGTGGGGGGGTGGGGGGGGGGGGGGGGGTTGGGGGCGGTTATGACCACCATTTGCATCCGGCTACTTTCTGACACTAATGAGCCTAATTATGGGGATGGTGCCCATGGCAACAGAGGCATAACTGGTTGACGCGGACTGCACAGAGAGTTGTGGGTAACTGGACGTGGATAAGGAGCCAGCATAGGTCCTCGGCTACGCAAAGCCAATAGGAATTAGCAGGGCTTTTATATGTGGAACGGGCCGGGTATCTTATACGAGGCATTTAAGTGCGAAATTAGGTTTGATTTTATAAGAGGAATGAGGAGGGTGTTTCAATGTGAAATTAGCAGGGTTTTATAGGTGAAATTAATAGGGTTTTATATGAGGAATTAGGACAGCTTTAATGTGTGAAATTGTATATTTTTATATGTGAATTTAGCAGGGTTTCATAGGTGGAATTAGGGGGGGTTTATATGCGATATATTACCAGGGATTTTTACGTGGAATTAGCAGTTTTTATATGTGAAATGAAGAGTTTTGTGTGTGAAATTAGCAAGGCTTTTATGTGAAATTAGCAGGTTTTTATAGGATGGAATTAGCAGGGTTTTTATATGTGGCATGAACAGTTCATATGTTTTTAAATTTGAAATTAGTACCTACCTGGGATGAGACCAACACCTCCAGGTGAGAGAAAACAAAGCAGGCACACAGAGGAATCATACACACATACATATTCACACACAGTGACAACATGCACGCACACACACACACGCACACACAAGCACACACACACTCAGAATTTTTATTTGTAGAAATAGCAGGGTTTTTATGAGAAATTAGATCGTTTTTTTAATATTTGATATTAGCAGTGTTTTATATATGGAATTAGCAAGGTTTTTACTTGTGGGATAAACTAGTTTTTCATATGTGAAATCATCAGGGTTTTTATATGTGGAACTAGCAGTTTTTTCATGTGGAATTAGAAGGGTTTTATATGTGAAATGAACAGTTTCATGCATGGAATTCGCAGGGCTTTTTTATGTGGAATCAACAGTATTTTTATGTGGAACTAGCAGGGTTTTTATATGTGAAACTAGCAGGGTTTTTATATGTGAAACTAGCAGGGTTTTTATATATGGAATGAACAGTTTCATGTGTGGAATAAGCAGGGTTTTTATATGTGGAAAGAAACAAAGTTTTATGTGGAATTAGCATGGATTTTATATGTGAAACCAGCAGGGTTTTTTACATATGGAATTAGCAGGGTTTTTTATGTGACACTAGCAGGGTTTTTATATGTGGAATGAACTGTTTCATGCGTAGAATTGGCAGGGTTTTTATATGTGAAATCAACAGTTTTTTGATGTGGAATTAGCTGAATTTTTATGTGGACAAACCTGCATTTTCATGTGGAATGAGTAGAGTTTTTATATGTGGAAATAACAGTATTTTCATGTGGAATTAGTAGTTTTTATATGCGGAAATAACAGTATTTTAATGTGGAATTGGCAGGGTTTTTATGAGTAATTAGCAGGGTTTGTATATGTGGCATGAACAGTTCATATGTTTTTATATTAAAATTAGTACCTATCTGGGATGAGACCAACACCTCCAGCTGAGAAAAACCAAACCAGTCACACAGAGGAATCATACACACACACATTCACACACAGCGACAACATGCATGCATGCATACCATACACAAACAGTCTCACGCACACACACACACACTCAAACCCAGGGTCCTCATTAAATAAGACAACAGCTCATTGTGGCCGTTTCCATAGTGACGGGCCCTTCTATTTTTAAACCGTGCCACTAATCAATTCCTTTTTTCTGCTGTCGCCTGAGGGAGGCAGGGAGGGGTGGAGACGAGGGCCGATTGGGCAAGGATGGGTGGGGCCAAAGGGGAGTAAGGAGGAAGTAGAAAAAATGGTGGGGGTGGGGGGTGAGGGGTGGTGGGAGGGGTCAGGCCATGGAACAGCAGCAGTGAAAGAGTCTAGACATGTCCTGAGGAGGACAGGGAGAGGAGAGGGAGTAATGACTGCACCTCTCACACACATGCACACATGCACACATGCGCACACACACACAAACAAACACACACGCATGCACGCACGCACATATGCACACGCACACACCTCACACAAACAAGCACACACACACACAAACGCACACATGAGCATGCACCTCACACACACACACACACACACACACGTGTGCACACGCACACACCTCTCACACACACACACAAACACTCATACATGTGCACACACACACACCTCACACAAACAAGCACACACACACAAACGCACACATGAGCATGCACCTCACACACACACACACACGTGTGCACACACACACACCTCACACACAAACAAGCACACACACGCACACACACGCACGCACACACACACAAACAAACACACACACACACACACACACATGCGCACACACACGTGCACACACGCACACACACGCAGACACCTTGCACACACACACAGACAAACACACACATTTACGTGGTACACAAGTACATAACTACAAACACACCTTATGTGTGAACTAATTCTGTGTTTTAAACGTGAGCACACACCGCCCCCCCCAATTCTGTGTTTTAAACGTGAGCACACACCCCCCCCCACCCCCACCCCCCCATTCTGTGTTTTAAACGTGAGCACACCCCTCCACCCCCCCCCATTCTGTGTTTTAAACGTGAGCACACACCCCCCCATTCTGTGTTTTAAACGTGAGCACCGCCCCCCACCCCCACCCCCCATTCTGGGTTTTAAACGTGAGCACACCCCCCCCCCCATTCTGTGTTTTAAACGTGAGCACACCCCCCCCACCCCCCCATTCTGTGTTTTAAACGTGAGCACACACCGCCCCCCCACCCCCACCCCCCTATTCTGTGTTTTAAACGTGAGCACACCCCCCCCCCATTCTGTGTTTTAAATGTGAGCACACCCCCCCCACCCCCCATTCTGTGTTTTAGACGTGAGCACACACCCCCCCCATTCTGTGTTTTAAACGTGAGCACACACCCCCCCCACCCCCCCATTCTGTGTTTTAAACGTGAGCACACCCCCCCCACCCCCCCATTCTGTGTTTTAAACGTGAGCACACCCCCCCCATTCTGTGTTTTAAACGTGAGCACACCCCCCCCCCATTCTGTGTTTTAAACGTGAGCACACCCCCCCCACCCCCCCATTCTGTGTTTTAAACGTGAGCACACACCCCCCCCCCCACCCCCCTAATTCTGTGTTTTAAACGTGAGCGGTTCAGGCCCCACCCAGCGCTCTTAAGTTCCACGCTCAGCCTCTTGTGAAGCTGCCAGGTTGAGATCCTTCTTTCTGCAGAAGTGCATACCCGTTGTCTCTTTCTTTCTCCAAAGCATGAGGATCGCTCGCCCCTCCCCCAACACACCCCCACCCTCCCGTCTCTTTCTCTCGTCCCTCTCCCTGTCTCTCTCAATCCCTCCCTCCCTCTCTCTCTCCTTCACTCTCCCACTCCAGTCTCCCTGTGACGTTCTGACCGCTAACGGCTACATGTTAAGAAATAATTCTGTGTCCTGAGGTTACAAACCGGATTAGACTGGCTCTCACATTTTCCCTGCGCTGATCACTCCAGTTTAAAAAAAAATAAATACATTTTTTAAAAAGAAACAGAGGGGGAAAGATTTGTGACTGTATTTAAAGGGGCAGGAGACCAATTTCAACAAGATGTGTCTGATCCCTTGTTATAGAGACAGAGAGAGAAAGAGAGAGGGAGAGAGTGTGTGTGCTGGAATCTCTCCATTATTGACCATCTTTTCTAGAATGGAGCCGTATATGAAACTCGCTGAAAACCTCAGGTCTCCCAGCATATGTTTGGACTGCTTGATCCTAAACTGGCCATGCCCACCCCAGCCCACCACACCCCTCCTCACCCTCCCGCCTGCCGCCGTGGTGCAGTTCCACGCTCGTCTGGGTTCTGCCTCCTTTCTGGAGTCATTCGATTAAGGTTTCGAGTGATTCGTAGCTTTTCCACCCCAAATCTCAACTGGCGCTCCTCTTGGTTTAAATAAAAGGAGTGGAGAAGCTGGACTTTCACAATTTCTGTGCACAATAAAAGCCAATAAAAATCTATCCATCTGTTTATCTCTTGCTATACATGCACAAGTACACACACACACACACACAGCACAAACATGCACACACACACACACACTCACAAGCATGCACACACACACACGTACATACATGGACACACGCGCACACACACATACACAAAGGCGTACAAGCACACACCCACACACACATGCACAAGCAAGCACACACACGCACACCCAAGCACACACACAAACATGCACACACACATGCATAAGCATGCACACACATGCACACTCTCATGCACACACGCACATACACACACAAACTCTCACACACACACACACACACACACACACACACACACACACACAAATACAAATGTGAACACACACACACAAATATGTGCATGCACACACACATACAAATACGCGGGCACACACACACACACGCACGCACGCACAAACACACACAGCCCCAGGTGATCTGCCGTTCTAGAGTGGGGGGCAGTTTGTCAAAGCCAGATAGGATCAGTGGAGAAGTGGGACTGCACCATGAGAAACAGACCACAGAGCCCATATGGTCGAGAGAGAACAGGCACTGATCCCAGAACAGTGGTACTGTGAGAATACAGGAATCTCCACTGATCCCAGGACAGTGGTACTGTGAGGACATAGGAATCTCCACTGATCCCAGAACAGTGGTACTGTGAGGACATAGGAATCTCCACTGATCCCAGAACAGTGGTACTGTGAGGCCAGAGGAACCTTTGCTGATCCCAGAACAGCGGTACTGTGAGAACAGAGGATCCTTCACTGATCCCAGTACAGTGGTACTGAGAGGACTCAGGAACCTTCACATATCCCAGAACAGGGACACAGTGAGAAAGGACACCAACAAGAAGGATAAAAAGAGAGTAGGGCAGAACAGAAAAGAAGGAGAAGGAGAGGATGGAGAGAAAGGACACAGAGGGTGAAAGAGTATGAAAAGGAGAAAAATACAGCAAGACAGACAGAAGAGGTGAAAGAAGGGGTGAACAAGGCAGTAAAGACAAAAGAAAGAGTAAAGGGGAGGAATGAAAGTAAGAGCAAAGGACAGGAAATAAAGAAAGAGTAAAAGACTGGAAAGAGAGAAAGAGTAAAGGACAGAAAAGAAAGAAAGAAAAAAGGGACAGAGGGAATCAATGGAAGCAAGCGTACAGATCCGCCAAACTCCCCGGAAACCGCTCTCTGAGAATGGGACCAATTGCTCTGGCCTGTCCCTGCAGCTCCGGGCACTGCCACGACCAGCAGCATACGCAGAGGGCAAGGGCAAGAGCGATCTGACCCTCCGGGATTCCACTGTGCACTGTGAGGAACCTGGGATTGTGATAGAGGGGTTGCCGGTTCAATCCCAGACAGTGCTCTACTGGTGCACCCTTGAGTAACGTACTTAACCCCTCTCCAAAAATGAATAAAATGCTTTTTGTCCAATATAAAGCATATAAATTAGCCCCTTATGAAGGTTTAAGATGAAACATTGCTACTAGATTTAAAAATAATGCAAAAATATTGTCACACAATGCGGTACAGTACATAAATGTGTAATAATTAACTCTTGCACTCTCGTATGTTTCCTTGTATGAGGATGGGACGACATGAAAACAATTTTCAACCGTCCACCATGTTTTGGCAATGTCCGAACTCTCACGTCATCACTGTTGCATGCTTCACAAAAACTATTACACAACTAACTAACGTTTACATTACAGCGTGAAATATCCACATTATATAATACCACTAAACTATTTCAAAAATAACGTATATAACCGAAATATTGTGAGCAGTAATACTTACATAGCAATAATGAAATCTTATCTATGTTCAGTAGATGGAGGCAGAGACAGTAAATCAATGATACTGTTCTATTCGCTTCTGTTTTGCTCCAGAAAACGATGTCAGCTAGGTCTATCAGGAAACATATGGCTTAGGTATGCCCAGAAGTCCTCAATAATAATAGTATTTTCCAAGAAATTACAAAAAATCGTTGACCACGTTTCGTTAGGTGCAGTGTCTTTTACGGCTACCACAGAGTGAATGCATAAGTGAATGTGATAAGAAAAATTTTGGTTACGCTGACCTAAAAAACGCTATTCCAAAAGCAAAATTAGACATGTTATACATCGTTAGGAAGCTTATACTCTCATACTGAATAAATGATTTGTCAATCAAGCCAGACTGTACTAAAAAGGGCGACAATGCCGTAAACAACACGTGTGGTATTATGCACAGCTATTTTGGAAGGTAAACAATCATCACAAATGCGCATATATTTCACAAACAGATTGTTCAAGACAATATATGACCACTCAATATATGTCTCAAAAGGGACATCTCTATGCGTAAAACCAACGGTAAGGTTGTATATCTATTCAATATTTAGTCCCAGATATTGACTGTAGAATGACACGGTATCATTTTTAAAAACTTTTTCTCGTTTATTTTGTTATTCGGTGAGCAGCGTTTTCACTGCTGTATTGGCATATCTTAGGGCTATTGTCGGGTTTATCTTGTTGCTATGATGGAATACGATTTTTTAGTGGTGAAAGAATATTTTTATGAATGCCAAGATAGATAACATTGTCCATTATGTCATGGGTGGAGGGTGTAGTTGTAGATGAGACTGCAGGGAGGGGGTGCCTGTTAAATGAACGACCAGAGCGACAATGGTGGCGCTGTGAAACTCTGTATTCGGCATAGTTGTCGTGTATCGTCTACTAATGAAACTAAAACAACGCATTTCAGTTTTGAACTCATACTTTGGTTGCAGTAGCGCCCAATGTCTGAGTTCAGTAATCTCGGCACGCCGGCATGCCGACCACTAGGGGCTTGCACTAAGAGGTTATCATAAACTACTTCGGTAAAATACCCAGCTGTATAACAGCTACATAACAGTACAAAACTAAGCCTGAGAAAGTTACTCTCAGAAACACTCCATCTATTATCTAACTCGCTTATTCCTGGTCAAGGTCACAGGAGCAATCCCAGCATCCACTAGGCGAGAGGTCACCAAACCATCGTAGGGCACATAAATAAAACATAGACCTGGAACCTGCACCATGAAGCAGGATTACTGAGTTAGCTGGATAACTGCTGAGAAAAACCCAGAACCCTCTCAGGCCTGGAACATAGACTGGAGTAAAAAGAGCAGTTCTGGGTTTTACTCAGTGCAGTTATCCAGCTAACTCAGCAATCCTGCTTTGTGATATGGGGCCCTAGCTTGAAGTGGACCTAACAACTCCAGCACCAGGAAGAAGTCGACTGTAACGAAACTGAAGACTACCAGACCTAGACCCAAAAAAAGACCAGAACTATTTGACTGAACCAATAATAGCTTTTTCAGCAGATCTCAACCTTCAACTTCCTTATTGTCATTGTCAAATTGAATATAGGCACAAACTCAAATTATTCATTTCTCTAAGGTACGGTGCCCAAGAACCACGGCAGCAGACTCGAACCTGCCTCAGACCAAAATGGTAAGTTTAAAATTCTGGAAAATAATCTTTTTGTTGGGGGTTCTGGGTATTGGAGTTTGGGCTGTGAGCATCAGAACCGAAGGTAGTCTGTGGAGGGAGCGACTGTGGCAAACCTCAGTCCTGGCCCAAGTCCCAGTCTGCCACCTCCTATATCTGCACACCTAATCACCCCCCCCTCTCAGCCCCACCTAATTAGCCAAATAAATCACATCCTCCGCTTCCCTGCTGGAGCATGGCGGGTGTTCCACTGTAAAATGGCCGCCACCCATCTGTCAGAAGGTAGCGGGGTGTCAAGCACTGGCTAAAGCAAGGTCCATCCTCAACCCCCCCCCCCTCCCCCCTCCAAAAGGGGGCCCCGTGAGCAGCACCATTGCAAAACGCGCAGTTTTGCTAACGGTGCCGTTTTGCCGCAGGTGATGCTATGCTAACAGCTTCCCATTACCACAGTCCGTCACTACACCGTGACCACAGCGTACAGAAACACCAAGTGGGAGGGAGGGAGAGAGAAAGACAGAACAGAGGAAGAGAGTGTGAGAGAGAGAGAGGAGGATACATGTTCTCCAGAGGCATAAAGCACACCTTGTTCTACCCAGAGAGACAAAGCAGTGTACATCACCCCTAAAAGATGGGTCACCAGAGAGAGAGATACAGAGAAGAAGGTGAAAGAGGAAGGGCCATAAGGGGAGAGTGAGAGAGAAAAAGAGTGGGCAGAGAGCAACAGCGAGAGAATGAGTTTGAGAGAGGGAAAGACAGAGGAGAGAGGGAGAACATACATTTTAGGGAGAGAGAAAGAATGTATCCAAACCCCAGTAACCTCTCTTGCACTCTCTCCTGCAGTGACCTTCATGGCCAGAGTAAGCACATCTCCCTCACTCTCTCAGAGAAATTCTAAAGGCGGCAACTGACTTACCATGATAAACCAGTATCCCAATCAGAACCGGACCATGCCAGGCCAGTATCTCAACCAGAATCTGACCATATCAGACCATTATTCCTACTGAAACCTGACCATACCAAGCCAGTGTTCTAACCAGAACCTGACCATACCAGGCCAGTATCCTAACCAGAACCTGGCTGTACCAGCCCAGTATTCCAAACAGAACCTGACTGTCTCACGCCAGTATTCAAACCAGAACCTGACTATACCAGCCCAGTATCCCAACCTAGGCCCTGACCTGACTAGGCCTGTATTATCACCAGAACCTGACTGTACAAGGCCATTATCCCTACTGAAACCTGACTACACCAGGCCTGCATCCCAACCAGAACATGACCATGCCAGACCAGTATACTAACCAGAACCTGAACGTACTAGACCAGTATCCAAACCAGAGGTTGACTGTATTAGGCCAGTACCCCAACCAGAACCCATCGGTACTAGGCCAGTATCTCAACCAGAACCTGACCATATTAGGCCTGTATTATAACCAGAACCTGACTGTACAAGACCATAATCCCTACTGAAAACTAGCTATACCAGGCCTGTATCCCAACCAGAATATGATCATGCCTGACCAGTATACTAACCAGAACCTGAACGTACTAGGCCAGTATCTCAACCAGAACCTGACTGTACCAGACCAGTATCCCAACCAGAACCTGACTGTACCAGGCCAGTACCCCAACCAGAACCTGACTGTACTAGGCCAGTATCCCAACCAGAACCTGACTGTACCAGACCAGTATCCCAACCAGAACCTGACTGTACCAGGTCAGTATCCCAACCAGAACCTGACTGTACTAGGTCAGTATCCCAACCAGAACCTGACTGTACCAGGCCAATATCCCAACCAAAACCTGACCATACCAGGCCAGTATTCTAACCAGAACCTGACTGTAGTAGGTCAGTACCCCAACCAGAACCTGACTGTACTAGGCCAGTATCTCAGCCAGAACCTTACTGTACTAGGCTAGTATCTCAACCAGAACCTGACCTGGGTAAGCCTGAATTATAACCAGAACCTGACTGTACAAGGCCATTATCCCGACTGAAACCTGACTATACCAGACCTGTATCCCAATCAAAGCACGGACATGCCAGACAAGTATGCTAACCAGAACCTGAACACAGTAGGCCAGTATCCCAACCATAACCTGACTGTACCAGGCCAGTATCCCAACCAGATTCTGACTGCACCAGGCCAGAACCCCTACCAGAACCTGAATGTACTAGGCCAGTATCCCAACCAGAACCTGACTGTACTAGGTCAGTATCCAAACCAGAACCTGACTGTACCAGGCCAGTATCCCAAACAAAACCTGACCATACCAGGCCAGTATTCTAACCAGAACCTGACCGTGCCAGGCCAGTATCTTAACCTGAACCTGACTGCACCAGTCCAGTATCCCAACCAGAACTTGACTGTACCAGGCCAGTACCCCAACCAGAACCTGACTGTACCAGGCCAGCATTCTAACCAGAACCTGACTATACTAGGCCATTATCTCAACCAGAACCAGACCAATATCCTAGCCAGAACATGACCATGCCAGACCAGTATACTAACCAGAACCTGAACGTACTAGACCAGTATCCAAACCAGAGGTTGACTGTATTAGGCCAGTACCCCAACCAGAACCCATCGGTACTAGGCCAGTATCTCAACCAGAACCTGACCATATTAGGCCTGTATTATAACCAGAACCTGACTGTACAAGACCATAATCCCTACTGAAAACTAGCTATACCAGGCCTGTATCCCAACCAGAATATGATCATGCCTGACCAGTATACTAACCAGAACCTGAACGTACTAGGCCAGTATCTCAACCAGAACCTGACTGTACCAGACCAGTATCCCAACCAGAACCTGACTGTACCAGGCCAGTACCCCAACCAGAACCTGACTGTACTAGGCCAGTATCCCAACCAGAACCTGACTGTACCAGACCAGTATCCCAACCAGAACCTGACTGTACCAGGTCAGTATCCCAACCAGAACCTGACTGTACTAGGTCAGTATCCCAACCAGAACCTGACTGTACCAGGCCAATATCCCAACCAAAACCTGACCATACCAGGCCAGTATTCTAACCAGAACCTGACTGTAGTAGGTCAGTACCCCAACCAGAACCTGACTGTACTAGGCCAGTATCTCAGCCAGAACCTTACTGTACTAGGCTAGTATCTCAACCAGAACCTGACCTGGGTAAGCCTGAATTATAACCAGAACCTGACTGTACAAGGCCATTATCCCGACTGAAACCTGACTATACCAGACCTGTATCCCAATCAAAGCACGGACATGCCAGACAAGTATGCTAACCAGAACCTGAACACAGTAGGCCAGTATCCCAACCATAACCTGACTGTACCAGGCCAGTATCCCAACCAGATTCTGACTGCACCAGGCCAGAACCCCTACCAGAACCTGAATGTACTAGGCCAGTATCCCAACCAGAACCTGACTGTACTAGGTCAGTATCCAAACCAGAACCTGACTGTACCAGGCCAGTATCCCAAACAAAACCTGACCATACCAGGCCAGTATTCTAACCAGAACCTGACCGTGCCAGGCCAGTATCTTAACCTGAACCTGACTGCACCAGTCCAGTATCCCAACCAGAACTTGACTGTACCAGGCCAGTACCCCAACCAGAACCTGACTGTACCAGGCCAGCATTCTAACCAGAACCTGACTATACTAGGCCATTATCCCAACCAGAACCAGACCAATATCCTAGCCAGAACCTGACCATGCCAGGCCAGTGTGCCACCCAAAACCTGAATGCACCAGGCTGCGTACCACTGGGAGGGAGGGCTTTCAGCTAACAGGAAGCCCCATGACTAATCTCACACAAGAGCACCCCCTCTGGTCTACTGGGCACCTGCGATCTAACTACACAATTCTGCACAGCATGGTAGAATGAGCACACAACCACACCTACTCCTGCGGTGCAGTAACTGCCCAGCTAGGGAACTGGGGAATGAAAGACATCAGGGGCTGACACGCACGATAGCATGAGCGCGCCTCTCCCAAATCTGCAGCAGGATATTGTGGGTGGTGGGAATGGGACAGGCCGGCTTGGCTGACTCCAGGACAAGGAGAGGGACACCGGGGGGAGGGCCACAGGGTTCACAGACGGTAAGAAGAGAGACGCAAAAGTGCATCAGAGGGGAAGCTCCCTGCGACTGCCTCCTCTCGTCCACTCTGTGGGGGAGCTGCAGATCTACAGTGCTCTCAGGGTCGTGCAGCTGCCAATCCGCCGCCGCATTAGCGCAGGCGAGATGGAATTAATCAGGCTTAAGTGACTCGTGTTTCCAACAGTGAACTCTGCTTTCATTAATTCTGAGCCCAATACTAGAGTACACACGTGAAACCAGGTTAACGAAACACTTAAATGGCTGTACTTACTGCTTCTGCGTGTGTGTGTGAGCGAATACATGTACATACTTATAAGAGTGCAAGTTCTGCATTTATGTAAGTGTAAGTGCGTATGTAAATGTGTGTTTATAAGCATGTGTGCGTACGCGTGTATAGTGTGTGTGTGTGTGTGTGTGTGTGCATACGTTTATGTGTGGATGTGTGTATACAAGTATGTGTGCGTATGCATGCATAGTGTGTGTGTACATGCATGTATGCATGTGCCTGTATAAGTGTGCGTGTGTTTATGTATACATGTGTGCGAGTGTACAGTATGTGCATACGTGTGTGCATGTGTGCACAAGTGTGTGTGCGTATGCACGCATGTGTGTGTGTGCGTGTGTGTGTACCCGTATGTGTGTGTGTGTACGCGTGTGTGTGCACCCACATGTGTGTGTGTGTGTGTGTGTGTGTGTGTGTGTGTGTAAATCTCACAGCTGGGTAGGACCTGTAATTAAGCCTCACAGCGCTCTATTCAGTGTTTTTCTGTGGGCTTAACAAGCATAGCAAGAAGCCTGCTAGTGCCCCGCACCCCACTCAGGTGCTAACAAGGTTGACACCAAAACACGCCAATCAATCCAATACAAATCCCCGCTAGCTCCTTTTTATCACATTTTTAATGACCTTATCAGGCCTGTCAGGTGATGGTTGCAATGCTGGATTCAAGCAAAATCTCAAGCAAAAATCCAGCGGAGTCCATCTGCGCACACAATTTTGCGACCCAGCGTGTCCTCGTGATGTCATGTATGTTATACGGCGCAGCACACCCATCAGCAGATCATCCAGCAACGAGCATCGTCGACCACAGGCTACACACGCAAGCCCCTCCATGCACAATGCAACAAACAGCCAGTTCCTGGTCCATTGATTACATGATTACTGGCCCATTATCGAATAGGAAGCAATCCACCATCTGACTTGGTGATTGGCTACCGATGATGTTGCTGAAGTTAGGCAGCACTCTAGGAACAAAGGTGAGCAGATGCCATCCCGAAGGGCATGATGGGTCTCCCGGTCCATGTCCAAACTGGGGATCTCACATGGGGCAGGGCTGCCCAACCCTGTTCCTGGAGCTCTACCATCCTGTAGGTTTTCACTTCAACCCTAACAAAGCACACCTCATTCAACAGCAAGAGCAAGGCTGCCCAACCCTATTCCAGGAGATCTAGCATCCTGTAGGTTTTCACTTCAACCCTAACAAAGCACACCTCATTGAACAGCTAGAGCAGGGCTGCCCAACCCAACTCCTGGAGATCTACCGTCCTGTAGGTTTTTACTTCAACCCTAACAAAGCACACCTCATTCAACAGCTAGAGCAGGGCTGTCCTACCCCATTCCTAAAGATCCCCAAAACAAAGGTTTAACCGTATTCAGTTAAATTCAATTTCATTTGTGTACAGCTTTTCTTTTTACAGAGACATTGTCACAACAACGCTTTACAGAAAGAGGAAATTGGGAAAAGATTTGGCAGAACTACGCCAGAATCTCCCAAAAATTCGGCAGGTTATGCACAGACAATCCCCAGTGGGAAGAAACAAAAGTCAGTGGTGAGAAAAATATGCCTGTTGGGAGGAACGCCGATATTCTGTTCTTCCCAGGTGGTTTGGTGAAGAGTGGAAAAGGTGTGTCGCATTAACTGCATCCTGGATGTTAAAGGTGAGTCACATTAACTGCGTCCTGGATATTAAGAGTGCGTCACATTAACTGCGTCCTGGATGTTAAAGGTGCATCGCATGAACTGCGTCCTGGATGTTAAAGGTGCATCGCATGAACTGCGTCCTGGATGTTAAAGGTGTGTCGCATTAACTGCGTCTTGGATGTTAAAGGTGCGTCGCATTAACTGCATCCTGGATGTTAAAGGTGCGTCGTATGAACTGCGTCCTGGATGTTAAAGGTGCGTCACATTAACTGCGTCCTGGATGTTAAAAGTGCGTCACATTAACTGCGTCCTGGATGTTAAAGGTGCATCGCATGACCTGCGTCCTGGATGCTGATGGCGCGTCGCATGTACTGCGTCCTGGATGTTAAAGGTGCATCGCATGAACTGCGTCCTGGATGTTAAAGGTGTGTCGCATTAACTGCGTCTTGGATGTTAAAAGTGCGTCACATTAACTGCGTCCTGGATGTTAAAGGTGCATCGCATGACCTGCGTCCTGGATGCTGATGGCGCGTCGCATGTACTGCGTCCTGGATGTTAAAGGTGCATCGCATGAACTGCGTCCTGGGTGTTGATGGCACTTGGGGGTGATGTGCAAGCTTGGCTTAACCGGTCTCCCACCTTTCCACTGAGACCTTTCCCACAACGCACTGCGTCTCAGCACAGGGCACACACACCAGAGACGCCGTCACAAAGATGCTTTGCAGGAAGGTAAGAAAAGAGGGAAAAACTAAGCCTGAACACTCCCAAAAAACTCCCAAAAGATGAGCCAAAGCGAGATGAAAAAACTCCTCAGCAGGAACAAAAAAAAAAAAAAACACTCAAACAGCATCGAGAAAAAACTCCCCGCTGGGAAGAAATCTCCGGAGGAACCAGAATCTAGAGGGCGAGCCTATTCCCCTGACAGCCTGCTCTGTGCCACTAACATAACACAGGGACAATAAAATGTATTTATCCCCAGCACCAGAAACCCCCGTTATCAACGGGACAGAGAGAGCCGAACCTGGGGTACACCGCAATGACGTAGGTGCGCTACGCGGGTTCCAACTGACGACTGACGAGCACCTATCCTGGGACCATACCAGCACAGGGAGTAGCCCCCTCAGGCTACAACGTCTGTGGATGTATTTCTGCTAACCCTGACCCCTACAATCTCCACAGAAACCGGGTCCGCCACGCCATTCACGCGCACTGGTGCTCCGTCCGCCAAGACGGTTCTGTCCGGTTCCAGGATGTTTTCCGTTCGCCAAAGGAACAGGAAAATCGCAGGTTTTGTGTCGGTTGTCATAGGGAATCGGCTGCCTGGCTTATCGCCTCAATTTCATACGCAGTCATTAACATCACATATCAATTAATTTCACGTGCTCGTTACCCAAACCGCCTTCCCTCAAAGGATTTTCACTTGGGCGTATTTTTAAATAAAATTAATTTTCCTGATTAAGTGCTAATTACACCGATTTTCCTCTTAAACCGTGAGCATTCATCTCTTTAATTTTCGAGAGAAACGGGGCTCCAAAATGAACGTGGGGGGGCTAGATTCTAAACGCCGGTGGAGCCGCAATCGTTTCAGTTTGTCTGCTCCACGTTCACAAAAGGCCTGCGGGTAGGCCAGGACCAGATTGTTGCCAGGGCAAGCACGGCGAGCGCAGACGTGCAAATGGCCAACTGAACGCAGACGTAGTTGCTATGTGCGCGACGGCTTGAATAACAACGAAGCCAGGGTCAATAGGACAGAATGAATGGCCGTTTTTTGGTGGAGTAGACGCACTCGTCCTCAGTTGGGCAGTGGACCTCACTGCAGCAGATAATAAAACAATACTACCTGCATTGTACACAATGCACAGGAAGTGGTCATATGGCATATGTAAGCCTGTACTACCAGAGAGTAAAAATAAAACCAAACTTCAGCATTGAGGCCACAAGGGACTAAAAAGGAATAGGTATTTGCTGCTCACTTCCTGGCTGCTGCTTTCAGAGTGGGGGGGATGAGTGGGGGTGATTTGGTGTGGCCAGTATGACCTGCTGAGAAAAACAGCACATCCTAGTGAAGTTATCCTGTTATCCTGTTGACCAGCATACTGGAACCTGCTGGTCTAGCATCACCAAGTGGAAACTACCAGCATGACCAACACCTTGACTAAACAGGCCTGCCTTGGCCCTGTTTCACAAAGCAGGATTACAGAGCTAGCTGGAAAACTGCGCTGAGTAAAACCTAGAACCCTCCCAAATCTGGAACATGGACTAGTGAAAAAAGCTGTTTCGGGTTTTACTCAGCACAGTTATCCAGCTGACTCCGTAATCCTGCTTTGTGAAACACCTCCCCAGCACAGCTAGCCAAATCAGCATAAAACCAGCACTGGCCAGCTTTTACCAGCAGCACAGCAACATCAGCCGACTTGAAACTTATGCTGGTCAACGGTGCCTTCTATCAGTAGGGTCAAAACTCGTGTTCTTTAGAAATATACAACCAGATCTGTTTGGCTACTGTAGCACACCAATCCGGGCCATCCACACACACAAAGATCATGGAGCTCAAACACTTCACAATAGATCTCTTCTACACAACAGATCTGCATCCCTGTTCCTGGTGCCACTGGCCTACCATCTCAAAAAAACCTGAATGACACCTTAGGGAGCGATGGCTGGAAGCAGCTACAACACAGGTGATAGCTGGGTTTTCATTTTTTAATCGGTCTATCTGCAATGAAATCTGCATCAATAGCAGTCCAGCGGATAGTGAACACAGCACAGGACATCATCGGGACCCATCTACCAGACTTCAACTCCTCAATATGCCTGCGGCGGGCTCACATCATCACAAAAGATCCATCCCACCCCAGCCACCACCTGTTCAACCTCTTGCCGTCTGGAAGGAGATACAGGAACATTGCAGCTCTGACTTCCAGGAATAAAAACAGCTTCTTTCCCAGGGCTGTGGTACAATTAAACAATGCTGCTTTTACCCCTATCCCCTCACCCTCACCCCCACCCCCCCCCACCCCCCCACCCCGTGTGCAATAACTGGAGCACAAGCCCAGTACTTTTATATACATTTTTATTTATTATTTACTTTTTTATTTATTTTTATTTATTTATTTATAAATGTTTTAATTGACAATGTTTATCTGTCCTTTATTCATTGTTTTTTAACTTCTTATCCTGTTATCTTGCTATATGTGCTGTGCACTAAGAGGGTTCTGTAATTTTGTTGTCTTGAATAATGACAATAAAGCTCTATCTATCAATTAGAGCAGAACGTGCATCAAAGGTGCTTGACGGCACAACCTTTACATCTAATTACTCTGAGCAGAGGGTCAAAAGCCTCACGCATTTACTAGACTAGACAGTCACTCTGAAAGGTAGACTGTGGGGCATGGAAATAAAACTGCGCTCGGCATGCAATCCAGGGGATCCAAACAGTGTGTAGAACACACAGGAACACCTTTCCGAGGCTGCCCTTCAAGTTAAAACCTTGGGGCATTTGGTTCTTGGATCTCAGTAATACATGTCATCATCACCCGAAATTCACAGACAGCGAGTTCACTGTAGTACCACTTGAAGGATATTTTTTAACTGCAATAGTTAAGCAACAATTCTTAACTAAAATTCATAAACGAGCCACTGCCAAAAAACGTGTGTTCCCCCGTGGCAGGGTTTGCCAGGTTAATCCTAGGGAACTACTGGAACTGTCGATTCTCGGTTTCATTGAAATTCAGGAACGAGTTTAGACCCAAGAAACAAAGTGTGGAGAGTTAACTGTGTAATTAATCAATTGCTTTAATTAATCTATTAAGCGCTGAGTAACAAGGAAACCCAGCAGACCCTGTGGCTCCATAGGGAGAAGGTTTGGGACGTCAGCAGAACCCTCTGGTTCTACAGAGAGAAGGTTTGGGACCCCAGCAGAGCCTGTGGCTCTAAAGGGAGAAGACTGGGGACCCCAGCAGACCCTGTGGCTCTACAGAGAGAAGGTTTGGGACCCCAGCAGACACTGTGGCTCTAAAGAGAGACGATTGTGGACCCCAGCAGACCCTGTGCTTCCATAGAGAGAAGGTTGGGGACCCCAGCAGACCCTGTGGCTCCATAGAGATTAGGTTGGGGACCCCAGCAGAGCCTGTGGATCTTGAGGAAGAAGGTTTGGGACCCCAGCAGACCCTGTGGCTCTAAAGTGAGGCGACTGGGGACCCTGTGCTTCCATAGAGAGAAGATTGGGGAGCCCAGCAGACCCTGTGGCTCCATAGGGATTGGGTTGGGGACCCCAGCAGACCCTGTGGCTCTACAGGGAGAAGGTTGGGGACCCCAGCAGACACTGTGGCACTATAGCGAGAAGGCTGGGGACCCCAGCAGAACATTTGGCTCCATAGGGAGAAGGTTTGGGACCCCAGCAGACCCTGTGGCTCCACAGGGAGAAGGTTGGGTCTGCTGGGTTCCCTGCCCTGCAGTGAGAGACAGCCCCAGGTTGAACCACAGGTGTGGGCGACAGTGTAAAGCAGGGCTGCAAAACATGGGCTGCCACCATTTTTGGGATATTTGTGCCGACTGTGTGTTTTTGAAACAGGCAATTAATTTACACAGTCTGACTAAAATCACTGAAAAAAAAGTTTGAACGTGCATCTTTGTTGAAAACATCTATATTTAGCCTACATTTTAGGCATTTGGCAAACGCTCATATTCAGAGCAACTTTGCATTCTTATTAAACACACAACCAATTTACATAGCTGGATATTTTACTTCTGCGGTTCAGGTAAAGTGCCTGCTCAGATATCAAACCCTCAGCACACTACACGGCACTGCAATGCATTGCATTACACTACACTAAACGACCCCTGGGCACAAACCCAAACAGGGAAAGAGTCCCTTAAAGGACACCCAATCATTCTGTTAATTATAGAGACAGGAGAATGATCAATGGTTTACCTTAAAATTAGCATTCATCACAGATCTATTTGGGGCACGAAGCAATCTGACAAATAATAACCTGGGGAAATTATTAGGCATTTTCAAAAATTAAATTACATTTTAAAATTTTGATTACAAAATGGTCCCTACAAGGCCGAAGAATGCATACTAATGCTCAGAGGGCTAATATAGTTTCACTCTGTATTGTTTTCTCAAAATAATACCATCCAAGACTCTGAATTATTGTAAGGTGTGGGTGTGGGTGCGGGTGTGTGTGCGTGTGCGCGCCATGGGTCAGCCTCTACAACAAATAATGTAAAAGGAAAGAATTCACTATTACAACCATTTGAATGCTGACAGGGTTAGAGAATGCCTTCTGGCATCGCACAGTCGTAATCCAGAACCGACAGAAAACAGAAACAGGTTTGAGATTGAACATCATACGATGGGACAGTAGAGGTTGGAAACGTTTATAAAACCTCTTTCGGAACCTTTTCAGTATCTCCACATGTCCACCACTGTTCGAAACGGGGAAAATGGGAATTTTTAAAATAGTCGAGAAAAAAGTTTTGCATAGCAGGAAGTAAAACAACAGCAAGCATCGCAAAAAAAAATTAAGTTACGACACAGTCATCCAGATTCCTCAACTTTCATTGGCGCATCGTCCAGTCGCTGCGTAAATTAACCGCAACGTCTACACACTCGTTCAGCTCCAAAATGAAGTAAAATAACGATTCAAAAAGGTTGCTAATCAGAAAAAAATGTAAATACTTTTAAATAAAACATTTATTTTTTCAAAAATCACATTCACTTGTAAACTTACACGTTTTGAAATAAACTGATTTACTTGATAAATACAAGTAATTACTGTCAAAACTGTCAACTTTTTTTGGTTAGGTTTAATCCATGACAACTGGGTTTTAGAAATGTCTCAAACTACGTGGAGACGCAGACGTTTCGATCTAGCCCCTTGGATGCCCTGTGTATAAATCAGTCACCGTCTCACCATTACCGTGTCTGCCGCACCGAGATATTAGTCAACATATAATTACTGATCTACGATTCTTTTTCGACGTCATCTACACCGATTTATTTGCAGACCTCGTTTGGTTACGATCAATACATTATATTCACATTACATTCAGTTGCAGTCTTACGTGTGTCAAATGCAGGGTAGCCATTTGCGTGCATGTGGAGCAAGTTGAGCGAGAGAACGTCTTCACTTACGTAAATGGCTGATGCATTTTTGGATTTTTTTTTTTAATTGAACAACCATCAGCTCCACCGCACACACCACTTTTCGCACACTAACGCTGTCAAAACACCCCTGTTTCCAACATTAAAACGACCGCTAGTCACATAAGTTCACAATCGAAATTATATTTTTGATACAATGATCGGGAAAAAACACAATAAGTAGCCCATGTACCGGATTCGCATTGTGTGCACTCACTGCTACTGTACTTACACAGCCGTGAAGACCAAGGACTCGCTCAACCGATCTGGGTTAACCCCTAGAGACACGAGATGAAACAATGAAACGGATTCTAGAGCCCTAGACGAAACGATTTCCCCAATACTTTTAATTATTTCCCCATTAATAACGCACGGCGTCGAAAAGTTGAGCATCGTAACCCAGTAGGCTACTCCGTTCACTGGACGCCGAGAACCCCGAGACTGTTTTAATGTGCTTGGCTACTTCGAACTGGGGTGCTGTTGATTGCCAGCTACAACATTGATATAACAATTGTCTTGGCTTTGCACCACAATTTCACCAACCGTATCTAATCCCTTGGTAGCCTTGAACACAAAGACCGACACATCAGGAAGTCAACCGATCGTACGAAAGCCATTTGAAAACCCGCCGTGGCTATTTTAAATTTCCCATTCCACCTCGACTAGGCCGCAGTCAAATCCTCGGACTCACCTGACTCGCCTTTACCCCTCAGGTTCCACTGGCTCCGGGTTCAATTTCCGATCCTGAAGCGCTGCAGCAGTTCCTCACGACCAGTCCCCGGCACCGGCAGGCAACACAAAAGCGCTGATTGGGCCCCGACAAGCGTTCATCCCCCTTGGTCTCTGCCCAGACAGACGGGTTATTGGTCGGCGGCTGTGTCGGAGACGCGCCCCTATTAAGGTGTGTGTTGTTGTCTGTGTCTTGAGGGGAGGGGACAAGAACCAACGAAATGATGGGAACTAAATGGGTTGTTATGCGCTCCGTGTAGACGGCGCAAGGCAAGCTCACTACAATGACAGATAAATTGTGGCCAGCCATATTATCTCCCTTGCCATTCCGCCGGGGCTACTGAGTAGATTCCAGAGGAACAATACCGTCAAAGCGTAACTGTCACCTTTTTAGTCTTTCTGAAATTCCAAAAGTTTCCAATGAAAAAAAATACTGCGGAGATAATGGTACAGCGTTTCTTGATTTCCAGAGGCCTACCTATTTTGTAAAAAAAAGAAGAAAAAAAGGAAGAAAAAAACAGTAATGCTAAAGTTGAATACGCCCACGGATGATGAACGACAGCTCACAAGCTAATTAAATGAACAGTCTTGATTGTTTTAAACAATAAAATACTTAACTTACGACCCCCGTACGTGCTCATTACAGGAGCACTTCATTCTGAGTGACATTTATTGCTCTGATTTGTGACTAATTGGTGCATAATTAGAAATCAACACTAAGACACACAGGCTAGTGTATGCCATGGCTAAATTAGAGCGGTCGATTATTAGCTAACTGTGTTGTTAAATATCAGAGCACCTACGGCGTTGACCAAGAACTGTTAACAGTATAATTTACGTTTTTTATGAACAGTAGACGGATAGCCGACATTGTCTATGACCTGACTGACACAATAAAGGTGAATTCCTTCCAGACCTCGGCCTCTGATGCTGCATTATGAGTCCACTGTCAGTTCAGTATACGGCAAGGCCAAGACACTGGTGTACCACCCAATCTAAATGACCAGTGACCTCTGGGCATCTTAACGCACATGCATAACGGTAAACTGTTAGCTCATTTATCAGATTCACTCAGACTTAGGTAGCCTACTACATACTTTCCTTTAAAAGTTGATTTTAAAAATGGCTATAGATTCCAACACAATTATGCTGACCGTGTTAAATATGTGTTAATGGTATGAATATTAGTTGCGTTCCCTTATAGTTGCAAAACACATAAAGACTTTTAAAAAAAAAAAAACAAGATCATATAGGCTATTCGCTTGTTAAAATGCAATAATACAAACATTGCCCATAAAACGTGGAATAGAAAGAGGATTTAAATTCACGACTTCATAAAAAGGGAAGTAATTTTAAAAAGACATGCGTTAAGAGTCCTATATTGGAATTCAGCAGTGAAAAATTTCAGCCGGTTGTTAATTCATATTCACAGTCGGTCATTTCCAATAGTATGAGTCTCTGTGAGAACATGCATTTTGTAAAATTTATTTACAGGGCTAATGACAGAAATTAATATGCCTATTGGAAGCTCGTGACAGATCGTCGCGCTACAAACACCATTTAGACTACATTCTGAACTGTGTTAAGCACGTTTTGATATGGAAAACGCCGTTTGTTTTTTTTTGGGGGGGGGGGGGGGCGGTGGTACTATTATCTGCCACACACAAAGACTGTTAGCTTCGTAGCTACTCGTTCAACAACATCCCACTTGGCTAAATGCGAGTTGGAAAACGTTCATTGTTAGCGGTTGCAATGCTAATCACGCCCTCTAGTGGTGCAATTGTGCGCAGTCCCGTTTGGCAAACGGGCAGGTTGGGGATACATTGTATAGCTATGGTACAACCACTGTAACCTGGTGGTTCTCCTGCCAAAATAGGGTTTGCTTTACGCCTCCGTGGGATATTCGAACTGCCATTTCAAGTAAACTACTAAAAATATGGTCTGAGGTGCCTTGTATTCAAACCATACGTTCGTTAAATTGACAGCAGCGTCCCGCCACCCTTCTAAAGGCTTCGGCGTCGGTCTCTCCATCGAATATCCGCTGGGATTCAGCGTAGAGTAGCTAAAAGAAGCGTTTAAGTTAGGTAATGACATCACAGGTTGTGTTTAAGTGTGCCGAGTTTGTCCAGACGTCAAGCCTACAGCCTAAAACAGAAATGTCATTACCTTTAAAATCCAAGACTGACGTGTCGCGTTGAAAATATGTAGTTGTGCAACTCTTTACATTCCAGGGGAGGCTTCAGAGCCGTAACATTTTTGTAGCCCATATTGACCAGACTTATTTTCCTCAAAAGTCCTCATTGGGACAATTTTCCATTAAAGTGGTTGATCGTCGTTAAAAAAAAAGAAAGAAAAGAAACTTCCCTCGCTTACGGTTACTCGGCTATTACTCTGCTATGCTACCGGCACACGTAGTCTAGTATTTTCATCGCATGTAGTGTGAAAATCCGTTTCAAGCAGAACATTAGGCTGCTGCCATCGTTGTAATATCAAATATAGGCTAAAAGGGCGTACGTCACGCATCACTGGCGCGTTAAATATTCTACTCTGACGGAGTGCCTTTCGACTCAAATGCATGTTATGAGATAGTTTCAATAGATACGCAATCCATGCAATCAAAAACTGTCAATAGAGTAGGCTGTACGCCAACAATAATAACATTTTAAAAAAACTACATATTTCATAATTCCGTGCTATTTTAGGGACTGAATTTTAGTCAAAGTGGTCCAGCAGAGGTGAGACCTCCATACGCCCCTCCCCCATCGTGTATTTCTTTATTTATCGAGTTTTTTTTAAAAAAATTTTTTTATTTAAACCGTGCAACTGTGCCCCTCTTGTCAGGGATAAACAATTTGGGGGCGGAAATAGACCACAATCACCGGAAGTCGACGGTCGCAGCAACCGTTTCCTCTGTGTTCCTAGCCTAGGACCTAGGGCGGGAGGGCACAGAGAGATCTGATAAGTGCAAGGTGGAAAATCAGACAAGGACTATGGGCAAGCCCATGCAAATCAACAGCACCGAAGGACGACAAATGGACGTTTGCATGCCCCGCATTAACAGGGACGTTCTGTTCCATTGCATGATGTAATTAATGCAAATAACAAATAAAGTTTTATAGACCTATAAAAATCGCCTTTATACGAATCTTGCTGGCCAGGGATTTTAAAATGGGAACCTGAGCAGCATCGGGCTAAAAACATGATAATGACGTCAACTTCAGGGTCATGCAGTCTTTGATGGGCCAGCAGAACCAACCAGATCTAGTTTCGATCACGAGGCAACTCGATTACACTTAAAACATCTAACTGACTGAAGTTAGAACGAGCTCCGTTTCTAACGCGTTGACGTTTTATTATTAATGGTCCAAGCAGCGACGCTGTTGGAACCCTATTATATCTGTTAAGATTATTATTAGGGGTCCAACCAGCGAAGCTGCTGGAACACTATTGTATCTGTTAGGATGATGATGATGATGATTATTATTATTATTCGCTAAAAGTGTCTGAGGCTCAGCAACCATAAGTCCTAGACCAACCAAATTTGGTAGGTGGGTTCCTATGCCCCCCCCACTACTCAGGCACTACAAATCACCTATGTCGGCCAGATGGTGGCGCTATAACAAAGGGTCATGCTTAAGAGGCCATAACTCCCACACCATAAGTCAGATCAACACAAAACTGCATTGACCTATGCATCTGAATGTGCTCTACAACTTTGCTATTTGGACCACCTATGTCTGCCATATTGTTTGCCCGCCATTTTGACCTTTTTTATTAGTTGCGGCACAGAAGCTGAAACCAGCAACGTTCTGGACTGAGTGAAATAGGAGAAGACGGGGCGGAGCAAAGTGAACTGACATAAAGAGTCCACCAATAAAAAAGTAGAGGCACATCTCCGTGCATAACAGGGAGTCATTTTGGTTCTTCATACTAAAATGTGCATGTAAAAACAAAGTTCTGTGGATCCCCCCCCCCCACCTCTTTGATGTAAAATCCCCTTTCTGTCCTTTGCCTCCACACATACTGCATGCCCCCCAACCCCCACCTCACACTCAGAAACTCAGGCCCAGCTGTCTATTCTTGGCACTGCACATTTACATTGCTGATATATCTCGTATAATAGCATTGTGGGTAATGATGTGAGTCTTTCAAGCCAAGAAGTACGTGCAGTGGTAATCACAGGTCAAATCTGGCATGCTCGAGAGTATCACAAAAACGGCTTAATAATCCGCTGGAGAGTATAAATAAAGAAATAAATCCATGCACAATGAAAGATGGTGTATATTTATTCCAGTTTATCCATGCACTCAGAATATGGTGGTCCAGATTAACTCCAGATGAACTGTGGGGGGAGGTATTTACAGAGTAGGTAGTGAAGTTCTTTGAGGCCACATCAGGTCATGCATTGGGATTTCTGCTGGATCTGATGTTTGACCCTAATCCAACAAATGAATGAACTGACAATATGAAAAAGGCAATGATTGTGGAAGGCCATTTTTGGAAAGGGGGTGGTGGGGCTTTGTTTAAAACTGGCTGTGCCCTGCAAGTTGGCGCTGCTCAAATTTGAGAAGGTGTCAGCATGGTGGTCAAATTAAAAATGGGGTCTGTGCAGATTAGAAGGGTGTAGCACTGGTCTATGATCCCAGGCAAGAGAACAAGTAGTATAAATGCCAACTAAACTGTGTTCTTGGCTAGAAATAGCTGTACAAAATAAGTATTGTATCTTACTGAACCTGTGTTTAGTAGTTGTCTATGACCATGAAATGCACTTTTTGTACGTCGCTTTAGATGAAAGCGTCTGCCAAATAAATGTAATGTAATGGAATGTAATGAGTCCAAATGTTTAACAGAAAAACTCTGTATTTGAAATGACTCCCAGGCCCAGGGCCTAGCCTGAGGGGCCCTAAGCAGGTCTGGATTTTGGGTCCCCGTCCAACCTAACATCATAAATAATATATGAATATTTTAGAATAATTAGGGGGCCCACTGGTAGTCACAGGGCCTTACTGTTAGTAGACACTCTTGTCACTTAAGCCGCGTTTCCACCGCAGGAACTTTACCCCGGAACTAGGAACCTTTTGAGGAACTCAGTGCGTTTCCACCGCAGGAAATAGGGTCTAAATTTAGTTCCGGAGGCTTTATTTTACCCCCAAAAAAGTTCCTGCTCGGGGGGTAGTACTTTCCAAAAGTACCGGAACCTTTGGGGTGGGGCGCAAGCGCTGAAAATTTCTGATTGGTCGACTACTTGCAGTGTTATTTGTTTTATTTCAACCGCCATGTTTAAAAATCTGCAGCCGCAAACCGATTTATTTTCATAATAACTTCAAATCAAACTTGTATGTTATGCGGCGCAGTAGCCTAGTTTTGGTTATAGCCTGCCAATATCTTGGAATTATAACGTGTGCTCTTCTGTTCTTTTCTTGCTTCAGTATTCGTTTTATAAAATGCTAAGCATTCGTGCTGGGACAGCATATTACGTACCAAAACATTCAAACGGATTAATTCGTTTGCTGAATATTTTCTTCCGGATTTTCTTTGTTAACCCGTTGTAATTGACTCAAAACGTTCGATACAGTTATGTGAGGTATGCGGTAGTTCTGCGTAATTCACGTTGGTGTTACAGTGAAAGCAAACTGGAAATCACCTTCCGCACTTTTTGTCAGGGTAAAATAACAGGTTAATTCTAGTAATGGTCCCTTTAGCTTTTTCAGACTGCCGTAATTTTACTCAAAAAGACCAGGAAGACTATGGACTAATTTATGGTGCGTGGTTCACATCTGGAGGGCACACTTCGCTGCTCGGCTAGCAGTAACTTCGAAGGAAAGCAAAAGTGGCTGTACAACTGCTAATTTAAATTTTCACCCAAGTCTGAGTTTTCGTTCTATTCTTGTCATTTTGCGATTAGCCTATATGGAATTGACGATGAGAAAGTAATCAAACAGCAAATTGTTTACAACGTGTGCATGTTTTCTGCTGTTGTTGCCAGTTATATTGGAAATGTGAATGCATTCTGTCGCCTCGGATGTCAAGACATGAAAGTGAATGTTCGCATAAAAACATAATGAATGTGTTTGAGAGGATATATAAAACAGTTACAATCTGACTATTGGTCTGTTATATCCTATTTGTTGCATAACAACGGTCCAAGTTCAACTACCAATGACAGTTTTGCTTGACAATGGTAAAATATGCCCAAACGGCTGCAGAAGAATATTTCAATTCCAGGTGATTAAATCGATAAAAATCAATAAATACAAAAGTAACCATATATAGTCATTGTTGGTAACCCGTTGTATATAAGTGGAACAAACCCCTCCGGGCTGTCCCAGTTATTAGAAAATAATGTAGGCTACTTCGTTGGTAGTATGGGGTTACAGAAGAAATCATAGGACAGATGGACCGACGACAACGTCGCTTTTTCATACGTCAGTGGGCTAATTTGCCTAATCTTCGCGGGGTGAAGGAACCTTTTAGTTCCTTGAAAAGTAGTTCCTGGGTCTAAAAGTTCCGGGCACTTTTGGTGGAAACGCGGCTTTATTGAGACTAGTCAGCTCTGCTTGGGCCTGTGTTTGGGTTAGAATTTGCGGTTGTTCAAGATGAGAGAGAAAGGGTTACGTTGGAGGATAGGGCAAGCTCTCCCTGCACGATTTTGGACATCTCTCAAAACAAGTAACGTAGAGTACACCCACGCAAAAAACTACGAAGCCCACAATAAAAGCAGAATATCTCAGAACATATGTCATGAAACAAGACCAGGTTAAAACCTAGTATATGGCTGGACCTAACAGTGTTTCCTCTAGGATTTTTTTCAGCAGCGGGTGAAAGGTTTTTGTTGTACCTATATTAGCCTCAGTGGCTGAGAGCCATAGGTGGAACCTTGTCTTGTCTACCCATTTAGGGTCCCAGCCTGATAGCCTGTGCTTAGTCTTCATTTTCTCTCCTCTCTCCTGTCCTCCTCCACTCTCCTCTCCACTCATCTCTTTCTGCCCTCTCTCCTGCTTCACTCTGCTCTCCTGCTCCACTCACCTCCACTACTCCTGCCTGTGTACTTGTCTAATAAGGTTACGTTTGAGACTGAGTAACTCACATCACAAATAGTTGATCACGCAACCAATAAGAATATTAAAATATTGTAGTAGCCACCACTAACGTTACGTATTTTAGAACTAGAAGGCATTTCTTTCCCTTCAAAACTTTGGGGCATAGCTAAGAACCTTGAGCCCCTCTCTAGCGAAAGTAACGTTAGAGCACGAGCACATTACCGACCACCCGAGGAGCGGGACGTGTATCGACCACCTGAACCGCTAGTGTATTTACTTCATAATTTATTAGAGAGAACTGGACATCGTTCCTATTAAAATGTAATTCCTGTAAAAAACACATAATAAACTGTCTAAATGTGAAAAACCAACTTCATACATATACATTTGGTTATATTAATACAACCTTATTTACTATATCAACTTTAAGACAAGCAACAAGCTCGGAATTATCTCACCGCGATTTCAAACTACTTTCCTAACAGCTATTTTGCGTCCTGCGACTTGGGTTACAACTGTGAACGTGTACGGATTCCTGGACATGCCGATAGCGACCACCCTTTCTCATACTAACCTCAAATACACAAGACGGGACACTTATGCAGTATGCTAGCAAATTGATGTCAAGTTCCATTCATTTATATGGGGTGGTCGATACAGGTCCCCTGAGCAACCAAAAGCTAGCGCTGGGCCACCTCTGACTTATTTGCCAGCACTGAAAAAAATCGAGAAAATATTTCTTATATAGTTGCAAATCTGTTTCATTATTTCACGATATTGTGGCGCACTTGACAAAATGGAGGCAGAGACAAGAGTTGGAGTTTACAAATCGCTTGCACAGAGCTTCGGTTTATTTAACCAGTCCTAAAAAGGACTGTTACTTCTCAGACGGTTACAACACTTTGGCACAACACACAACACAACACAAGTCAGTATGACTTACCCTGCTCGGAGTCTCCCCTTATATCGACTGGGCTATGCAAATAAGGTTTACTTGCCGGAGCTGCCGCTGATTGGCTGCCTATATCTAACTTTTTAGCCAGCCGCAGCTGCTCCTGCCTCTACCCAACTCCAAGCTGCGACACTAGTATGGGCAAAACAGTTCTTTTTAGTGTACTGAATCAGTAGAATCAGTTCACTAAAAAGATTCGTTCAAAAGATTCATTCACAGAATCAGTAGCGTAACTATGCTTGGCGTCGGTCGGTCGCCCCGGGTGGGGCGTTTCACAAAGTGATTCAGTAATCTTCGTTCACCCAAAAGATTCGTTCTTTTGAACGAAACTAAAGTGTTCTGTCATTCGCGAACGATTCGGGCAAGTGTACTGTCGTTCGCGAACGATTCCGGGCGAGCGTAGTACGTTCAGTGAACGAATCACTGAACTGCGAACGATAGTCAGTGAACTACCAGTTCGTGGTTTCACAAAGTGATTCAGTACACTTTGTTCACCCAAAAGATTTGTTCTTTTGAACGAATCGTTCGCGAACGACACAACACTATGCGACACACACAAGACGAGGGGCAAGGAACACGGAGGAAACTCAGCAACAACTACAAGAGACGTGATACACAACAAAACTGTACAAGCACACGTAGCATGGATATCTACACTTCTAACACACAAAAGCCTGCTAACTACACCTAGCTACACACAGCTATACACAAGCAAGTATTTACATGGCAACGGCCACGGCAATCGTAGCTAGCTGCCTAGCTGGCTACCCCGGGTCGCCACAATATATTATTAATTTTAATAAGAATTAGTTGGCCATGAACATCAATAGACAATACATTGTGAATGTTTATTTAAACTGTAAAATCTATCTAACTTAACGTTAGCTAGTTAAATCTACCTTTTTTCGTATAGGATTACGTTTTGTAACGTAATCCTATCCTCTGCCCCGTTTGTCACTCTGCCTGAGGAGAAAATTATGTACTTGCGCTGTTGTTTATTTGGTTGTCATGACACACGTGATCCGGCCGACCAATGGTGTAACTTCATCACTCAGTCAGTCACTCAGTCACTCAGTCAGACATTCGCGTTTGTGGGGCTGGCCCCACTGTTGCGGTCCAGCCAAAAACAAATGAAGCAAAGTGTAGGTTTTCTTTGAATGTTTTTTTCAGAATTCTAAATCAGTGTTCTAGAATTCCATTGCTTTCAAATACCAGTAGTGATTGTTAAATCAGCATTAGAATGTTCAGTTAAGATCATTTTAATCACATATTAGCATTTTCAGCATAATAAACATAATTTGTGATCTTACAACTTTAAAGGCTTAATTATTGGAAATTTCACATATGCGGATTCATCAATATACTGAGTCATACAGTTCAGGCCAAAAGTTTACAAACACCTAGGCTAAAAACATTCAAACTCAGATTTTCAGTGGGTCAAAAACAGATTTATTTCAGCTTTTATGTACTATATCAAATTTTCACTTTGTTAGTATTTGGTGGCATTGCCTTTTAATTGCTTAACTTAAATCAAACGCTTGGGGTAGCCTTCCACAAGGTTCTCACAATACTTTGCCTGAATGTTTGCCCATTCCTCCTGACAGAACTGGTGTAACTCAGTCAGGTTTGTGGGCCTCCTTGCTCGGACACGCTTTTTCAGTTCAGTCCACACATTTTCACACATTTATGGGATTCAGGTCAGGGCTTTGTGATGGCCACTCCAATACTTTCACTTTGTTGTCTTTAAGCCATTTTGTTACAACTTTGGAAGTCTGCTGAAGATCATTGTCCTGCTGGAAGATCCAGTTGTGACCAAGTTTTAACTTTCTAGCGGATGTCTTGAGGTGTTGCTTCAGTATTTCTAGATAATCCTCCTTCCTCATGGTGCCATCTATCTTCTGAAGTGTACCAGTCCCTTTTCCAGCAAAACACCCCCACAACATGATGCTGCTACCCCCATGCTTCATATGGATGGTGTTCTTCTAATTAAAAGCCTCACCCGTTTTCCTCCATGCATAGCACTGATCATTATGGCCAAACAGTTAAATTTTTGTTTCATCTGACCAGAGAACACCCCTTCAAAAAGGCTTGGTCTTTGTCCTGGTGATCCCCTGCAAACTTAATTCTGGCTTTTTTATGCCGGTTTTGTAGTAAAGGCGTCTTCCTTGCGCAACAGCCTTTCAGGCCATTGGAATGTAGGATTCTCTTAATGGTGGATGTAGATACTTTGGTACCTGATGCCTCCAACTCCTTCACCAGTTCCTTTGTTGTTGTCTTGGGGTTCAGTTGAACCTTCGGACCAAAGTTCGGTCAGCCCTGGGCATTAATTTGTGCCTCCTTCCTGAGCATTGCAGTGTCTATGTGGTCCCAGGATTTTTATATTCACATACAATTGTTTGTATATATGCTCATGGTACCGTCAGTTGTTTGTAAATTGGTCCTAAGGAGGAACCGGACTTGTGGAGGTCCACAGTTTTTTATCTGAGGTCTTGGCTGAGTTTCTTGGATTTTCCCATGGTATCAAGTGCGAAAAAGCAGTGACTCTAAAGCAGTGGTCTCAAACTCAGTGCCATAGAGGGCCGTGTGTATGCTGGTTTTTATTCCAGCCTCAGATCTTGTTTATATAATTAGTTCAGTTGAATTATATAGTGAATTAGGGATGCAGGTTTTCACATAATGGTGACCCGACGTCTATGGTGACCCGCATTGTCTAAATAACTTGCTTATATTCTGTGCTTCAATGCAATTAAATGCATATGGCTGAATGAATAATTGGACTCAATTAAGGCAGCATTGATTGGTTGGAATGAAAACCTGCATACATACGGCCCTCCATGGCAACGAGTTTGAGACCACTGCTCTAAAGGTAGGCCCTTAAATACAGTCACAGGTGCCAATTAATTCCCAATTAACTCCTAATTATGACAATTGGCTCAATTATGACACTGCCATGTCAAGGTTTGGCAGGTAGGACCCAAGCGCAGAGTAAAAAAGTCAGAAAGTCCAAAAGGTATATTTTAAATGAAGGCTTTAATTACCAAAACAAACAATGAACAAAAGTGACACCACAACGGGCAAATCCAAAAACACAAAACTATGAAAAAAAAAATCAACACGCAGGGGAACTTGAAGCACTAGAGAACTTGGAACATGCAGGGAACTAGAAATTTTGAAACACAGGGAACCATAGCAAGCACAGAAAACAGTAGGATCCAGTACCCGACTCAAGCAAACAAAGAACTTATATACACCGGGCTAACAAGACACAGGAGAACATAATGCACAATCAACAGAATAACGAGACACCAATAATTGAATAACAAGACAGACGTGTGGAATGTGATCACAATTATCCCATACCACAACAATTAACAATAACCAGACATATGCAGGCAGACCAAACTAAGGGACGCGAGACAGGACAAAAATTACGGGCGGGAACAAAGGAGGCACAACCGTGACATAACACTTTAAACAGCACTGTCCTGCTTCAAAACGACATGATTTATTATTATTATTATTATTATTATTATTATTATTATTGTTGTTGTTGTTGTTTTTTTTTTTATTTATCAGAAAAGGCATTACATTACATTACAGGCATTTGGCAGATGCTCTTATCCAGAGCGACGTACAACAAAGTGTATAACCATAACCAGGAACAAGTGTGTGATTGTCCATCCAGCTCTGGATGTCCCTCAGGCAAGCGGAGATACGGGCAGGGACCTGTGTGTCCGATGGGGAGAAGGAGAGAAAGAGTTGCGTGTTGTCGGCATAACAGTGATAGGACAAGCCATGGGCAGGGATTACAGGGCCAAGGGGTCTGGTGTATAAGGAAAAAAGAAGGGGAGCGAGGACTGAACCCTGGGGAACTCCGGTGGCGAGGGGACGGGGTGGCGATACTTTACCAGACATTGAAACATGAAACATGAGGTCTATTGCTTTCAATTACCAGTAGTGATTATTACATCAGCATTAGAATGTTCAGCAGAGAACATTCTAACCGAGTGGTCTCAAACTCGTTGCCATGGAGGGCCGTGTGTATGAAGGTTTTATTCTAACCGATCAATGCTGCCTTAATTAAGTCCAATTACTCGTTCAGCCATATGCATTTAACTGCATTGAAGCACAGAATATAAGCAAGTTTTTATTTAGACAATGCAGGTCACCATAGATGTCGGGTCACCATTATGTGAAAACCTGCATCCCTAATTCATTATATAATTCAACTGAACTAATTATATAATCAAGATCTGAGGCTGGAATAAAAACCAGCATACACACGGCCCTCCATGGCACTGAGTTTGAGACCACTGTTTATCACATATTAGCATTATCAGCATAATCAGACATTTGTGATCTTACACCTTTAAAGGGTTAATTATTAGAAATTTCACGTGTGGATTCATCAATATACTGAGTCATATTTCATGAGGGTGTACAGTTCTGCAGTGAAATACATCACACACAGGCTCTATGCGAAAATATTTTTCCCCAAGAAGCAAATGTGCTCCTAAATTGAAAAATCCAGGAACATACCAGTGCATCCCAATTAGCAGATGTAATCCTCAATTATTTTTCCAGTTAGCGCACATCAATTTTCAGGAGCTCTCAATGCTCTTAAAATGGAAGCGTTGTAGAGCCCTGCAAACTGCGATCCTCACCTACAAAGAGAAAGTGAGAAACAGCAACAGTTCTAAGCTTCACAAGCTCAGCATCTCACAAAATCACTCGCTTACAAGACACACTCCCCCCCCCCATCTGAACAACTAACACATCTTATACCTTAGACACCATCTATTCACACTGATGGATGCGACAGCTTGTTTTACACATGGTCTGCACGTACAGTTGTGTGCATATGTGTGTGTGTGTGTGTGTGTCATAGCTACCATTTCACACAAAATCTATCCTTCATAAAATCAGGGTAATTACTTGGCCCAGGGATGGGGCAGCGCTGTCCTGTCCAAGATTCAAATCTATGAGATAGCATAACATAACATAACATAACATAATGACAAGAACAGGCCATTCAGTCCAACAATACTCGCCAGATAATCCGCCTGCCGAGAACTCCGCCCACTACTGCCCAATAACAACAGCAATAACATGGCTATAGCCCAGGGCCCTGTACCACAAAGCAGGATAATCAAATCAATCAAATTTTATTTGTATAGTGTATTTTACAGCAGTTGACACAATACGCTTTACAGACAACCCTGGCCTAAACTCCCACAGGAGCAAGCCTAAGGCAACAGTGGCAAGGAAAAACTCCCTGTGGCAGATGGGGAGAAACCTCGGAAGGAACGAGGCTCTTTTATTTATTTATTTATTTATTTGTTTATTTATTTATTTTTAATAAAATTTCTTCATTTTCATTCTACAGTTATTACAAAGCAGGGTGAACCCGCTTCAAATCCCTCCACCAACTCCCCTCCCCCTTCAATAAAAACACCTGGCTTCCCCTCCCCCCTCCCCACCCCTGCTATCTCCCCCCCTCAACACACACACACACACACACACACTATTAGGGCTGCACGATTTGGTCAAAAAATAATAATAATAATTGGATCGACCAACAGACAGATGGGCAGGCAGACAAACAAATTGACAGACAGACAGACAGACAGACAGGCAGGTAATCAATAGACTGAGAAGTGGACATTTGCAAACAAGAGTGGGATCAGGCCATATTGGAAAGGGTACCCAGCCATGCTTGCTGACATTCAGATAGGAGAGAAATGAGATAGATGTAGTGCAATAGAGGAGAGTAAGTCTAGTAAATCAAGTTATGGAGGGACAGAAGTATTTCTGTGGATGTGTTTTGACCATTGCTTATGGTGATAACAATAGAAGTAATAATAATAATAATCATCATCATCATCATCATCATCATCATAATTATGGACAAAAATAAATAAATAAAAAATCAATCGTGTGTGCGTGTATGTGTATATGTGGGTAGAGTAGTAGTGGGGTTAAGAGGGTGTGTGTGTGTGTGTGTGGTCTTAGTTCACCGGCAATTGTAGAGATTTTAGGAGTGGTGAGAAGTTTTTATTAAATTTTTCAGTTTGTTTTGTGATTGAGGCTGACATTTGTTTCATTGATATATGTTCTGTTAGCAGGTTTAACCACTGTGAGATGGAAAGTTGATCTCTGTTTTTCCAGTTTAGTAGGATTGTTTTCTTGGCGATACTTAGGGTTTCAAGTATTGGAGATGTGTTTTGGTTGGAAGTGTCAATTACTGATGAGTCTCCAAGTAAGCACAGTGATGGGGATAGTGGGAGGCTGCATCCCAGAAGTAGTGATATGTTGGTGATGATTTCTTGCCAGAATTGATTGACTGGAGGGCATTGCCAGAGGGCGTGAAAGTAGTTGTCAGCTGTATGGATTGTGCAGTGAGTCTGTCTGAGTCTGTGAATCCCATTTTGTACATCTTGTGTTGAGTGATATGTGCTCTGTGGTTGATTTTGTATTGAGTTAGTTGTATATTAGTATTATTAGACATATTTAAGGTGTTTTTACAGATATTGGTCCAAAAGTTGGCATTAGTACTGATATAGAGGTATTTTTCCCAGTAGGAAGAGAGATAGTGTTAGTCTTTGGAAGATAGAAGTCTATATAGTTTAGAGAGAGGTTTCTTTGAACTTGCAATTATATTGATGTTTTCCATAAGTGGTGGTGGTTGGAGATATAGATTTTTGCCTTGATTGCATTTTTCAGTTGGTGGTACTTTAGGTATTGTTCTTTCCCAATGCCGTACTTCTGGACCAATTATTGCAAGCTGAGTACTGTGTTATTTTCAAAGAGGTGGTGCTGGTGTGTGATGCCTTTTTCTTTCCACTTAGTGCCTGTTATTGGTGATTTGTTTACTAGAAAGTCTGGGTTGTGCCATATGGGTGTATGTGCACTAAATGTCATAGTGAAATTTGTGATTTTATTAACTTTCCACCAGGCTGTCAGGGTTGTAGTGATTACAGTGTTTTAAAAGCAATTGTGATGTTTTATGGTGTTGCTAAAGAAAGGTACGTGTGTAATAGAGATGTATTTGCATTCAACTTGTTCTGTCAAGCCATGTGTTATGGTAGTGGTTTGGATGGATCCATTTGGTCAAATACTGTAATTAATTTGCTAGGTAGTAATGGTGAAAGTTGGGGGCGTCTAGTCCCCCATGAGCTGTCGTTTTTGTGTAGTTGTCAGTTTTATTCTTGGTTTCTTATTTTGCCAGTGAAATTTTGTTGTTAGCCTGTCTATTGTGTTAAACCATTGGGTAGTGGGTTGGGCTCCCCTGCATGCGGTTCCGCTCCAGGAGGGGGACCCCACTCAGCCACCTGGGGGCAGGAAATTACCAACACCAAAAGGGGATCTCACACACACTCCACACCTCACACCACAAACACATTAAACAACAAAAAGAAAGATGGGAAAATAAAAAAATAAATAAACCAAACCACAACGAAAACACGCTGCCTCCCGCCCGTCCACACTTCGTCTCTAGGCTTCTGGGCTGCATCCTGGAACACTCTGCTGCACGCTGTGCTCCGACCTGGTCTCAGAGGCCGCCACGAGAGGATCTCGCCAAGCTGAAGACTCGCTGCGTTCACCACCCTCGTAAGGGCCAGCGTAGCGCCTCCCCTCACAGGGCCAGCGTAGCGCCTCCCCTCACAGGGCCAGCGTAGCGTCTCCCGTCACAGGACCAGTGTAGCGCCTCCCCTCGTAGGGCCACTGTAGCATCGCTAACAGGGTCAGTGCATTCCTCCTCCCCGGGACCGCCCTCCAGCAAGCCACCACCAGATGGACAAGAGACAACACACTCATACAAAAAAACCAAACAAACGACAAAGAAAGCTAAAATCCTCTCACAGGGAAACCCATTCATTCATCTGGCGTCTCTCCTGTGTTCTGCCTCTTACCTCCCCTCTTTATACCCGCACAAATCACTAATTACATACGGGACTCAGCTGCGCCTCTCCCCCGCCAGTGCAACCCGCAATCAGCCAGTTACCCTGGAATGCATGTCGCACGCAGATCCCAATTAACTAATTCCCCCGTGATTCCAGCACAGCGAAGCCGGCGGCTTGTCAGGCTCACCTCCTGACAAAATCGTCCAATGATAGAGATGGGTAATGTCATCCAGCAGTTTAAGTCATCTTCTATTGTTTTTAGTAGTGGTGTGAAAATGAGATGGAATAACTCAGACAGCTTGGGGGAAATATGTATGCCAAGGTATGTGATGTTTCCTGTGGTGAGAGGGAGAGAGGTGTTCTGAGATGCAGCATTCCAGCCATCCCCGCAAACTGGTAGGATTGTTGATTTGTTCCAGTTTATGGAATAATCGGATATATTAGAGTATGTGTCAATGAGTTTAATAGCTTCACACATTGATTTGGTTGGATTCTGAAGGAATAACAATACATCATCTGCATAGAGACTGATCTTGTGGGTTGTGTTGAGGGTTGTGATACCAGTGATATTGTCAGTTTGTTGTATTGCGGTGGCCAATGGTTCTATAAATAATGCAAATAATGATGGAGAGAGCGGACATCCTTGTCTGGTGCCTCTGTGGAGTGTGAAAGCTTGTGAAGTAATGCCATTAGTGGTGACTGCAGCCCTGGGTGAGTTGTAGCGTGTTCTGATCCATTGAATGAACGATTCTCCGAAAACAAATTTTTCCAACACTGCAAAGGAATGTCCAGCTGACCCTGTCAAAGGCTTTTTCTGCATCAAGAGATAAAATGGCTGTGTTTATATTGTTTTGTTCGGAGATATTGTTTTGTTTGGAAGGGACCAGGCACAAGGGGGAAACCCATCCTCCTGTGGTCGGCTCAGGGTGTTGATTGGTGACCAACATGTCAGTGAGTTTTACAGTTATCCAGCTAACTCAGTCAGATTACAGAGTTAGCTGGATAACTGCACTGAGTAAAACCTGGAACAGCTATTTTTACTCCAGTTCTTGTTTCAGATTTGGGATGGTTCTGGGTCTAGTGCAGTTATCCAGCTGTTATGGCTGAACCCCCTGACATCAACCATAACATAAAAAGACACAGTGGCTCAAAATACGAGGTAAGAAAATAAGTATTTATTAAATAATACAGGCAAATCAGGGAAACTGCAAAAAAGGAAACTCGGCCAAAAGGCAGAGGATTGCAAAAGCAGAAAATAAATGAAGCGGAAAAACACTCCGGTGGGGGTGCCTGGCTGCAGAGTAGCAAGCCTTGCCAGGTAGGAAACGCCCACTTATAAGACCTCCTCCTCAGGTGCACCCAATCTCCTTGATTACATCTGGAGGAGCAAGAAAAAACAGAGAGGGGGGGAAAGGGGAGAAGAAGCCTGCAGCCGTCACACCAGCTAACACGGGAATCCTGCTTTGTGATACAGGCCCTAGAGCTTCACTGAAACACATCTTAACCGGGGAGAACAGGGGAGCTTGTGTCTGTGGCCGGGGTTCACAACAAGGGCCAATCTGTTTCAGGAGTTTGTGCCAAATTCCTGCTCTTAATTATTTAATTAGCTGAATCATGTCTTGATCTGATATTTGTATACACATCAGATACAGCTGCAGACTGCAAGTGTATCCTAAAGATTTTCCTGTGCTCAAGTACTGGAGTGAACCAGTATAGTTTATAGAGCTGTCAGAAAGATAAAGCTAAGGTAATTGTGGTTGGAACAAAAACTAGTAGATAGATCGGCCCTTCTGGATCAGAATTGTGCCCCCCTGGTCTATGGGGACTCCTACATTTCTAGTCCCATCAGTTACACCTTCCATCAAACCTAATTGATAACAGGAACATGTTCATATTTACTATAATCATATTTACTCTGTGACCTCATATCGTCCATCAGCGCAGTGTCACTGTTCTTCTGATAATCAGACAGTCTCCTCCATGTCATTGGGTCAGCTTCTATGAGTTGATCCGCACTGTCTAAAAATCATAAACTGAGCTTGTTTCTCTGTACCGGGAAGCATTCTGCCACGAGTAGAATAGTTGATGTCTGTCTCTAGTAGTGGTATTTGGACACTGCAGTCCCTCAAATTACCTGCAGTTGGGTTCTCAGGAATATGGAAAAAGATATTTTGTATATGTAATATTATCTTTGTTGTATTTGCGTTTTTAGCTCTGCCATTTCCATAAATTACACATTTTAGAATTTCAGACAAAACAAAACCAGTTTACAAAAAAGAAAATGTCAGGTTTAAATGCACTTGGCAACATTAAGATCATTGTGATTTATCTCATATCTACTGTGCACTAGATACAGTATGGGTCTCATATAGAGCCATACTGTATCGCATCATGATTTAGACGCGTCCAGGAATTAGTGTGTTAAGTTTTTTTTTTTTTTTTAAGCGTTTCATTGGCTGGTGGTTTTCTGGTCTGAACCAGCCTTCAGAGAAAGTGTATCCTTAAAGAGGAAGAGCCAGTCCTGTTTCAGAATGATTAATTGGGTATATCAGGAGCTATATTTGGAATTTTGACTGAGTGAGCCAGATTGGGAATTCTGACTGAGTGAGTCAGATTAAGAATTTTGCTGGGACACTGAGGAATCCAGAACTTTTTGCATGAACCCGTTGAAGAGTAGGTTTTTTAAAAAATATATATATTTTCTCAAAATTCTCAAAAGCCAGTGTTCTACAACTTCATTGCCTAAAAGTCACCAGTAGTGATTGTTTCATCAGCATTAGAATTTTCAGTTTAAAAACGTCACACATTTGTGACCTCACACCTGAAAGTGTTAAGTGCCCATGTTCCTTTAATTACCACAGTGACGCGGGGATGTTGACCAATCCCGTTGTCTGTAATCCTCAGTAATGACGTCTTCGGGATATACTAGGTTTCATTGGAGCATGCGCAATACTTTGAAGGCGCGAAATCCATTAAGCCCATGCTGTTCCACCATATTGCCACTAGAGGGGGCGGTGGCATTTAAAACCGATAAGGTTAATTAGCATGGGATGCACAAGTCTGATCTGATTTTGGATTTCATGCCATTTTCCACTCTAATTTATTTAAGTAGCTCAATCATTTATTTCATCTATCATTTTTGATGAAGTCATAAGCTACTACAAAGCAGATGTCAAGCATATCCTTGGTGAAAATTGTGGTTTTAACGTGGTTTGATATAGGAGTGAACCAGAATATTTTTTTTACGGCTGTTCAGAAAATTAAACTAGTAAATTAAAGACTAGCAAATACAGTAGTCCTAGAGTGGAACTGTGTATGATGAGAATGTCGCTCTAATCAGCACAGCTTATTCATAGATTTATTGGCTAATGTGACCCAAAGTATGTAAAAAATGTCAAGCCTGAAAATTACATTCAATAGGCCTACCCAATAAATATTTTACAACTTACTGTGGTAAGACAGGCATATTTAATATGGCAAAATATTGAATCATTTTGATATGTGTCATTTTAGTAAGCATTGAAAACTTTGACCTGATGAAGAACCAAGTGGTCAAAATGTTTTGCCTGCCCCCTCAGCAATTCATTCAGTTTTATTTTTTGTGGAGTTTGTGACTGAATGACCTCACTGAGGTACCAGTGCATGTTCCAGGTTATTCTACATTTCAGCAGAAAGAAGCATTTCAGAGTTCAGCCTAAAAACATGGCCATGTGGTTGAGGCTCTAAATTCAAGCATGTGTGTGTGTGTGCTTGTGTGTGCGTGTGTGCATGTGTGTCTGTCTGTCTGTGTGTGCGTATGTGTATGGGTATGTGTGTGCGTGTGTATGTGCATGTGTGTATGTGCATGCATATGTGTAAGTGCATGTGAATGTGTGTGTACATGTGCGGGTGTGTGTACGTGTGTGTGCATGTGTATGTGTGTGTGCTTATGTGTGTGTGCATGTATGTGTGAGCGTGTCTCTGTGTTTGTCTGTTCAGGTTTGGGACTGTGCATTTATGCATGTGATCGCAACTCTCCGGAAATGCCGAATCCAATTAGAACGTCTGGGAGATGCTGACATCATTAAACCTTAGTGCGTTTCGCAACCTCTGATGCAGGAGATGGCCAACCTCCTGCGTCAGAGGTTGTCTGTAAATCTTACCAGAATTCCCTCTGTCTCCTCTTTTTTTTGAGAAAATTAAGTAGTACTTGGTTTTAATTGAGAACGAGTGTTAAAGGAATTTTTTCATTAAAGCCAGGCCATTGAGTTTTTTCCGTGGAGGACAAAGCAATTTGATTGGTTCACAAAAGCGACTGACGGTCCAAAGTGGCTGCAGTGCACTTCATTAGAGCTGGGAATCGTCCTGTATCTGATTTTTGACAGTCCCTCTCCCCCACCACACAGGCACACACACACTCATGCACAATCTGTCTGTCTCTCTCTATCTGACACACACACACACCCACACACACCCACACACCGTTGTGCGCCAGCAGTTTTCTTCCACCAATCAAAACGTCGGACCAGGTGTGGGTTCCGGATGGCGGCACAAGAATGGCGGTGTTTGCGTGAGCCGGACCTTGGGTGCAACGTGACGAGCCATCGGCCGGGAGTCGTGATTTCAGAGACGAGCCGCCTGAACAGCAATATGCAGCTGTCTGCACCTGACCTGCGTACTGGCAACACTATCTTCTTATCTTGGGGGCAACAGGGCATCACATTTATTCGGAAGCGTGGACATCCAAAGGAAACTTTTACGAGCTATTTAGCCTGGAAAAGAAAAACGTGTTTAATCCGCCTGGAGGCGACTTAGGGGTCGTTACTTGTAAGACAGGGGTGGCAGTGTAATATAATGGGTAGGGAACGGGGCTGATAAGCCAAGGGTCCCAGGTAAGGAAAATGGATATGTAAAAATGCAGGTTGTGTAAGTGCAATGAAAAATGTTGTGATAAAAGAACTTTAAATAATGAACAGGACAGAATTTAACAGGGTTCAGTCCTTGGTTATTTCGTTAATTTCGTTAATTTCCAATTAAATTATAATTTTTATCATACAGATGCTAAATAAACTTTTTTAAAAAGAAGAAAAAAAGAAAATGTATGTACTTTTATTTTACAAGTATAATATTTTACGCGCTCAAAATTACTGGTCAGCATTTCGGATCACAAGTTAAATAGAAACGAACCAATTACATAATTGCACCTATTCAGTACATTTTCTCGAGGGATGACGGACGAAAATCCCTCCCTCGCGCAGACAAGTGACGAAAAGATTGCCGCGCGATTCTCTGCGCGTGACACAAGCGATTGTTTTTCTCCGTTTAAGTTGGAATACTGCACTACCGAGGGTCTCAGTACTCATGCGCCGTGTGCAGAGATGAATGTTCTCTCTCTTGCACTATAGAAAATGGTACTGGTCACTGACTGCCACGAAAGACGAAGAGGGGGAGAAATTGACAAGGAAAGAAAGTTCTGTGGATATATACGGAATTTCTATTACATACACTGGCGGAATTTGTTCTGTAGCCTGTTACTTTAAGCCAATTAGCCCGTGGTCACTGAATTAATTCGACTGTGCATTCTAGTTGACGTCCCTGCTCTTTTATTATATCAATTAGTTATTTTGCTCACTATGCGCTCAATGCGATATATCTACTACCTTAATTCGTAGTTTAATGTAACTTCCTTCTATGTTGGTATGATATATGGTAATATTTGATTATGGTAATATATATGTACTATTGCAGGACTACTGTGCCATTCGTTAAACTTTCCCCGAGATAGTGGACGGTCTAGAAGACACCACCACCGCTTCAACGATTCAGCACTTCACATAGGGTCAGCTCCCTACCACTCCGGTTATTTACACCGCGTTGGGTGAGTCCTGTCACTGCACCTCTCGCTTAAAGTAGAAGATGGAAAGGTAGGCGAATGTGTGGCGAGTAAGAAAAAAAAATCTATCCTTTGGGGAAAAATCACTACCAGTCCGCTTAGCAAGCTGCACGTGGATTCGTGCTGACTGCGGCATTCCCGTGTGCCACTGGAACGCGTTACCGACGGCAGATTTCCAGCCTGATCGTATATTGCAAAAATGAAAACGATTTGGCGTTTAGGAGGCAAAACTGGGAAAACTGGAAATAAGTATAGGCCGTATAGTGATTTGACTGCACATATACATTCAGAGATACAAGCCTACTCATCTTTAGAAAGCTTACATTTCGCTTAGCCTCGTTGGATAACAGCCATAATTATTTCAAATTAGCTCCAACACCTGGAGTGTACCGTTGCGGACAGAAGAAAATGCCGTTCAAGTTTTGGGGATAATTGATTTCCTCGCGAGTTTATTGGATAAATTCATGAGGTAAGAGAGCGCTATTCGAATCCCGAGAGATAATATTCGACATAATTGTAGCCAATAGCAGATAATGCATTGCAATTTCTGTTAATGGCGTATTCTGCGCGCATAGATTGAACAGGTGTTAACCGGAAAGATGTTATATTTTCAACTCCTCGTACCAGCAGAAAAAACATTGAAATTGGTTTGACAGGTGTAAATTAAACTTGAAGGCTCATTTATCAGCTCTTATTTCTTCGTTTTTCAGAGTTGCCAAGAAGATCAGTGCGCAAACTGCAATACGAACCTGACCGAATCTCACTTCGGGTTAGACCATGGCAAACCATATAGATAGGCTGCACGTATATTAAACGAGGATAAATACTACTTGGCAACATTTTTAGAGTTTAAAACTATTGGTTTTCACGATATCGTCAAAGTGAGCTATTAGTAGGCTACTAGAGCGCTCTTTGTTGTGGCTATACAATAGAAATAAACACCGGAAATTACTTTTTTAAAAACTAAATCCTACATAGACGCAATAAAACGATGCTACGATATGGATTTCAACGATCCGGTTTCACAAAGCTCTCGACTTCCCCATTGTGACAAAAGCTTAAAATGCCTTCTTTAATTAATATAGCCTATCTATTATTGCCTGCCTGGGAGAGAGAGAGTGCTGCAGCAAAACTCGTGGAATTGCTGGATATAGCCTAGGCTGACTCATTTCTGTCGGGTATTGGGGATTGTGAGAAAAGGCGGCAATGGTCTACACAATTATGTTGTAGCTCGAGGTGCCTCTCTCGCGAGTCGACGTCCAGATCACCGGGGTACAATTCATTCAGACTTTTATGGCTTTAAAATAATGAAGTCATATATAAAGATAAGTAGCGAACACAATGATTTGACATTGATTGACTGGCAATATCACGTTTTCCTCCTGCAATGCATACTCTCTATTCTAGCATGCACGCGCCACGGCGGGAAAAATCTCAATGCGGCATCCATAAAGTGCAATTCAAGAATGCAGTTTTTGCTTCATGGCGCAGTGTTCCGCAACACGTCACTCCAGCACCGCTCTCTCGTCTTGTCCGACGACACCTGTAGGTTTTGCATGCAGGTGACACAAAAAGGGTATCCATTTCCCACAACTGTCAAGCTTTCAACAGGGGAGGGTTGGATCGGGGGATTGTAAAATCAAGACCAAAGTGGCGAAAATTTAACTCACTACGTTACCCTGCACACAAGATGTCGTCGGACCTGTCTCTTTATCACAACTATTGATGAAATGCTTTTTCGGTGCGACTCGCTTTTTCGGTGTTTTTATTTTAATTTTATTTTTTACCCTTAATATTTAGTTATTTTGTGCGCGCGCTGCTCCCAGAAGAATTGATGACGCCTTTGATTCTGTCCTACCCAAACCCCAGCATGGAGGGCCGCTTATTACGGTTTATTAACCGAGGCTATCACCATGTAGTGATAGACGATCTACGTTTTCAACACAATATTTACGTTTATGTCTCCGGGTAATATCGCTTAATAGCAGCGCTTTCGGTTCCGCCTCCTATTTGATCTCTCAAACGCAGCCGCTTTCCCGATCGTTTACTGGCAAGTCCCTTGAATTACCCCCATACCGCGGGCCAGCCGACACCGTTTAGCTCAGATAGATCAGAATAAATCAATTTTTGAAGAAAGCAGATATGTGGTGCCTGTGAGCTTACCAAGACACGATAAACAGAGCCCCCCTCCCCCTCTCTCTCAACCCTTAAAGATGCACAACTGAGGGTGCCTTGTTAGTAGGCTACCTTAACAGCAAACACTCCCCAACCTCACCTGTAACCCCCCAAAAATTAACATTTGATATTAGGCTATTAATAAAACTCGTTTCCATGTGTTCGTGTGCTTGCTTCCTAAAACAGTGGTGACCTAACTGCCTTCTGACAAATACGTTTTTCTTTCCACTGGTTGGACTACGGAGGACTCCCTGCTGATCTGAGATCAGTTTGATCCACATCTAGTGATTCACCAGAGGAACGGTTAATGGGCCAGCAAGGATCTGCGTGCAGGCTGGGTCAGGATTACAATCCGTTTACACAAGTCCTGCTCAAAAGCATTACCGTCAAAAGGTGCAAGACAGCAAGGGATAATGCGGTTATGGCCAGAGCAAATTGAATTTAACATCCTCTGCAGTACGCTATGGCACTTTTAACGCTTCAGCCATGGTGTATGGGAATTGGAAAACAGCAGAACCAATTTTCAATAAGAGCTTTCAAAGTGATTCGCGGATCCGGGGGAAGTTTTGAAAACGGCAAGTGCTCAATGGACGCTGCCGTTAACCGCAATTATGGCGTGAGAGTAATTCAGTCCTCAGTGACATTTCTAAAATTAACTGCTGACCATCTGTTAAAATTCAGATCATTACTCCCGCCGTTATTCACCTGAAAATTAGACAGGATCCAGTATATCCCTCCTCACCTCATTTCCCCGTGCTGGTTCCTCCAAAAGTTATTATGCTTGCCAGTGTGGTCTCTGGCTTGCTTTGTGGGGGTTCCAGTGTATACTGTGAAGTGTACTGCGTCAAATTTTTAGAAAAAAAGTAATGGATGCTTTCATTAAGGAGGAGGCTATCTAGGGACAGGTTCTATAAGTTTGCTAATTGAATTTTAAGGAGCTGCAGCTTCCACAGTCTACGGGAATACACTGTCCAGATGGCCTGCTGGATGCAGGTGACTGTAGTTATAATACAGAGCTGATTCTGGTTTCTGTCCCTGGTCCAGTTCTGTGACTTGAGATGTGCATTGTTCTACAACAAAATTGCCGAATGACCTAAGATCCGAATGGTCTTTAACCTCCTGTCTCCTGCCTCCAATAGGATGTCCGGGAACTCGTCCTTCTTGTTGACAACGTCGACAGCTCCTCCCACAGGCTTCCTGCGCAACTCCTCCCTAGACCTGCCGCCTCTCCGTCAGACTCCGCCCCCCGACTGGGAGGCGCCGACCTTCACGCAGGCGGCGCAGTTCCGCGTGGTGGCCACGCTAGTCCTCTTTGCGTTCGCCGCTGTCAGCAACCTCTCGGTGCTGGCCAGTGTGGTGCTGGGGCGGGGCCGGCGTCTGGCGGCCCACCTGCGGCCGCTGATCGCCAGCCTGGCGGCGGCGGACCTGATGATGACGTTCGTGGTGATGCCGCTGGACGCGGCGTGGAATGTGACAGTGCAGTGGCGGGCGGGCAACGCCGCCTGCAAGCTGCTCTGCTTCCTCAAGCTGTTCGCCATGTACTCGGCAGCCTTCATCCTGGTGGTGATCAGCTTGGACCGCCACCGTGCCATCCTGCGCCCCTTCGACGCGCTCGATGCCAGACGCCGCAACAGGCGCATGCTGCTGCTGGCCTGGGCGCTCAGCTTGCTGCTGGCGTCTCCGCAGGTAATACGTCCTGTCCCCCGATTCCTCCGCCTGCCCCCGTCCCCACCTGCCAAGTCCTCCTCCCACTGCACCCTCACCTGTACACCTGGAAACAGGGGCAGAGCACTCTGGGCCCCTACAGGCATAGACGCCAGCTCTGTGGGTGCTCTAGAGCTCGAGCACCCCCAATATTTCAGAGTTCAACATTTAAAAGTGAGCTATCATTAACCTTACCATTGGTTTTACGCGTAGAGATGTCCCTTTTGAGACTGAGTGGTTATTATTGTCTTAGACAATCCATTTGTGAAATATACGCGTATTTGTGATGCCTGGGTACCTTCCAAAATAGCTGTGCATAATAGAGGGTATGCACTTGACGTCACAGTAGGTGGAAGTCACTGTGGTTACGCCCACTGAGTGGCAGAAAGACTACTGAGTGATAGCATTAGCGTTCAGCTTGAATGCCGTGAAAACACAAAAAAACACATCTAAAATGGGAAAGAGCTGTTGACCGTACAAATAGATTCTACAAGAAATCGGAGCTATCTTTTTTACAGACTGCTGAAAGCTAAAGAAAAGAGAAGCAAATGGATCGCTGCAATTTGCAGAAACAACTGGAATCCGGGCACTGAAACGTGGATTTGCGGTTGTCATTTTGTGTCAGGTATGTTGGATTTTTGGGTAAAATCATACCTTAAGTTATGTAGGCTACTGTATTGACTACTCATCCATTAAATATTTAGCATCTTTCATTTATATTCTGTGTAACTGTAAAGTTTTTGTCAGCATTTATTAAAAAACGATGATGAGCCTTGTGTTCTACAAACAAAGGGGGGATGGTTAGATAGTATTAGCTAGCTAAGCATATAAATTAAGGTATGATTTTACCCAAAAATCCAACATACCTGACACAAAATAACAACCGCAAATCTACGTTTTGGTGCCTGGGTTTGAGTTGTTCTGCGAATTGCAGCAATGAATCGCTTCTCTTTTCTTTAGCTTTCGGCAGTCATAGCATAGCTATAAACATAGCTCCGATTTCTTGTTGAATGTCCATGGACCACTGGTTCTTTGGTAAGTTGTAAGGATCACTGTCGAGTCCAACTGCCTTTAATTTAAGCAGATAATCGTTTGTTTTACTCCCAGTTTTGCAGTGTCCTATACTAAAGGCAGCCATGTGGCAGCATGTTTTGTCACTCAGTCCCGAGTGAGGGGGCGTATTCCGGTGGGAAAATGACGTCAATGCATACCCTCTATACCACACGTGTTGTTTACGGCATTGTTGCCCTTTTTAGTACAGTCTGGCTTGACCGCCAATTCATTTATTCAGTAGGTGAGAGTATACGCTTTCTAACGATGTCTAGCATGTCTAATTTTGCTTTTGGAATAGCATTTTTTAGGTCAGCGTAACTGAAATTTTTCTTATCATCGCATTCACTCGGTAGCAGCAAAAGGCGCTGCACCTAACGAAACGTGGTCAACGATTTTTTGGAATTTCTTGGAAAATACTATCATTATTGAGGACTTCTGGGTATAGCTAAGCCATATGTTTGCTGATAGACCCAGCTGACATCATTTTCTGGAGCAAAACAGAAGCGAATAGAACAGTATCATTGATTTACTCTGTCTCCATCTACTGAACATAGATAAGATTTCATCATTGCTATGTAAGTAGGCTATTACTGCTCAAAATACTTCGGTTACATACGTTATTTTTGAAATTGAGTGTGTTTAAATAGGTTAGTGGTATAATATAATGTGGATATTTCACACTGTAATGTAAGCGTTAGTTAGTAGTGTAATAGTTTTTGTGAAGCATGTAACAGTGATGACCTGAGAGCTGGAACATTGCCACAACGTGGTGGACGGTTGAAAATTGTTTTCATGTCGTCCCATCCCCATGCAAGAAAACATACGAGAGTACAGAGTTTTAGTGTTGTCTTTGTATGTTCCCAAATTTCTGCCATTTTAAGACGTTACCGTTAGCATTTAACATAACGTTTGTTTACGCTAAACCGGAAGTTCTGCACATATTCTGCGCAAGGCATCATGGGACTTTGGAATATTGTGGATATGTCATTCTAAATAGGAAAAACAAAAATGGATACATTTGTCGTCAGAATACCAAAACCACCACCTGTTCAATCTCCTGCTAACCTAACTACTGACCATGAACACCGCACAGAGGATCGACTTGCTAACGTTAAGATCTGTAAACGAATTCATTTCGAGGAGTACTGTGCGGAGAAACACGTTTGCAATGTCAAAGTAACTCGGTAAGCAATCCCCTTTTATTGTGCCTAATGCTAAGGTCAGTTGCAATATATTTTAGCTTATGTGTTTTTGTGTCTGACTACTACAGGGACACTGTGCAGGGTCAATTGTGGTGTGTGGTTTTAATAAGACATGTGGTCTTTAAATGTGGACATTTTGTGCAAGAATTGCAAAAAAAACAACAACAAAAAAACGCTGTCATTGTGATTTGTTATGATTGATAAAATAAAGGCAGTAGGCTACATTTTCTTTAAAATGAGCACTCCCAGTCATTTTTAAAAGTTAGCGCCTATGCCTACAGGTGTGTGTGCAGGTGGGTGGCAGGGCCTCTCTCATATTTTTTCTCCTTGGACAAGATATTTCTAGATCTGTCCCTGCCCTGCCTGGAAACTATGACACTTCCTGTAAAATTACAAATGTCAAAATGGAAGAAGCTACAGTGGTCACTGGTTTCAGATGACGCTTCAGCCGCAAGAGATCCTCCCGGCAGCAGCAAATTTGCATAGATTTTCTTTGTATTTCTACAGGAACTACATTTGTTCGCAAAACCACCACCAGGTGGCAAATGTGAGCACTCAAAAACCATATCTGACAGTTAACGTTTCAACCGTGGAGGCAGGAGCAAAGTAAAACAGTGTTACCGCTGCTCTTATATTAACGGGAATGGAGAGGAAAATACATTATAAAGACAAGCTGAAAATAGGGACATGCTTGTTATCCATTACTTTTGTGTGTATTTCAGTGAAATGTACATCTATAAACGGTTATTCATCTAACTTTGTGGTCAGACTGTGAAACTTAACAATAGTCAGATAGTTTTGAGTACAGTCTAATGTCATCTAACGTCAGTTTCACTTAGGTATAGGGGATAAATGTAACGCATCATAAATGTAACACGGTAAATGACTTTTTGTTCACTGCTGCTACAGTTGTCATTTGAGGATTGTATATGTGCAATTCTGTCCTATACAAAATAATTAATGGAAAAGAAACTGCTTTATCACATGCATTTATTATAAGCAAACGCCAGATTGGTGTCACGATTTCGGGGGAGTTAGACCCAGGCGCAGAGTGAAACACACAAAACTCAAGAGGTAAATGGAAAGAAAGACTTTACAACAACTACAAAAAAGGCAAACACAAACAGGGAACAGATAAGGCCACGAAGGGCAAAACAACAAACTCAAAAAATTCTTAAGAACAAAAAAACACAGAACAGAACAGAACACAGGCAGGCAGAATACAGGCATGTGGAACACACAGGCATATGGTCAGAAACAAACACAAGGAACCAGCACCCGAGTCAAGGGGGACAAAGAACTTAAATAGACAGGGGTAACAAGACACAGGTGAACTCAAAGAACAATCAAACCAGAAAAGGAGCGGATAACAAGACACAGGTGGGAACAACGAGACAATCAGAAACATTACTAAAATAATTGAAAGCAATAATACAATTAACGGGAACGAGCAGGACACAAAACAGAAGGATAAAACAGAAACAGAAAATACAGAACCATGACAACTGGTTTGTATGGTAGGTTTTTTGCTATTTGATTTGTATTTATTTTCAGTGCGAAATGAATTGTTTTAAATTGTTTTAAATGAATTGTTTGGCGGAAATTACAGGTTTGACCCTCCCTAGGGATATGCATCATCGCACACTGGCAGCAGGTTGGGAATTGGGAAACGAAAAGCCGCGTCTCCTTTTCACCGTAATTAAAATATATATTTAAAAATATATATAAATAAAAAACACCGATTTGTAAAACTAAAATGCTTTATACCACACTGCAGACATGATCTTGGTGAAGCCTAGATAATGAGCACTACTTGGCTTTTCTCCATTGGTGTTGATGATCTACAAGAAAAAAATAATAATAGTCTAATAATAATTAGAAATTCAATGTACATTATTTTTGTCTTCATGCACAGGAAAACTTGCTGTACAAAGTGGTTTTCATATTTTCACGCCTACAGATCAGTTATTAAAATATTTGGTAGATTTGTTAATCGCCGCTGTGTTAATTTTTATTTGGTAAAAGTGACTTGCGAACGATCGGTCAGATAGCGTCACCCAGCAAGTGAACACCACAAACGGCGATGGAGTAGTAGGCTAGCAGTTACTGGCTCATTAACTGGTTAAAAGCGGGTCTACCAGACAGTTATATGAAAATTAGCCTAGTTCTGGCCTAGTCAAATCACCAGTAGCCTACATATCTCTGATTGATTGACCATCAGTGTACTCGATGTTCTTCCCCTGTGGTTCATATTGCTAATGCGTGAGCTAACCACAGATAGCCTACCTAGCTCACTGGCAAGCTGATATGCTAGCTAAGCATATTTTTTTTGCTGAGAAACATACAATTATGTTCAGTTATCTTCAATTTATTATTAATGTCATACATATAACGTGATTACATGACACAGTAGTCACGGATGGAAATTAAACTCCGTAAACATTTAATAATATATTTTAAAACATAACGGCAGACAGTCAGCTAGCCTCGAGTTCGTTCTGCAATCGTTCGTTCAGGTTGATGAGCTTTTCCGCACCGGACTGTCAATCACATTGTAAAATCACAGAACCGCTTAACTCTGGTTTTGGCTCCAAGTCGACAACATGGCCGCACCCGCCATTGAGCTTCAAAACGTGTTTTAGAGACCCACAGAGAGTCAATGGGTGACGTCACAGTAGCTTTGTCCATATTTTTTTACAGTCTCTGTGTCACGCCTATTTTGATCCGGGCTGCAAAAACGACGCAATGACATTCTAAAACAGCTGTTGTACCCATAGACATGTCTAAAGCCGGGCACCCACCGCACGCGTATCGACCGCGAGCGCACTACGCGCGTATTACGCGCGTAACTGAAGCGTAGTTAAAGTACTGTTATTACAACGGCAGCGGGCGACGTCGTCTCCACCAGATGCGAACGCGTCGCGAACCGGCTGCGAAGCTCGCGCGACACAAGCGAACTGAAGCGTAGTTTTTCGCTTCTGTTCTATTTTTTCGGCTTGTCGCGCGTCACGATGGCCTGTTTATACACAGAAATATGCTCTAAAATGCTAGGTATACATGCTCTGATTTATATTTCATCCTTATATGACTGGGGGTGTGTCCCTAGTTACCTCCCAGATATTTTATAAGCAGCTAAAAAATACAAGCCTTTTCGTTTTTGTATTGTCCTTGCAGAAAAACAAAAAACAAACAAACAAAAAAAAACTGGAACCTGGGGAAAAGGCAAACTTAGTTTCGCTATCTTATTTTGCGGAGGGGGTGGGGTAAAAAGCACGGCGAAGCAGCACGGCGGGGCGCGTAGCCTGTCTCCACTGGTTCCGTTTGTGTCGCGCAAAGGCTTGCTTAAAGCTCTATATTCCTAGTAGCTCTCGCAGTCTGCAGTGGGATTACATCGTGTATTTCACGTTTGTTCAGGACTGTTGATTATGGGTAAATGAATACTTGGTGAGAGACCTTTTTCAGTCTGTTAATTTGGTAATATTTTTGAACACATGTAAATACGTGAGAAAGTAAACGCTTTAAAGAATTACCATAAGCTTAAATCGCAACGTAGCCTGCATAATAATCAATCTCAAACCGTATTAATTTATTTGCTTGGTTAACAAGCGTGCCAATTTCACGAAGAATATGTAATGATCATAATAATAATAAATAATCCATAATCAACCATTGGGAATTCCCGTGTCGTCTTGTCATTCACGTCAAAACATTTATAGGATCAGATTTAGTAAAATCAGCTAATCAGGGCGAACGAAGACATCGGAGAAGTCAAATAGGGTGAGCAATGGTCGGTTAAAAACTACCTTCCAACACTCGAGCTAACAAACCGCTGCTCGGTGCATTCACTTCTACGTCATTCAATAGGCTACGTCTTTCTGTGGTGTATTTTCAAATTTGCCCCACCCCCTCCGCAAAATAAGATAGCGAAACTAAGTTTGCCTTTTCCCCAGGTTCCAGTTTTTTTTTTTTCTGCAAGGACAATACAAAAACGAAAATGCTTGCATTTTTTTAGCTGCTTATAAAATATCTGGGAGGTAACTAGGGACACCCCCCCAGTCATATAAGGATGAAATATAAATCAGAGCATGTATACCTGGCATTTTAGAGCATATTTCTGTGTATAAACAGGCCATCGTGACGCGCGACAAGCCGAAAAAATAGAACAGAAGCGAAAAACTACGCTTCAGTTCGCTTGTGTCGCGCGAGCTTCGCAGCCGGTTCGCGACGCGTTCGCATCTGGTGGAGACGACGTCGCCCGCTGCCGTTGTAATAACAGTACTTCAACTACGCTTCAGTTACGCGCGTAATACGCGCGTAGTGCGCTCGCGGTCGATACGCGTGCGGTGGGTGCCCGGCTTTACGCGCTGCTTACGCGACGCGTGCGGTGGGTGCCCGGCGTAAGGTTGTACCCGTTGTGACATGCTTGAAGTTTCGTTGCAGCGTCCGCTCCCATGCCGACGCTCCCAGCCCTGCTGCATTCTGCGGCGATAAAAATTCTAAGACAACTCGGCAATTTCTCTGGTTTAACGGATTATTATCCAGCCTGAAACGGTGCGATGGTATTAGTTAACGGCTACACGTGTCATTTACTTGCGAGTAGTTGGCTATCTTTTACAGTGGCTCTGAAGTGCAAAACACAAAAACAAAAAGAAAACGCAAAAACAAAAACTTTCGGCCCTGAGGTGCAGATGCAACATACAAAAACAAAAAGGAGTGGTCCTGAGGTGCAGATGCAACATACAAAAATAAAAACGTGCAGCCCTGAAGTGCAAAACACGAATACAAAAAGAAAATGCAAAAACAAAACTTGCAGCCCTGGAGTGCAAATACAACATAGAAAAACAAAAAGGAGCAGCCCTGAGGTGCAAAACACAAACATACAAAAACTAGCAGCCCTGAGGTGCAGATGCAACATACAAAAACAAAAACTAGTAGCCCTGAAGTGCAAAACAGTGCACTTCGGGGCTACTGGTTTTTGTTTTTGTATGTTGCACCTGCTCCTCAGGGCTGCTAGTTTTTGTATTTTTGTATATATACAAGACTAGTTTTTGTATTTTTGTATATATACAAGACTACTAATATAACTTATAAGAATCAGAGAAAAGAATAAAGAAAGAAAAAAGGTATTAGCAGTTTTAATTGGATTGCTGATAGCAGCTACTACAAACAGGTTTTGCAGTTCACTTAACCATGTCTGTACCGCATGTGTGAAGAAGTGGCATGGTTTGCCGATAATATAAAGGAGCAGCACTGACTAAGCACACCCACACCTTCAAAATGGCCAATAGGAAAGCAGTGCATTTTTCATGACCAATGACAAAATTACAGAAAACTATGGACGCTAAAAAATAGCTATAACGGTGATTTTTTCCCGTTTTCATTGGATGGGCAGATGATTCCTCTGGATGGGCAAGGCTTATCTCTGGGTGGGCAATGCCCGCCCCAGCCCACCCGTAGACATGCCCCTGTCTGAAACCAGCGACCACTGTAACAGTTCCTTGCAAAAGAGTTGAGAGTTATGTAGGCACCCAAACTCTTCTACTCTGCAGTAACTCCTCACACCTATCCCCTCTAACGCTGAAAGTAATTACACAAGAAAAGGGCATGTCGCTGTGACTGCGGTGTAGATACAACACCTGACTTTCTTTTGTTATATTGTTTCTCATTGTTTCTTTTCTCAAGTTAAAATCTTTCGGCAAATTTTTTTCAAAATTCTAAGTCAGTGATCTAGAACTCTGTTGCTTTCAATCACCACTAATGATGACCAGCATTAGAATGTTCAGTTCAAAGCATTCTAATCGCATATTTGCGGCCTTGTACCTTCAAGGGTTAAATAAGATTGCTGATACTCGTTTATTACCCTACACGTTCCTTTTTAGACATTCAGACACATGTAAGTATGCTTTCTGAGAAAAACAGTTTATGCTGACAGTTAAAAAACCCTCGAAAATTACCCTAACTCGCCAGCTTTTTTTTTCCATTCATTGTCTTCTTTCCTTTCTTCTGCAACAGTTGTTCATTTTCCGAGCAATCAAGGCAGAGGGCGTGGACTTCACCCAGTGCGTGACCCACGGAAGCTTCCAGAAGCGCTGGCAAGAGACTGTGTACAACATGTTCCACTTCGTCACACTCTACGTGGTCCCCCTGCTGGTCATGAGTTGCTGCTACACCCGCATTCTCATGGAGATCAGCCGGCAGATGCGCAAAAGCAAAGGTATGTGTCCAAAGCTCCAGCCCCCTCGATTCCCTGCAGCTTTATGCACCACCCCCTTCATATCAAACACCTACACAGGTACATCCCACCTGTTTTACGCTTGCGCAGTTATACTTATTTTACACCTGCACAGGTACACCCCACCTATTTTACACATGTGCAGGCATGTCCTTCCACTTTTACACCTGCGCAGGTACACCCCACCTATTTTACACATGTGCAGGTATGTCCCACTACTTTTACACCTGCACAGGTACACTCCATCTGTTTTACAACTGTACAGGAATACCAGTTCTATTCCTGTGCAGGTACACTCCACCTGTTTTACACACGTGCAGGTATGTCCTACTCGTTTTACACCAGCACAGGTACATCCCACCTGTTTTACACCTCAACTGCCAGGCACACGAAAGCAAAAGGGTGATTGTTCTCACACACCCCAAAACCCCTCATACCTTAATGAGCCGGTTGAAAATTGTTTTCATGTCGTCCCAACCCCATCGAAGAAAACATACGAGAGTACAGAGTATAGAAATATATACAAGAGTTAATTATCACACATTTAGGTACTGTACCGCATTGTGACAATATTTTTGCATTGTTTTTTTAATATGATAGCAATGTTTAATCTTAAGGGGCTTCATAAGGGGCTCATTTATATGCTTTACAATGGACATAAATCATTTTACTCAATTTCGGAGAGATTTTGGATATGTTTCTGGACCCCTAGATATTTTAGACCACTGTACTGACTGAAAACTTGAAATTCCCACTTGAAAATGATGCAACAGCGAGTTTCTTGAGTCAAAACAGTTGATTTGTAGTGAAATACGTGAATATGTTGTGATTTACAGCAATGCATAATTTAGACATTTTGGATAGATTTGGAGACGCTGGGTACACTGCTTAGTTTTTACTTCATACATCTATAGTAGTTCTACATATTCACCCTTAGATTTTATGAACTTGTGTTCAAGAAGTTTTTGATCCAGCATGTGTAGTTTAACCTGCTGTATATATGCAATCTCTCAGTATTTCATTGCAAACTAAAAAAGTGCAAATTCATTTTTGATTTCTTGTCTAGACAATTGCATTTGTGGCACTTCATGAATATAAACTAATCTGTGTTAGTATTGTAAATTGTACAAATGTCTTGCTTCACTTAAGCCATTTTTCAAGTCACTGCGGTGTTCACATCTGGAGTTATAAAGCTTTAAATAGGGTACCCCTAAATGGGCAAGGATTGGCAAGATTTGGCTTGTGCGCTAAGGGGTTAATAGCGCTCGAGAAATACCTGCACAGGTACATCCTGTTTTATAACCACACTCACCTTATGCATTCACTTCACCCTCCAGGTGGATCTGAAACTTTCTGACACACCTAATTAATATATCCATACCTGTCCCAGCTTTGATTCATAGGTGGGACTGCTGTGCTACTCTTCAGCAAAGCTACTCAACCTGAAGTGCTTCAGTAAAACATCGAGTTTTAGGAATGCGCTGAACGGGAAACAATGCCTGTCTGTGTTTATCTGTCTGTCTCTGTCTGTCCACCTGTCTGTTTTTCTGCTTCTGTCCATGTGTCTGTCTGTCTGTCCTCAGACGGAGAGGTGTGTCTGAGGCGCAGTGGGACAGACACCATCCCCAAAGCTCGGATGAAGACGCTGAAGATGACCATTATCATTGTGGTGTCCTTCGTGGTGTGCTGGACGCCATACTACCTGCTGGGGATCTGGTACTGGTTCCACCCGCAGATGCTGCATGTCACGCCTGAGTACGTTCACCACGTCTTCTTTGTCTTCGGCAACCTCAACACCTGCTGCGACCCGATCATATACGGTCTGTACACCCCGTCCTTCCGGGCCGACCTGGCGGCCTGCTGCTGCCGCCGTCACCACAACTCCTCCCCCAAATCACTGGACTGTCTCTCCTCCACCCACCGGGGCCCCCCCATTACCGAGATGGAGCACCCCAGTGGTGACCAGGCCAACGGCACTCGTGGGTAGACGGATCGCACGCTTCCTGTGCCTTTGCTGGTGCCGACTGGGGAACTTCCTGTCTCTGATGTGCAGATACATGTGCCTGAGCTGTGGATGCTCCCTGAGATTCAATTACACACTTCCGGTGCCGCATTGCACCCTGGGATTGAATCAGACACTTCCCGTGCTGCATTGCACCCTGGGATTAATTCACACTTCCTGTGCTCCACTGCACCCTGTGATTCATTCAGATGTTTCCTGTGCTGCATTGAACCCTGGGATTGGGTCAGACACTTCCTGTGCCGCATTGCATCCTGGGATTGAGTCAGACACTTCCTGTGTCACATTGCACTCTGGGATTCATTGAAAAACTTCCTGTGCTGCATTGCAGTCTAGGATTGATTCAGATACTTCCCGTGCTGCATTGAACCCTGGGATTGAGTCAGATGTTTCTTGTGCTGCACTGCACCCTGGGATTGATTGAGACACTTCCTGTGCCGCATTGCAACCTGGGACTGAATCACATTTCCTGTGCCGCATTACATTAAAATGGAGAGAGTAATAAGTGGCTGTTCATTCTTGATGTTTATGCCATACACAGTTGATGGGCCGTTGCCCCGGTAACGGCTCCAGGAGAGGATGTGTGCGGCACACCTGTCTGTTGCTCTTTAGCGCGCACCGGCACAGCCATCCAAAACATCACTTAAGTGCGCAAATTATCAACGAGCTCGGAATCGACCTCACTATTGTTTTTGTCCCCCGAAACCTGCTGCTGGTTCAGCGGAAGGATACCCTGACCCATTTCAAACATTGTAACGTGCCATTGAGACATTTTCCTGTCTGCTGGTTTCCTGTCAGAAGTTCTACAGAACCTGGGTCCCACGTTTCTTGGGTTCCAGAACCTAGAATTGTTACACAACCCCCCCTCCCATCACCAAACCTTGACACAGGAACCAGCGCCTCCTGCTGGACAGGTAAAACTGAGGCCCCCGTCTCACAGGACTTGGGATGCTGATTGCCAATCACAGGAGGGACCATCCAGCCTCAAAAGTCACATGACCGAGGCAGGAAACTAACTTATTCATCCGGTGGTCACAGAGGCTGGTGCATCCCAAAAGTCACCAGGCAGTTTCACTATTTTAACAGACTACCAGACATCTAGAACAGGACCTCCGAGTAATGGGTTGTTACCTGTCAAAGTGGTTAAGCTGGTTCTAACGAAGCTTATATCAGTCCAGAAATGAGCATATATACACCATTAGAGTTAAATGTACACAGCAGGATCTGGTTTTACAGCGTGTAACAGCGTTATTGTGTTCTGCTCTGCGTGTTATCTTGTTTCTGCATCTCTCTGGGAGGCTACTGTGGAGCGGCAGACAGTCTAATGGGTTATAAATCACCCGTCTCTCAAAATAGAACCAGGAAAAGGTTTGGGGAAAAAGGGGGGGGGGGTTAAGTGGGGTGTGAGCGATGTGTGAGAGCGGTGATGGGGGGGAGGGGGGGGTGTTAAATCAATGAATTTGCAACAATGGCGCTGGAGATTACCAGGGGATGGAGGGGTTGGTTGGATGTGCGTGGTTTACAGTAATCAGCGGGCATACAGCAAGCACAGGCTGGAAAATACACATTACCACCCAAATTAGGGGGTTTGGTGTTCATGCCAGAAGAAAACTAAAGGCAATAAACAAGAGTAAAACACTGCAAAGTCTTTCTCTCGCTGTCTGTTTCTATGTGTCAGGCAGTGATGAGAACAAGTGTGTTGACTATCAACATGTAGGCCAGATACAGACCAAATGAATGTAGTGTGGGGGTATGTTACACCAACAGCCAATCAATAACCAGACTGTATTAATGTAGTATGGGGGTGTGTTATACCAACAGCCAATCAATAATCAGACTGCATTAATGTAGAATAGGGGTATGTTACACCAACAGCCAGTCAATAATCAGACTGCATTAATGTAGAATGGGGGTATGTTACACCAACAGCCAATCAATAATCAGACTGCATTAATGTAGAATGGGGGTATGTTACACCAACAGCCAGTCAATAATCAGGCTGCATTAATGAAGTGTGGAGTATGATATGCCAACAGCCAATCAAAAGACTGACTGTGATCATTTAAAATGGGATATCCTACAGCCACATTTTGGTGCCTTGAGTGAAAAAAAGAAAAAATAGAAAAAAACATTTTAAATTGAATTTTAAAAGACAGAGGACATGACAGGAAGGGGCAGAATTTACCCAATATCCTGTGAGACAGCATCATGTGTTCAGCCTGTCTTTTTATCATGACAACATTATTGTATCATCTGCCCTTATCTCCAAGCAGAGCTGCAGTTCTTTTCTGAAGCGAAGAGAAGAGATTAATAGGTAAGATTGGTGGTGGTTTCTTCTCCCACAACTCACCTAAACAGAGGGGTTTGGAAGCTGTGGAAACCCAGAGTCCATGGATCAGTGGAGAATCGAGAAAGAGAATGAGGGGTTTAACATGCGCCATTTAACATGCACCGTGGCAGGCTTGGAAATGCCTTTAATGGTAGGAAGCTCAGCACTCCTTAGGCACGCAATCCCCCTGAATTGTCATCAATATGCTCTGTTGATGTTTAGTTCAACACTAAAAGATGTTAGTAAATCTGTTATTAAGGATGAGGCATGGGTTGCCACGTTGAAAAGTCTACCTCAGCTACAATCAGCATTGCTTGGATGTACTGGGATTTATCATTACATATAACATATTACATATAACACTCCTTGATGTAACGTTATGTGGAATTTCAACCACAACTTGGCAACCCCGACTGTCCTTAATGATGCCATTCGCGAACATTTATTTTTGCTGGTCTGAACATAAACCATTATACAGTATATTAGTGATAGATTTGCATTTAAAGTGCACAGAATATACATGAATAATACTGATATTACACTGGTATAATGCAGATATTAAGCATTTATAACACAGACAGAAGACATTTACAAACAGAGTATATATCAGTGTAGTTGATAATGGGGGGAGATATGGCTTATCCCAGCAGTATAGAGGGCATGAATCTTGAGTGGGCGCCAGTGATTGTAATCTGGCACTGCGGCTGGATTGCAATCGGACAACCATGGACCAATTGGAGCCCTGATGTCATTTTTTGGTCAGCATGGAATTGATATCTGGCTCTCTCTGTCTCACTCTGTCATTCTCTCTCTCTGTCTCAGTAAATGCCCTACCTTCATGCAGTGAATGATGAGTCGATACAGTTGAGGCCAAAAGTTTACATACACCTAGGCTAAAGACATTCAGACTCAATTTTTCACAACTCCACACATTTCATGTTACCATACATTTCCTGTATTAAGTCAATTAGGGTATCTACTTTATTTCCATAATAGATCATTTCAAAATAATAGCTAAGAGACAGATTTACTTCAGCTTGTATTTACTATATCAGATTTTCAGTGGGTCAAAAGTTTACATACACTTTGTTAGTAGTTGGTGGCATTGCCTTTTAATTGCTTAACTTGAATGAAATGTTTGATTGACCTACCACAAGCTTCTCACAGTACTTTTCAGAAATTTGTGCCCATTCCTGCTGACAGAACTGATGTAATTCTGTCAGGTTGTGGGCCTCCTTGCTCGGATATGCTTTTTCAGTTCAGTCCACAAATTTTCGATGGGATTCAGGTCAGGGCTTTGTCATAGCCATTCCAATACTTTGTTGTCTTTAAGACATTTTGTTACAACTTTGGAGGTATGCTTGGAATCATTGTCCTGCTGGAAGACCCAGTTACTTCAGTATTTCTAGATAATTCTCCTTCCTCATGATGCCATCTATTTTCTGAAGTGCACCAGTCCCCTTTCCAGCAAAAAACTCCCATTACATGATACTGCCACCCCCCTGCTTCATAGCTGGGATGGTGTTCTTTGGGTTAAAAGCCTCACCCTTTTTCCTCCATACATAGTGCTGATCATTATGGCCAAACAGTTAAATTTTTGTTTCAAACACTCCTCCAAAAGGCTAGGTCTTCATCCTGGTGATCACCTGCAAACTTCATTTTGGCTTTTTTATGCCGGTCTTGGAGTAGGGGCTTCTTCTTTGTGCGACAGCCTTTGAGGCAATGGTAATGTAGGATTCATTTAATGTTGGATGTAGATACTTTGGTACCAGATGCCTCCAAAGTTTCTTTGTTATTGTCTTGGGGTTCAATTGAAACTTTCAGACCAAAGTTTGTTCATCCCTGGGAGTTAATTTATGCCTCCTCCCTGAAGGATGTAGTGTCTGTGTGGTCCCAAGATTTTTATATTTGCATAAAATTGTTTGTACAGATGCTCATGGTAGCTTCCATTGTTTGGTAATTGCTCCTAAGGAGGAACTGGACTTGTGGAGGTCTACAATTCTTGGCTGAGTTGCTTGGATTCTCCCATGGTATCAAGGGCAAAAAGGCAGTGGCTCTAAAGGTAGGCCCTTAAATACAGCCACAGGTGCCAATTAACTCCTAATTATGACAATTGGCCCATCAGAAGCTTAAAAAGTCATTACATCAATTTTTGGAATCTTTCAGACTGTTTAAGGAGACAGCCAACTTGGTGTATGTAAACTTTTGGCCCACTGGAATTCTGATATAGTGATTAAAGCTGAAATAAGTCTGTCTCTATTCAATTGTTTTAAAATTACTTCTGATGTAAACAAAGTAGATGCCTTAATTTACTTGCCGAAAGATATGTATGCTAACATGAAATGTGTGGAGTTGTGAGAAACTGAGTTTGAATATCTTTAGTCTAGGTGTATATAAACTTTTGGCCTCGACTGTATATGTCTGCATGAGACCAGCCTCCCTGCTTTGAAGTTGTGAATACACGATCCTCTCCTGAGTGTCAAGAACACAAAACTCATGGTGGACTAAAGTTCACTGGTGTTCAGATTTTGGGAAGAGGTGCGCCATTGACACACAAGTTTGGGAACTCGAAAAAGGCTGCAGAGGTGGTGCCTGCCTGCACCTCGGCCTGTTCCAATTACAGCTCAATCGATGCCATTAAGACTCTGCATTGCCACAGAGCCGAGGCCAAGGCCCTGGAGTCACAGTCACAGCAAGAGATTACCGTGGTGAGCGAGTTCTCTCACGCGCGATTGGTCGGATCGGTGGATG